>CM060684.1:155284873-156484873 GCA_030686995.1 Artemisia argyi
CTTTTGATTTCACATAGGTTTCGAATTGATTTTTCCAATATAAAAATCCATCACTTTCAAATAGTGGTGGTCTTTGCATAGATTGCCCTTCTAAATATTTTTCAGATTCCATAGATCGTTACAAGTTTTAAAATACAATATATTTTAAAGATCTTGCAAGACGTGGCTCTTGATACCAATTGTGGAAAACTAGAAGGGGGGGTTGAATAGTTTTACGTCCGTTTTAAAATTTATAAAACAAGTTTGTTTTAAAAACTTCGATTCTATATTATGTGATCTCAATACTTGCGCTATATGAACAATTATATAGTAACTAACTAACTAAGCTAATATTGTATAAGTAAATAAGTAAGTAATGAAAAGAGTTGGAAAGATCAAACCACAACACAAGGATTTATAGTGGTTCGGCTACAAGGTCACCTTCCTTGTTCCTACTCCACTCCCCGAGTCACCTACTCGAGAGTTTTAATCACTATGTCAACAAACTCCCTTATGGCGGAGAAAACCTTACACACCAATGTACACACCACAACTTCGTCACAACTTCTACACAACCTCTTCACACCAATCTACTTCACCACTTACTACTTCACACCTATCTACTTCACACCAATCTTCTTCACAACTACACTACTTCACTACTAAACAACTTCTTCTCCCTACACAACTTCTATTTCTCCTAAACTACTTATTACAAGCACAACACAACTTCACAAATAATATACACAATATACACAACTACTCTTCAATACTTCTTGAACTTAGTTGTAGAAGGAGTGTTCTTCTTTTGCACTTTGGATGAGGATGGATGAGAAGGGATTGAATCACTTGAAACAAGGATTAGTAATCTAATGATCAAAGGGTTTTGGAAGATGTTTAGAGAGTTTTAGATCTGAAATTTTCGTGCAAAAGGTGGGGAAAATACCAGATTTAAGGTGGTATTTATAGGAGAAAAATTCTGACAGATTCTGACATAGGAGCCTGGCCGGTCCCCTTAATTCATGGCCGGTCCCCATAATTTTAAGGGGACCGCCCCTTATAATTAAGGGGGCCGCCCAGCTGTAACGGCCAGAAAATCTGTCATTTAGTGGGGAAAGTTTATTTGGTGAAAAACTAACTGATTTTGGTTAAAAATTTGAATTCATATATTTAGTATGATTAAAACATTTTTCTTTATTACCAAAAGTGTTTTTCAAAAATATATAATATGTTTATATAATTAAATAAACTTTGTAATAATTAATTAAATACCTCTTTGATCATGAGATGTATTAAGCACTTGTTTATTCATACCTTAATGATTAAGTTGGATATAATGATGTAAACTAGCTTAATACTTGTTTACGAAGTAATCTTACGTTTGATGATTTTACATTTTGTGATCGTCAAAACATAGAGATATCGAAAAATATAAATAACGTTTTCATGCATTATTTATGTCAACAGGTACAACGTTTTATGCGACCATTGTTATTAGTGTCGAACCATTTAACTTTGAACAACACAACCTTGAACGAAATATATTCAAGCTTGATAATTTCCTCAAGCTGGCCATAATACATTCCTCCGCTAGGATTAGGAGTTGAAATTCCACTGTTTTGGGGTTGAACGACGTAAATCACGGTCGTGTACGATAAACTTCACACCGTTCACTATGCAAGAGTCGAATGAGAATGCAGTACATGATGGTCCACAAGCCAAAGCGAACAACTCGGAAGTACAACTTGGGTCGTCCTTTACTTTCAATTCATGAATCTAAGAAAAAAAGTTAAGAATAGATATAGATGAGTAATAGTCGTTATTTTTACAGGGTAATACATACAATAAGTCTACCTTGTTCCCAAACCAGCGAGGAAATCCTTCTTGTATGTCATTGCCAGGAAATGCCCTGTAAATGTTCATGATATTAGAATAAGTCGTCGAATAATAACTTACGTAAAACAAAATTTTGAAATAAAATGTGTACCTCTTGTACTCGTTCGTGTACGGGTCGATTTCATGACTGTTGTGTAGTACAACCATACTACTTTATGCATTGCGTCCGGTTCAAGCCGAATTAATGATTGTTTACCATTCAGTTTACAGGATGATCGAAACACTTGAAATCGACTTGTTGGGCTTGGACCGTCCTCATTCCGGTCAGGATGATTAAACGAATGAGTCGAGATAATATGGTTATACACGAGATGTTAAACGAATGAGTCGAGATGATATGGTTATACACGAGAAGTTAAACGAATGAGTCGAGATGATATCGTTATACACGAGATGTTAAACGAATGAGTCGAGATGATATGGTTATACACGAGATGTTAAACGAATGAGTCGAGATGATATGGTTATACACGAGATGTTAAACGAATGAGTCGAGATGATATGGTTATACACGAGATGTTAAACGAACGAGGCGAGATGATGTGGTAATACACGAGATGTTAAACGAACGAGCCGAGATAATATGGTTATACACGAGAAGTTAAACGAATAAGTCGAGATGATATGGTTATACACGAGAAGTTAAACGAATGAGTCGAGATGATATGGTTATACACGAGATGTTAAACGAATGAGTCGAGATGATATGGTTATACACGATAAGTTAAACGAATGAGTCGAGATGATATGGTTATACATGAGATGTTAAAGGAATGAGTCGAGATGATATGGTTATACACGAGATGTTAAACGAACGAGTCGAGATGATGTGGTTATACACCAAAATTTTCCCACCTAACAACTTATCCTCACAATATAAACACACACACACACACACACACACACACACTCATCTCACTATATATATATATATATATATATATATATATATATATATATATATATATATATATATATATATATATATATATATATATATCTTTCTCTCTAGCAATTTCCGTTTTTCGGCGACACCAGCAGTTTCCGGCCGCCGGAATCTTTTTCTGGCCACCACCTTTTATCACCTCAACTTGTAGATCGGGCCACTCCAGTCACGATTCTACCACACACGCGCCAATACGCCCTATCCACCACTCACAACTACAAACACACACTGTTAACATGCCGCCCAAGATGGCAGAATATGAAGCTTTTGCTTGTCCTTGTGGACGAGGAGACGTAATTCTGCGAGAATCCCATAAATATTACTCCCGTGGTAAACTATACTATGCGTGTCCTAAATCAAAGGGCGGGACAAATGATCATGGATGCAATTTTTTTTATGGAAGGAGGAACGAATCGCATGACCGGTTCTCTTGGAGCTTTAACACCTCCACCTCATTCCGCAGGACCATCCATACCTCCAACTCCTTACACTGCAGGACCTTCAACATCGAGTCCTGGAAATACAGAGTGCTCAAACTGTATCAAATTGAATCACCAGATAATGGTACTCAATAAAATGCTAGAATTGTATCAGCATCCCAACAACCACACAATTGATTCAGCTGCCTTGTTTCACGAGCTTTATAAAGAGATGTTAGGTGGTATGGGAAATCTTCGTATGTAGTGTTGTTGTTGTTGTTGTTTAATAAAATGTTGTTGTATTCTTCCACCATCCCCGACATCCCGAATCGCAATATCAACATAAAACCACGATCCTACAATATCACAATTAACAAACACGAAGGCAAACCGTTTATTTAAAGCACGCAAGAGTTCTCAACCACATACATTTCATACAGACTCAAACATAACAACTAGACAACCAAACGAAACAACTCAAACTAAACAACTCGACAACCAAACGAAACAACTCAAACTAAACAACGCGACAACCAAACGAAACAGATCAAATGATACAACGACCTGTTTATTTTTTTTGCGGCTACTTCCCTCTTTGCTTGAACTCGCACCATCTTTTCCTTTCCTTGCTCTCATTTCCTTGAGATGTGAAAACGTAGCTTCCAGATCTGTTATTTTATTTTCCAGATCTGTTATTCTACTTTCGACTTCAACAGCAGCAGCAGCTTGAGCTTCAACAGCAGCAGCTTGAGCTTCAACAGCAGCTTGAGCTTCAGCAGCATCTAGGTCTTCCAAATACTCTCTATAGTACAGTTTTTTCCTTAACCATACCAGAATTCGGTCTCTCTGCCACGGTGCACAGTTCGCATACGAACCATATTCATCAAAAATTTCCCAGCCCCAATGATTTATAATTTCATTATATAGGAGCTCGTGTGATAAAACCTTTGCCCACTCCCGTTCTGGAGTTAAACCATCCATTGTTATGTGTGTTTTGTATTTTTTGCCGAATTTATGATAGTTAATATGTGTTATGTTATGTTATAATATATATTAAAAGTTTGGGGAAAAAAGTTGCAGTTTGGGGGAAAATTTGGCGCCTAAACTTTTAGCGGGAACATGTCCCCGCCAAAAGTTTGCGTTCTACCCCGGTAAGAGTATTTGGCGGGGACATGTCCCCACCAAAAGTATAGGCGGGAATAATACGTGGGAACAATTAAGTGCAACTATTTTGATCAAAGGTGCAAAAATCCAAAAATACTTTCGGCGGGGACATGTCCTGCCAAAAGTAAGCGTTGAAAATGTAGTAAACGGTCAGCGAGATCGTGTGCCAGCTCAGCATGTTTTTTGTCGTTTAGCGACTTTCGGCGGGGACAAGGGCGTCCCTGCCAAAAGTCTCCTCGCCCGTCGTCCTGTTTGTTGTAGTGCTCGAAAATATTCTGCTCGTGAAGCTCGCGAGCCTTAACGAGCTTCAACTAAATTACACTTTTACCCTTTTATATACATATGTTTACTTAATTTTCATACAAATCGAGTCGAGCCGAGCTTGATATGTCGAGTATTCATCGAGTTCGAGCCTTAAATATGAAAATAATCGAACTCGAGTCGAGCTTCGAGCGCGAGTTTTATATAACGAGTCGAGCTCGAACTTGAAATATAAAGCTCGATCGAGCTCGAGTTTTAGTATTCGAGTGAAGCTCGAGCTTGACAGTACTCGGTTCGACTCGACTCGTTTACCCCTAATAATCATACTCCAAAAATTCACCTAGTGACAATCCTTAGCAACAAGAGATAAGTTACATGACTCATTTTCACCTTTCTAAGCACCAGGGGCGGTGCTGAGAACATCAAAAAAAAAATTAGGCCCGGCACGAAGAAAAAAAAAAAGTGCCCCTATATTATAATATCAATAAACTATAATCAAGTACGAAAAGCCAAAAATACGAACAAAAATCATTCTTGCAGCAAAAGTATTACTTCTACAAAATAAAATATATTTAAGTAAACCGTGCGGTTCTTGACTTTTTGGATCAAATGATTAATAGGGTTTATTTTTAGTGCCTCTTAGTGGGTTGGGCCTAGTACATATAATGGGTATAAAAAAATTTAGTGCCCCTTAGTGGGTTGGGCCCGACTCGGTTGCTGATGGTGCGTCGGCCCAAAACCGCCCATGCTAAGCGCACACATGGCATAACAAATTTCGGTCCTTTTATATGGAGCAGAATATCAGTTAGCAACATTAATAACATAATGATAAGGTGGAGAAAATATTATAACAAACTGTTGATGGTATGACATGAGTCTTACTAGCCGTCTCACGATCTTACTTCGATCTTATGCTATCTTTGATCCTATTTCTAACTTGTAAGGTTTTCTAATGTATAATCGTAAAATCATACGATCCTACAATAAAATCGCGAACTTGATATCTATAACTTAAAATGATTTACTTTATGTTCTTGAGATAAAAAATAATGCAATAAAAGGAATTGAAAGAAGTATACAAGTTTACAATTAAGCCCCTGTAAATGTGTATATGTTAAATGGCAATCTGTTTTTTCACCATAAACAATATTAATGGCTCGTAAATAATATCGAATTTCACCGAATTATTTCATAAACTGCGCCATTAGTTTTAAAATCGTTTTTCCATAGATTTAGAGTATATATACGTCTATTATAAATAAACGTGCCAATAATCATTTATTTCTCGTTTTATTAGGTTTTCTTGTGTCGGAATCGCGTAGTGCCTAATATAAGGTATACAAGCTATCAGAATTTCACGTAATCATAATAAATGCATTAAATAATCCTTCTAAACCAAATAAATTCCTCGCAAGTCCAACAGAATATCGATAATTTAAAATTCTCGGTTTTTATGAACGTAATGCGGTAACTTAAAAATGCTCCCTAAATTACCAGTTGTCACAGGCGTCCGCGTAAAAAAGATAAATTTATTTTTACAATGTTTAATTTCCAATTGTGTATACGCATATGTTTATTTTAGTGACTTTTTTCGTGATATACAAGTCATTACTTAGTTTTTTCCTTTGTTTTTGAAATACTCGTGAATTTTACCATCTTTTAGCTAGTGAAATCTTTTATATAATAAAAGAATTACATCATTTCAGAGTGCTTTTGCAAAACCCTTCTCATTGAAAAAAAATTAGACCAATAGAAGAGCTCAATTTTGCCACGTAGGTGAAATCGAGCAATATGATTGGTTAATAGAAAGTCAAAATTAAATTGATTTTGGTCAAACTTAATAAATTTGGTGGAGAAATTTGGTTAAGAAAAAAAATGCATAAAAATATGAGTGTCAAATTTATAAAAACAAAAACTTAAAAAAAGATGAAGTAATTAATAAAACTTTAGTGGTTGAATTTTAAATAAATTATATAGAGATAAGTGTAAAATTAAGTTTCCATGTTTTTTAATAACTCTAGAAAAAACACAAATAACCCCTTATACTTTATAATATTAAGTTTGTTTAAAATTACATGAGTATTAGTCTTAATTTTTAGACTTTCATCCATTAAAATTACAAAATTTGGTAAATATGCGAATTAGTTTTAATATCGTTAGTTTTAGACTTTCATCCCTTAGAATATTTTTTTAAATAAGACTCGTGTTATTCTATTTAAAAGATTAATTTATACGTACACGGGTTTGAATATTTAATACGGCTAAATTATTAGTAACGGGAATATAAATATCAAATGGTAAGTATGAGTTACTTTGATATGAAACTAAATATATGTGATTCTACTTATAACAACGACTCATGAAATTGTTATTTAAAATATATATATGAATATCTATAAAAACATTTTAAAAACTTTACGAAGCATATTTTAACATCATTAACACACATTATGTGCTACTAAACTCGCACATTTTGTACAACATGATATCAATAGTTAAAGTTAAACAATTACATCAACATCAACCTCAGCATGTCTGCCAGTTAAAAACATTATACTGAGCTAATTTACTCATTTTGACAAATGATATGCTCTATTAGGCTGCACCTTCTATTTTTTATTACTTTAGCAAAAAGTGTATTGTGTGTGTTGTTAAATCCGAAAGAACTGAAGAAAAAAAAAGTGTACGTTTTGTGTCAATAGTTTGAGTATTAGTTTATTGGTGTTTCTTTCAGGATGTTTTATATACCAGTTGGTCCTTATCCGTTGTTTATTCGAACTTGACACATTAAGAGACTGGGAATACAAGTTCATCACCAAATATTCTAAAGTAGGAACCATAAAACCCCCTAAACTACACCTGATGCATCAACTATGGATTTACTATGAAGGTTACTTAGAACATATATTTGATAAAATAATTTGCTTATATGGTAAATGTGTTTATTGAATTTTAAAATCAAGTTGTCTCTTGAATTTTCATATACTTAAACGGCTAACTCACATAATCCCAAGTTAATGTTATATAAATGCCTTTGTCTCAGGCACTGATATGTGTTGCATTAACCTTATTCCAAAGTTACAACAAAATAATAATAATAATAATAATAATAATAATAATAATAATCTCACAAGTATTTGATGAGTTAATTGCTTTTGAATTTGTTGTAATATAGAATAATGATGATCTAGCAAGAGATGTAACTAATGTGTTTCATCCACTTGAAAATCTGCTGCGAAAAGAATGAGCCGGTTTACTAAAGTAGGAATTGCTTAAATTATTGGAGTTTGGGATTGTTATTTTCTACTAATTATAGTAAGTTTTTAAAGGGTTTTGAGACCGTCTTAATAGTTAGATTCAGTGGTGATTAGGATTGTTTTAATGGCTATCTTAATAGTTATTAAAGGGTTTTTATGACAGTTTTAATTGCAGAATTCAAGGTGGAAACTGCCTTGATAGCTGAATTCAAGGGTGTTTGAGACTATTTCAATTGCTAATTTTAGGGGTGTATGGAATTGTAAAAATAGCCGAATACAGGGGTGTTGCTACTTTTTTTAATAGGCATTGTTATTGCAAAATAAAATTGACTTATACTAAATTAATAGATGTAAAGTTCAAAACATTTGAAGATTATATATTCGGTATTAAATACATGATAAAATTTTTATGTCAAAACCCCGTGCGTGCACGGGTATTATAACTAGGGGTGTCATAAATCTCGACCCGACCTGGACCCGAACCCGAATAAGGATACTCGGGTCGGGTTACTCGGGTCCAAAATCTTAGTCGGGTCAATCGGGTCAACCCGACTAACCCGATTACAAACTCGGGTCGGGTATCGGGTTTAAAATATTTGCCTATTCGGGTTCGGGTCAACCCGACTAACCCGAGTTTTTTTTTTTTTTTTTTTTTTTTTTTTTTTTTTTTTTTTTTTTCGTCTTTGTTCAATTGAAAGGCCCAAGTTAAATTAAGTTATCCATGTAATAAAGTTGGCCCATTTTTTATATAATTTTTAGTGTGGTTTTTGGCTTGACAACTTTGTAGGTTTAAGACGTACATATCCTAGACTAAACTATATCATCATATCATGAGTCATCATTTCACATGAATTGTATACTTTAATAATAAGAAGATCATTTCACATGAATTGTATACTTTAATAATAAGAATATAAGAATGTGTATGGAAATGCATATTACAAAATGGTATGTTTCTGATTTGTTGTTCCGAGACGAAAAAAAGGTTATAATTGACTTGCAGAAGTTGCATATAGC
This sequence comes from Artemisia argyi, assembly GCA_030686995.1. NCBI lineage: Eukaryota > Viridiplantae > Streptophyta > Magnoliopsida > Asterales > Asteraceae > Artemisia > Artemisia argyi. The sequence goes on from CM060684.1 coordinate 155,293,813, forward strand.
CTGGACATCAATGTTGGCTTAGGTCCAACAAAAATATCAATGTGCAATTACTTACATGCTCATGTGTTTATATACCGTAATATGTTTAAAATCTAATTGATCTATTCGTTAAATCAAATACTCATTTACCAATTGCGAAGTTTTCTTACTTTTATTAGTTCATAGAAACAATTTTTACATAAAATAATTTTAAAGACTAGTTTTGATAACAAGAACAATATAATAACTAAGTAGACTTATGGTTCATATACAATTTATGCAACAAATTACTACATTTTAACTACTAAATTTAAGAAATAAAATTATGTGATTTTGTAAATTGGACAAACCCGAACCCGACTTGACCCGACCCGACCCGATTTGACCCGAACCCGACTAACCCGAGTTCAAATAGGGTCGGGTTCGGGTAAATTATTTTTACCCTCGACCCGACTTGGACCCGACCCGTTTGACCCGAACCCGACCAACCCGACCCGAATAGCACCCCTAATTATAACTAGTAAATATGCGACTAGAAAATAGAATCCAAATCATGTTCATAATTATGCTTTTAAAATTAAACGAATGGACCAGCATCTGCTAAATAAATCTTCAAATTAATGATTTAGTATAAATCAAAAAAAGAGTTTCCTAAAAAAGTGGTAGGGGATGAATTAAAATCGCTGCAATATGGAATCTCGTTCTTTTGAGGTTATAGTTGATGGTTTGTTTTGACTTTTGAATTCCATATCTACTACTGAAAGAGAATTGTTGTATAAAGTCTGAATGGCTAAATTTTGTTGGGATCTTACCTACTTTTCTTTAAGATGCTATTTCCCCTCTCCGAGAAACTAATCCCTACAAAGGGGCAAGAAAAGAAAGATGCAGATAGGAAAGAAGGGAACGGGAAATGGAAGGACAAAGGTTATCAAGATCGCGATCCTACTTAGGATTATTTTTGTCTTCGCAAGATCGGGATCGTAAGATTCTACAAAAGTGTGAACTTTTATATAGGAGTTGTAACGTTATAGTTCCATATAAAATTCGATATAAAAGACCAATTTAAGTGAATATTAATAAAAATTTCAAAGATTACACACCGTAATAATATAAAATAATACAATACATGCAATTACTTCATGTTTCAGTCGTTTAATAAACACTTTGGGTAGAAAAGAAATACGACATGAGTCTTACTAGTGTCTCACGATCTTTATCTCTGATCCTATTTCCATCTTGTAAGGTTTTCTAATGTATAATCGTAAAATCATACGATCCTACAATAAAATCGCGATCTTGATATATATAACTTAAAATGATTTACTTTATGTTCTCGAGATAAAAAATAATGCAAAAAAAGGAATTGAAAGAAGTATACAAGTTTAGAATTATGCCCCGTAAATGTGTATATGTTAAATGGCAATCTATTTTTTTCTTTTTTAAAGAAGATGCCTTACCAATATCTTATGGTCAAAATCATTCTTTCAAAACTAACAATTATGGCCCAAATAATTATACTCGTTGTTTGCCTCATTTTAACCATTAATTGGCCCATTAAAAAAGCATATTAATAAGATAGCAACTATTCGGTACGTTTATGCCAAAGTATTTGTAGCCCTAAAATTACAGCTACCAAGCCTACCAAGAGTAACAAAAGCATTCAAGATGTCATACTTCAAAAGCCTCAAATCTGATGACAGATGAACCGTGAGCGAAGTCAATGAACCATGTATTCATGCTTTCGATCATACTAAAATCAATATTGTTGAAATCATATACTGTATATGTTATGGCTGTTTTTCTGCTTCTAAACCGAAAACTATTTACAGATATACAGCTTTGACGGATGAAGTACAGAGAATCTCAACTGATGGCAAAAAAAGAACAGGGGAATTTGATAAACATAATTTTGTTTTGAGCCTTCCTTCACAATCATCCCAATATTGGGAGGAAAGTTTTAGGAGAAAAAAAAAAAAGCCTCTAATTGCCCCTCCTTTCACTTACAATCCCTTTCCTTTCTTTTTCAAAATATAATCCCTTTTCAAAGACAATCTTGTCTAACCTATATCCGTGTTAAGAATATTTTTCCCTTTATGATTATTTGTGTAAACAATAGTTCCCTTTATTCTTGTAAACAATTGTTCCCTTTAATCGTGCAACAATAGTTCCATTTATTCCTAAAACAGTAGTTCCATTATTCGTTTTGTCCCCTCCCTTTCTTCCCTATAACAATCTCGAGAATACCCATTATGGAAAAATCATATTCCTCACAAGAAAACCCAACTAACCGGTCTTCTTTCCATATTGAGGGTTTAGGAGGAAAATGATGCCTATCTTCCATGAGATACACGAAAAAGAAGGCATGGTCGTCATCCCACTTGAAGAACAACCCCCTCAAATCAATCACCAGGCTTTATTCATCAGAGCCTCACTTTTCTTACAAGACCTCTGCGCAAGTCTTGGTGCATCATTGCATGGTTTAGCTGCATTTCTGGGTCGCCTCTTGCCGGAGGATGGTGATGTTTTGCCCCAACCTACACTTAATTCTATCATTACTTATTTACTTGCTTTCATAGCAATCAAGGCACAGGGCAATCCTCATTTCCCTTATATAACACACCATAAGTCAGTTTTGGCTGCTGTTATATGTGTAGTTTTGTTTGGTTTCGCTTCTGCCGCCGAACATATCGCCACGCGTGTTGATGATCAACCTCCTGTTCTCAAGGGTGTAGCTCGTACCGGAAGGATACTCTGTTTGTTCCTTTTTGTCATCATTCTGACATATCTCTCCTGTTTTTGATCATATTTACTCGTTGTTGCATACGTTGTCAGATCATCATTTCATAGGTACTAGCCCTAGCTAGGAATACTTGTTTCTCATTTGTTTTACTGTTACTAGTAATAATTAGAGATCTCAAACATGCATGCTCTTTGTGTTCCATCATCCAATCGACTGTACGTCTTGTTTGTTTGCCAAGTCAATTTCATCTAGTTATACGATTAGCTATATCTGCTACAGTTCAATCTGATATATATATTTTGTTGTTACGGCTCAATTGCACTCTCGTATTCACTAATATTTGATCTTATGTTTGCTGTTTGTGCCACTGTGTTTAGCTAACTTTGTTGCAGCTTCAACAAGTTGAAACACTATTTGCTGCAAGCTGTGGCTTTCAGTTATGGCATACTGTATGGTTTGGAGCATTTATCTTTGATGATGCCCTCTACTTCTGTTTCTATGTTGTTGGTGGCTGCACTTAATAATATAGTTGACAGGATTAGAAGGAAATGTAGTTATAATACAGAATGCATTGGCGAATAGGTGAATATAGCTGAGGGTATAGTATGTTTGTCAAGTACTCCGTATTACTAAGCTTTGTGATGGATGTTTTTTCCATATTTGTTTCCTACCTGTCTCTGTTTTGGGGGCTGTCCAAAAGCTGAGATTGTGGATGGATATACAGAGTTTGTTGTCTAATATATATTCACCTTTTTCACCAAAAAAGTTGAAACACTATTTTAGTCCTTTACCTCTTGATTAGTTGGTGTATATAGAGTGATGTGAAGTATATAAACAAAAAAGTGCACAATGTGTTGGATCGGCAACCTAAAATGTTAACACCAAATAAAATAAGTGACAAGGCCAATCTTTCAGTAACAGAATATATAGCAGATTAGCATGTTGCATATCTTTGTATCATATCTCGGAACTCATATTTTGAATCATCACTAGAAGAACCAAGCAAAGTCATAATCTATCATCACACCATTAATTTCAAATTATGTTGTATGAAGACGAGTATAACTAATCTGAAATCAAAACCAAGTTCATATTTTCTAATTAATTTGATCAGCAGTTATGCAATACTATCTAGCAAGAATAACGAGAAAGAAATGCTGACCTTGAGCTCCATATACAAGTAAGTAAGAAGATTTCCACCTCTTGGAAAGTCGCTAAATTTTGTTTGTGCAACTAAATCCTCAAGTACTGAAAGCGAAAAACAACGAGCTACATTATGTACATTGCAGATGCTTCCAATAACCTCGATCTGATTCCTCAGTTCTTTCGTGTGAAGATAAACTTCCAACAGTGTAACTTCAGTATGCGCAACACTTGCAAGACAGCCTCTAGAGGACATGTTATCTTTATTTGATGACTGTCTCAAAGCAACAGATGAAGATATAGTATCCAACGCAGCAATGTAACCTTCCAAAACATCTCCGACAGCAACTGCAAAAGCCTGGTTAACCAAATTGTATGGAGGATGATCACTTGCTTCCGCTTCTGACTCAGTTTGCTCATTGCTTCTCAACGTGGCATCATCCATATTTAAGTTTGTGAAATGATTAACAAATTTACGGAGGAAAAAAACTTCACACCCCATGCAGCCTAAGGATGTAAGTATCTTCTCAAGCGCAAGTGTGTTTACAGACTGGTTCCACAGACTAGGAATTCTGTGAAACGTTCTGTCTGTTGGATCAGAACGAAATTGTTTGCATAATTTGTCAATGCTTGTAAGAGATGACTCTAAACCTTGCAGAGCGTTCATTGCCAACCTTACTAAACTAGCCTCCTGAAGCATTCACGAAACCGTCAGTTCCTTAAAAGACACAGTGAAAGGAAAACCATGCATAATAATACAAATGATTTAAGAAAAATGCAAGTTGTTACTTTTCGATGTCACCCAATGAGGTTAACACCGGTAACTCCCACTTGCGATCCGACACCTTGAAAAGACACCGATATATATATATATATATATATATATATATATATATATATATATATATATATAGGGTCCCTTTCTTATGAGAACCACTTTAAGTGCAAGAACTGCGAAAACCATCTTTTTACAAGTAATAATACACAATGTACATCATTTAATGCTCCATAGCATTTTCTTATTTTTATTTAATTCAAAAGGGTATAATAGTAAAAGACATTTTCATATTATTTTTTATAATTCCCGTTTTTTTATAAATCTTAAAATTCAGTTTTTTTTTTTTTTTTTTTTTTAGATATTGCTTTTCAGATTTAGTGCATATATGTTTTTGCAGGTTTAGTGCATATATGTTTTTTTTTAAGATAGCAGATATCTAGATTTAGTAGTACAAAATATGTTTCCAAAACTAGCATATGGACTTTTTAATATAATGAAATCTATAATATACCAAGAACATAGATGTTATACACAAACTTCGATATCGATTGTAGTACATTTAAAATACAAATTTCTAAAAAATATAAATACATGAATCTAATCGATCTATACACGTGAGCACGAATAAATATTCAACACAAAATGGATATATGTGCACACTCTTGTTATCATTATTTTTAGAAGTGGGACATATATGCACAAGCGTAGCCGTCGTCATTTTTTCAAAAATCAGACATATATGCGCACTCATAGTCGTGAACATTCTTGTAATTACACCTGATACAAAGAAAATTACAATAATTAGCAACAATAATATTAGAATTGTGTTCAAATACATATATGCAAATGCAACTACCTGTTTTTAAAACATACATGTTTTAATCATTCCTTTTATAAGCAATCACTTTTTTAAAACATGTCTATTTTAAAATATACATGTTTTGAACATACATGTTTAATAACATCATGTTCTCAAACATATGTAGTTTTTATTAGTTAAATCACACTAATTAAAACATACATGTTTTGAACATGCATGTTTTGCACAGTTTTAAACATATATGTATCCATTTATCCTTGAACACGTATGTTTTGAACATACATGTTTTAAGCATAGATGTATGTTTTGAACATACATGTTTTGTTTTGAATATGTATATTTTGAACATGTATGTTTTGAACATAAAACATATATGTTTTCCATTAGTTATAAACCCGTTAATTCATGAATCATAACAAAAAGGCTATGACCGAATCTATTTACTCCTATAATATATTCAAACAACAAAAGATTAAAAGAGAAAAATATAAGTTAATTCATGAATCATACAAGGGTCTCCATATTAATGTATTTGTTTTAATTTAACATATTCAATTTCAACAAATATAACCTCATGTACGCTTTCATATAAATTAATACACTTAATCATACAAGCCTTGCCAAATAATCAGATAACGAGTATAGAATAAACAATCATAAACACCCTCAAAACTACTAGTCTCCAGATACGAAACACAAATAACATATATACAATTAAAAGAATATCATCATTCTTTAATAACTACCTACAAATTCAAGAAATAAAAATATAAAAGAAAACTGACCCAACATCCCCATGAGACTCAAAACTATTCAGCTTGAGCTAAGTACTAGCACTACTTGGTGTCACAGCCATAGTTGGTTCAATCCAGGTCGAAGGTGACCCGATACTACTACTTACGGATATGGATTGACATGACCCGGTTGTACCCAAGAACGGGTTGCCCCACCTCCTCCAGATGGGGTTTTACGAATTATCATATGTAAAAATTTGTGAATTTGATTGATACAGATGATAATTTGGTCGATAAAAAGTGGGTTTTGAAGGATTTGTTTTTGATAATTGAACAAATTTGTTTGTTAGATGGTGGTGACGATTTTAGGCGGCTGCGAAAATGGCCACGGATCCAGACAAACTGTCACAACTCGTAATTTCATGTCCTGTTTCAAACGTCGAAATTCCAATTTTTATCTCGGAAAGTTACTATTCATTTTACTATTCACAAAACACTATTCATGTCCAAAATTTTTATTTCATATTCTCATAAGTTAAACTATTTTAACGGTAATTCGAGAGTTTGGCGCTCGTCGGATCATTTCTGCAAAAATCACGAAGCCGTGTCCGAGATTTACATTCAGGCTTAAACGTCCTTCCGGCATCCCGATATGTCTATAAATCAATATAAACAATAAAAATATGATTTTCTTTCATATTACGACAATTCTAAAAGTTTTGGAATTTTACGTTTTCCAGTTCAGCGTTTTACGCGAATTACGCGTTTTTAACCCGCGTTTCCAGTTTTAGCAGCGTTCAAGCAACCCGATGGAACTTACCATTCATTTTATATTTTATTATGGGGTATTTTGACAAGTTTAGTCATTCTTTCAAGTTTCGTATTTTTACGATACCCGGATTTACGTTTCGCGATTTAAAACTTTACGTTTAGCGATTAACGGAAGCAAAACCGACTCCGTGACCCAGATAACACCAAGCTTCTTACATACTCATCCCAAAACTCACCATGTGCAGCCCCCCTCTCATTAGTCTTCACATTGACCATATAATTACAAGTATGCCATTGAAAATACATAAATATCTACCAAAAACACCTAAAACACTTAACATACATATTCTTAGAATCATAAAACTCATTTCTCATCTCCTACATCATGAAACCCACGACTTTTTCCAAGATCCATGATCAATCCACGATTTTCCAAAGTACAAAGCATCAAAGTTGTTCATTTCATCATCCTAATCAAGAATCATAACACAAAAACACAAGTAATCCAAGGTTTCTCATCATCTCACCACCTATTATTTCAAAGTGAGTTATCAAATTTATTTTCATGTTTTCATCTAATTAACATATGTATCTTATGGTATTCATGCTTAATTTCATGCACAAACTAGTTATACCACTTTATTTTTGTATACTTTTTGAACATACAAACCCTAGATTGTGATTTAGGTGTTCCCTTGTTAAATTAACTTGATTACTAGTCATTAGGAACCCATGGCACCCTAAGAAGGTGTATGGTAGGATTAGTATAGTTTTGTGAAGTTTGCAAGAGTTTTGGTTGAGATTGAAACTAGTTTTGAACCTTGGAAATGGATTTGTAACAAGTTTATAAACATGCTGTCCTATTTTGTTAATTTCTGGAAAATCAGTAAACACCAAGGAAACTTTGGCCAAATTTTTAGAAAATACTTTCAAAAACGAATCCGTAGGCGAAAGAACGGATTAAAAAGAGTTTATAACGAAGAAGTTATGATTTTTGCAAGTTTATTGACGAAAACTATTTTCCGGAAAAATACATGCTGTTGGACGTTTTTCGTCGGACAAAAAGAGATTTTAGACGTAACCCAGAGGAGTCTAGCTTTCCAAAATATATTACTACATACTAAGACGTAACCGTGGATATAAAGAACAAGTAAAACGGGCTTATAACGACAAAGATATTCACGTTTGAATATCGGCAAAACTCATTTCATTTTGACAGCTTTTACTAATATTGACGCCAAAACTACGTAGTAACTCTAGATTTATAAAAATAATGCCAAGTACCCAATTTTATAACTAATGAAGTATTAGTTATTACAAGTATATTTTATCACTACGAGGCGTTATTTCAAGGATTTCAACCCGAGGATTTCAACACGAACATTGATACATACGATATATATATAAGTATATATATTGCAACTAGCTTTATTTTTCTAATAGCCATATTTTTCCTAAGTCTTGGAAATGTATATTTTTTTATAACAACAAGTATTTTTCAAAGAGTAGAGTGGTATAGGGAACATGTGCATGGACATTCATAACATCATTTCATAATCTAAGTAGATCACTATCATTCATATTAGGTTGCGGTTTGAGATCGAACCTCATTTCTGTGTATCCACTTTATCATCGTAGCTATCGCACCAGGTGAGTCATAGCCCCTACTCTTTTAAATTGTTTTGTTAACTTTTTGGGGGAGAATGCATGCTCGTTTTTACATGAATTATTACTTGAACTCTTTGAACATTGTTTTGAACCCTTTGATTATTACGAACTCTTTTGACTTGTCTTGACCTTATAACTTGTTTTGAACTATTGAACTCAACTTGAACTTTTGACCCTAATGTACCGTACGTACTATGACCTAAAGTCTCACCTTATTAGTGGAGCGTGCTAAGTCTCCCTTGTTTGGAGCGTTCTTAACCCTAAAGTCTCACCTTATTGGTGGAGCGTGCTAAGTCTCCCATGTTCGGAGCGTTCTTAATCGTATATAATAGTTGTATGATGTACTGTTCGTACATTCGCATTGTTCGACGCCTATTAGTAGTATGGATAGCGCTATTAGAGGTCGGCCAACCTCTCGTCCACCATGTTACGGGACGCATATTATTTGATTAGGGGCTTTGCATGGCATACATTATTATATAGGTGGTGCTTATATTGTGACTTATTATGACCGCGGGTACTTGACTACTAAACATGCAACTATATTTTAGCAGTGGGTTGTAAACACACAGGTTACAAGTCTCTTATGGCGGGACTTGTAACTGAGTGGATTTACGATGCCTTTGCTGTGTGATCATTTTTCTATATACTTTACTTGTTAAACAAACTCTATGAACTCACCAACCTCGTGTTGACACTTTAGCATGTATTTTTAGGTTTTAAGCTATGGCACGCTACAGGAGGTTTTGGCAGGGCATGGCATGGTCATAGAAGACTCTGATATTCTTATGGGGACCGTTTTAAAACAATTTTAAGGGCCTACTTCCGCACTACTTTTAATGATGTAAATTCAACATTTTTGATTAAACGATTTTATTCTAAATGATTAAAGTGAAAATCATTTTTGAACTTGTGTTGTAATACCGATTGAGTTACACCCCAGCTACACGTATGCTTCCGCTGGACCCGATTTTGGGGGTGTGACACAAACCATCACAGTTGGTGACGAATCTTGGTGGCGGCGGCGGTTTTAACGATGGTGATAGGAGGCGGTTACGTGAAGCATAGGAGTGACAATTTTTTGGGCGACGGTTTTAATGTTGGTGACGGATCTTGTTGGCTGGGTGGTTTTAATCGAACAAATAACAAGAGATAACTAGAGAATGAGGCCGTGAAGCTTAGGGGCGGCAGCTTTTTGGGTGAGGGAGAAGAGAAACTGCATTTAGGGTTGGAATATGTGTTTTATAATCGTGGGTTTCAATGAGAAAGATTTGGAAGAAATCCCTGTATTGTAGCATACAGTTAATGAGAGTCTAAAAAATAAAATACCTATTTTACCCTTTTCATTAATGTTTCCAGGAAATGTAGTTTCAATTAATTACAAAATAACCATCTTGCATTAATATGTTGCACCCTATCCTTTAATAATAGTACATAAGTGGTTTTCGCAGTTCTTGCATTTTAAATGGTTCTCATTTGAAAGTTATACTATATATATATATATATATATATATATATATATATATATATATATATATATATATATATATATATATATATATATATATATATATATATATATATATATATATATATTAATGATTACGAGATTATTATCACACTAAGTATATATATAAGTATATATACCTAGGAACGACACCGTTTACGTTTATGTGGACTATACGAATCGACACCGACACCGACACCGACACCGATACCGAAACTAAAGTTACGAGAGCACTAGTCACCGACACCCCATTTCTTTTTGTATTGGGCCGTGTACCACCCTAAGCCCAAAGTTTCTCTTCTTTCTTTTTGCCTTGCTGCTGGGCCGAGCACAACCACAAGCCCAACAAGTTGTTTTTGTTTCTATGTTTTCTTTTTGGGCCGAGACTTGCACAAGCCCAATGGCTAGTTATATTTTCTTTCTTTTGCGTTGCATGGCACCCAACGAGCTCAGCTCGTGTGCTACTCATACAAACCACACACGTTTCTTTTCTTTGGTTCCCTACACGCTCGACACCACAGCCCCTTGTCACACCCCCAAAATACCTGAATGGCAGCGGAATGGAATACCTGGGGGTGACTGTCATAGCACCACAGTTACAGTTATATTGAACGACCTAACGTGTCGTTTTGAAAGATACATCGTTTGATTCATTTAAAATATTCAGAGTTATAAAACATAGGTCCCAAAAGAGTTGGAAAGTTTAAGTAAATAAGTTTAGTACAATCAAACGATAGTTCATAAGTGCATGAAAATCCAAAATGAGACGCGTCATCCTTGATACTCAATGAAACGACTCCATGCATGTCATGAGGAATATGTCTTAGTTACCTGAAAATACATTGCGAAAACGGTCAACAATAATATTGGTGAATAATCATAGGTTTGTAAGTTAAATCGTATGTACATAAGCCACAAGTATAAAGTAAACCGACAAAAATGTCAAAATGCTACATTGTCTCTTAAGCTCATGACCCCGAAGCTAGACATAATATTGTATTGGCCCCAAAAGAGTGTTTACCAGGCACTCATATAGTTTAGACATGAAATGCATTCGTACCCGTTGGAGCAACCCAAACACGAATGGAGGCGTCACCCTCAATAGATCTATTCACCCACTCTCGCTTGGCATTATAATTAACGGTCCATGATAATAAAAGGGGACTTGACTTGGTAGGAAGGCAACTTAAGCAATGTATGGAATTTAATACTTGGGCATGTACAAAAATAATTGATGCAATGTATTCTCCCCCGTGGGATTTGAAATCAAATAAGTAATTGAAAACGGGGCTATGAAAACTCACCTGAAGTGATAGTACAATGAGATGAAACGATCGGGACAACAAGGCACGTACACTAGCCGCAACCTAAATGAACGAATATGATCTATTTTAGATCATGAAATGTTGTAATGAATATTCATGCACATGATACCTATACCACTCGTAACTTGAAAATACTTGTTATCGTCAAAGTAGGAAATTTTCATACTTAGGAAAAATAAGTCCAATTAGAAGTATAGAAACTTATCGTAATATATCGTATATAAAATGTTAGTGTTATATTCCTCGTTTTGAAAACCTTAAAATAACGTCTAGTAATCGCATAAATAAACCTTGGGTCGTACGTACTTCGTTAGTTAAGAATAAAATCCTTGAGTAAGAAATCTAGAAAATATAGTATTTAGTACGTAGTTATATTATTTATAGTAGTGACTAAATATATATATAGTTTTGACGATTTTAAAACGTGTATAACTTGGTCGTTTTAAGTTCATTTTCCTCGTTCTTTATATCCACGGATTCGTCTTAGTATGTACTAATATATTTTCGATAGCTCGGCTCCTCTAGGTTACGTCTAACGCCTCTATTTGTCCGTTGAAAATCGTCCAACAGCATGTAATTTTTCAGAAAAATAGTTTTCGTCAATTAACTTGCAAAAATCATAACTCCTTCGTTATAAACTCGTTTTAATCCATTCTTTCGCCCACGGCTTCGTTTTTGAAAGTATTTTCTAAATCTTTGGTCAAAAATTACCCATCACCTACTGAGTTTCCCACGTTTTAAAAATATGGACAGTAGGTATATGTATTGTTTCAAAAACTATTTCTAGGGTTCCAATCTAGTTTCAACTTCAACCAAACCACTTTCAATCACCACAAAACTAGTCTAATCCTACCATACACCTTCTTAGGGTGTCATGGGTTCCTAAACATCATAAATCAAGTGGATCTAACAAGGATCTAACTATAATCTATTTTTAGGGCTCAAAAATTTGATATGTATAAAATGGAGTGGTATAAGTTATATATGCATGTAGATCTAGTATATATATCATATGAATCTTGTAAAAACTTGGTAAAATCATAAAGATGAGTTTCATACACTTACTTGAAAGATTAATGAGATTTTGAGGATGAAAACCTATGTAAACCTTGAGTTTATATTTTAAAACCCTAAAAGGAGTACAAACTACACTTGATAATTTACTTGATCTTGGAAAATAAATGTTCTTGCTTGTTTTCTTGTTTAGGCCGAGCACAAGAAGAGAGAAAAAGAAAAGGATAGTTTGCTTTTAGATCTTGTAATGAAATGAGTATGAAGTATTTTTGTATATATATTATATATATTGAATCAATAATGCATACATAAATGCTAAGGTAATATTTCAAGATATGTAAGAAAATGTAAGAAATGGGAATGGGGGGAGGGGGGGGGGGGGGGCGGCATCTAGTGAAAAAGAGAAGAAAAGTGGGAAGTGTAAGATGGTTAGTAAACTTGGTGTAAGAAAATGAGTTTATTAATAGTTTTAGGGTATACCGGGTACCGAGTTAACTAGAAATAAATTTTAACGGAGTTAACCGGGATATAATAAAGTCGTAAAAATTGTAAAAATATGTCGGGTATAAATATTGAGTGTTTAGATAATTATTATTTAGTTTCTACGAAAACCGTCGTAATTTTATTAAACTTACGATAATAATTAAATAAATTTTCAAAACACCGGGTAAATTAATATTATAATTTTTATATTATTAAAATGAATATAAAAATATATTGGGATCATAGTCAGGAGCGTCGGACGTGTTAGTCACATTATTGATCGCGTGTTAACGTTTATTTAGAAATAATTATACGTAAAAGTTAATTATACCAAAAGTACAAATTTAAATATCCTACGAGTGGAATAGTATGCAAGTGCCATAATGATGATATGCAGACTATTTCTAGTCCGTATGAAATGTCCCAATGATAATGCATGAATTCGCTCCTGAACCAATACGGTTACGCGAATTTGAATACCCGTAAACTAAATTTACGATGAAATGAGTAATGCACATGAATAGTGATTTTCTCTTGGAAATGAATAGTGTCATGTGAATAGTGAAATTTTTGAATGTTTCTCGGAATATCAAACTGACCTAAAAAATGATGAATAGTAAAATGATGAATAGTGGTCGATGAATAGTAATTGGTGAATAGTAATATGTTGAGGTTTGGAAAAATGACCTGAAATCGTGGGGTGTGATAGTCGCCCACCCAAAAAGGAATTCAGTCCCTGAATTCAGCTAGTGTTGGTCTCGGAAATTGACTTGGTGAAAAGTTGTGGATACTTTAGTCGCATTTGGTCTTCTCGTTCCCAAGTAAACTCGGGTCCTCTTCGAGAATTCCAGCGAACTTTCACGATCGGAATTCGACTCTGCTTCAACTGTTTGACCTCGCGGTCCATAATTTCAACTGGTTCTTCCACAAAGTTAAGCTTGTCATCGAGTTGGATTTCTTCTAATGGTATAATGGCAGACTCGTCCGAAAGACATTTCTTGAGGTTCGAGACATGAAACGTGTTGTGTACGTTGCTGAGTTCTGACGGAAGTTCAAGTTTGTAAGCTACCAGACCAATCCTTTCCAGTATTTTAAATGGACCAATGTATCTCGGGTTCAACTTCCCGCGTTTTCCAAATCGTATCACGCCCTTCCAAGGCGAGACTTTCAACATGACTTTGTCTCCGACTTGAAATTCCAATGGTTTGCGTCGAACATCTGCGTAGCTTTTCTGTCGACTTCTAGCAGTTTCGAGTCTCTCTCTAATCTGAATTATCTTTTCTGTTGTTTCTTGAACCATCTCCGGGCCAGTACATTGTACATCACCGACTTCGGCCCAACAAACTGGAGATCGACACTTACGACCATAAAGTGCCTCGAATGGGGCTGCTTTAATGCTCGAATGGTAACTGTTGTTATAAGAAAACTCGATCAACAGCAAATGGTTAGCCCAACCATTTCCAAAGTCAATCACACATGCCCTAAGCATGTCCTCAAGTGTCTGAATAGTTCTCTCGCTCTGACCATCGGTCTGAGGATGGTAAGCAGTGCTCATGTCTAACTTGGATCCAAAAGAATCTTGTAATGACCGCCAAAAGTTTGAAGTAAAACGACAATCTCTGTCGGAAATGATGGAAACTGGTGCACCGTGTCTTGAGACTATTTCCTTGACATAAAGTCTAGCAAGTTGTTCCATGGAATAAGTCTCTCTAATGGGTATGAAATGAGCTGATTTGGTAAGACGATCAACAATTACCCAAATAGCATCGTAACCTCCTGACGTCTTGGGAAGTTTAGTGACAAAGTCCATCGTATTACGTTCCCACTTCCATTGTGGAATCTCTGGTTGTTGAAGTAATCCTGACGGTTTCTGGTACTCGGCTTTCACTTTAGCACAAGTAAGGCATTTGCTGACGTAAGTAGCTATTTCTGCTTTCATGTTCGGCCACCAATAAAGCTTTTTGAGATCCTGATACATCTTATCAGAACCGGGATGAATAGAGTACTTCGACTTGTGTGATTCATGCATAATCAATTCTCATATCCCACCATAGAGTGGTATCCAACTTCGGTCCTTGAAGCATAACACTCCATCTGATCTCTTTACAAAGCCATTTTTGTTTTCTGGCATACCATAAAGTTTCTCATGTGGTCAATTTTCTTCTTTGAGAACCTCAATCTGAGCTTCTAAAATTTTTGATGGTAATGGCGAAATGATTGTCATTCCCAATGACCTAACTCTCAAAGGTTTGAGTCGTTCTTTTCGGCTAAGTGCATCTGCTACAACATTCGCTTTTCCCGGGTGATATCGGATTTCACAATCGTAATCACTCAACAATTCTAGCCAACGACGTTGTCTCATATTGAGTTCCTTCTGATCAAGTATATGTTGTAAGCTCTTATGATCGGTAAAAATTACGCACTTGGTACCATAAAGGTAGTGTCTCCAAATCTTGAGTGCAAAAACTACCGCACCCAACTCCAAGTCATGTGTAGTGTAATTCTTCTTGTGTGTCTTAAGCTGTCTAGATGCATAAGCTATCACCTTCTCGTTTTGCATTAGCACAGCTCCAAGTCCTTGATACAAAGCATCGCAATATACCACAAAGTTCTCAATACCTTCTGGTAGTGACAAAATCGGTGCGCTACAAAGCTTCTGTTTCAATAACTGAAATGCGGACTCTTGCTTCTCTCCCCACTCGTACTTTTGATTCTTTTGCGTCAGCTTAGTCAACGACTTCACTATCTTAGAAAACCCTTCAATAAACCTTCTGTAATATCCTGCAAGTCCTAGGAATTGACGAATTTCCGTAGGAGACTTGGGCGTAGCCCAATCCTTAACTGCCTCGATCTTTGCTGGGTCGACTTATAATCCTTGGCTATCAATGACATGGCCAAGAAATTGAACTCTTCGTATCCAAAATCACACTTTGAAAATTTGGCATACAATTGCTCCTTCTTGAGTAGTTCCAGGATTGTTCTGAGATGTTCTTCGTGCTCTTCCTTACTCTTGGAATAAATCAAGATATCGTCAATGAATACGATCACAAACTTATCAAGATACGGTTTGCACACCCTATTCATGAGATCCATAAATACCGCAGGTGTGTTGGTTAATCTGAAAGGCATTACTTGAAACTCATAATGACCATAACGTGTTCTAAATGCCGTCTTCGGGATATCTTCTTCCCGAACTCTAAGTTGATGGTAACCGGATCTTAAATCAATCTTGGAATAAAAACTGGAACCTTGTAACTGGTCGAACAAGTCGTCAATTTTGGGGAGTGGATAACGGTTCTTCACCGTTAACTTGTTCAGCTCACGATAGTCGATGCACATTCTGAAAGTTCCATCCTTCTTCTTCATAAACAAAACCGGTGCTCCCCAAGGCGAGGAACTCGGTCTAATGAATCCTTTGTCCAAAAGTTCATGTAATTGATTTGACAATTCCTGCATTTCCAAAGGTGCAAGTCTATACGGTGCTCGCGCAATTGGTGCAGCTCCTGGCACTAATTCAATTTGAAACTCAACTTGGCGTGTAGGCGGAAGTCCTGTCAATTCTTCCGGAAAAACTTCTGGAAATTCCTTAACAATTGGCACCTCTTCAAGTCGTTTCTCATCCGACTTCTTCTCCGTGATGTGAGCCAAGAATGCATAACAACCCTTCTTTATGTACTTCTCGGTTTTAATGCATGATATAATACTGAGTCTAGTTCCACTTCGCTCTCCACGAACAACCAAAGTTTCACCGTTATAAGGAAGGTGAACAACTTTCTCATCACAAATAATTCTCGCACGATGTCGGGATAACCAATCCATACCGATAACAACGTCGAAACTTCCAAGTTCTACGGGCATGAGGTCTATATTGAATGGGTGGTTTAGGAAATTTATAGTGCAACCACGGACAATGGTGTTGGTGTTAACTAAAGACCCATCGGCTAGTTCAACGATATAGAAAATGTCTAATGGGGTTGGTTCTATGTTAAGTAAAGGTGCAAATGCAATAGAAACAAAACTTCTATCCGCTCCTGAATCAAATAAAATGGATGCATAACGATTATTAACGAGGAACGTACCCGCAACAACATTCGGGTCCTCTTTGACATCTTCTCCTCCCATAACATAAGCTCTTCCTCGAGCCATTCCACCTTGGTTTCCAGCTCCTTGATTCTTCTTCTGTGGGTACTCATTCCTAAAGTGTCCAATTTCTCCACAGCCAAAACATGTTACTGGTGGTTTCTAATTGTTACCCAAGTTTGAAATCCTGCAATCTTTGGTGTAGTGACCAATCTTCTTGTAGTTGCCACATGGATCTGGGCAACGTCCTGGGTTATGATGTTTTTGACACTTTTCACACTTGGGTAGATTACCCTCATATCCTTTCCTTTCGATTGGCCCTGCAGCATAGGCCCTTGTCACTTCTTGTCTCTTAGGTGGTGGCTGAATAGCATTTCCACCTTGGTTGTAGTCAAACCTCCTCTTGTTGTTGTTGTTGTTGTTTGGGTTGTTGTTTCGGTTATTGGGATAGTTGCGGTTTCGATTGTTGTTATAGTTGTTGTTGTTTCGAATGTTGTTGTAGTTGGTGTTGTTTGAACGGTTATTGTTGTTGACAGCAGATTTTCCTTTTACCATTTGGACCATGAGTTTCTGAGTTATTCGGATAGCCTCTTCCATTTTTTGAGGATCAAAAGAAATCACATCCCCTCGAATACTTTCAGGCAGTCCAGCAATGAAGTTTTCCATCTTTTTCTCATCGTCGGGAACCATAGTTGGACATAGTACAGCCAACTCTTGAAACCTCCTGATGTAGGTCTCGATGTCATCGCCTTTAGTTACCAGCTCATAGAATTCTGTTTCCAACTTTTGCACCTCAGTACGTGGGCAAAACTTCTTTGTCATCAATTTCTTGAATTGATCCCAAGTGAGCTTGTAGGCATTTTCCATACCAATAGGCTGAGCATAAGAATTCCACCAAGACATAGCTTCATCAAGAAGCATACCTGTAGCAAATTTTACCTTGCTGACGTCCGGGCAACCGCACATGAGGAATACATTCTCAGTCTTTTCAAACCAGCGGATCAAAGCAACCGCTCCTTCAGTTCCCTTAAACTTGATAGGATCACTAGTCTTGAAATCCTTCCAAGTACATTCACGCCTATTGTTGGGTGGTTCAACCGTCCCTGTATTAGAAGCAGTCTCAGCAGCTCTTGCAGCAACCTCAGCTCTCTCAACTTCTAGAGCTTCTGCTATACTATCCCTGACCAACTTGCGGATAGCGGCTTGAGTCATAGCGAGTGTTTCTGGTGCAGCCTTACCCTTCCTTGGTGCCATACTTCTGATAAATCACAATGGAAACAACCATGAGAAAAATCATAATAGAAATAGTCATCGTACCAAAGGTATACACCCACAACATGTATATATATACAACCACAACGAGTAATAACACAACCAGGACATGTACGAGTACAACCACAACCTGTATAAATACAACCACGACATGTATAAATACAACCACAACCTGTATAAATACAACCACGACATGTATAAATACAACCACAACCTGTATAAATACAACCATAACATGTATAAATACAACCACAACATGTATAAATACAACCACGACATGTATAAATACAACCACAACCTGTATAAATACGATAACAATAAAGAGCAACCACGAAACATCATAAATATAATCACAACACATGAATATAATACATGAAAATTTCGGCCTACATGGACCGATATAATATATAGCACAACATTTCCAACATAGTAGAGTCATACTTGATATATTTGTTTGTACAACAACCAAAAGACTACAAGTTCTTGAACTATGTCCCACACCTCGGGACTAGGAAAATAGTAAAAGCAAATACAATACAAGTCTATGTCTAGGCTCCTCCAGGTGCTCTAGATGGTCCAGGTGCTCCAGGTCATCCAGGTCCTCTCCTAAGGCGGCGAATCTCACGATCCATCGCAACAACAATCTCCTCCAAGTGCTCCACTCGAAGCTGGAGGGCAGCCTCCCTGGTCTCTGCAGCTGTCATCCTCTCCTGAGCTACTGCCAACTGGTGTGCCTGCTCACCCTGAGTCTTCGGTGTCATCTGGGCTCTATCCCGTATCTCAGGTAGCTCATCCCTAAGCTGATCAATCAGCTCCTGGTGCATCTCCTGTCGTGCCTCAAGACCATGGTAAGACACGTCAATGCTAACCCTGCCTAAGATCAACCCCTCAACCTGCTCCTCGACCTCCTCAAGTCGAGTAGTGATAATCTCATCTACCCTAAAACCCAACCTATCAACCTGCTCCTGTTGAGCATCCAAAGTACGTGCTGTAGGACCTCTAGCAGCAGCTGCTCTCGAACTCTCACCTATATGGTATACTGGTGGTGGTGGAAGATCAGAAGTCTCAGTAGTAGGTGAAGCTGGGGTAGTAAACCTTGCACGCTTCCTGAGCGGCAAGAGTGAAGTAGATATAGAAGTAGTAGTGGTTATAGCTGGTGGTGTAGGTAATGTAGGAATAGCAGGGATCCTAAAAGTAGAGGTAGCAGGGCGAACACTCTTCCTAGCAACTTGAGTTGTCTTACTACGGGGAAATATAAGTCTTGGTTCTGAGGGAATAGAAGTAGCAGGGGATGATATATCAGTAGGTACACGGGTAACATCTAGTGGTGCAATAGGAGAGATGTGAGGAGTAGGAGCAGTCTCTTCCTCCTCAAAAGGCTCGGTATCCTCACCTGATGCCAAAAGTGGCAACACAGGTACTGGAGGAATGGGTGGTGGTGAAAAAGCAGTGGAAGACAAAGAGCCCTCAACATCAGAGTCTGAGACAGAGTAAAGTATGACAATGTTCGGGTCTGAAGACATATCTCTGTGATAATCAATGTGAAATAAAAATAAATAACTCGCGTAATGGAATCACCTAAAAAAAATAAACATGCACTTATGATGAAATGATGATATGCTATGATGATGTGGTTATAGTCTAGGGTCCATGATGCATCCTAGTTCGCTATAACCTTAGCTCTGATGCCAATCTGTCACACCCCCAAAATACCTGAATGGCAGCGGAATGGAATACCTGGGGGTGACTGTCATAGCACCACAGTTACAGTTATATTGAACGACCTAAAGTGTCGTTTTGAAAGATACATCGTTTGATTCATTCAAAATATTCAGAGTTATAAAACATAGGTCCCAAAAGAGTTGGAAAGTTTAAGTAAATAAGTTTAGTACAATCAAACGATAGTTCATAAGTGCATGAAAATCCAAAATGAGACGCGTCATCCTTGATACTCAATGAAATGACTCCATGCATGTCATGAGGAATATGTCTTAGTTACCTGAAAATACATTGCGAAAACGGTCAACAATAATGTTGGTGAATAATCATAGGTTTGTAAGTTAAATCGTATGTACATAAGCCACAAGTATAAAGTAAACCGACAAAAATGTCAAAATGCTACATTGTCTCTTAAACTCATGACCCCGAAGCTAGACATAATATTGTATTGGCCCCAAATGAGTGTTTACCAGGCACTCATATAGTTTAGACATGAAATGCATTCGTACCCGTTGGAGCAACCCAAACTCGAATGGAGGCGTCACCCTCAATAGATCTATTCACTCACTCTCGCTTGGCATTATAATTAACGGTCCATGATAATAAAAGGGGACTTGACTTGGTAGGAAGGCAACTTAAGCAATGTATGGAATTTAATACTTGGGCATGTACAAAAATAATTGATGCAATGTATTCTCCCCCGTGGGATTTGAAATCAAATAAGTAATTGAAAACGGGGCTATGAAAACTCACCTGAAGTGATAGTACAATGAGATGAAATGATCGGGACAACAAGGCACGTACACTAGCCGCAACCTAAATGAACGAATATGATCTACTTTAGATCATAAAATGTTGTAATGAATATTCATGCACATGATACCTATACCACTCGTAACTTGAAAATACTTGTTATCGTCAAAGTAGGAAATTTCCATACTTAGGAAAAATAAGTCCAATTAGAAGTATAGAAACTTATCGTAATATATCGTATATAAAATGTTAGTGTTATATTCCTCGTTTTGAAAACCTTAAAATAACGTCTAGTAATCGCATAAATAAACCTTGGGTCGTACGTACTTCGTTAGTTAAGAATAAAATCCTTGAGTAAGAAATCTAGAAAATATAGTATTTAGTACGTAGTTATATTATTTCTAGTAGTGACTAAATATATATATATATATATATATATATATATATATATATATATATATATATATATATATATATATATATATATATATATAGTTTTGACGATTTTAAAACGTGTATAACTTGGTCGTTTTAAGTTCATTTTCCTCGTTCTTTATATCCACGGATTCGTCTTAGTATGTACTAATATATTTTCGATAGCTCGGCTCCTCTAGGTTATGTCTAACGCCTCTATTTGTCCGTCAAAAATCGTCCAACAGCATGTAATTTTTCAGAAAAATAGTTTTCGTCAATTAACTTGCAAAAATCATAACTCCTTCGTTATAAGCTCGTTTTAATCCGTTCTTTCGCCCACGGCTTCGTTTTTGAAAGTATTTTCTAAATCTTTGGTCAAAAATTACCCATCACCTACTGAGTTTCCCACGTTTTAAAAATATGGACAGTAGGTATATGTATTGTTTCAAAAACCATTTCTAGGGTTCCAATCTAGTTCCAACTTCAACCAAACCACTTTCAATCACCACAAAACTAGTCTAATCCTACCATACACCTTCTTAGGGTGTCATGGGTTCCTAAACATTATAAATCAAGTGGATCTAACAAGGATCTAACTATAATCTATTTCTAGGGCTCAAAAATTTGATATGTATAAAATGGAGTGGTATAAATAACATATGCATGTAGATCTAGTATATATATATCATATGAATCTTGTAAAAACTTGGTAAAATCATAAAGATGAGTTTCATACACTTACTTGAAAGATTAATGAGATTTTGAGGATGAAAACCTATGTAAACCTTGAGTTTATATTTTAAAACCCTAAAAGGAGTACAAACTACACTTGATAATTTACTTGATCTTGGAAAATAAATGTTCTTGCTTGTTTTCTTGTTTAGGCCGAGCACAAGAAGAGAGAAAAAGAAAAGGATAGTTTGCTTTTAGATCTTGTAATGAAATGAGTATGAAGTATTTTTGTATATATATTATATATATTGAATCAATAATGCATACATAAATGCTAAGGTAATATTTCAAGATATGTAAGAAAATGTAAGAAATGGGAATGGGGGGAGGGGGGGGGGGGGGGCGGCATCTAGTGAAAAAGAGAAGAAAAGTGGGAAGTGTAAGATGGTTAGTAAACTTGGTGTAAGAAAATGAGTTTATTAATAGTTTTAGGGTATACCGGGTACCGAGTTAACTAGAAATAAATTTTAACGGAGTTAACCGAGATATAATAAAGTCGTAAAAATTGTAAAAATATGTCGGGTATAAATATTGAGTGTTTAGATAATTATTATTTAGTTTCTACGAAAACCGTCGTAATTTTATTAAACTTACGATAATAATTAAATAAATTTCCAAAACACCGGGTAAATTAATATTATAATTTTTATATTATTAAAATGAATATAAAAATATATTGGGATCATAGTCAGGAGTGTCGGACGTGTTAGTCACATTATTGATCGCGTGTTAACGTTTATTTAGAAATAATTATACGTAAAAGTTAATTATACCAAAAGTACAAATTTAAATATCCTACGAGTGGAATAATATGCAAGTGCCATAATGATGATATGCAGACTATTTCTAGTCCGTATGAAATGTCCCAATAATAATGCATGAATTCGCTCCTAAACTAATACGGTTACGCGAATTTGAATACCCGTAAACTAAATTTACGATGAAATGAGTAATGCACATGAATAGTGATTTTCTCTTAGAAATGAATAGTGTCATGTGAATAGTGAAATTTTTTAATGTTTCTCGGAATATCAAACTGACCTCAAAAATGATGAATAGTAAAATTATGAATAGTGATCGATGAATAGTAATTGGTGAATAGTAATATGTTGAGGTTTGGAAAAATGACCTGAAATCGTGGGGTGTGATACCCCTAGATACCACGAAACTTAAACATAACTAAACTTTTGGACACCATTCTTCTCTTGGATTCTCTTATGACTCGACATGAAAACCACCCCATGATTTTTGCATTTTGCGTGTGAGACCAACCAAGAACCCAACACCCAAGCCGCCCTACATGTAACCTATTGAACTAGTGAGACTCTTGGTTGATACCATTACACACTAAGCTCTCTTTACCCACAAGAATTTATGTTTCATTAACCACAAGCACAACCCTTTTAAATCTTAAACTAATCCTCCTAGTACATCACATGTTTCCAACTTTGCTTTGCCCTAGTACTAAACTAATCAACTAAACCATTATAGCCTAAAAGACTATCAAACTCGACTTGACATAACACAAGGAACTAGTGACAAGCTTATCTTGTTCGATTGACACATCCAAAGACCAAGTCACATGCTAAAACTCACTAACTACACAACTCTCACTATAAAAACCCACATTTAATGCATTTTATCTCACACTTTCAAGTTTCACCAAGATCTCATATCACAAACACCCCTTTCTTTCTTCCTTACTTGCTGTCGAGACCAAGAGAGGCACACACGAAGATTTTGGGTTAAGAACTACTTGGGTAAGATATATTTTGGAACGAGGGTCACTACGAAGAGGATATAACGTTTGTTGGTTCTTGTTGTCTCGTATCACTTGGACTCTCCACCATCTTTGGTGTTGTAAGTCATCTATTTCATTTCTTACTCTACTACATTCATGCATATCACGTTTATTATCTAAGTATATAACACTCGTTACACTTATAACTATATATAACCCACCTCGACACCCCTAGGAAAGGGCTCACCATTTCATTTTTACACGTACTACTTACATATATTTTTCGACACTCTAATTCTTCGACTCACACTTAACCAAACTAACGAAACATGCAAGACACACTCGATCTAATGCTACGTAAACTAAGCCTAAACTAAATCCTAGTCGAGCACCCTTTTATACAAAATAAAATGTCACTTGGGTCTGATTTTGGGCTAACGAGCCCATGCCCAATATCAAAAGGATTTTCGATTTTAAAATTTAGAAAATGATGAGATGTATAAGACTTTTGAAACTGATTTTTGAAGGAGTTTATAAGTTATAAAAGCTACTTTTATTTGTACCAAAAAGTTTGTTTTTCCAAAACTTAACTAAGGACTATTTTTGCAAAGTCTCGCGTTAAGGGACTAAAAGTGACAAAACCATCAAACTTTCGGACTAAATTAGAAACAGTGGATTTTTAAATATAATGGAAGGGTAGAAACTGTGATTTTCAAAAGCTCAAGAGGTAAAGTGTAAAAAGTCTAACAAGGACTAAAATATAATTGTTTTTTACCAAGGGGTAAAAAGTGTAACTTTATTAAAGTCAAAAGTAAATTTTGACAAAGATACTTTATTGAATGTTACATATATATATATATATATATATATATATATATATATATATATATATATATATATATATATATATATATATATATATATATATATATATATATATTTGTAGTTTTAAAAATAAATATGTATTTTACTAAAAATATTTAATTATAAATATTTTTATTTACGTTATTATTATCACAAATAAATTAACATTTATTGAACACCGGTTCGTATCAACGTTACAAATAACTATGTAAAGTTATTTTGGAATAAAATTAAGACACCCGAATGAATATCACCGTACACGAGACATATCACATTTCATTTACGAATCGAATCTAAGACACCGATGACAATATATATATATAGGTCGCAAGTCGGAGGAATTTCATTGCTAGTCGTAGCAGTACACCGTCACTTTTGAGCACCGTTGTGATTTACACACCTGTCAGGTGAGTTCATGGTCCCACATTTTTAATTTTTTTTTAAACCCCGTGGGGAGATACATGCTATAAATCGAACACAAGTATTTTTCTGTATGCTATTACTACCGGATATTGCCTAAGTTGACACCTGTGCTACAAGTCCCTCATATCACGAACCTTAATCACTTGCGAGTGAGCGCGAATATAGTTGGTAGATCTATTGGAACGGCAGCCCATCTCTGTCAAAGTGATTATTTGGCAGGAGGTGTGCTATATTCGAGGTACCATGGAAATTTGGCACATTTCTAGTCACCGAGGGCCCCTTTGTTATCTACACCCCTCGTGGTGTAGGTGATTATTATTATCTTTATGATATGTCGATACGATGTTAAGGCTTGCGTTTCATGAGGCTTAGGAGCAATATTACACCAGTTTAGTCAAGACCTATCTATCTTGGCTTGTTTATTTCAAATGCTTGGCTTGTGATCACACTATTACTATTTAAACTACTATGGATTCACTCAACCGTTGTGTTGACTTTTTAAGCATGTTTATCTCAGGAAACTAGCAAGCATGGTGGCACGAAGCTGGCAAAAGGGCACACAGGACCTCCCTTTTTATTTCAATAATTATATCATTCTTTTCAAACTCATCACTTCTTTTGCGAAACAATTAACATTTGGAAAATGTTTGTAACTCTGACTACTTTGAGTTTTCATGGAATGATATTGACTATCTTTTGAATTGTTTTCTATGAGTATGACTGTGTACTAAACTGTAATGAACCCGATTAGACTTCCGCTGCTTATCAAATTTTTTGGGTGTTACACCGTAAGTCGGTCATAGGCTAGCGACAATATATGGTGAGCATACGAGACAAAATATTTTTGTTCATGTCCCACGGATGGCGCCATCCTGTTGATACATAATCTGGTGCGGGCTAGATCCAACGACTCTCCCTGGGCCGTTCTTCGTTTTCTCAAGCCCTGAGTAGACCTGTCAACAAAGAGAACCCGTCAAGAGTGGACCCGAGGCCGCAGCCCCGGGATCCACCTCTGACGGTCAAGTTAGTATTGATGCGATATAGCATACAAGAGTTAGGTTTAGAGTAACCTTTTGTGTTGTGTCCCCAAGAAAGGAATCTCAGCCCTATATTTATAAGGCATGGAATTAGGGTTTAGGCGTAGAGTGGGCCGCTATTTTCCGGGCTTGGCCCATTCCTGGTCCAGTCCAGACTATACGTCCACAGTTATTGATGAGGTGGATGCAGTAAAGAAGAAGGTAACTCTTGCTATTGTTCAATATTGCTAAAAAAAAGTTGTTCTTAGAAAACATTGTTAATGAGCATGTGGTAGAGCATTTAAGTCAAGTTACACAACCATATTTGGAATTCAATATTTTTGGACAATCTAGTTAGTTGCCAAAAATTGAACCCTTGTTTTCATCTGTAGAGGTCTGTCAAATGAAAGACGTGTTAAGTGATGGTGAGCAAATAGATAATTTAGCACCCCTAATTTCGTGAACGCAGCGGAATTCAAAATGGGTGTTACTTCATGGCACAACAGTTATAACAATCAAGGTTGCAAAAATCGTAAATCGGTAGTCGGGCGGTCGAAACCCCCCCCCCCTGTAGCTTGTAATCAGTGTAGGCGGGATTAATTGGATTGGCATGTTGCTAATATAATCCGGCATGGTAGTGATAACATTACGTCCAAAAGACATGGTATTGTTGGAATTTGATTTGGTTTAGTGAGTTCTGGAAAATTAGAGTTTGGATTTCGTTTTTTATTTTCAGTAAATCGGATTTTTTGATTTTGGATTTGGTTTTTCATAAGGATTTGTGTAATTATGGTGGGTATAGCCGTATAGGGGTTTGGTAGATGGGTTTATTGATTCGCGCGCAAAATTAACTAACGTATCAAGGAAGATACGGTCAACTTGAAAAGTCAAGTTCATGATTCGTCCCTAACGTTAACTGTTGCCTTAACTATGGTTTAGAGGTATAGTTAAATCGTGAAAGGACTATTATGTTCCTCAAAATATAACACAAAACATGCGTTGACCGAGACCAAACGGGTCAAAGGATGCATTCGGCCTCAAAAAGTTGGGATTTGGACTCCCGGCGATAATTTTCCCATGTTTGACGCCCAGGCGATGTTTTTAGGAAATTTCACGGACCAACGGTGTATTTTTGTCTTTATATATAACAACAAGGTTTAAAGTGAAAAAAAAAAATAATTCCAATCTTCTTCCTCTTTGGCCTTGTGTCACACCTAAAAAAAAAAAAAAAAAAAAAAAAAAAAAAAAACAACAACTTTCTCAACACAAACACAAACAAACCAACCCACCAAAAAAAAGAAAAAAAAAAGGGTAAATTGCAAAAATGGTCCTTCACGTTCCACGAAATTGTAAAAATGGGACCGAGACAAAAAGTAGTGCAAAAAAGACACCAACGTTCCACATTTTCGCAAAATCGCCTCCGAGAGGCCTTTTCCGTTAATTTTCCCGTTAAGTGCCACGTAGTTGAGGGTAGTATCGTCATTTCACGATTCCCGCCTTACTAAGCTAGTGACATTGTAGCTTGAGGGACTAAATTTGCAAGCGATTGTTTGCCTTTTTAACAAACGGTACACTATCCAGTCCCAGTTATATATGAACGTTGCAGCATGATGAGTGTCTAAATACTCATCATTTTGTACCAATCTGAACTGCCAAAACATACAAAAACACTCAAAAATGCATCATAATACTTAAAATATCTTTGAAGTGTGTTTTATATGTTTCAAATACAAAATATGCAAAAACAAATGAAAAACGTACAAAGTTTGCATAATTGGCAGTTTCAGTCCCTCAAGTTTCAAATATTGATAAAACTAGTCCCTGAAGGTTTAAAATGAATGAAAAGTCAACTTAAGTCCTTGGGAAACCAAAAATATTCAAAAATGATCCCTGGATGAAAGTTTATACAAACTGGCAACTTTTACCCCTCAAGTTACAAAATTGGCAAAAATGGTCCCTGGGTATTCAAAATTGGAAATTTACAAATAATACCCTTGTACTATGCATGAATGACAAAATGGAACAATTTTGATAACATTTTGAGAAATTACAATCACAGTCCCTTAAAAATCCAAATTTACAATAATGGTCCCTGGAGTTTGAAAAATTACAGAAAAGGTCCCTGGATATTTTTAAAATGGAAAAATCATAAATTTGGTCCTTGGTTTATCTAACTTTGCAGGTTTGGTCCTTATGTTAAAAGTTTGGAGAAATTACAAAAAGGCCCCTCAACTTTGCAAGTTTGGCAAAAATAGTACCCGGTATTTTAAATAATGAAAAAAAATCAAAAATAACCGTGTACTATTCAATTATGGCAAAATAGGTCCTTGTAATTACATGTGGGAATTTACAACAACAGCCCCTCAACTTTGGAATAATTACAAAATTGGTCCTTGTGATTTTCTAAGCTAAAAACCAAACCGGCCCTTTTTATTTATATAAACCAAAACCAACAAACCTTACCCAGCCCATACACACCCCTAGCCCAAACATAAGCCCAATCCACCACCCTTTTTATTTAAAACGGGCATTGACCCGCGTTGACCACCCAAAACCGCCAAACACTGTTCACTCTCCTCCCCCACCCCTGCTTCACCAATACCAGGTGGTTTTACCACCACCTCACCACCTTCCAGCTCACCCTCACCTCCTTTCCACCTCACACATCAAACCACATAGGCATTTAATGCCTTCTCCACAATTTTTCACTCCAAACTACATCTAAACCTCTGTTTTCTTCAAAATAGCTCCAACTTGCATAAAACATCACCTTTTGCCTCCTGACACATCCACAAACCTCCAACAATCTTTAATTACAACCCTTTGCCTCCACGTTAACGCGGAGGACTTTGGCGCCAAAAAGTTGGTTTAAACGGTGGATGTTAATTGGACTAAATGGATGGCTCAAATGAAGTGGGAAAAGATCAGAAGATATTCCTAAACCTAATTGAAGCCTATAAAGATGAAGAGAAGCAGAGGAGTATGCATATCTAGTTTTTAATTAAAAAAGTGTATGTCGTTTAATTTGTATTAGTTGTTCAAGTGTAATTTAAAGCTTTTCAAGTTTCAGTTAAGTGTTCTCAGTGTACTAGTGATCTTTTAAGTTAATAAAAAGCAAGTTTGTATTATTATCTTAGTGAATGCAATTTTCAATTTCATACTAAAAATCTCAATAAGCTTTGTACTTGTTACTGTTTGATTATATGGATTGAATAAGCTCATATAAGCTCCCATAAGCTCAATACAGCTTTTAGTAACTTACTAATCAGCTTAATATAAAAAATCTCACAAAATACAAATTTGGTCAATGATAGTCAACTGTGGCAATTTGTTCTTGATATCTGGGATTCAAAGCTGAATTGGAAGCATAAGGAAGCTTGGAGTATTGGTTTAGATCCTCAGGGGGGGAAATAAGTTGTTCTTGGTTCTTGGTTTTGAGCAGGAAAGCAACTTGTAAGTTTCCAATCTCAATCTTTGGTTTTTACTGTGGCATCTCCTATTAATCTAATTGTTGGTTTGTTTGTGCTTATTTGATGCTAGGTAGTAATAATATAACTAAATATAGCAAGCTTGTTTATTTAAATTCATAATTACTTAGAAATAAATTTCATACAGTAAAAATAGTATAATCAATAATCCAGGTTATTTGTTGTTGTTTTCTGTGTTTAAGTGTCTATTATAGCTTAATTAATCTTACTAAGTTGTTTTTAATCTGTTTCAGAAGCTCTTATAACCATTTACTTCACAAATCATAAGACAGTGATACATAAGGGGGTGTTTGGTTTTGCTTATTTCAGTAGGAATTTGGGTGTCTAAGTTGTTTCTCTTAATTCAGTTAACTTACATCAGGTCTAGGTAGGTCAAGTAAAGTCTAAAAACCAAGTCTTAATTAACAAAAAGTCAAAATGGTAGTTAATCAACCCTCACAGTTAACTGTGAGGGATTTGTGATCCATAAACCCACCCAATAGCTTATAAGTAATTCATATAGCTTATTTTAGCCTTATAATAGCTTAATATAACATATACAATCTGTAGTGATCATTAGAAATCCAAAATAGTCAAAGTACCAAGTTTCATTCAAAAGTCAAATTTGTATTACTCAGATTTTCTCAAATCTTAGGAGATTTTTGTAGATTTATGTGTTAAGAATTACACTTTGTGCTTTTCAGGTTTAGTAGTCTACCACCTCAGCTTTAAGTTCCAATAAGTTTTATATTTTTAGGATTTTTACTCTAAGCCCCACAGACCCTCAAACTCACTTGCAGGGCAAAGGTGTGCCCTGCTCATTTAGACCCAGTCCATCACCACCACTTTGGTGGTGATTTCTTATCAACTCAGTGGACCCCACATCCTAGGATTTAGCTTAATTGTAGCTTAATACACCAGCTTATCTCATCTAGGCTTAGTTTAGCTTTTAGCTTATTGTGGCATAGCTTTTAGGATCCAAATTGTGACCTGTGTAAAACAAGCTATACTGAGTACTCAGTATATGATCACCATTTTGAAGGCTCATTCAGAGCTTATTAGTAAGCCAAAAGCTTAACTTCTTGGTTTAATTTGTAGCTTATCAACCCATATTTGAACCCCTAGGCTTAGCTTGAACCCTGTTTTACTCTTGTGGACCCCACACTCATTGAAAGTGGACTGTAAGGCAAAGCCTTACCCTGCACATCAGATACACAGCCATCACCACCACTTTGGTGGTGATTTGTGGCCAACTCAGTGGGCCCCACACCTTCTACTTAGCTTATTACAACCCCCCTCCTACCCAGGTTCAAAACTTGACCCTTAGTTTGACCTATAGATCAGTGGACCCCACCTAAACTTGTCCCCAAACTCTGTCCCATTTCTGAGTCAGAAGAGAAATAAGCAAGTGCTTATTTGGGATTTCCAGCTTATTCTAGGAGCTTATCTCACCATATTTAGCTTAATTAGGTGTAAGTAACTTAGATAAACTAGATTTCACTATAGTGGACCCTACATAACCTCAGCTTAGCTTAATTCTTAATTTAGTCAACCATAGTCAACTGTATAAGCTTATAAGCACTCTCAGTGCTTATTTCAAGGTTCTAAAATAGTTGTCTTTATTAAAGTTTCATTATTTAAGTATTTAAGTAGTTTTATAAAAGAAAAACCAGAAAAAGCAAACATAAAAATAGTGATAGCTTCTATTTAATAGAAATTATCTAATTAATTTTCATTTTAGCTTATTAATAAGCACTTGTCCAATTTTATAATTTTATAAATTACTTAGTACCTTAAAGTAGTTAAAATAATTTTCTTAGAATTTTCCTAAGCAGTTTACTATTTATTAGATTTAAAACTAATTTAAATAATTAAATAGGTAATATTAATAATTAAATAGATTTCTTTAATTTTAATTAACAAAAGTAGAATTTTATATTTTTCCTAAGTTTTATAAAGTAGTTAAGACTTTTAAAAAATAGTTTCATAATTTCCACTGTTCATTTTATAATTTTCTTATTTAAATTTATTAAATTAGCTTAAAATTAATTAATAAGTAATTAATTAGTCAATTAGCTTAAATTTAATTTTTAGCAAGTTTTTATAATTTTGTAGTATTCCTGTAGTGTTTAAATAGTTTTATAAATTTTATCATAATTTTCTAAGGTAATTTAGTATTAATAATAATTTAAAATAGTTAAAATAGTTTAATTAAGTTAAATAGTTATTAATTAATAAAATACTTATAAAAAGACAAAAATATTTATTTTCATTTTTTATACTTTCTTCAAGTTCTTATTTAGGTTTAGAAATTATTGTTATAAGTTTTTAGGTTTATTTGTAATAGTTGTAATTTTTAGTTAATTTAAATTAAGTTTTAAATTAGATTTTAATTAGTTTTATTAATTAAATAGTAATTAAATATTATAATAATCATTTTCATAGTTTAAATTTCATTTTCTATTTTCTTTAATATTAAGTTTTCAAAAGTTTCACTTTTAACCCCTGTAGTTTGTAACTTGTTAAATACCACTTTTCTCTGTCTGTTATCTGATTACCTGATTTTGTGCTTATATCTGTATTTTTGTTATAGTTTTATATTTTCCAAATATCAAGCAATCAGTAGTATAATCAACCCTCAAATCATCTTTGTTACTGTCCTCAGTACCACTCACTTTCCTAATCGTTCACAAATACAATTTCAATCTCGTTGGGACTTAACGACCCGGGGATTTCCCTGTACTTCCACGATCAATATTAACTTGCACTTTCTCCCAGGTGGGCCTAACAGCTGCACACGGCTGACTGGTTGGTTTGGGAGGAGTCAAAATTTGGCGCCGCTGCCGGGGAGGTTGTTGCGTATTTCAAAACGGTAAAAGTTTAGTGGTTTTTTTTAAAAAAAAAAAAAACCCTCTTGTACAAATATCACCACTTTGTAAATTTTTAATCAAAATCATATCTGAAAACGTTCATTAACATTTCTCCTGAAGTGTTAACAACACCAAACAAATCATAAACAACAAAACAAACTGTGAAGTTAAATTACTTCGTTGTCTTTAAGATTACAACCTGAAACAGCTGGTATAAGGTAAGTTCTGACATTAAATTGCGAACTGAAGAGGAATACATTTATTTCCTCCCGCTAGCCTGCGAGTAATCTTAAAGGGACGATTTCGGTTAACGAATCAGTTCCAAAAATATTTTCCAAGTTTTTTCACCCATACACGAAAAGCCAAAAACATTTTACTGTGAATATAATTACATAAAAGTTTACCACCGCAAACCAAGGCAGAACACCTACCAACTGGGGGTGTGAACATAATAAGTTCCCAAACCTAAAAGATTAAAAACTTACCATTGTATCCTTGTGAATAGTGTACCTTTTTTAAAGGAGCTGTTCATTTGTGATTATTGGGTTTAAGTTCACTGTAGTTTTGCCTCGATCTTGTGTTGAAAAATAATTTTTGTGCATGCGCACTCGTTCACAAACAAAGAATAAAAAGAAGAAAAACGTACCTGAGTTACGTACTGTTACAGAAGAACACACAATCAAAATGAACGACGAGCCCCCATTCCCTCCCAAGGATGAGCCAGTTCCTGACACCCGAACTATGGAGGAACTGTGTCAACCTACCATGCACGGGAGGGGTGGACCAATTGCACCACTCACTATTAGAGCCACGGATTTTGGATTAAAACACCACATGATACAACAGATCCAGAATACGTGCCAGTTCCACGGATTGCCGGGTGACGATGCCAACAGGCATCTCGACAAATTTTTAACTGTCACCCAAAGCATGAAACAAAATGGCGTCACCGAAGACGGCCTACGTTTATACTTGTTCCCTTATTCTCTCACTCATCATGCAACTTCATGGTTCGATCGACTTCCAAAGAATTCGATCCACACTTTTGATGAGATGATCACTAAATTCCTGGCCAAATACTTTCCACCATCTATGGTCACAAAGCTGAGGAATGATATCAGCAACTTCAGACAGCTTCCCGAAGAGTCCTTATTTGAGGCATGGGAACGCTACAAACTCGCCATTGATCAGTGTCCTAATCATAACATGCTTCTTGTCACCATTATTGATACCTTTTATAATGGTTTGACACTCCGTCATCGTGACACCATCAATGCTGCTGCTGGGGGCACCTTTATGAAAAGGACCCCTGAAGAGTGTTATGACTTAATCGAAAACATGACTGCCCATCATAATTTTTGGGACTCCTCTGCTGAGAGGAACGACTCATTTAAGTCAGACACTCCGGCAAGCAATGAAATATCAATCCTAGCTAAAAAGCTGGATGATTTGTCTACAGCAGTTTTGCGTATCCATCAGAATAATCCTAATCAGGTCAAAACTGTTAACCCGAGTTGTGAAACTTGTGGTGGTCCACATCCCTACACAGAGTGCCCACACTCCAGTGGCTTTGCTCGTGAAAACATATCCGCAACTCAAGGTTCCTATAATACGGGAGGTAATTCTTACCAACCGCAAGGAGACCGAAACCTTTTGAGCTACCGTTCTAATAACTATATTGGACCACCAGGGTTTAATCAACCTCAGAATAGGAACCAGAACTTTAACCAGAATCAGAACCAGAACCGGATGAACCAAGGTTATAACAACCAAGGGAATTTCAACTCTAGTCAAAACCAGGTTCCTCAAAATCAGAACCAAGGGAACTATAATCGTAATCAAGGTCAGAACAATTACCCACAGGGTAATTTTCAACAACAAAACCACTTCCAAGGTAACAACAATCAGCAACATGGGAATTTCCAAAACAATCGGGCTCAAAATTTTCAAAACCAAAATCAAGCCATTGTTCCAACTGGACCATCACATGATGAGTTATTAAAACAGTTTATGAAATCCCAAGAAGAACTAAACAGAATGCTGGTTAGTCAAATGTCTAATTTCCAGAAGTCTTTAAATGATCGACCCTCGGGCTCAGGTACAACTTTACCTAGCAACACGATCGCTAATCCGAGGGGCGATGTAAAGGCGATCACCACAAGAAGTGGAGTTTCTCACCAAGGACCTACAGCTCCCTCTACCTCATCTCCTATCCCTGTAGAGGAATGTGAAACTGAGGATACCACGGATACGGTACTTCCTAATAATAACGGAGGTACCAATGACATCCCTCCTCCAGTTATCCCGGTCCCGACTCCCACTAAAAGAGTCGTGTTTGAAACTACCAAAGGTCCTGTTGAATATCCAAAAGCCAACCCAAAAACAACAATTCCATATCCCTCACGATTACAAGATCAAAAGCTCCGTGAAAAAGCTAATCATCAGATGGAAAAATTCTTTCAGATTTTCCAAGAATTACACTTCGATATTAGCTTCGCGGATGCTCTTCTTTTAATGCCCAAATTCACATCGACAATCAAAAACCTGTTGAGCAATAAAGAAAAAATGTTTGAAATGGCACGAACTCTACTCAATGAGAACTGCTCTGCGGTTCTATTGAAAAAGCTTCCCGTTAAGCTAGGAGACCCCGGGAGATTCCTAATACCATGTACTTTCCCGGGTATGGTTGAATGTTTTGCCTTGGCCGATCTTGGTGCAAGCATCAACTTAATGCCTCACTCAGTTTGGAAAAAGCTCTCTCTTCAGGCACTTATTCCCACATGCATGACTCTCGAGCTTGCAGACCGTTCAATTTCACGTCCCCTCGGTATTGCCGAGGACGTATTTATGAGAGTGGGAAAATTCAATTTTCCAGCAGACTTTGTCGTTGTTGATTTCGATGCAGATCCAAGAGTTCCTCTCATTCTTGGGAGGGGATTCTTAAGAACGGGACGTGCATTAATCGATGTTTTCGATGAGGAAATCACGTTACGAGTTGGCAATGAAGCGATAACGTTCGACCTTGATCAAACCTCGAGATACTCCTCGAATTATAATGCTGATTCGGTCAACCGAATTGATGTCATTGACATTGCATCCGAGGAGTATGCTCAGGAATTCCTTGGATTCACTGATAAATTTCCGAGTGGCAATCCCACTATTTCTTCTGATCCCATAATCGCTAATTCTTATCCTTCCCTCACTCCGTTTGAGGGAAGTGATTTCGTCCTTGAGGAATTAGAGGCCTTTCTCAAAAGTGACTCAGTTCCCGAAGGAATTGATTACCAGGAGATTGACCCGGAGGGGGATATACTTCTCCTTGAGAAGTTATTGAACAAAGATCCTTCTCCCATTCCTGTTCTACCTCCACAACTTCATAAGGTGGAAGTCAAATATGTTGAGAAAAATGATGACTTTCCCGAGGTTGAACTTAAGGACCTACCTCCTCATCTAGAATATGCATTCTTGGAAGGTAACGATAAGTTACCAGTCATTATTGCAAAAGACTTAAAGGATGAGGAGAAAACTGCGCTGCTTAAGGTTCTAAAGTCCCACAAGCAAGCAATTGCTTGGAAGCTCTCAGACATAAAGGGTATTAACCCGGATTTTTGTACACACAAAATCCTAATGGAAGAGGACTTTAAACCTACTGTGCAGCATCAAAGAAGGGTAAATCCAAAAATCCACGAAGTCATAAAAGCAGAGGTTATCAAACTTCTTGATGCGGGATTGATTTACCCTATATCAGATAGTCCTTGGGTAAGCCCAATACATTGTGTTCCAAAGAAGGGTAGCATCACGGTTATCACAAATGAGGACAACGAGTTAATACCAACTCGTTTGGTTACAGGGTGGCGAGTATGTATTGATTACAGAAAGCTTAACGAAGCCACCCGCAAAGACCATTTTCCTCTGCCCTTTATGGACCAAATGCTCGAAAGACTAGCGGGAAATGAGTATTATTGTTTCCTTGACGGCTTCTCGGGTTACTTCCAAATTCCCATTGATCCACAGGATCAAGATAAAACTACCTTCACATGCCCTTACGGGACATTTGCCTATCGTCGCATGCCTTTTGGGTTATGCAATGCTCCAGGCACTTTCCAAAGGTGCATGATGGCTATTTTCCATGACATGATTGGAAAAACCATGGAGGTATTCATGGATGACTTCTCAGTCATCGGGAATTCTTTCGACTCGTGCCTCTCCCACTTAGAAAAAATGCTTCAACGTTTTGAAAACACTAATCTTTGTCTAAACTGGGAGAAGAGCCATTTTATGGTTAAAGAGGGCATTGTCCTCGGCCATAAAATTTCAAAAAATGGGATTGAGGTCGATAAGGCCAAAATTGATGTTATTGCTAAACTGCCTCATCCCACCACTGTTAAAGGAATAAGGAGTTTTCTCGGACATGCCGGGTTCTATCGGAGATTCATTCAGGATTTCTCCAAAATAGCCCGGCCTATGACTCATCTTCTTGAAAAGGATGCTCCTTTTATCTTTTCCCCCGAGTGCATCGAAGCTTTTGAAATTTTAAAGAAAAGGCTTACCGAAGCACCAATCCTTGTTGCCCCCGACTGGGACTTACCCTTTGAACTTATGTGCGATGCTAGCGATTTCGCTATTGGTGCAGTTCTGGGGCAACGCAAAACCAAACATTTTCAGCCAATACACTACGCAAGTAAGACCATGAACGAAGCTCAAACACACTATACCACCACAGAAAAAGAATTATTAGCCGTGGTATATGCCTTCGAAAAATTTCGGTCTTACTTAATCTTAAACAAAAGCGTGGTGTATATGGACCATTCGGCTTTGAAATACCTGTTCACTAAACAGGATGCAAAGCCAAGACTACTCCGTTGGGTCCTGCTCCTCCAGGAATTCGATATTCTCATAAGAGATAAAAAAGGAGCAGAAAACCTTGCTGCTGATCACTTGTCCAGGTTAGAAAATCCTCATCAGGATATTCTCGAGAGAAAAGAAATAAATGAAACTTTTCCTCTGGAGACTCTAAATCTAATCTCTACCCGGGATAATACCACCACCCCATGGTTTGCCGACTTTGCAAATTACCGTGCGGGAAATTTCATTGTGAAAGGGATGTCGTCCCAACAGAAAAGAAAATTCTTTAAAGATGTAAAACATTACTTCTGGGACGACCCCTACTTGTTCAAAATATGTGCGGATCAAGTCATCCGATGGTGTGTCCATGGCCAAGAAGCCATGGAAATTCTTAAAGCTTGTCATGATGGACCCACGGGGGGACATCATAACCCAAACTACACCGCCAAAAAGGTGTTTGATTCAGGATTCTTTTGGCCCACGATATATAAAGACGCCCATGAACTTATCAAAACCTGTGAGGCTTGCCAGCGTCACGGGAATATTTCTAAAAAGAATGAGATGCCGCAAAACGCCATCCAAGTCTGTGAAATATTTGATATATGGGGCATTGATTTTATGGGGCCATTGCCGTCTTCACGAGGGAATAAGTATATACTCGTCGCTGTCGACTATCTGTCAAAATGGGTTGAGGCAAAAGCCTTACCCACCAATGATGCCCGAGTAGTTTGTAAATTTTTAAAATCTCTCTTTGCCAGATTCGGGACTCCTCGTGCCATTATCAGTGATCGTGGTACTCACTTTTGCAATGAACAATTTGCAAGAGTAATGCTGAAATATGGTGTAACTCACCGTCTTTCTACAGCATACCACCCCCAAACAAGTGGGCAGGTGGAGGTCTCAAATCGGGGTATTAAGAGAATTCTCGAGAGGACGGTTGGTGAAAATTGTGCCTCTTGGTCGGATAAGCTGGATGATGCATTATGGGCTTTCCGCACTGCTTACAAAACACCCATCGGGTGTACTCCATATAAGCTAGTGTACGGGAAAGCATGTCATCTTCCGATCGAATTAGAACATAAGGCCTATTGGGCCTTAAAACATGCAAATTTCGACCTTCAGACAGCGGGTGATCACCGTAAAGTTCAACTTAACGAACTAAATGAATTACGTGATCAAGCTTATGAAAATTCTTTAATCTATAAAGAAAAGACTAAGAAGATACATGACTCTAAAATAAAGAACCGCGTTTTCAACGTTGGTGACAGAGTTCTTCTTTTCAATTCAAGGTTAAAAATTTTCTCGGGTAAACTAAAAACCCGTTGGTCTGGACCATTTACTATAACAAAAGTATACCCATATGGAACTGTTGAGTTATTACAACCCGACGGTCCCAATTTTAAAGTAAATGGTCATCGGTTAAAACATTATTTTGGAGGGGACATACAACCAATGGTTGTCCCGGATCTCCAAACTTACCCCATGGACCAATAAATTCGGGGTCGAGTCAAGCTAGCGACTCGGTTAACAAAAACAAGTTTCCCTAAGGACAATTTTAATTCGGGGTCGAGTCAAGCAAGTGACTCGGGAATCAAAAACAAGCTACCTCATGGACAAATCAATTCGAGGTCGAGTCAAGCTATTGACTCGGTAATCAAAAGCGTAGCAATATGGGTTTTCACTCATATTTCTGATTTCTTTCTCTTTTCTAACACCCTAGTGTGGGGGAGACGAACCACATGTTGTACATATGTAAAATATTTTTTCAAAAAAAAAAAAAAAAAAATGGTGTAAGACAAATAAAAAGAAAAAAGTGAGTTTGTATGTAAATAGAGTAAAATAAAAAGGTTAATAGTATTGCCTCCTTACGTTCTAAAGTCTTGGTGGGACACCAAGTACTGTGAATATTGAGGGCAATATTCAGTTCTAAGTGTGGGGGAGCGTTCTCACGAATGCAAAACACATGTTCCATCAAGAACCCCCATTTGATCAAAATTATCAGTTTTTTCACACTTAGAAATGCGAATAATGGTATTAATCCTCCATGTCTAACCCACAACAGGATTGGCTAGTCCAGGAGCAAACGGCTCTTGGTAAAGACATCTCAAAACCGTTGATGGCTTGCAATTTGCCAAAAATTGTATGGTTCCTCAACTCCCCGAAAACAAATGAGTTGGCTAGCCCGCAAGATTATGGCTTGTGGTAAAGGCCGTGGAAAAACCATAATTGGTAATCAGCTCACCAAGATGTTGACTATTCCATCAAGAGTTGGCTAGTCCAGAAGCAAACGGCTTTTGGTAAAGACTAATCAAATCCGTTGACAGCTGGTGGTTTGCTAAAAATCACACGGTTATCAGGTGTGCCACAGTTCTTACACCTGGCTACTCCAGAAGTGATGGCTTTTGGTAAAGAGTAAAAATCCATTAATTTTTTCTCAAATAGATTGCTAGGGGCTAGCAATAGTTTAGTGTGGGGGATTGATGAGTGTCTAAATACTCATCATTTTGTACCAATCTGAACTGCCAAAACATACAAAAACACTCAAAAATGCATCATAATACTTAAAATATCTTTGAAGTGTGTTTTATATGTTTCAAATACAAAATATGCAAAAACAAATGAAAAACGTACAAAGTTTGCATAATTGGCAGTTTCAGTCCCTCAAGTTTCAAATATTGATAAAACTAGTCCCTGAAGGTTTAAAATGAATGAAAAGTCAACTTAAGTCCTTGGGAAACCAAAAATATTCAAAAATGATCCCTGGATGAAAGTTTATACAAACTGGCAACTTTTACCCCTCAAGTTACAAAATTGGCAAAAATGGTCCCTGGGTATTCAAAATTGGAAATTTACAAATAATACCCTTGTACTATGCATGAATGACAAAATGGAACAATTTTGATAACATTTTGAGAAATTACAATCACAGTCCCTTAAAAATCCAAATTTACAATAATGGTCCCTGGAGTTTGAAAAATTACAGAAAAGGTCCCTGGATATTTTTAAAATGGAAAAATCATAAATTTGGTCCTTGGTTTATCTAACTTTGCAGGTTTGGTCCTTATGTTAAAAGTTTGGAGAAATTACAAAAAAGCCCCTCAACTTTGCAAGTTTGGCAAAAATAGTACCCGGTATTTTAAATAATGAAAAAAAATCAAAAATAACCGTGTACTATTCAATTATGGCAAAATAGATCCTTGTAATTACATGTGGGAATTTACAACAACAGCCCCTCAACTTTGGAATAATTACAAAATTGGTCCTTGTGATTTTCTAAGCTAAAAACCAAACCGGCCCTTTTTATTTATATAAACCAAAACCAACAAACCTTACCCAGCCCATACACACCCCTAGCCCAAACATAAGCCCAATCCACCACCCTTTTTATTTAAAACGGGCATTGACCCGCGTTGACCACCCAAAACCGCCAAACACTGTTCACTCTCCTCCCCCACCCCTGCTTCACCAATACCAGGTGGTTTTACCACCACCTCACCACCTTCCAGCTCACCCTCACCTCCTTTCCACCTCACACATCAAACCACATAGGCATTTAATGCCTTCTCCACAATTTTTCACTCCAAACTACATCTAAACCTCTGTTTTCTTCAAAATAGCTCCAACTTGCATAAAACATCACCTTTTGCCTCCTGACACATCCACAAACCTCCAACAATCTTTAATTACAACCCTTTGCCTCCACGTTAACGTGGAGGACTTTGGCGCCAAAAAGTTGGTTTAAACGGTGGATGTTAATTGGACTAAATGGATGGCTCAAATGAAGTGGGAAAAGATCAGAAGATATTCCTAAACCTAATTGAAGCCTATAAAGATGAAGAGAAGCAGAGGAGTATGCATATCTAGTTTTTAATTAAAAAAGTGTATGTCGTTTAATTTGTATTAGTTGTTCAAGTGTAATTTAAAGCTTTTCAAGTTTCAGTTAAGTGTTCTCAGTGTACTAGTGATCTTTTAAGTTAATAAAAAGCAAGTTTGTATTATTATCTTAGTGAATGCAATTTTCAATTTCATACTAAAAATCTCAATAAGCTTTGTACTTGTTACTGTTTGATTATATGGATTGAATAAGCTCATATAAGCTCCCATAAGCTCAATACAGCTTTTAGTAACTTACTAATCAGCTTAATATAAAAAATCTCACAAAATACAAATTTGGTCAATGATAGTCAACTGTGGCAATTTGTTCTTGATATCTGGGATTCAAAGCTGAATTGGAAGCATAAGGAAGCTTGGAGTATTGGTTTAGATCCTCAGGGGGGGAAATAAGTTGTTCTTGGTTCTTGGTTTTGAGCAGGAAAGCAACTTGTAAGTTTCCAATCTCAATCTTTGGTTTTTACTGTGGCATCTCCTATTAATCTAATTGTTGGTTTGTTTGTGCTTATTTGATGCTAGGTAGTAATAATATAACTAAATATAGCAAGCTTGTTCATTTAAATTCATAATTACTTAGAAATAAATTTCATACAGTAAAAATAGTATAATCAATAATCCAGGTTATTTGTTGTTGTTTTCTGTGTTTAAGTGTCTATTATAGCTTAATTAATCTTACTAAGTTGTTTTTAATCTGTTTCAGAAGCTCTTATAACCATTTACTTCACAAATCATAAGACAGTGATACATAAGGGGGTGTTTGGTTTTGCTTATTTCAGTAGGAATTTGGGTGTCTAAGTTGTTTCTCTTAATTCAGTTAACTTACATCAGGTCTAGGTAGGTCAAGTAAAGTCTAAAAACCAAGTCTTAATTAACAAAAAGTCAAAATGGTAGTTAATCAACCCTCACAGTTAACTGTGAGGGATTTGTGATCCATAAACCCACCCAATAGCTTATAAGTAATTCATATAGCTTATTTTAGCCTTACAATAGCTTAATATAACATATACAATCTGTAGTGATCATTAGAAATCCAAAATAGTCAAAGTACCAAGTTTCATTCAAAAGTCAAATTTGTATTACTCAGATTTTCTCAAATCTTAGGAGATTTTTGTAGATTTATGTGTTAAGAATTACACTTTGTGCTTTTCAGGTTTAGTAGTCTACCACCTCAGCTTTAAGTTCCAATAAGTTTTATATTTTTAGGATTTTTACTCTAAGCCCCACAGACCCTCAAACTCACTTGCAGGGCAAAGGTGTGCCCTGCTCATTTAGACCCAGTCCATCACCACCACTTTGGTGGTGATTTCTTATCAACTCAGTGGACCCCACATCCTAGGATTTAGCTTAATTGTAGCTTAATACACCAGCTTATCTCATCTAGGCTTAGTTTAGCTTTTAGCTTATTGTGGCATAGCTTTTAGGATCCAAATTGTGACCTGTGTAAAACAAGCTATACTGAGTACTCAGTATATGATCACCATTTTGAAGGCTCATTCAGAGCTTATTAGTAAGCCAAAAGCTTAACTTCTTGGTTTAATTTGTAGCTTATCAACCCATATTTGAACCCCTAGGCTTAGCTTGAACCCTGTTTTACTCTTGTGGACCCCACACTCATTGAAAGTGGACTGCAAGGCAAAGCCTTACCCTGCACATCAGATACACAGCCATCACCACCACTTTGGTGGTGATTTGTGGCCAACTCAGTGGGCCCCACACCTTCTACTTAGCTTATTACAACCCCCCTCCTACCCAGGTTCAAAACTTGACCCTTAGTTTGACCTATAGATCAGTGGACCCCACCTAAACTTGTCCCCAAACTCTGTCCCATTTCTAAGTCAGAAGAGAAATAAGCAAGTGCTTATTTGGGATTTCCAGCTTATTCTAGGAGCTTATCTCACCATATTTAGCTTAATTAGGTGTAAGTAACTTAGGTAAACTAGATTTCACTATAGTGGACCCCACATAACCTCAGCTTAGCTTAATTCTTAATTTAGTCAACCATAGTCAACTGTATAAGCTTATAAGCACTCTCAGTGCTTATTTCAAGGTTCTAAAATAGTTGTCTTTATTAACGTTTCATTATTTAAGTATTTAAGTAGTTTTATAAAAGAAAAACCAGAAAAAGCAAACATAAAAATAGTGATAGCTTCTATTTAATAGAAATTATCTAATTAATTTTCATTTTAGCTTATTAATAAGCACTTGTCCAATTTTATAATTTTATAAATTACTTAGTACCTTAAAGTAGTTAAAATAATTTTCTTAGAATTTTCCTAAGCAGTTTACTATTTATTAGATTTAAAACTAATTTAAATAATTAAATAGGTAATATTAATAATTAAATAGATTTCTTTAATTTTAATTAACAAAAGTAGAATTTTATATTTTTCCTAAGTTTTATAAAGTAGTTAAGACTTTTAAAAAATAGTTTCA
Organism: Artemisia argyi; assembly: GCA_030686995.1. Lineage (NCBI taxonomy): Eukaryota > Viridiplantae > Streptophyta > Magnoliopsida > Asterales > Asteraceae > Artemisia > Artemisia argyi. The sequence goes on from CM060684.1 coordinate 155,337,295, forward strand.
TAATTTCCACTGTTCATTTTATAATTTTCTTATTTAAATTTATTAAATTAGCTTAAAATTAATTAATAAGTAATTAATTAGTCAATTAGCTTAAATATAATTTTTAGCAAGTTTTTATAATTTTGTAGTATTCCTGTAGTGTTTAAATAGTTTTATAAATTTTATCATAATTTTCTAAGGTAATTTAGTATTAATAATAATTTAAAATAGTTAAAATAGTTTAATTAAGTTAAATAGTTATTAATTAATAAAATACTTATAAAAAGACAAAAATATTTATTTTCATTTTTTATACTTTCTTCAAGTTCTTATTTAGGTTTAGAAATTATTGTTATAAGTTTTTAGGTTTATTTGTAATAGTTGTAATTTTTAGTTAATTTAAATTAAGTTTTAAATTAGATTTTAATTAGTTTTATTAATTAAATAGTAATTAAATATTATAATAATCATTTTCATAGTTTAAATTTCATTTTCTATTTTCTTTAATATTAAGTTTTCAAAAGTTTCACTTTTAACCCCTGTAGTTTGTAACTTGTTAAATACCACTTTTCTCTGTCTGTTATCTGATTACCTGATTTTGTGCTTATATCTGTATTTTTGTTATAGTTTTATATTTTCCAAATATCAAGCAATCAGTAGTATAATCAACCCTCAAATCATCTTTGTTACTGTCCTCAGTACCACTCACTTTCCTAATCGTTCACAAATACAATTTCAATCTCGTTGGGACTTAACGACCCGGGGATTTCCCTGTACTTCCACGGTCAATATTAACTTGCACTTTCTCCCAGGTGGGCCTAACAGCTGCACACGGCTGACTGGTTGGTTTGGGAGGAGTCACAGCACATTAAAGTTTCACACTTTCCGAAATCCGGCAAAAAATATGGTCTTGATTTGTGACTGTGGGAAACAAGCAACAATCAAAACAAGTTGGACAAACAGGAACCCAGGACGACGATTCTACTGTTGTCCTTCATGTGGGTTTATTGGATGGACGGATCCTCCAATGTGTTGCCGAGCAGTTGCTGTGATTCCTGGCCTGTTGAGGGCGAGGAATGAGCTTGAAGAAGAGTTGGAGGAGCAGTTGAGGTTGATGAGGGAGAAGGATCAGTGGATTAAGAAGCTCAACAAGTTTCTTATTTTTAGTTGGCTCTTTTTTTTCATTGCCATTAAGTTGCTTTAGGATGGTCGTTGGTATGTAGGTGTGTTGACATCTTTCTGGGTTGTATCATCACAGGGTTTAAGGTCATCCCTGGTTTGTATTGACCTTCATGTTAATAAAAAGTGTTTGATTTTAGCACTATAGTGGGATCATCGTTGTTTTGGTTGTCCTTGTTATTATAAGAAGACCAATGTAGTCAATAAGGTTCATTTTACTTGCAAAATCAAGATGAAGTAAACTTGGTTTCTGGTTCCTTATCAACTTTGACTTACAAAAGTCAAAACAAGTTTGGGTCATTCGGTATACTTAAATAGTAGGCATGTTGAGTCATGCAATATACGTTAGTATATGATGATGGCAAACCACACATTGTGCAGAGCATTATGCAGCAAAATAAATAAAACAAAATGAAAACAAATACCATTCCTAATTAATCAAGTCTAAAAAACAAATCACGTACAAGTTATTGTCTAGAAGACAGAAACTCAATTAGACAATCCATACAATCATTGTGTTAAAACACAGAAACAAATAACCAACCCGAGTTTATTGCACCACCACAATTGTGTTGACTCACTTGGCGACGTTGGCTTTTCTCTTGATCCTCTTCTCTTTTGACCTCCACCATTCCCTGTAGATTGTGAGACTTGACTTGCTTGTGTTCCAACTTGATGACTTGGCCCTGCTCCCACCTCTGTTGCAGAAGATCCCACTGGCTGAGTTGATCTTTCTAGTACCTCATCTGGTACTCCTTCCCTTCTTCTTGTCCCTTGGTTGCCTCTTCGTCCTGTACAAGCTCTCTTATTATGACCCTGCCCACCACATGCACCACATTTGACAGTCTTGCCCCTTTTTGACAGCTTCCCATTCTTCACCATTGATTTTTTCATAACCTGTTCAGCAATCTCATCCCTTGACACTCTTCTCTTCTTCTGTGGTCTCCTACTTGGAACATGGTAGTGAGGTGGCTTTAGTTCACTAGGGATAGGGCATTTGGACCAAAAGTGTCGACCAGCAATTCCTTCAATCTTGTGTTGATACATCGCCCTCCATGTGGTTAACCAATAACATTGGTGCACATAATCCTCTGGGATCACAACCATGTTGTCAGTTGATTCCTTGCTGTGTTTAGCCATGTCGTTGATAGCCGCAACAGCATGCTTACATGGAATACCAGTGAGTTCCCATCTCCTACATGTGCATTCCATTTTCGGCATATTGACAACACATTGGTCACCCCAACCTCCCGCACACTGGTATGTATCCCCCCCCCCCCACTCCATAAAACCTTATACTCATTTGCTTCCTCCTTGATGGTTTCTAAAATTTTAGTTGCTGTTGGGGTTAAGAGACCTTCACATCTGTCTGTTACATGCTGCACACTAACACTTCTCTTCACAAGATACTGCCTGATGTACTCCAAACAACCAATGATTGGTTGATCTCTACCGCCCACCAACTTGCTATTGAACGATTCACATAAGTTGTTAAGAAGGATGTCACATTTAGCTCTCCCTGTAACCAATATATCAATATCAACATCACTTTTAATCTTATTAATATTACAGATGACAGTCATAATATCAACATCATTTTCAACCTTATTAATATTACAGATGACAGTCATAATATCAACATCATTTTCAACCTTATTAATATTACAGATGACAGTCATAATATCAAAATCATTTTCAATATTATTAATAGTACAGATGAAAGTCATAATATGTGTATAGTGTACCTGAAAAATGTGACCTTGACCATGATGATGCTGGTATCTTCCTTAACCAGTCATAAGCTTTAGAGTCAATTAATTTTAGCTCTTCCATTCCTCTATTAAACTCAGGGATTGTTGATGCTCTAGCACACCTCCAAACAAGCTCCTTGATACTCTCTCCCTTAAATAACTGCTTCATTTAGTCATATATGTGTCGCACACAGAAGCGGTGTTCAGCAGCAGGAAACAGTTCTACAATGGCTGGTAATATTCCCTGTAGATTGGTACAAAACATAATATGTGAATGAGGATTGAATTGGGTTGGAAATCAACTAATTGAATTTAAACAATGTTTATACCTTTTGTCTGTCGGATATAAAGGTGAAGTTTGAATTTGGTTGCAAATCAAGGTCATCTCCAAGATTGCTAAGGAACCATAACCATGAACTCTTAGACTCAGCTTCAACCACTGCGTAAGCAACTGGATAGAGGCCATTATTGCTATCGACACCAATAGCAGTTAAGACTTGACCAGTGTGATGTCCTTTGATAAAGGCCCCATCCAGCCCTAGTATGTCCCTTCTGCCTGCTTTGTAACCTTTTTTCAATGCACTAATACAAACATAAATCCGTCTGAAAACCCTTGAAGAAACACTTGAATCAGGGTTTTCTTCAACTTGAATCTTCACAGTTGTATCAGGGTTTCTATTCTTCAATTCCAAAGCGTAATCCCTAAGATTGGCATACTGTTCTTCATGGTCGCCGTCAATTTGTTTCTGAGCAAATTCCCTTGCTCTTGATATCTTTGTGGTAGGGACATCAAGCTGCAATTTTTCATTTATTTCCATTGCTATTGCAGCTGTCGGTGCTGTGCGGTCCCTAACAAGAAATTTAGCAACCTCGGATGAAAGGAGTCGTGCAGTCAACAATTTAATTTTTCTTGTTTGTAGGCATTTATGTTCATCGTTTAATGTTTTCACACTCCAACTCCTTTCATCACCCACTTTTGACACATGTAGGGACCATTCGCACATGGCCTTGTTATTTTTTTTTGTAGGTTTTAGAACTTGCAAATTTGCCCTTTGACTGCGAAGAAGAAGCTGATGGTTGACTACTTCCTGTATCCTTTTTGCCATAACCGACAACAGTCCCTCTACACATCGCTCGAATCCTTTCTTGGTCACACTTTTCAATACTAATATCTCTTCGGGACTCCAACGCATAGAATCTGATCTTATCTTTGATATCCTTGGGTTGTTTAAATATTTCTGCTACAAAAAACTCTCCCTTCCTGACATTCGACCTACCCTCATACTCCTTCCTTATTTCTTTTAACCTTATCTTGCGTAGGTTGACAAATTTGTTATTATTGGCTTCTTCATCACTATGAAAATCATCATCAAAGTTATAGCCACTATCAGGATCCGTATAATCTGCCATACACTCATCAGCTAACTTTGATACATTCTCAAAGTGGGGATCAAAATAAAACTTAAAGTCCGTCATTTCCACTTGTGGCTCAATAGGGGCTCTCACATCATCCTCTTCATCTTCAAACTCAGACACATGTACAACATATTCTTCCTCATTTACCTGCTGTGTTGAGGTGCCCACATCATCCCTTTCAACATCATCGCTTTCAACATCATCCCATTCCACATCATCCCTTTCCACTACTTCTTCTAAATCAACATAGTTTTTGTTGAGCTCTAAAACCACATCCTCACTCTGGTCAAGTTCTGCAACCATGTCTGTAATCAAGTCGTCTCCCACACCAACATTATCTCCAGGACTGGCAAACTGGTACAAGTCGTCATCTGTAAGTTGAGATTGTTGCTCAACTTGTTCTGGGTCATCAACGCCATTTACAGGTGGTTGCGCAGCATGAGTGTCTGTGTCACCAACAACTCGGCTTACATGTGGTTGCGCAGAAGGAGTGTCTATGCCATCCAACACTTCATCAATTATTTGGCTTACATGTAGTTGCACAGGTGATTGACCATTGGTACCATCAATTGAAGTCTCAGCTTGTTCTGTATCGATGGTAGGATCATTTGAAGGCTCCACCCGTACTTCATCCGTTATTTTACATTTTCGGCCTCTTTTGGGTCTTCTGCGTTTCAACTCAACATACACCTCAATCTCTCTATGCGTTGGAATCAAATCCAACATTTTCATCACATCCTCGTCAGACTTCAACGGGTACAACCCAACGTCCAAAGTCTCGCCTGGTATCCTATAATAATAGCCTGCAACCCCACCTTTGACACCTATGTCATCCACCAACTCTTCAAAGGCGTAAAAGCTAAACAAGTCATAATCCACACAATCATACCACGCAATAACTGGATCAACATACATCATTCCTGGTGGTGGCGTAAATTTTCCACCGTGGGTTACTTTCAGAGTGAAGTAGATCGGCTTTGATTCTGTATGCAAACAATAAACATCAACACACACACACTAACAACATGAAAAATCAACTTAATGTATAATCCACATCCTATTCGTACTGTTCATTACAATCACATATCACTGTAGATAAAAAAATCGATACAATTAACAATGCCCAAAACATACCGTAAAGTTGATGAAGATTACGGATCGGGGAAGATCGTTCGCGGTTTTTCCCAAATAAATTAGCCATCTTCTTCACTTTTTTCCCAGTTCAGAAATCGTAATTGGAAACTTTAGGGCAAAAAATGCTATTGACTTTGGGCAAGGGAGTGTTTGGATCAGGGGATAAAAATAGTTGGTTTAAGGCGGGAACCGTGAAATGACGATACTACCCTCAACTACGTGGCACTTAACGGGAAAATTAACGGAAAAAGCCTCTCGGTGGCGATTTTGCGAAAATGTGGAACGTTGGTGTCTTTTTTGCGCTACTTTTTGTCTCGGTCCCATTTTTGCAATTTCGTGCAACGTAAAGGACCATTTTTGCAATTTACCCAAAAAAAAAGAATGGCGTTGACTGATGGCTACGGCGTCATCACAGTTGGCGCGACAACCGTAACCGTGCGCCGTTCATCTTTTTGGGCTGCTATAGCTTGTCGTTAAGCCTTTCACACGAGGACACCCCCAGTCCTTAGAGTCAACCTTTTTTCTTTGTTTGTTACCACGAAATCCAAACTAAAAGTGAACGGTGAACCTGATGCCCTTGAACAGTGAACCTGATGGGGTGTGCAACAGGGCCCATTAGTTTGTGGGGCCTCCGAATTCACACTTTACAAAGAAATATAGAGTAAAAAGCAAACATTTGAACGTTTAATAAGAAAGAATAAGCAAAAGGAACATTACATTATATTCTTTACTAGCACTAAACATTTCCTTACATTCTTTACTAGCACTATTAACATTTCCTTATATTCGTTTTCCTTATACTACCTTTCTCAACTTGGCACTATGACCATTTACCAAATCCTTTCCCGCGGTTCTCCCCGTCCCATAAAACCCCCACAGATACCCATTTTGAAAAAATCATACTCACAAAAAAACCCAACTAACTAGTCTTCTTTCCATATTCAGGGTTTAGGAGGAAAATGATGCCTATCTTGCATGAGATACACGAAAAAGAAGGCATGGTTGTCATCCCACTTGAAGAACAACCCCCACAAATCAATCACCCGGCCTTATTCATCAGAGCCTCACTTTTCTTACAAGACCTTGGTGCATGTGGCGTCACAGCATTGCACGATTTAGCTGCATTTCTGGGTCGCTTCTTGCCGGAGGATGGTGTTGTTTTGCCCCAACCTACACTTAATTCTATCATCACTTATTTACTTGCTTTCATAGCAATCAAAGCACAGTGCCATCCTCATTTCCCTTATATAACACACCATAAGTCAGTTTTGGCTGCTGTTATCTGTGTAGTTATGTTTGGTTTCGCTTCTGCCGCCGAACATATCGCCACACGTGTTGATCAACCTCCTGTTCTCAAGGGTGTAGCTCGTACCGGAAGGATACTCTGTTTGTTCCTTTTTGTCATCATTCTGACATATCTCTCCTGTTTTTGATCATATTTACTCGCTGTTGCATACGTTGTGTGATCGTCATTTCATAGGTACTAGCCCTAGCTAGGAATACTTGTTTCTCATTTGTTTTGCTGTTACTAGTAATAATTAGAGATCTCAAACATGCATGATGTTTGTGTTCCATCATCCAATCGACTGTATGTGCAGTGGCGAAGCTTGGATTTTTCGAGTGGGGGGTCGGGATCTAAAATTTTTTTTTCCTAACACTATGGGGGGTCGAAACCGAATTAAATTGGGGGGGCGAAACCGAAAATACCGAAATTTTTCTACACGAAAACTATATACCCCTACATCGCAAAAAAAATTTCGGGGGTCGGCCGCCCCCCCCCCCCCCCCCCCCCCCCCCCCCTATGAAGCTGCGCCACTGTGTATGTGTTGTTTGTTTGCCATGTCAAATTGTCAATCTCATCTAGTTATACGATTAGCTATATCTGCTACAGTTCAATCTGATATATATTTTTTGTTGTTACGGCTCAGTTGCACTCTCGTATTCACTAATATTTGATCTTCTGTTTGTAGTTGGTGCCACTGTGTTTAGCTAACTTTGTTGCAGCTTCAACAAGTTGAAACACTATTTGCTGCAAGCTGTGGCTTTCTGTTATGGCATACTGTATGGTTTGGAGCATTTATCTTTGATGATGCTCTCTACTTCTGTTTCTATGTTGTTGGTGGCTGCACTTAATAATATAGTTGACAGGATTAGAAGGAAATGTAGTCATAATACAGAATGCATTGGCGAATAGGTGAATATAGCTGAGGGTATAGTATGTTTGTCAAGTACTCCGTATTACTAAGCTTTGTGATGGATGTTTTTCCATATTTGTTTCCTACTTGTCTCTGTTTTGGGGGCTGTCCAAAAACTGAGATTGTGGATGGATGTACAGAGTTTGTTGTCTAATATATATTCACTTTTTTCACCAAAAAAGTTGAAACACTATTTTAGTCCTTTACTTCTTTGATTGGTTGGTGTATATAGAGTGATGTGAAGTATATGTGTTTTAGAATGATTGTTTAGTCATTTATGTATGTATGTATGTTCTCTTTTGAGTAATGGACAGCTGTCCTTTGCAAATTTTGGCCCCATCTTTTATGAAACACACTTATTATTAGGGTTTTTCTAACTTGTGCCCTGGGGCACAAGTTAAGCACACCAAAAGAACAGTGGGTCCCACAAAAAAAGTACAAGAAAGTACAAGAAAGGACAAGAAAGTACAACAAAATTCTTGGGTCCCTCAGTACTTTCTTGTACTTTTTCGTGGGACCCACTGTCCTTGTTGGTGTGCTTAACTTGTGCCCCCAGGGCACAAGTTAGAAAAACCCTTATTATTATTACAAAATAGACTAAATCAATAAGCTAAACCACCACCAAATGGCTTAGTGGTATGGCACCCAATGTCCTCACATGATGTCTAGGGTTCAAACCTCACTAGGTACACATTTGGGGTATGGTCACAAGGATAGACTGCGTACATCTAAGTCCAAAGACTTGCCCTTCTCGGGGTAAGCTAAACAGAGAACCTCCTCATCTGTGTTTAGACTAAATAAATAAGCAAGTGTAAATTAATCCCCTTGTGTTGGAAGTGAACTCATTAAAGGATCAGTAATCTTGGCCTTGAAAATCCAGGATCTGATGAAGTCAAAATATGGTTCACATGAGCGAACGAAGAGAGTTCTGAGAAGTGCACAATGTGTTGGATCGACAACCTAAAATGTTTACACCAAATAAAATAAGTGACAAGGCCGATCTTTCAATAACGGAATATATAGCAGATTAGCATGTTGCATAACTTTTTATCACTAACAACCATTCCAATATCCTGGAACTCATTTTGAATCATCACCAGAAGAACCGAGCAAAGTCATAATCTATCATTGCACCATTAATTTCAAATTATGTTGTATGAAGACTAGTATAACTAATCTGAATCAAAACCAAGTTCATATTTTCTAATTAATTTGACCAGCAGTTATGCAATACTTTCTAGCAAAGAATAACGAGAAAGAAATACTGACCTTGAGCTCCATATACAAGTAAGTAAGAAGATTTCCTCCTCTTGGAAAGTCGTTAAATTTTGTTTGTGCATCTAAATCCTCAAGTGCTGGAAAGCGAAAAACAAGATACTTTATGTACATTGCAGATGAAGATATAGTATCCAATGCAGCAATGTAACCTTCCAAAACATCTCCGACAGCAACTGCAAAAGCCTGGTTAACCAAAATGTATGGAGGATGATCACTTGCTTCCGCTTCTGACTCAGTTGCTCATTGCTTCTCAATGTGGCATCATCCATATTTAAGTTTGTGAAAATGAATAATAAATTTACAGAGGAGAAAAACTTCACATCCCATGCAGCCTAAGGATGCAAGTATCTTCTCAAGAGCGAGTGTACTTACAGATTGGTTCCACAGATTAGGAACAGTGGCGGAACTAGAACATTTTTTTTTTTTTTTTTTTTTTTTTTGGGGGGGGGGGGGGGGGGGGGGGCGAATCGGAGATTTGTTTGTAACCTTCAACTAAATTACCCCTAAAACCTATAATATTTACACTAGGTGCTGCAATTTTTTTTTTTTTTTGGGGGTGGGCGGGACCCTCCCCTGCCCCTACATAGGTCCGCCATTGATTAGGAATTCGGTGAAACGTTCTGTCTGCTGGATCAGAGCGAAAATTTTTGCATAATTTATCAATGCTTGTAAGAGATAGACTCTAAACCTTGCAGCGCGTTCATTGGCCAATCTTACTAAACCAGCCTTCTGAAGCATTTACGAAACCGTCAGTTCCATAAAAGACACTGTGAAAGGAAAACCATGCATAATAATACAAATGATTCAGAAAATGCAAGCTGTTACTGATTGGATTTTCTGCTACAAATCGAACATGTTACACTAAACGCCAATTCGGACTATTACCGTCCCCTTAGATTTTTTTATTTTGTGTGTTGTGTTACTTGCTGGAATTTCACCCGTGAAAAGAGGACAAGCCACAAATATTGGGAGCTTAAAAAGTTGTGCGTAAGTTTTTAACTACTAATCCAACGTCTATATTGTTCAAACTCGAGATAGCAAAAATGTTGTGGTTCAAAATCTAAGTCATGAATACAGACGACAGACGGGAAATATGGAATCTCAAAAATAAAATTTCACTTAAATTCCATGGCAATGACGGATTCAAATTAAGAGCACATAGACATTGGTCAATCGGGTCACGTCTAATGGAAGTGAACGGTCTAATACAGTGTTGTAAAAATCGGTCTAGGTGGCGCCTAGGCGCTAGTCGGCCCCCTACCGCCGCGATTTGGAGCAAATCGGCCAAATTAGGCGTTTTGGTCAAAAGGCGGTCAACGGACCGCCTAGGCGGGAAAAATCGGCTAAATCGGCCTAGGCGGCGGGTCGGTCAACGTCGGTCAACGCCGGTTTAATTTCAAATCTAGGGTTGAAGAAGGTGAAGGGGAGAGTAAAATATAAAGTGGAGGCTATGTGTTTAATATTGTAACCCTAACCCTACTTATATATTATTTATTGGCCCATTAAAAAAGGCCAAACAATTAAGTGAGTGGGCTTTAATAAAAATATACCCGATCTTTTATCAAAATCACATATATTGTAAATTTTACAACATATACAAAAAATATATAAATAAAAATAATAAGAACATTAATAAAATTATTAAAAATATATATAAACTATGCATATTTCATACCAAATACATATAATTTTAAATTTTTTATATAGAAAAGTTCAATCCGTCTAGGCGGCGCCTAGGCGAATTCCGCCTCGAAGGTGGTCGACCGCCCCGCCTACTCCTAGCGAGTTTTGCAACATTGGTCTAATATCAAGATATTCTACGTGTCTATGTTGAGACTACCACAAAAAATACGAAATTAAGCTACATGAACCCAACTCTAAAATTAGGCCACTATCTGATTGTGTATTTCTTCTCACAGTTTCCCACTCTTTACACTAACCTGACACAAATAAAGCAACACGAACTAGCAACAAAATTTAAGACCTTTTTCGCTAACAGCAACATCAAACGCCCCGCGTAAAATGTGTCGATTAAAAACGTATTAAGTAGCAATCCCGAATAGGCAGCTAATATAAACATAAATCACGACATTAAGCTAAAATAACAGCATTATATCTAAATGAGTCTTACGGAAACGGGTGACGTGGCATAGAGGCTGGTTCTAGAAGAAGGAGATGACGTGGCGGAAAGGGGTCCACTTTCAGTATGAATAGATTCCCAAGGTCTAGGTGGGAGGTAATATGGATCTTCGAGTTTTAAATTGTTTAACATTGATTTCAAATCTGTATCTACCACGGCCATGTCGCCGGAATTTCAAAATGTTGTTAGGGTTCCGGCTTGATTAATGGCCGGAGTTTGAGATGATGGAATGTTTTTTTGTTTTTGAAAATGTTTCCCTCAACTTTTTATGATTTTACCATATTTTTGAGTTCACTATTTTTTACTCGCAAAATTATTGACACATAATTTTAGTCGTATAATTAGGATGCATGCTAATCAATGCTCTTTTTACTCACAATGTGTTTTCGAGGTTGCTTGGGGAAGGAAAGTTAACAAAATGAAAGTGAAATAAAAAAGTTTGTGTTCTCGTATGGAAAAATAAATAAATTAAAAAGAGTATAATTAAAAATAAGGGTAATTTAGTTTTAAAAGTAAAATATTTTCTTTTAAAATTAGGTTGAAAATATTTACTTACTATTTACCTTTTCTTACTCAAAACTTGAGAGGGTAAAATTACGTGTCAAAAGAAATTATTTTTTTAATGTGGTGGTCACGGTGATAGTTCATTTGAGTCGAGTACATTTTAGGCAAAAAATTCGCTCAATCTGAATTACATGTACATTAAAAGCTATGTTTGGTGCAGAGCTTTTTGAAGCTTTTTGGGGCTATAAGCGGTGAGCAATAAGCTTTTTGATTTTTAGTGCTCGTTTGGCAGAAGAGCGGTGAGCTTTGCGATTCTTTAGGAAAGTTCATTTTTCCAATGCTTCTTTAAGAAGTTGTGCTGCTGTAACATCTCCAAATTTAAGTTTGTAGCAGCGGAAAAGTAATTTGGGTGTTACGGGGAGGATCGAAGTTATAATATCATAAAACAGCTTAAAAGAAGCTTTTTGAAAGTTATTTGTCATTCAAATAATATTTTTGATAAAAGATGAACCATTTGATTTAAAATCTTTTTAAAAGATGTAAAGGCTTGAAAGAATGACATATTTGATTTTTACACCATTTTAATTTATCAGAGTAATAAATGCTCACTCCGTGTCTTGTCCTGCTCCGTTAAATTACCTGAGATACACATACTTAAAAGTGTCAACACAAAGGTTGGTGAGTTCATAGAGTTTTGTGAAAAACCATTTATTTTGATAGATTTCAGGAATATTTGGTAATGATAAATACAAACAGTAATGGAACAAGTATTGAGTAATGTTGACTATAATCACAGATAAATCATATAAATATTCAATCAAATTCAAATAAGGGATCAATAATCCTAACATGAGCTGGAAACTCATGATGCTAATTTAATAATATATACAATTCAAGTATGGTCAAATTCCTATACAGCTGTATCTAAATATATATTGAAAACATACATTTCCTTATAGATATTGCCCCAAACCTCATGACACACAAGACGTTAACAAAAGATGTGTTTTATCAAGTCAATGATAAATTTTGCCCTCGTGTAATAGATTATTTGCCAATTCCTATTTTTACTCAAATATAGTGTATCACGACTAATACGACTAACCATATGCATATGGCATTCCGTCAAGTATTAGTGGGACAGGAGGTCAATCCTTAACAGGTTTCGAAGCTGTTCACTATATTCGTGCTCACATAACAGTGATTAATGGCTCATGATTGAGGGACTTCATGGCGATAAGGTAACTTAGGCAATATCAAGGTAATAATGGGATCATTCAGGATAACATCATATAATCAAGTATCATACCACAGTAATCAATTTGGAAACATTATCATCTGAGTATCAATAATTCAGTTAAGTATTTCGCCAGTAACATATATATATCACATACCACAATAATCAAATTGGAAACATTATCATATGAGTATCAGTATTTCAGTTAAGTAATTCATCAGTAAAATATATATATCACATACCACAATAATCAAATTGGAAACATTATCATATGAGTATCAGTATTTCAATTAAGTATTTCGTCAAGTATTGTATATATCACATCTTAAGTCATAAATCATATCATATAAATATTAATAAGGAAATTGATTTGAATCATGTAATTTATTCATATACTTATAAAGTTATCAAAGTATATGTAAGCATGTATCTCCCCCAATGAGTTAAAAACAAGTATTGGAAATGGGGCTATGACTCACCTTGATTGATGTTGGGATGATGAAAAGTAAAGTAGGATGAGATTATGAGAATGATTATGGAAACGTCTTTGATACGGAACCTGATAAATAAATTTATCTGAGAATCTAACCAAATACTATTTGGTAAACAATTAACGATAATTCGTTAAGATGAAAAGATGATATGCGAATGAAATTATTATGTTTATAATAATATAATGAGATGTGCTATTATTTCTAAAGTTTTTCCTTTTTAACCATGATGAAAATAATACGTAATGATAATTAGTTAAACAGTCGTTATATATATTATTAACATAAAAATAAATAATATATAAATAAAATGTAATAAAAATGCATATGACGTGATGGGTGACGTAAAAATAGAAAATAACATAAGAATGTCAAATATAATATATTGGTCCTTGTCCTTTTTCCAGTTTTTACACTTTTTATACTAACGGCGTTAGCGTTACACCGTTAGTCCTTTTTATATATAATTTATAATTACAGTCCACTACATGTCCGATATTATAATCTAAGCTTGGAAATTAATAATATGTCATTTTATAACATATAGTTTCTGTTTTTACCATTTCAGTCCTTATCTTTCTCGGTTTAGCATTTTTAGTCCTTCTAGGTGTCGTCGCGTTACATTTTTAGTCCAAACGTTCAAAAATTATGGGAAAAGTTATATTAAATTTTCTGGAGCTTATTGAAGCTTACTAAAACTTATTTCAACTGCTTATTTTCAAAAATAGCTTATTTTTCAATAAATGGGCTTTAACAAGCTAAATTAAAGGCCCGTTAGCGTTTAACGATCCGTGAGCGTTGAGACAAGTTGGGCTTATCCCTAGACTCATTTTTAATGTTATAAAATCATATCAAAAGAGCTTTTTGTTCCAGCTTGTACGGAGTGCTTATTTTCAGCTTATTGGGCTTTTCAGTCCATTAAGCTTTTTATAACTAGTTTTGAAAATGAGTTTTTGTGTTTTACTTTGGCCAATTTAGAAGGTCTAGATGAGCTTATTTTTACGAGTTATAAACATGGAACTTTTAGTTTGTAGCAAGGAGAATTAGGTTGTGCAAAAATATAGATATGTTGTTAAGCGAATTTGAGTTTTACATGGCCATTTTAGTCACGATCTGAAACAGTTTTCTGAGTAAAAAGACTTAGAAAAATTCTAAGTGTTTATGATATGTACGAGTTTTGCAATTCACTTTGGTCGATTTAATGTGTCAAGACGCTAGTATTTTTATAAGTTGTCTAAATGAAAATGATAGTTAGCTAGGTGGTCTATAACGTGGTGTAAAAATATTGCATGGTCGTTAAGTTAGATTTCAAAATATAGGCGTGATCCTTAGGTAGTTTGGGACATTTTTATATATGAAAAAGACTTGGAATTATTTCTAAGTTTTGCAACATTTTTATACGTTTGATATATGGTTCAAAATGAGTTCGTGTGATGCATGTAACGTAAAAATAAACGTGAAACAAGTGTGCTACGTGACTCCTAGGCCTTCCAAGATAGAGGCTAGTCACGTTTGTGGTTCTATATGATTGTACGTTCGTATAAAATATATATGAAACTAAATACGTTCGACATGAACTATAAAATGATGCATGGACAAGAAATATCGATTGAAATAAAATCAAAGGAGTTGGAAACGACTTGTTACACCTCTAGGATGGTAGGGAGTCGAAGGTGATGGAGGAAACACAAGAAATCTCACGTTCGTTTAGAAAACACAAGTAACGATTTATTAATAAACTCGACACCACTTGTTTCTTCCAAATGAATATGCGAGATATTTCTGGTCTTTCAGAGACATTTTTAAGAGTGTAAGAGTTCATTTTTACATGAAGGGAACAAGAGAATAGATGGTAGCATATATAGTTAGAAGTTTTGATACGTACGAGTTTAATAATTCTTAGAAACATACTCTACTATTTCCTACAGTGTAATGGCAGTAGATGAAAGGTTCTAAAGATATATTTCTGACATATGATGACTTTAAGAATGTGTGAATGTGAGGAGAAATCAAATGTGAATTGAGTTGTGTTCATATATGTCGACATGTATATTTAGATATACACG
The DNA here is from genome assembly GCA_030686995.1 of Artemisia argyi. Classification (NCBI taxonomy): domain Eukaryota; kingdom Viridiplantae; phylum Streptophyta; class Magnoliopsida; order Asterales; family Asteraceae; genus Artemisia; species Artemisia argyi. The sequence goes on from CM060684.1 coordinate 155,352,665, forward strand.
ATTTGGAAAAATCATGTGAGGCTTGGTTCTAGTTGATGAAACTCATTATTAAACATGAAAACATGCTTGAAATATTATTAGAATCAAGTAGAAACAATCCGGGTTTAAAATGGTTGAGTTTGGAATTTATTATATATCGATTGGGTTGGATTTTGGCCAAACACTTTGCCTCTATTAAACGTATCAAACGTTCGTCTTAGAAGCTAAAATTTGGCGTCCTACTTCTTTGGCGGGTAGACAATTAGGAGGTATAAAAATACGTATATGTTGTGTTTAGAATTTGAAAGAAAACGGGGCGTTTTGGAGGGGTCTGCTCGATTGGAATCTGAAAATAAAAAGGAAATTGGGCTTGTGTGATGGGCTGGTGAACAATACGCAGAAGTGAAGGTGGGCTGAAATTTTATTAAGGTCCGTTTGGTTGTATTTAGTATATAATTTAGGATCAGTGACTTTTTAATGTTTTGTTAAACGTGTCGAGAACTTGTTTCGTCGTTTGGTAAATTATGGAATGACGTGATTTTGTTAATATAGTATAATAAGAAAAATTTAAATTTTTTCCGTAAAAATGATGATTAAAATAAATGACGAAGATTAATATATAATTAAACGTTGTTAATTATATGGATTTTTGCGAGATTTTATAGCTGTTCACTGCTACTTTTGCCAAACATAGCCTAAAAGATGTAATATATTATGTTTGGTTAAAAGCTTGACTGCGGTAAAATATTCAACTCGCCCAATCCAATTAAGTTGCAGGATTTCGTGGTATTTAATAGATTTGGATTTGAAATCATACATAATACTATGTTTGGTTAAAAATTAAGAAGAATGATTTGCATTCCTAGTCACAAGAGGGTGAATTGTCAAAAATGAGTAAAAATGGCTTATGTATTTGAGATTGTTTTTATCTTTTGTTTGTGTATCTGTTTAAAAGTAAGTACTTAAAACTTAAAAGTTATCTAAAAATAAGTATTTCAAGAAATAGTGCTTACATTTGTTTATGAGAATTGATTTGCACATTTTGAAAATTGATTGGGACACTTCATTTGTGCATTAAATACTTGTACAATATTAAAAAATGTGCTGCAATTTATTGTACCTTGAGTGTGCAAATAACTTTTGTGAGTGTGCAAATCATTAGCCTTTGTTTATGTTGTAACAACTTCTATTTAGAATGATGCAGTTCGGGTAAATTACAAATTTCGTCCATGTGGTTTCTAAAATTTGCACATCGAGCCACTCTCAAGATTTAATTACAAATTATATCATCGTTGTTTATGTTTTGTTACATTTCTCGTCCTTTTGGCTAACACCCGTTAAATTTTCCGTTAGTTGCCTTCACGTGCGTTTCACGTGAGGGTATTTCTGCCATTTTCATTTTCCCTCCAATTTAACTCACCCAACTAGTTCACATTCTCAAGAAACCCTTGTTCGACCGATCATTTCACACAATTCCTTTGCAGAACTCATCCTTACATTTTTAAAATCAATGGTTAGAGGTACATTTCGGCAGATTCGTGGCAACAGTCCCCCAATCCATGATCTTGGTCTCGTTTATGGCAAGTTTCGTTCCCCCTTTATTTGAATGATTTTTTTAATGGAATATGTAATCAAGATTCAGGTTGAAACAAACACACACACTAAATTCAAGAGTGTTCAAAATATGATTTTTGACCTAAACCATATTAACGAAGTCTTTACCAATAGTGTCCCAATAATGTTTGATGAACTTAAAAGTAAACCCATCGGGACCCGGAGCTTTACTACCACCACAATCCCAAACGGCATCTTTAATTTCTTTACTCGAAATAGAGGCATCAAGAAGAGAAATTTCATCGGGTGAAAGGGTTTTGAACAAGTTACTAGTAAAAGATGGGCGTTTTAATGGTTTTCGAACTTGTGTTTGTGAAAGTTAAAGATATGAGACATAACCACGGGTGGATCCGTAACCCAAGCACCATTGAGAGAGATTCCATTAATCCTAGATCTAGAAAATCTAGTATTTATGAAACCATGAGAAAACTTAGTGTTTTCATCACCTTCAATAGCCCATTTGATTTTTGCCTTTTACATGAGATCAAGTCTTCTAATGTGATCCAAATCATCAATTTGTTTCAAGAGGGATACACGAGTATCAATTTCATGTGTAGTAAGTAGCCCATTTTCGGCCTTTGCCTCAAGAACCTGTATTTCTTCCTTCAAGTCACGAATCAATTTCTCATTATTTGAAAGAGAATTGTTCCTCCATGAACGAATGTGATATTTCAACTGTTGCAATTTTGTTTTCAAAAGTAAAACTGGATGTGGGTTAGAAAAAGATCCGGTAGAGGTAGGCCAAGACTGAGAGACAATCAAAGAAAAAGCACCATCAAGTAACCAAGAATTAAAAAATTTGAATGGAATTGGACCAAAGTCCCTCGAATGGGTTTTCAACAAAAGAGGACAATGGTCCGAAAGGTCACGAGGGAGGGTGATAAGTTGTGCATTTGGCCATTGAGGCATTGAGTGGTAAAGTGATGAGAAACGAAGATACGATCAATTTTGCTTAGCTTAGTGGCATACTTGTTTATTCGTGTAAATTTTCTACCACCCATTGGGAGATCAACAAGATCGGCTTCATTGAAAAGAATAGCACCGCTTTTTCAAAAAGTAGAGCCAATTCTATCAAATTCATAACATACTATGATAGACTTTTCATAAAAATATTTACTTGTTAATGAAAGTGACGGGTATCTTGATAATGATGATGATGATGATGATGATAGTGACAATAACTTAGATTAATTGCAGCGTGACATCCAATTCCATGAATCACCAGTAATTAATTACCACAACACCAAAAGAGTGAATTAAATAATAAACTCATAGGCAAAGAATAACTAGGGCCCGTTTGGTATAGGTTATTTAGCTATCAAGAATGGTTTCAAAGAAAAAGTAATAGTTTGGTTTGAAATGATGGGTTAAGGAACAGTATCTCATACCTTTATTCATGGGGTTTGACAAAAGTCACAAGGCCCCCATCTTTTCTTCCGGATTTCTGACATTCTTTGTCCTTTTGTTAACTTTTTCACTCATAAAATTCTCTTAGCCACATGAGTTATCAATTATTTTTTTTAACTTTTTTTTTAAAGTTTAAAAAATAGTATATTTATTTATAAAATAATATATTAATATTTTATTTTTCTCTCTCCTCATTTAATTCAAACCCATACTTAAATCCAATTTCTTTCAAACTTTTCCCAAATCCAAATCCAATCCAATCCCACTTACAAACCAAATGGGCCCTTAATTAATTCAACAATTGGTAAAGGAAAATGATCTAACATGCACTATTCCACCACTATATAACTAACCAGTAGAATGTAGCATTATCATTCAATTAAGAATTGTATTAGGTGAGGATAATAAATTGCAGTGAGCTTGACCCAATATAAACTAGAGTTTTTTACTTGACCATAGCATTTACAATAATTAATTAACAAAGTATGCACTTTTAAAAATAATTAGCATAATACGTATATTTGCATATACTATTTTCCTTCTCCTTTTTTTGAAAAAAGAAACCTCATTGTCTGGTCATCTTCAACGCCCTTATAGACTTCAATCCTCCTCTTGCCAACTCCTTCACCATAATCACTTGAATGAACTTTATGTGTTCCAAAGTCATGATTCCGACGACTACAAAATACAATATCTTACATTTGTGTTGATTCGAAACCAATACGAAACCCAATAACATAACAAACTTAGGAGCAATCTAAAAACCATAAGTATCACCAATGTCACACGGAAGTATCGTACGTTTGTATTGATTCGCTCAAGTGCATTGGAAACTCCGAAGGAAACCAGTTGAACCAAGATTGAGTGACATCGTATTCGAACTAGGGACATTATGAATTCTTTTGCTCGCAATAGAATTCTTCGAGTGATGACGTCGGAATCATGCCATACTTCATCATCGTCGCCGGTGATATCATTGGCAATGACGAGGACGTTAATTTAGATTAGGACGACGACTGATTTTATTTTCTATTGTCATTAGTTTCATTAATTTGATATCAAGTTGATATTTGATGAGGCGATATGCGTGATTGTTGCGAATACCCTCATCGTTCATTGCCGCTTCATGTGAATCCCTTGCATATATTCATAGCATTTTAAATGCATTTGATCAACTAGATTACTATGAATGTAGAATACTTTTTTGCATGAACTTTGCGATAATTAAGGTTGACATATTGTTCGTTAGCTGTTATGATATTAGTCGTCAGAATCATGACGTTGGAACACATAAAGTTCATTCAAGTGATTATGGTGAAGGAGTTGGCAGTGAGGATGATATATTGAAGTTTATGAGAACGTTGAAGATGACTGGACGACGAGGTTTTTTATTAAAAAAAAAGGACAAGGAAAACAATATAATTACGTATTTTGTTAATTAATTCTAAAAGTACGTTCTTTCTTAATTAATTTTTGTAAATGCTATGGTCAAGTAAAAAACTTCTTTTTGGGTTATATAATACTTTCTTTATTAAAACACCTTCAGCTAGCCTTGAATCCACAACCTCTAGATTGGTGGGCAACTCACATACCACTAGACCAAAGGCTTTGAGTATAATATTTGATGCAAAATATATGAATTGATCAGATTTAAATGTATTTTCATTATACAAACGAAAATATTTAAAGGTAAACTGCAAAAAATGTCCTTGTAGTTTGCCATTTTTATGAAAAATGTTCTTGTGGTTTGCCATTTTTGTGAAAAACCAAAATAATAGTAAGCATTTGAACTTTTCTCTGTACTACATGAACTTTAATTTTGAAGTTATAATATTCTTTTTGAAATTTATGCACAAGCAATCACAATAGCTTGCGATCATTTCCACGCTTTCTTCTTCTTCTTCTTCTTCTTCTTCTTCTTCTTCTTCTTCTTCTCTCTCTCTCTCTCTCTCTCTCTCTCTCTCTCTCTCTTTTAATATTTTTTTTTCAAAAAATATGTTATTAGCTCTCTACACTTATTTATATTAGGGTTATTTCTGCATATAGGTAATGAACTTTCAAAAGTTTCCTATGTTAGGTAATGAACTCTCGAAAATACTAAGTTAGGCAACCAAACATTCATCTTTGTTCAATGTTAGGCAATTTTGCTAGATGTCGCAGCTGGTAACCAGTGCAACCGGTTACCATTGTATCAAACTTTTGCCCTTTTTCTTATTCCTTCACCTTCATCTTTTTTTTACCAGCATCTTCCATGGGATATAACCCCCCACTCCTCCTCTCTCTCCTCACTTTTCCACAAACCCCAAAACACTCATATCCCACTCCTCTCTTCTTGTAGCCGCTGCCACCTACGACCCCGTTACCACCGGTCACCTCCAACCACCACTACCAAAACAACACGTCACCGTGACCACCACACCCCGTACACCACTAATCCGTGGTGCACGCGCCTCAAACCTCACCACCGCCACTCATACGCACCTCAAACCTCACCACCACCACTCATACGAGCTTCTGGTTAATGTTGTTTGTTAATTTTAGTTGTTGTTATTTTATTTTATTTTTTAATTTTCGATCGAAGGGTTGGAAAACCCTTGATGAGCTGTGGTCGAATTTGGATTTAGGATTAGATGGAGATTGGATAGGTTTACATAAATGGATGTAGTTTTTCATGTTCAAGTTATAAAAACATATATGAAAGAGGAAGACCTTTTTATTTTTTCCAAATCGAAACAATGTTAAACATAATTCTGATAGACTTGTGAATGCTTTCCCATCTACAGTTGTTTTGAAATAATATGTTTATGAGAGATCTAATATATTTTGCAAGAAAAAATATATGCTTGTTTATGAGAGATCTAATATACACTTGTTTTGAAATAAGTTGTTGTGAATGCTTTCCCATCTACAGTTGTTTTTCGGAATTTGGGTTTCTTGCCGGAATATGGTGTTGGCCGGAATATGGAGTGGTGATGGTGGCCCATCTAGTTTTTTTTAATATAATATAACGAAAAGACAAAAATACCCTCCTAACTCTTATATTTTTCATGGAAAAATATAGTGAAAAGACTAAAACCCTTCTTTGCTAACAGTCAAACGTAGTCAAAGGTCATATTACCTAACTTTACTGATTGCACAAAGTTTAGTTGCTTAACTTAGTATTTTCTAGAGTTCATTACCTAACATAGGAAACTTTTCAAAGTTCATTACCTATATGTAGAAATAACCCTTTATATTATCTCCATGTTATAATGTTACATTAGTATGATTCTAACAAAAAAATTTGATTTATACGTAGTAGTTGTTTATTTAGTTTCATTTAAAGTGTGGGAGGTAGTGGTAAAAAGTTGTGGAAGAAGAGTTGAAGATGATGAATATGAAAGATAAAATCTTTGTAATGATAATTAATAGAAAGAAAGAAGTTTGATGGTTTTTTGTTTTTTTTTTTTTGGAACGTCAAAGTTTAATTGTTCTATAAAATTGTTGGTTGTTTGAATAAAAAAAGATGAATATTCAAACATGTAAATGGATTTTTAAAAAGGTGGTTGAATGTCAACTATGGTGGTTGATGATGAGTTAGAAAAATGATTATAGTAAAGTGGTGAAGAAGAAAGAGAGGAAGAAGAAAAAGAATTTGGTAAGTGAGTCTTAGAGGGTATTTATTTTTGACTATATGGGGAGGGATAGTGAAACCAAGTAATTTAGTATTACTACTTTTTTAAATAGGACCTACTTTTTCCCTTAATAAGTTTATACCTTTAAGGCAAAAATTCTTATATCCTCCTCATTAAGTGCCTCATATAGGTGTGAGCCCCATGTTCCCTCTACATATCTTTACTACTTATAATGTCAAAAGAGTCAAAGTGAAAAGTGAACTCCTTAACTTTTGGTCAATCCCCAAATTGCCCTTGTCACTATAATAAGGAAACCATATAAAATGTAGGAACCATGTAAAAGAAAACCATATATCTTAACTACATATAATAGGTGCATGGTCAAACTTGAATCTTGGTCAACCAATGCTAAAATGTTGAATTTTAAAAATACAGGGAAAATGAATTCGTAGATTAAAAGGAAACCATATGGAAATGAAAGGAAACTATATGGAATTTATTGGTTCTTATCATTATCGGCTGTAAAGTATTAAACACCCGTTTGTAACTGTAAATGTGTAATTGTAAAAAGTTGACTTTATTCAATTCATGAAACTGAAATGGTAAGTAATAAACCACACATATAACACATACTCACACACCTTAGTTCTCTCTAAACCCTAAAACACTCACAACAACATCTATCTTCCTCTAAACAATCACACTGCTGCCACCATATTCTTATCACCACCGCCATCTGCCAAATCCATATCATATTTGAGGAGTCTTCTAATGGTAACTGATTCGAGTTCCATATCATATTTAAAAGATTATAGATTATAAATCATACATGTGACTTTAAAGTGTGAATCTGATTGATCGTGGAAAAGTTTGTTACTTTAGTTAATTTTCTTATTTGGGTTGATAAAGTCGTTAAGATTATTGTTTTAGTTAGGCATGCTTGAATTATTTTGTTTGTTTTTTTATGCAGGATTTTGTGAAGATTGCGCCTTTAAAGGAGATTTTGCACGTGCAAATTCAGCCGCGTTTAATGACCGCTCGAGTGATACATGGTTTAAGCAAAGATACAGTGCTCCAACTGTGCAAGGTACATATACTCTTCGGCCACTCATTATTTGATAATTGTAGTATATCCTGATATCCATATATTTGATGATTCACACAACCTTTACAAATGATCGTTCTCTTTACATACTTATTTGATGTTCGTCTAATGTTTTTTTTTTTTTTTTTTTTTTTTTTTTTTTTTGAAAAGCAAAAAGATATATAACACACTTGATGGGCACGTGTCATTGGTCTTTGTTATATCAAACGATTCGAGATTGTTATAGTTGGCCTGCTTTAGAGACCCATATATTTTCAAAACGTACAGGAAGGCCACCTTCAGTGGTCGATACAACCCATGTTTGATTTTTAACACTTAACATGGGTATAAACAAGCAATGAGTGTGCAACCTGTTACCTGTGAGTCTATCACTTTGACTATTTTTTAGCTATCCTATAATATATGCACATAAGAATGTAACAATGTTTGTGTTTGGGGCATATCATAATTTAAAGGCATGCATATCATGTATCAATCAATATCTATATATCATGAATAACCAAAGTAATAACATGTTACTGCAGGCAACCCATATATGCTCGTTTTGATGGACAAAAGAGAAGATCTGAAGTTGATAAGATGGATAGAGATTTGATGTTAATATATTACTGCTAATCCTCATTTTATGCATGAAATTACCAATATGAAGACCATTTAACTTTTATGACTTTAAATTTGTAATTTTATGTTGATATTGCAGGCTTAATTAATTCACACCATGGATAATTGCCTATTCAATAGGAACTTTTGAATTAGACCCATTTGTTTAGATGTGTAAGTTTTAATTTATCTTTTTCTTCCGTATAGTTGTATCTTTTAACTTTTTTTTAGTTGTTAAACTTATAGGTTGTTTTTGACAATTCATATTGACTTTTATGATCACTTTCGTCATCCTTATAAGAACGGTGACCGAGTTTATCCCCGAAAATCTTAATGGGATAAAATTTCCAGGTGAAAGTTTCAGGTGTCCTCAACTAAAGATTGGTTTTGAAGGTCAAGGCACCTATAATGTTGTTGCGGAATATTGATCCGGCTAATGATATGTGCAATGGGACAAGACTGCCTTTTAGACGGATGGCACCATCGGCTCTAAGGCTATAATTATTTGTGCAATGGGACAAGACTGCCAGTCAAAATGGTAAAAAAGCAGTCCTTATTTCTGTGACGGTTGTCTGTGTGAGTTTCACGCGTATCCTCAAAAAAGGAATTAAAGTATTGACATGCTATAATGAAGGCTCTATCACCACTAGGACAACAAATGTGGTCTGCAAGGAAGTCCTTTAAGATTTATAATTATTCTTTGGTTACGACGTCTAAATTAACAAAAATATTTATTTTCTTTCAACTTTTTTTTGAACCAGTGAAGTATGTCTTTGTAAAATAATTGTGGATGATTTTTTTTCCCTATGGTAACTTTCTTTGGTTTCACAATACATGCGCTTTAGTGGGTGTTTTGATTTTTTGAACAACCGTTTGGTTGTTTTGGATAGTTTCACATGTTTGATTGGATATTAAAATATGTTATTTGGTTGCTTTTGGATAGTTGAACAAGCACTTTTGGGTTTTTTTTAGATACTAACACATGTTCTTTGGTTGTCTTGGCATTTGTTATTACTAAACTTTATTATAAACTTACCTTTTGTAGGTTATGTAACACCCCAACCCGGTAAATGGTAAAAGCGTCACATTATAGCGGCATATCAAAGCATACAAGATCATAACATAATAGAAACTTCATAATTAAACAAAGTCAAGAACATCATGACTTAAAGTTACAAAATCCCAACGAAAAATACTTAAAGGAAATGAAATGAAATAACATCCATTCATAAGTCCAACATAATCCAAAATAGTCCAAAATGATGGGGAAACTAAGGTGTAGGTCTCTAAGCTCCTAGTCTCATCACTCGAGCCCAAATTCCCGCTTATTACCTGCCGCATGGAAAAGAAAACGCGGCTGAGCATAAAAAGCTCAGTGAACAGATATGAACAAGCAAAGTAATAAACAAACGAAAGGAGAAGATCATAAGATGGCATAATGTATCACAAGTCATATGAAACGAAGCACTATGTAGAGATATTAGCATAATCATATGGAAAAGAATAAGAGCACGTATCAACAAAGGCATGTCTACCAGAGTCACTCGAATAGACATAAAGAAACAAGGAAAGCCACGAGCCGACCTACCAGAGTCACTCGAATAGGTCTCATACATACATACATACATAATCATAAGCAGCCACATAAATGCACAAAAAGGGGAGACCTCTATGTACCATACCTGGAGTGATCAGCTCCGCTGTGAAGGAGTAGAGAAGCACCTACCCACATTCACCATACATAATCATACATAAACATAAGTGCTAGGATGCATCCATACGCCCCCCATACATACATACATAATCCAGCATAATCATATCATAAGTGCGCATAAACATATCATATCAAATGGGGACGCCGTGGATCAATCACACCTCCACAGAAAGTGTCATGCCATCGGTGCCTCGATGACACGCCCATGGTACCTCCATGAGTAGTTAGAAAACTCGGGCATGAGAAGGGAACGAAGCATACATACATACATATAATCATAACAGCATATCCGAATCATATCATAGCATAATCATAATCAGAAGAGTATCAAATGAATGTGAATCGTCTGTCAAAAAGATCATATCAAGCAATCATGTCAAATGAATCATGAAGAACGAATCAAATCATAAGGGAACATAGCAATGGCATAGGGAATCTTATAACGTATCAAGAATCAAGATCAAGTCATGAGAATGAAAGCACCCTTACTAAAAGGGCAAAATATATGTACCTTAAGAAAAGCAAATCACAACCAACGATGATCACACAGAGATGACAACTACTCCCGCTTCACCGGATCTACACGAATATGATAATAAAGTATTATTTTATGTTCATAGAACCAGGTTACTTATTTTAGTATAATTCCCAGTTTAAGTAACTTTCTCTTTTTAGGAGGTTTCCCGATTTAGCAAGTTTCCAAACTTAGTAAGTTTTCCCGAATAAGTAATTTAATACTTTAAGGTTATAGTGGCCAATTAATAATATTTATGGTTAAAATGACCAATATAATAGTTTAGGTCTTAAAACGTTAATATTATAAGTTTAGGGTCTAAAATGTAATTTATCATAATTAAATATTAAAAGTCTATTAAAATTATTTTAAAGTTTATTTCAATAAATTAGTATTAAGATAATAATTTTGGGCCCCGTCATTATAATTTATATAATTTAGTAACGTGCATACGATATTAATATTTATGCCGCGACGACCCAAGATTTTTATAAAATCATGTAAGACTTGTTTATAATCCGACATCGGTTCACTTCATCCATATACACACAACATCGTACACACAACACCCTTTTGCTAAAAAAATTTAATCCGAACAAAAACCCGTTCGTATATTAAACAAAACGTACCCTATGTTAACATTCAAAAAAAAAAAAAAAAAAAAAAAAAACACCACTCGTTAATTATAAACGACATACCCACGTTAAGTCGTTAACCCATAAACAAACATTCCCTTCGTCATATTAAAGAAAACACACCTCGTTATTTGTGAACAAACACACCCTTGTATTATATAAACAAAAGCGTGCCTCGTAATGGCGAAAAACTTTGTCACATGGTCCTACAGAGACATACGTATCGGGTGGCCCTGCAAAAGACACACAAAGGAATGGTGAAGAAAAAGCCGTATGACAACAGGTAATTGCGATGAAAAATGGAGCCTACTGAAATAACAATACCAAGCATACCTCTGTTACCATGAACGGGAACAGTCGCAGCCACACGCGTACGCGGTTGTCTTCTTCATGGTGCACGATGGCGAGCTACAATAAAAGAAGACAATCAGACAATCGCGTAAGCAACCTCAGGAAGCTGATAAATATGGATGATTTTATCCTTAACTGCTTGGAAATATTTATTTACAAAATAAGGATTAAACTCTATTGATAATTGAGTGTGCATCGTAAATTTTTATAGAGCTTTATAAGCTGTAAGTTCCACTTTTAAAATCCTTACATTGGGTGGCGGTGGCCGATGCCGAAGGGCAAGCAGGCGGTAAAGCACCATTAGCAGCCGTCGGGCAAGCTTCAGGTAATAAAATAGTCGGCTGAGGCCGCGGGCTGCAAACAAAGGAACCGGCTGCAGGGACTTGAAAAGCATCATTGAATATCGGAACCATCCGCTTCAGCTGGCGACACAAAAAAACAGAATGCTCAAGTCAGTGAAACCGAAGAAATATATAACCAAGACTACGCATAAAAAGATAGCCAATGCTGCTATTTCTTTAAAAATATTATAATTGTAAATTCTTTTATTAAGCAATCATCTTAATGGGTGAAGACATTCATTTGGAGAAGAGGCCTGAAGCAAATTCCAAAAGAAAAATTAAACATATTCGAGTTACAGTTTGAGCTCGAGACATTCAGGTTTATGTCATATGAACATCTTAACACACACGGTACTTTATTTATGTCTTATTTTACCTTTAGAGTCTATGAAACTCACCATTTTTTACTTCAAAAATCAAACTTTAACAAATAAAACAATTGAAACCAAGAAACCAAATAAGCAAATTTAAAAAAATAACCACATGGATACAAATTTTGTAACAGAAAGATACTAATACCATACTAAACAATGATAAAAATTCAAACTTTTGTGACCAAAGAACGAATTTATGACATGGGTATTATTTTTTTTTTTTTTAAAAAGATGCAAATATGAAGCTAAATAATGATAAAAGTAAAATATTTGAATGAAATAAAGACCTCTGATAGCCTCATCTTTACGATCTTGAATAAGATCAGTTGCAAAGTGGACATCAACTAATGATGATGAATTGATGATATCATATTTGTTTAATTATATTTAAGAAAGTTCATTTATTTTAATAACTAACCCCATTGACATTAGGAACAGAAGTGCCAGCCCCCTCTCCAACGTCAGCTGCAACATAAACACCAAAAATGAAGTTAGCATGTGAAACGACAACAGTTATAGAAAAAACATGAGACACCGGAGAAAGCTGCAGGTGTAACAGTTCAGTAAAGCAGGACACCCAAACCCGCAGCCTTCATATTAGATAAGTAAGCCGCGTCTATAACCTCAACATGTGCCCTGAAAATCTTTAAAAAAAATTACAAATATGGCACAAATCATCAAGGAAACAAACAACAAATTTGCATACCTTTTTTTTTCTTGATTATTAAGTTGGTAATTTGGTTTGTCACCCAGCTCCACTAAGCTCCCACCATCACTTGCAAAGTCAAATTAACTATCAAGGTTCAACCCAAATTAAACCCAAAACAAAACAAATTGTACCTGGTATAATAAAAAACAAATCAAAACAAATCCAAATTGTACTGGACAAAACAAATGATTTTCTTTATAACCAAAAATTAAACCCAAATCGTACCTGGTATAATCGAGTTTTTCAATAACAAATCGGGATTGAAGCGCTAGCGTGTGTATCGAGCCGGTTGAGAGAGATTGGCGGTTGAAGCTTATCCGGTGTATTGTGCATATGTTATTAAAGGCGGCAAAATTTTTGGGCTTGGACCAAAGGAATGGGCTAGGCTAAAAACGGGAAAAATCAAAACGACAACGCTTGCGTCGTTTAACGCCCTGAAATTATATATGTAGTAATTCAAACACATCCCTCTTAACAGATGCGACCAAAAAAAATAATAATATGGAGCCCATGCATTTATTTTTGGTTTGAAAGCATTTAAAAAAAAAATACAACAAGGTCCGATCGTTATTCATTTTACTCGACACCACTGGATTACTTAGGTCGCATATGGTTCTTTTAATCGTGCACAAAGTCCAGTCGAAGTTAACATATATATATATATATATATATATATATATATATATATATATGAGCCAATTGTTATATTATGCGGTTGTTTGTTTTGTGATTTCATGTGACTAAGGTTCGTATATATATAATATATAAACACAGACATGCATTAACTATCCTTAAAAATCATGTAACCAGGTGATTCGAATATATAGATCATAATAGGAGCTAATGAAAATAATACGGAATAAAGAAAAAAAAATACCCTTGTTGATCAAAGAGGGAACCGAGTACCAAAAGAAAACAAACTGAGCACCACAACTTCTGGTATTACACGTGTACACAATGGATCAATTAAGCAAGAATAATATTGAAGCCTTTGTTGTTGGTGTCGACTGGAACCAAGAAAGAGAGCCGCTATTTTTTTTTCTAGGGTTTTATTTGTTGTGTCGTTATTTTGTGTTAAGCATAATACCGGTTCTAAAAAAAATATAAAGGGTGGTCATGGGCTTGAAAGGCCGGTTGTGGAGTGGATTAAGGAAGCCCAACAAAATCATTAAGGTGTTGTTGTGGTTTAAGGACTTTTGGCCCACATATAAGTTATATTTAACGTATAATTTTCGTAGTCGCAAGTTTTATTTTTCGTATTTTATATATACTTTAAATTTTCAAATACAACGTATAGCTTTTCTTTTACGGATTTTCGAATTATTCGTAAAAGTTAATTCGGATTTTGGGTCGTTACAATTCTTCCCCTCTAAAAAGAAAATTTCGTCTGCGAAATTGAGATAAGGAAACCAAACGAAACGTACCGAATCACGAAAAGAAGTGTGGATAACTAGCGCGCATAGACTCCTCCGTTTCCCAAGTAGCCTCGCTCTCGGGATGGTTCTTCCAAAGGACTTTAACGAAAGGAATGGTCTTAGTTCTCATGACTCGATCCTGACGCTCCAAAATGGCCTCAGGCTCCTCAACAAAAGATAAGTCCTCACGAGTTTGGTCCAACGGATACGAAGCAACATGAAGCGGGTGATAATTATATCCCCTCAAAAGTGATACATGGAATACATTATGCACATGAGAGAGTTGTGGAGGTAATGCCAAACGGTACGAAACCTCGCCAACACGATCCAAAATCTCAAACGGCCCAATGTAACGCGGACTAAGTTTGCCCTGAATGCCAAAACGTTTAACACCACGAAAAGGAGAAACCTTAAGAAAGACACGGTCTCCCGGATTGAACTCTAACTCACGACGGTGACGATCCGCATAGCTCTTCTGCCTAGCTCTCGCTTCCTTAAGCTTTGCGTTAGCGGTAGCAACTTTCTCATTGGTCTCCGCAATCAACTCGGGACCCTCAATAATACGTTCACCCACTTCATTCCAACATACCGGAGCCCTACACTTCCTACCATACAACAGCTCAAACGGTGCAGCCTTAATACTCGCGTGCCAGCTGTTGTTATAAGCGAACTCTACCAAACATAAGTAATCATCCCAATGCCCGGTCCATTCCAAAGCACAAGATCTAAGCATATCTTCCAAAGTCTGTATAGTGCGTTCCGACTGCCTGTCGGTTTGCGGATGGAAGGCCGTGCTAAACTTGAGCTGGGTACCCCAAGCTTTGTGCAAACTCTTCAAAAAACGAGAGTTAAAAAGAGGATCTCTGTCAGATACGATAGCAGCTGGTGTACCATCAAGACGAACAATCTCTTGCTGAAAGATATTAGCCAACTGGCCTATAGAGAAATCCTTTCAGATCGGTAAGAAATGAGCGGATTTAGTCAAACGGTCGACGACTACCCAGATAGCATCATGTTTCCGAAGAGTACGAGGTAATCCGGTAACAAAATCCATCGAAATTTGATCCCACTTCCATGTAGGTATTTCAAGAGGCTGTAATAAACCACTGGTGCGCTGATGCTCAATCTTGACCTTCTGACAGGTCATACACTTAGCTACATGCAACGCTACATCCCGTTTCATGCCGTTCCACCAGAAATGTTGTTTCAAATCTCGGTACATCTTGGTAGAACCTGGGTGAATAGTAAATGGGGAACTATGTGCTTCAGACAATACAGCATCCCGAAGCGAAGGATCATTGGGAACACAAAGACGATCTCCAAACCAAACAATGCCGTCATCATCAACCCGAAATTCCGTTTGTTTCCCTTCCTCTATATTCTGAACAATAGACCATAACTCGCCGTCATCCTTCTGAGCTTCTTTAATCCGTAAAATAATGTTGGATTCAACCTTTAGACTAGCCCAGTATCCATCATAACCTCGAACACATACCTCTATATCCAACTGCTCTAAGTCGTTGAGTAAACGAGGCTCGATCTCCAAACTAGCAATTATACCCGATTTTCTACTAAGGGCATCCGCCACCACATTCGCCTTACCTGGGTGGTACTGAATGTTGGCGTCGTAGTCTTTCAAAAGTTCCAACCAGCGCCCCTGTCTCATATTTAACTCTTTCTGCGTGAAAATGTATTTGAGACTCTTATGGTCAGTGAAGATGTCACAAGTCTCACCATAAAGATAGTGTCTCCATATCTTAAGCGCAAAAATTACTGCCGCCAGTTCCAGATCATGAGTTAGGTAATTCACCTCATAAGGTTTCAACTGCCGAGATGCATAGGCAATCACTTTCCCATGCTTCATAAGTACACAACCCAACCCTTTCTTAGAAGCATCACTATAAATCTGATAGCCGCCCGTACCAGATGGAAGAGCAAGTATAGGAGCAGATACTAATCTCTTCTTTAGCTCTTCAAAACTTTGCTCCCGTTCATCGGTCCACACAAACTTCTCACCCTTTCGTATAAGTTGTGTCATCGGTAAAGCTATTTGCGAGAACCCCTCAACAAACCTTCGGTAATAGCCAGCAAGCCCTAAGAAACTCCTGACTTTGATCACATTAGTAGGTCTCGGCCACTTGGTGATAGCCTCAACCTTCGCCGGATCCATGGTAATACCATCGGCGGAAACAACATGACCCAGAAAAGCGGCTTGCTCCAACCAGAACTCGCACTTAGAGAATTTAGCATACAACTTCTCCTGTCGTAGAATTCCCAAAATGGTACATAGATGCTGCTCATGTTCCTCCTTCGTTTTAGAATAAACCAAAATATCATCGATAAACACAATGACAAACTTGTCAAGATATTCGTAGAAAATATGATTCATCAAGTCCATAAAAATGGCTGGAGCATTCGTCAAACCAAACGGCATAACGAGGAATTCATAATGACCATATCTAGTGCGAAAAGCGGTCTTAGAAACATCTTGTTCCTTTACTCTCAGCTGATGGTATCCTGATCTCAAATCGATTTTAGAGAAGAATTTAGCTCCTTGGAGCTGATCAAACAAATCGTCGATTCGTGGAAGCGTATAACGGTTACGAATAGTGATGCGATTCAACTCGCGATAATCAATGCACAACCTCATGCTCCCATCCTTCTTCTTCACAAACAATACAGGAGCGCCCCATGGAGAAACACTTGGGCGAATGAAACCATAATTAAGGAGTTCTTGTAACTGCTCCTTCAACTCTTTTAATTCAATAGGCGCCATACGATAGGGAGCTTTGGAAATAGGTTCAGCCCCCGGAATTAGATCAATACTGAATTCAACCTCACGTGCAGGTGGCATACCCGGTAACTCTTCAGGAAAGACATCAGGAAAATCACAAACAACAGAAACGCTCTCAAGACTATGACTATCAACAGAAGTATCCTTAATCGATGCTAGGAATCCTTCACAACCATGTGAAAGTAAAGTACGAGCTTTCAAAGCTGAAATGACTTTAATAGAATTACCAGGTTGAGAACCTTGGTAGATAAATTCAGGAGCACGTAGATCACCAAATAAAACACGTCTATTATGACAATCAATTGTTGCTCGGTGTTTAGATAACCAGTCCATACCCAAGATAACATCGAAATCATACATATCCAAAGGAAGTAAGTTCGCAGAACGGATCTTATCGCTGAATAGTATAGGACAGTTCATAAATTCACGATCAATAATAACACAGTTCTTCATCGGAGTGGAGATAGATAGATGATATTTTAGTAGTCTTGCAGGTATATTAGTATGTTTTGCAAAAGTATTAGATATCACAGAATGCGTAGCGCCCGTATCAAATAAAACAAAAGCTGTGCGGCCAAATAAATGTAGAAAACCTGTAACGGTACCTGAGGAGTTAGCGGCCTGGTGCCTAGTCAAAGCATGAACTCGGCCAGTAGTAGTCGGCTGACGATCTCCACCAGAACCTCGGTTGTGGTTCCCATACTTAGGACACTCCCTAGCCACGTGTCCCATACCACCACAAGCATAACAAGCTCCAGACGCCTTATAACACTTTGTGCCCGGATGAGACTTCCCGCACTCCTTGCAAGGAGTCGGTTCCACACGCCCCCTCTGTCCAGATGTACCTGCCGTACGATAATCTCGTTGACCCTGCTGCTGTTGGTCCCGACCAGCCCTCTGGTAATTATTCCCCTGTCTGTCATATCCACGAGCATCATAACCCCTACGATCATTCCGCCTATCATACCCACGATTATCATAACCACGACGATCATAACCCCGCCTGTCCGATCCCCTAGTATCAAAAACCCGGCGATCATTACCCCTGAACTCATTTCCTCGCTGAGCATTTCCCTGAGCTGGTCGAACCGGCTCACCATCGTAGTTCCTCTTCACCCCCTATTTAACCCTCTCATCAGCAATCTCAATGTTGCGAACAGCATTCGCAACCCCACCAATATCATCGAAATGAAGGTTCACAACTCCATTCAACAAATCCTTACGAAGAGCCCACTTGAATTTCTTCGCTTGTTCTACCTGTGTACCAGCCTTTTCACCCAAAAACCCAGCCAATCGAACAAACCTCTTCATAAATTCTGTGCTGGTCTCCCTGTCAGTCATAGCAATCGTGTGGTATTCCCGTTCATACTTCTCCTTCTCAGATTGAGGGAAGTACTGAGAGAGGAAAATTTCATGGAAAGAAGCCCAAGACAAAGTAGCAACATATTCATTTCCATTGTTCCCACCTTTGGCATACTTGTATGCCTTCCACCAATTGAGGGCATCCCCCTCCAACTTATACGTAGCCAACCGCGCCTTATATACGTCACCACAACCCAACACTTCAAATATTTTCTCCATATGAGCTATCCAATGCTCAGCATCCTCTGGAGAAGTGAGAGTACTGAAAGAGCAAGGTTTCTGCTTGTTGAATCTTTCCAACCAAGTGTGAATAGTCTCCGGTGGGTTCCCACCACCGCCAGAACCACTAGCACCGTTAGCCATCTCCTGCCGCACTTCCTTCCGGATTTGAGGTAAGAGTGCGCTGACAGTCTCTTTGACGGCAGCCTCAAAAGCAGGGTTATTAGCAAAGTCATCCTGAGTGCGAGTAACAACCATCTGAAAGATCATAAATGAGTCAGCGGAAACAAAATAAGGATGGAATCGAAATATGAAGGAAACCGAATCAAAAGCGAAGCCTAATGTCTACCCAATCCTCACAGGTCAAGACCTAAGGGTTATAAGTCATAACCTTGTTCTCTGATACCATAATTGTAACACCCCAACCCGGTAAAGGGTAAAAACGTCACATTATGGCGGCATATCAAAGCATACATGATCATAACATAATAGAAACTTCATAATTAAACAAAGTCAAGAACATCATGATTTAAAGTTACAAAATCCCAACGGAAAATACTTAAAGGAAATGAAATGAAATAACATCCATTCATAAGTCCAACATAATCCAAAATAGTCCAAAATGATGGGGAAACTAAGGTGTAGGTCTCTAAGCTCCTAGTCTCATCACTCGAGCCCAAATTCCCGCTTATTACCTGCCGCATGGAAAAAAAAACGCGGCTGAGCATAAAAAGCTCAGTGAACAGATATGAACAAGCAAAGTAATAAGCAAACGAAAGGAGAAAATCATAAGATGGCATAATGTATCACAAGTCATATGAAACGAAGCACTATGTAGAGATATTAGCATAATCATATGGAAAAGAATAAGAGCACGTATCAACAAAGGCATGTCTACCAGAGTCACTCGAATAGACATAAAGAAACAAGGAAAGCCACGAGCCGACCTACCAGAGTCACTCGAATAGGTCTCATACATACATACATAATCATAAGCAGCCACATAAATGCACAAAGAGGGGAGACCTCTATGTACCATACCTGGAGTGATCAGCTCCGCTGTAAAGGAGTAGAGAAACACCTACCCACATTCACCATACATAATCATACATAAACATAAGTGCTAGGATGCATCCATACGCCCCCCATACATACATACATAATCCAGCATAATCATATCATAAGTGCGCATAAACATATCATATCAAATGGGGACGTCATGGATCAATCACACCTCCACAGAAAGTGTCATGCCATCGGTGCCTCGATGACACGCCCATGGTACCTCCATGAGTAGTTAGAAAACTCGGGCATGAGAAGGGAACGAAGCATACATACATACATATAATCATAACAGCATATCCGAATCATATCATAGCATAATCATAATCAGAAGAGTATCAAATGAATGTGAATCGTCTATCAAAAATATCATATCAAGCAATCATGTCAAATGAATCATGAAGAACAAATCAAATCATAAGGGAACATAGCATTGGCATAGGGAATCTTATAACGTATCAAGAATCAAGATCAAGTCATGAGAATGAAAGCACCCTTACTAAAAGGGCAAAATATATGTACCTTAAGGAAAGCAAATCACAACCAACGATGATCACACAGAGATGACAACTACTCCCACTTCACCGGATCTACACGAATATGATAATAAAGTATTATTTTATGTTCATAGAACCAGGTTACTTATTTTAGTATAATTCCCAGTTTAAGTAACTTTCTCTTTTTAGGAGGTTTCCCGATTTAGCAAGTTTCCAAACTTAGTAAGTTTTCCCGAATAAGTAATTTAATACTTTAAGGTTATAGTGGCCAATTAATAATATTTATGGTTAAAATGACCAATATAATAGTTTAGGTCTTAAAACGTTAATATTATAAGTTTAGGGTCTAAAATGTAATTTATCATAATTAAATATTAAAAGTCAAATAAAATTATTTTAAAGTTTATTTCAATAAATTAGTATTAAGATAATAATTTTGGGCCCGTCATTATAATTTATATAATTTAGTAACGTGCATACGATATTAATATTTATGCCGCGACGACCCAAGATTTTTATAAAATCATGTAAGACTTGTTTATAATCCGACATCAGATCACTTCATCCATATACACACAACATCATACACACAACACCCTTTTGTTAAAAAAAATTTAATCCGAACAAAAACCCGTTCGTATATTAAACAAAACGTACCCTATGTTAACATTCAAAAAAAAAAAAAAAAAAAAACACCACTCGTTAATTATAGACGACATACCCACGTTAACCCTTAAACAAACATTCCCTTCGTCATATTAAAGAAAACACACCTCGTTATTTGTGAACAAACACACCCTTGTATTATATAAATTCAAACACATCCCTGTTAACAGATGCGACCAAAAAAAAAAAAAAAAAATATGGAGCCCATGCATTTATTTTTGGTTTGAAAGCATTTTAAAAAAAAATACAACAAGGTCCAATCGTTATTCATTTTACTCGACACCACTGGATTACTTAGGTCGCATATGGTTCTTTTAATCGTGCACAAAGTCCAGTCGAAGTTAACATATATATATATATATATATATATATATATATATATATATATATATATATATATATATATATATATATATATATATATATGAGCCAATTGTTATTTTATGCAGTTGTTTGTTTTGTGATTTCATGTGGCTAAGGTTCGTATATATATAATATATAAACACAGACATGCATTAACTATCCTTAAAAATCATGTAACCAGGTGATTCGAATATATAGATCATAATAGGAGCTAATGAAAATAATACGGAATAAAGAAAAAAAAATACCCTTGTTGATCAAAGAGGGAACCGAGTACCAAAAGAAAACAAACTGAGCACCACAACTTCTGGTATTACACGTGTACACAATGGATCAATTAAGCAAGAATAATATTGAAGCCTTTGTTGTTGGTGTCGACTAGAACCAAGAAAGAGAGCCGCTATTTTTTTTTCTAGGGTTTTATTTGTTGTGTCGTTATTTTGTGTTAAGCATAATACCGGTTCTAAAAAAAATATAAAGGGTGGTCATGGGCTTGAAAGGCCGGTTGTGGAGTGGATTAAGGAAGCCCAACAAAATCATTAAGGTGTTGTTGTGGTTTAAGGACTTTTGGCCCACATATAAGTTAAATTTAATGTATAATTTTCGTAGTCGCAAGTTTTATTTTTCGTATTTTATATATACTTCAAATTTTCAAATACAACGTATAGCTTTTCTTTTACGGATTTTCGAATTATTCGTAAAAGCTAATTCGGATTTTGGGTCGTTACAGGTTATATCTCTCAAGTTCTAAGGAATTGTCAATTCAACCGATGAATGAGAGTTTAATGTTGAAATGGAGTTCTAATATCATGTACCACAAATGTTATGTGCCAAGAAGTTCTACGCGATGAGTAACTTGCATTGTCAGTTATTATCTCACAATTGATGTGATGTTTTATTTTCTGTTTCACTAAATGTTTTTATATGTTCTTTGATACATGTTAAGAATTTTTGTTTGAGTTGAATTATCGCATGTTACAAGAAACACATACCACAATATCGCATATCGTTAATTGTCTGCTGCTAGGAATTTTGTTGCTATGCACGGGTACTCGCCTAGTAGTAAAAAAAAAGAAACACCCCCTTAGTTGGGACTTGAGACTAAATAAAAAATTAGTAATTAAAAAACAATTATACCATCGTGTAAAGAACATTTAACGGTCAAAATTGATGCAATTTGGTCAAAAGACTTTTACTGTTAAGGGTTTCAGAGTTAGTGACTGTTTGTGAAAAAAAAATCAAAGGACTAAGAGTGCGAGTCAACGCAAACCACAGGGACCATTTTTGTAATTTACTCATGATTTTTTCTAATGGGTATATGGGGTTTTTCTATATATATGGTTCAGTTTTGGAGCTTTTTGTTTGACCATTGTGTTTTTAAGTAAACGAGTAGGCTAGCCCGCGCGTTGCTGCCGGGATATCGTGTTAATGGTTTGTAATTTTTTGTTCAACATTCAAGTATCTACTTTACAATATTAAGAGTAAAAGGCTATTTGAATTTCATACAACATATATGTTTAAAAACATACTAATCCATTCACAACATACATTTAAGTAGTTGATAGCTTTTTAATACAGCGACCACATATGTGGCCAATTTATAAATGCATTTGATTGCATTTCATTCAACAAATGTGTGTAACAAATATACGATTTTGCTGCATATAAATTGTAAAATGGAAGTGTACTTGCAGGATCTCACAAAGTATCGTTGATTCACTCATCATAAGTTATCAAGGAAATAACCTGTACGAAAAAAGTTTCGTTAATTCAGTAATCATATAAAATATCGTTGTATGGGACAGAAAGTATAACTTTAACTGGAATTAGGTAGCAAAAGACTTGAAATTCAACTAATAATATGCACCTGATGTTTTAAAGTTGCTAAGTTGATTATTCGACTTACTGTTTAGAAATATTTTATACATATATATAAGCATAGAAAAGGTAAGTATCTATATTCTATTTTTCCAAAACTTTTATCTATAGCCATAGAAATGTCTTAATATAAATTATTGAAGCAAGCTTTAAATTATAAACGGTGCAGAACTTCCAGAAACGAAACATACCTATGGGATTTTATGAAGACGTTGGAGTTGTTGCCTGGGGGTAGTCATTAAACTCATCCACATGGATATTAATTAACCGCTTTTGGCAAACGCATCCTCTAAATGGTATAAAAAAATATCATTCTTTTTTTACATCATTTCAATTCAAAAGACATTACTTCCACCACTATAATCTGTCATCCCATTTTAGCAATTCCCTTGCTTCTTTTATCTTCAAATTTTCCAAGTGTTTTAAAAATTTATGTCCAACAATGCTTCAGATGTGATGGAAAGGAAATGCAAGGTTGGGTAATGGGTCAAAATAGATATGTTATAGGCCATCTTAAACAGGTGGTAGGTGGTGTGGTTTACTCATAAAATTTGAATCGGTTTCAGATATAAAACCAATCAAATTATTTCAGTCAGCCATTTTTAGCGGATGTTGACTGCACAGAATTTCAGACATATAACACCCCAAAGTGTTATATCATAATAAGTTAAACCAACTGGCAAAAAAAGGAACATTTGATCAATCCGAACCCGAGTTTTGACATCTAGAAGGGGAAAAAAAGCCTCTTTTGACCTGTAAAAGAGTTATCAAACTTGCTGATGAGGCGGAAAGTGAACCACTTTTAAGGAGTCATTTAAGCCCGAATTCGAATTTATTTGATCAAATATTGCCCTAAATCGTTCCTTTTGTCATTTTAGGTACTTTTGGAGTGAAATTTGGAAAAAGAAGCATTTTGAACGTTTTTGGAGCATAAAAGTGAAGAAAACAGCAAAGTCTTAATTTTCCTTGCTGGTAACAGTACCTGACGGCGTCAAGAGCTTCTACATGACGGCGTCAAGAGTGACACAAGAGGTGGAAGTGGACAATACACGTGACGATCCAGAAAGTTTTGTGCATTGGAGATGACGGCGTCACCCAAGGCCGTCATGGTCCAAGTATTAGTGACGGCCCAGAACAATTTTACACATGACAGCGTCACAAGTGGATCTAGGCAATACGATTTCTATTATGGCGGCGAGTTGACGGCGTCACAACTCAATACATGACGCCGTCACCCTGTAAAATCTATATATAGTTTTCCAAATTTCATTCATTGGTGCTACAACTTTGAGGGAAAAACCCTAGGCCGATATTTACAGCTTTTTCAAGGGTTTCAACCCTTTGAATCTTTCATGTTCAATTTGAGATAACTATTCTTTCAATTCAATCAATATGTCTATGTGTTGTTTGAATATATCTTACGCTTGTCTTCAATTTAACATGCTTGGCTAGATTTCTTTTGTGTTTGCTTAGATGTAGTGAAACCTAGATGTTAATTATGGGTTGATTGTTTGTGTATAGTTGTTACAGATGATTATATTCGATGTTAGGCTTAAGAAAACTGGCAGACTTCCATTGGTAACTTGCTTGAACGTCTTAAGAAACATGATCGGACGTGTACTACGATATTTGGTTGTATTTAATGCGTAGGAGAATTCTAATGATCCCATGTTAGGAGCTTCTAACGGCTCGACATAGGAGTGAAGTAGGATCCTATAGAGTTAGGGAATATTGTACACGGCCCTACGACTAGTATTAAGGAATATGACCCGTCATCCATGCAATTGTAACAAGCTATCAACCTGTAAAAGATATCTAGGGAGTAATGAAACCTAAGTAAACACAACTTTCCCCATCATTGTTTACACCACTAGTATAATTAGTTTCATTTTCATTTCTGTTATTTAATTTTGATTGAATTTTTAGTTAATTGGGTTAGTTGGCTAGCAACTAATTCCGCCCAATCTTCCAAAACCCGAGATTTTAATTGCTTTTATAAAATATAAAAATACAAAAAGAATCATCCCTCACCTCTAGACTTAGTTTAAGAGACTTTCTAATCCTAGCGACACTATTCCAGAGTTGAACGATCAATCCCCCAGTACTTGTCACTACACTATACTACAACGATCAGGTACACTGCCTGGTGGGGGTTGTAAGCTTCTCGAGATCCCTCGAGAGGTAAAGCCTGGTGCGATTCCCACGTATCAAGTTTTTGGCGCCGCAGCCCGGGGAATAGTTATTTTCTAGGTTAGGATTTCTTTTTATTAGGTCTACTTGCTAGATTCCTTTCTAGTAAGATTTTATTTTTTTTTTAGGTTTTCTTTAGTCTATCTCATTTCTTCGTGTCTTTGTTTGTAACCATTACCATCTGACATCATGGAAGGTGGTAACATCTTTGAACCCATCAACCCACTACAACAAAACCACCCACAGAACCCACGACTACAAAACCCACCTCCTAGGCCCCGAAACTTAGGAGAGTATTCCCGTCCTAGCCACCAAGGCTATCGAAACACTATTGGGCTCACTCAAGGAGCCAATGTGTCCCCCTTGCGATCCGACACCATCCGGTTTGTGCAAAGCGGATGTCCATTCCATGGACTTCGTTCCGAAGATCCTAATCAACATCTTAAGGATTTCCTTAAAATCGTAGATTCCATAGACCTTGATGTTGTAACTAGATAGTTGACCCGATTACGCCTATTCCAATTCTCTCTACGTGATCAAGCTAGTCAATGGCTTGAACATTTTCCCGCGGGATCCATCACCTCTTGGGATAATCTCACATCTCGTTTCCTTGCTCAATTTTTCCCACCGGGGAAAACTGCGATGCTTAGAAATGATATCTTGATGTTCCTACAACGTCAAAGTGAAACCTTCTATGAAGCATGGACTCGTTTCAAGGACTTGCTCTAAAAAGTCCCTCATCATGGTATAAACCTCTGGCTATTAGTTCAAATCTTCTATGACCATGTCGACTTTCACACCAAACGTACCATTGATCGAGCCGCCGGAGGCAGGTTGCGTGATAGAAACGTCGAGGAATCTTGGGAGATTATTGATGAGCTTGCCTTCGACAATCAAGAGTTATGAGAAGTTACTCATGTTATAAACTCGGCTATCAACGCAATCTCGATGCCCGGGGAAACCAATCAAATCTCCGAAGAACTCCGGTGCAAACTTGAGACAAAGGTTGACTATCTCATGGAAAAACAAAAGAGACCTTTAAGTCCTAGACGTGCAACAGTCAATTCGGTCTCAAATACGATTCCGACACCGTTGTCTGAGTCACCTTCTAGAGAGAATGTTGAAACCTTTCAATATTATACTCCACCTTATTCACCTCCTCAAAGCCTTAGCCCGGAATTCGAAGCTCGAATGAGAGAGTACATGGCAACCCATTCTGAGCGACTTGCTAAATTCGAGGAAGCTGTTTATAAACGAAAAGAGGAGATGCAAGAGAAAATGAAGGAGATGATGAGCTTAGTGGAAGAATACGCAAACCAAAAGACCCCTGAAATGATGTTACTAAGAAAAGAAAGCGCTACCCCCACTACCCGATTTGTTAATTCTATCACAATTGTCCATGAGGATAATGAGGAAAAAGGAACCCCTAGTGAACAAACCATTGAGGAACCGCCAAAATTCCAAACACTAGGTTACTACCTAAAACATGATATAAATGAGAATACCATAACAAATTGGATAAAGGGTGACGGGCGTAACCAATCCTCCAAACAGGTTTCAAAAAGGAAAAAGAGGGGGAAGATGAGTATGATACATTACCTGGGGGACCGGTATTTAAGAAGATACTTATACAAAAAGTGGTTACTAAGCAGATGGCTTGTGAGAACTTTGAGATACCAGCCAGCATAGGGAATTTGCAATATCTGGATGCTTTCGCCGATCAAGGATCGGAAGTAAATCTTATGCCCCTAACTATTTACACCCAACTAACCTCAGAAATGCCAGCCACCACCTCTGTTAGGCTGTCCTTCGCTGGTCACTCTTATGTATACCCTTTGGGAATTGCAGAGGATGTGCTGGTCAATGTTTCAGGATTCATGTATCCCGTTGATTTCATGATCATCGACGATAAAGGAGGTGGATGCATGCCAATAATCCTATTCCTCACCACCGCGAGAGTTGTCATTAGGTATGAAAAAAGGGAAATTGAACTTAAGTCTGGAAAAAGAAAGATTAGCTTTCCTATGACCCCACGATGTGTACAAGAAAGCTTGATGAAAATAAAGCTCAAAAACAACATTGACACATCGCCTAATATTGTTCAAGAAAAAAATCCTTGCATGGGAAACAAGAATCAACAGCTACAAAGAAACTAAACCTAAAAGAGGCAAAAGCCGCAACAAAGTTCATGTCAAGTTTGAATGTAGTCAACCAACAAAGAATCACGTACCATTTGTAGAAGGAGACTTGGTACTCTTAAGGCATTCAGAGATAAAAGTACCTCCCGATAAGCCTAGTCCCTGGTGGTATGGACCATTCACAATTGTAAGCATACGCCAAGATGGGATAGCTACCTTAAGCAGTAAAGGAGGAGGGGAGGTGACTGCGAGTGTCGATCGATTGAAACACCACCACCACGATAGTGAGGATCATAATTATATGGGATACGTCATCTCGAGAGATGAGGTCGCGTAATAGCCCATGACCTTGAGTCTAGCTACAAGACTCGTAAATAAAGAAAAGCGCTTCTTGGGAGGCAACCCACGTTTTGTGTGATTTTTATTTGTTTGATTGTTATTTGTTTCCGTATGCATGCTTTATTTTTATTGTTGGTAGATCATGTTTCAAACTAAAATTGTGAAAATGCTTTATTTTGTTGTTTAACTTCGTCTTAACCTCATATAAAGGTATTTTGCAAAATCTAAGTGTAAGGGGAAACACCAAATTTGTTTTTAAGAACGAAATTGATCATGATTCTCCACAATATTAAATGAACATGTGTATTAGTATTTGTTAGAGTCAAATGCTTGTATCGAGTCATAACGATGTTTTGCAGGATTTTCCAGGAAGTAGGACATAAGTTTTTCCAGAAATTTTTCGGAAACTTAACATAAAGATTTCTGCAGGTCACTTCTGACGGCGTCACGTGTAAAATTCTGGAAATTTTGCGAGTTTTGTTTTTCTAACGGAGTCTTAAAGTTTTTGTTAATTCTTTAGTTTTATAAACTCCAGGAAATCTGCAAACATTCATTCCACAAGCATTATATCTTACATTGTTTTCTAGGACTTGTTAGTATATATAGATTGCCGCCGATTTTACGCGAGGTTACCTTGTTTGTTTTCTCAGGTTTAACAGGTTATGTATGACAAGAAGATGATTTATTTTTCTGGAAAGCTTTGAATTTTTATTTTCTTGGAGGAAGATTTAACCTTGTTAACACACTATCCACACCGAACGAATCAGGGGAGTATTTGCTTTCATTCTTTTACCTATTTCACTTTTACATTCTTTAATTGAACATTGGGGACAATGTTCATCCTAAGTGTAAGGGGAGGGTAAATGATGATACCTTATAGGATACAATTGCACTTGAGTTTGTTTGTTTGATGGTAGGTGTGTAATAAAACTAAGAGAAATACTTGTTATTGTAATTTTAGCTCCAAATTTAAAATCTTTTACAACATTTAGGAGTGAAACTTTAGCCTTAGCAAGCGTCTCATGGATAGGAGTTGTATGACTAGCACAAAACCTTACCATTCAGAAAAATTTTCCACCTAAATATGTGAGGTTCACCTTTAGATTTGATAGGAAAAGCATTCATTATTAGTGCTTATGAGTGTACCGGTAGCATTTAGATTCTAGAACTTGCGTTAGTGATGCATCCCGAGACCGCTAGTGAGACTACATTCGTATAGTAGGATTCACTACATGATAAGAGGCATTAGGATCACCCTTGTGTTTAAACCCGTATCATAATTACTTGACCATTTAAGTCATATTACTTGGCTAGTAAAGTCAATTAATTTTTCCCACACCTTTAGCGTTGTACTCATTTTTAGTACACAAAACCCCTAGTACACCCCTCCGAGCCTATCTTTTCGTTTCTAACTTTAAGCATCTTACTTAAAGGAAGAATTTTTTACAACCCACCCAAATGTGTAACCAAATTGCCTTAGCCTTCCTTGTATGCACTAATCTTTAGTGCATTATTGTTACATGTTTAAACCCTTAGTTAATTATCTAATTGATTACATGGTTGCTAAGTCGAGTCATATCTTGTACATATTGTTTTGGGACGATTGGGACTCATGGGTAAAGTACTTGTGTTATGAAGTAATGGGGAAGAACATAATATATTACCCCCATATGTGCGTTAATCTTAAAAAGTACTCCAAGTGTTTTGATTATCTTGATTCGAGTCATTAGATTAGTTTATTGTAAAGTATGTAAAAATTCAAGTGTAAGGGGAATGTACATTCCCTATGATGTATTATTTTGGATGGTAGGGTAAGAGTGTATGAAAAAAAATAAAATCGAAAAAAAAATTAGAAAAAGAAGAGAGAAAAAACATACGGACTACCATCCCGTTTCATTCTATGTTTGTTTTATGTTTTCGTTATTTTTCATTTATTAGCTTAAGTCGAGTCTAGTCTTGGCTTAGCAATGCCATATTGTACATGTAATTAACCAAGATTATTAACTCGCCACCAGTAAATATTGCCTTTATCCAACAAAACCGTGTATTCCAGATCCCAACACCTAACGTTATAACCCGTTAAAAGACCTCTTTGATAGTTTATCCTAGGTGCTTACGCCAAGTGGTGGAGGTTTGATCCTTTTCCAAGCCTTTGGTAATCTATTTTTCTATGACAGGTAGTGAGAGATGTTTTCCATTTCCATATTGTGATATATACTTTATTACACCCGAGAGATGTGAGTATCTAAACACTATTTGTGAGGTGCTAGTGTATGACCTCCGTGCTTGTCTTTGGTCTTTAGTGGAACGATTATTTGTTGTAATTACTTTTATATTAGTGTTAAATGACCCCTAACTTGTATTTTTATTAGAATAAAAGCGCATTTGCTTGAGGACAAGCAAATCTCAAGTGTAAGGGTATTTGATGAGGCGGAAAGTGAACCACTTTTAAGGGGTTATTTAAGCCCGAATTCGAATTTATTTGATCAAATATTGCCCTAAATCGTTCCTTTTGTCATTTTAGGTACTTTTGGAGTGAAATCTGGAAAAGGAAGCATTTTGGACGTTTTTGGAGCATAAAAGTGAAGAAAACGGCAAAGTCTTAATTTTCCTTGCTGGTAACAGTACATGACGGCGTCAAGAGCTTCTACATGATGGCGTTAAGAGTGACACAAGAGGTGGAAGTGGACAATACACGTGACGATCCATAAAGTTTTGTGCATTGGAGATGACGGCGTCACCCAAGGCCGTCATGGTCCAAGTATTAGTGATGGCCCAGAACAATTTTACACATGACGGCGTCACAAGTGGATCTAGGCAATACGATTTCTATTATGGTGGCGAGTTGATGGCATCACAACTCAATACATGACACCGTCACCCTGTAAAATCTATATATACTTTTCCAAATTTCATTCATTGGTGTGCAAATTTGAGGGAAAAGCCCTAGGCCAATTTTTACAGCTTTTTCAAGGGTTTCAACCCTTTGAATCTTTCATGTTCAATTTGAGATAAGTATTCTTTCAATTCAATCAATATGTCTATGTGTTGTTTGAATATATCTTACGCTTGTCTTCAATTTAACATGTTTGGCTAGATTTCTTTTGTGTTTGCTTAGATGTAGTGAAACCTAGATGTTAATTATGGGTTGATTGTTTGTGTATAGTTGTTACGGATGATTATATTCGATGTTAGGCTTAAGAAAACTGGCAGACTTCCATTGGTAACTTGCTTGAACGTCTTAAGAAACATGATCGGAGGTGTACTACGATATTTGGTTGTATTTAATGCGTAGGAGAATTCTAATGATCCCATGTTAGGAGCATCTAACGGCTCAACATAGGAGTGAAGTAGGATCCTATAGAGTTAGGGAATATTGTACACGGCCCTACGACTAGTATTAAGGAATATGACCCGTCATCCATGCAAGTGTAACAAGCTTTCAACCTGTAAAAGATATCTAGGGAGTAATGAAACCTAAGTAAACACAACTTTCTCCATCATTGTTTACACCACTAGTATAATTAGTTTCATTTTCATTTCTGTTATTTAATTTTGATTACATTTTTAGTTAATTGGGTTAGTTGGCTAGCAACTAATTCCGCCCAATCTTCCAAAACCATAGATTTTAATTGCTTTTATAAAATATAAAAATACAAAAAGAATCATCCCTCACCTCTAGACTTAGTTTAAGAGACTTTCTAATCCTAGCGACACTATTCCTGAGTTGAACGATCAATCCCCCGGTACTTGTCACTATACTATACTACAACGATCAGGTACACTGCCTGGTGGGGGTTGTAAGCTTCTCGAGATCCCTCGAGAGGTAAAGCCTGGTGCGATTCCCACGTATCACTTGCTATTAGTTATTGTATTTAGTTCATCCAACCATCATACCAAAAGAATACAAAGATGACTGCATTAAGGTAACTAATATTATTAGATACTGAGAAATCTCAAATTTAAAAAGTACATATATATCAATCACACTTATTTTCATGGGTCAAGAGATCCGAAATCCAAGGAGCATGATGTAAGATCCTCGTGCTCATAAAGTGGACTTTTCTATGCATAACATTTCAAGTTGTCATCTACATCAGTATCTCATTCTTATGTTATTCTTTATATGAATATTAGTAGATAAGGTAACCCAAGTCTAATATTGATGTTAACCTAAGAAAATGAGACAATATACACTAAATACAGTTGTTTCGACCCATTTGACTCATTATACTTAAACATACAGTAAACAAATAGTAATAGCAGTTTTACCTCTAAATATCATGTGTTCTTTTGTAGTAACTTCTCCCTGAAGGTTTCCAAGACAAAGTTATCAGTTGGAGGTATTTAAGAATAAAATTTCATGAAGCCACCTGAAAGCCACCCTCCTGAAATAAATGTGAACTTTAGTATTGGCACGTGAAATTGGAATATATTTCTCTATTTTAAATACCTACCATGGGGAGATTGACATTGATTGAAACAGAAATGGGCTTGAGATCAGTCTCATCCGATACCAAAAGAGAAGCAACACCGGTCCAAACTACACGGATCATAGAAAAATTCAAGAAATAGACTAATGTTTGACACATTCAATGTTTGGATGAAAGATCAACCTAATTATTCCGTACCTCCATTGCAGCAATTCGGGCCAACCTTTTGAATGCACCAACATTCGATAAAGAAGTAAACACGAAAACTGATACACAAATCAGTCCCTAATTCAGAACAATGAAAACAAACCCAAAACTCAAAACAAAAAAGAAAAGAACGAATGCAATCATGAAACCAACATCTAAATCCACCACAGGTAATGCGGACATCATATAAAAGTATAAGACCAATCAAGCTTATAAATTTGACACAACATACCATTAATTTAAACCTTTTGTATCCAAATGTGTTGCCCTTTACTAGTCGTATATCCGATAATCTACACAAAATGGTAAGATGCATAATGAATCACACAAAGTCTCTAAACTTGGACTAATTGATTGTCAAAAAAATTACGCATTTATACCTAAGTATATCACCTCAACAACAGCAAAAATAGCAAACTGTAGGTCGCCAATTATATCTTAGAAATTCCAGCAGTTATAACACAGATCAAAAAAACATAAACAATTACCAAATAATTTATGAAAGTTGACCACAGAACTCATTCATTAGCAGGTAAGTTTTGCAATAAGTCAAAAGTTATCCACTTATCAAAACTAAGTTTAACAGAACTACTAAATAAGCACATCCAAACTCAATATAATACAATGCTTAGTCCAAGTAGCTTATTTCTAAGCAGGCGTTGAACAAATAGCTAACTTGAACACCGACTTAAAAAAATAGTCAAAAAACATTAACCTTATCAAGCACAATCGGAACAACCTCATCGCATCCTCTCAACTCCCATTTCATCCACTGGCCTGCAAAGCTCACAAAGCATCATGAAAAAGTAAATTATCATCATTGCCTTTCTTACATTATAAAACATCCTAATGGTCGTTAAACAACAACCACAAATCAGTATCAAAATCATTACACTTAATTAACTATATACTCAATGAACTACTTAATTTTAACAATTTATTATACCCTTAACTTCATCAGCAGATTCAAGTTCTAACAATTTCTTCTTCTAACCTTGACTCCCGATCTCCTTCTCTTCACCTACGTTCATCCACACGGGTGTTGGGTTAATCATAAATACCTTCATTAGAAGATCATAAAACGACCATCTTTAACATAAAATAAAACGTACCCACTAACTGCATACCTGGTGATTTTTTTTGCGCTTGGTGTTAATCAACTCTTTCATTTTATAAAGGTTTCTTTAACATTAAATAAAACGTACCCACTAACTGAACCCTTAAGAATTTAGGCTTTGCCCCGTGCACATTCAGAAAGTTTAAAGAATACAAAAGGTTTGGTATTTTTGGTGAAAGGCGAAGTTGAACAGAGTTTTTCAATCCTTTATTTCAGTTATATGTAACATTATATATCAAAATCGTCTCGATTCAGTTAATAGTCATAGGCTAAACATGATGATAAAAGAAGAGTTCTGATTTCATCTCAAATAAGCATTTTTAACCAAACAACTTTTGTCTATGTAAGTAACCTAACAAAAAATCTTAAAAAACATATACTGATCCTCAATACCCTCAAATAATAAAATAATAATAATAATAATAATAATAATAATAATAATAATAATAATAATAATAATAATAATAATAATAATAATAATAATAATAATAATAAAGAAATAAAAATAAATAAATAAAAAAACTTACAAATTCCATATAAAAAAGGACAACCAAAACTGAAAATCAGTAACAAAAAATAGAATACCTGATTTAATCCTTTATTCTGAAACTAATTCAAACCCCCTTTTGCCTGAAAGTAAAAAGTTTAGTACACAAAAGTATCATCAAATCCAAACATAGACACAATCTGATAAAAAAAATTAAAACCAAATAAAACATGAATAATAATAAAAAAAATAAAAATAAAAAAGACGGTACCTTGTGGTGGCCGGAATATGAGCATATGGAGAATACATGAGCTGGATAACTGAAGAAGATGTGAGAGAGTGATTTGAGGTTGATATGAATACTCAATGAGTGTGTGTGTGTTTTGAGTTTTGTTTATCTACTAAAGTGGTTATCTTTTATTGAGTTGTGAGATCTTAGTTCAAGAAGTTTCCTGAACAGCAATGAACATGTTCACGTACAGTTTTAGGTAACACATGGTGGATTGATATCGAGTTGTACAATCTTTAGGTCTGCCATAGGTGACTACTGCACCCACTACTGTAGGATGAAGGTAATTAGCAATACTAATTTGTGAACAGTTTAACTCCCAACGTTTTTTAGCCAATGGGCTTTTGCCAAAAAAATCACCACAACACTATTAGGCCTTTCACTTGGGCTAATATGACTTTGTCAACCAATAGGATTGCAAATTAGACAATGATAAAGAGTTTAACATTAATTTGATAATATCATTAATGTCACATCATCTTTACCTGTAACAACCGTGGTTTTAGCAGGTCAGTTTAACTGATAGTCTTGACTCGGTTGACGTTTGTTTGGTGTGTCCTAGGTGATTAAAGTGTTATATGTGAGATAAGTGAGTTATGGAACTAAATCCCTTGGTGTGAGATGTCATTTTTTTGGTTTGAATAGAGTTGATGGTGAGTAAGTTCATTTGATCACCTTATTGGTGTGGAAATGACTTATGAGATTTTCTTTGGTGTTTTCGAGGTTTTGCGTAACGAGTCTTCGTTCAATTTAATGAGCGTAAGCGAGTTATGTGTGTTTTGTTTTTGTGGGTTAAATTTCATAAAGGAGTGAAAATCTATTTTTGAAAACTTTGTTTTGAAAATGATTGTTTTTCCGGTTATCGTAAAAGTTAAGGTTTATCGCGAAAGACGTTAGGTTTTGTTTTGGGAGTTTATAAAATATGAAAAGTATAAGGTTTTGAGTGTAATAATTAAATTTAATAATAAAAAAATCATATGGAGGAGGGGGAAAATCGGTTTAGAGGGTTTTTAGGGGAAAAGGAAACCAAATTTGAGCCCAAATACAATTCCTAGCAATAAGGAATCTTAGTCCAACCCAAACAAGTCCAACCCCTACCCTTATAATCATACCAAACGACCCATAACCATTTTTTCCTGCATATTATGATCTACCAAGAGGAGGAGAGCAAGAAAACTTAGGGTTTTTATTATTGAAGCTAAAACCAATATCGAGGTATAATTTTGTTACTAGTTTTCATATAACTGGTTAATTATTAATTCAATTCATGTAATATTTGATATGATGGATTTATGGTTTATAAACTTCTGTAAATTAATGAAGTAAAACATGTTAGAATCATTAATTGATAATAGTATGGTGATTGGTTAAGAGAATTGAGTGTAAAACGCGTTAGTTTATGTGTTAGGGTTTGGACAGAAAATTAGTGTTGTAAAGATACGAGTGTATTTAACATATGGTGAAGAGTTAGATCACGAATTTTTAGTCTAGATTGAAGTTTAATGAAATATCTTTCCAAAAAGTCCGGCCACGATTGATTTCAAGGTCGAGAAGTTAGTCTTTTGATTTTTCTTTGATAAGGTGTCAAAGCTGTTAAACTAGGACATAATTTGGGTAAAAGTTTGATAGTGAATTGCAGATGAAAAAGTGATATTAAGGTTAGCCCTTCTGGAAAAGTTGAGTTTTAGGTTATCTTAGACTACCACGAAAAGGATTTGCGATAAAAAGTTGTAGAAGTATTTTATTTTAATCAAAAGTTTTTGATGTGCCTTCAGATCCGAATTTGGATAGTTGACAAGTTTGATTTTCTTATGGGTACTTGTGTGTGTTATTAGACCATGGCCTTCTGGGATAAGCTTGTATGCTTATGAGAGACCATGATAAATTTTTGGTGTGAGTTGTTGAGTTTTAATTGTTATTATTTCATGTGGGCGAATGTACCCTAAAATTCTGCGTTTTCTGATTTTAAAAGTGCAAGGGATTTAGTGTATTAGGTTATGGTGATGATTAGTATGGGGTATAGGAGATCCATGGTGGGTCATATGTATCTTAGACATTCATTATATGTGTATTACATGGGTTATAGCTTTTAGCTTGACCATGTGTAATGTGGATTTATTTTGTGTGTTATAGATTTTGATTTGG
Organism: Artemisia argyi; assembly: GCA_030686995.1. Lineage (NCBI taxonomy): Eukaryota > Viridiplantae > Streptophyta > Magnoliopsida > Asterales > Asteraceae > Artemisia > Artemisia argyi. The sequence goes on from CM060684.1 coordinate 155,389,223, forward strand.
TTTTGTGGAAGCTGCAAAGTTTGAGGTGAGTTCATAGTCCCATATTTTTATCTTGTTTTAAACTTGGGATGAGAACGATGCTTGTCTTAAATGGTTTGAATTACTGTGATTATGTATGTGTCAAAAAGCTTGGACTTATAATGTTATCGTATGTATGCTATATGTGAATGATAATGCTATGTGGTTAATGTTATGTGGTGATGCTGTGTGGTCCAATTGGGAGGGTGCTTACCCTGTTGCTTGTGCATACGATCTAATTGGAGAGTAGTACTCCTATTCACTATTTTTCTGTGTGGTCCGATCGGAGGGTATTAATTACCCAGTATGTAGAGCGGGGGTCACGTTCCGGCCCGGATGTTGTGGGTTTGGATCGGTGGGCACGTTCCGCCCGATGGTTGCCTTTTGTGTGATGGTTGGTTTATGAACATATGTAGCTTGTATGATAATTGTAATTATTTGTCCAGCTATGTTTTATAATCACAATGAACTTGTTGCCTTGAGAGTGTATGTGTGTTTTAAACCTATGAATCTCACCAATATTATGTTGACGTTTTAAGCATCATTTTCAGGTGAGCTTTCTAAGGATAAGATAGAAGGATGTGATTAGACGAGACCCTAGTTGCATTGTAAGTGGTTTATCATCTATGTTTGGATTTATGTATTGTTTCGGATTTTGTTTTGGGGTATTGTTACAACACTTTGTGTTTGTTCTTTGCTCTATTTTTATGCATGTAGTTGTTTCTCTATATAGATACCAGGTATTGTGATAATATCAATGAAGTTACCCTCGCGTTTCCGCTTTGGCGAGGTGTGACATCAAATATTAGTATATAGTATAATTTAATAGAATGAGTACTTTAAAGGGTTTTACACTCACAAGTCATTGTATTATTGCAAAAATTTTATATTTGTCACTCTACTTTTTTTCGGTCTATTCCACTCACTCTACCTTTGTTTTACTTAAAGATCGTTATTATACTTTTTAATAATATACATTTAAGTCATTGTCATTAAAGTGATAAACGATCTATTGTCCACATCATCTCCAAGTAAACAAGTCTCGTCCACCTCATTATGAGACATCGTTTCCGTGATCCCATTTGACTTCCATGTCATTTTAACATAGTATTTTTTAAAAAGAAAAATCCAAAATACATCCGTGTAGTATGTCAAATGATCGATTTATATCATTTTTCTTTTTTTGACTCAAAATTTATCCCTGTAATTGTAACTTTGGAACAAATACATCCATCAGTTAGTAATATCAGTTACTATGGACTAACGATGCAAATGATTTTCCGTTATCTCCTAACAAGAGTTAAAATAGTTGCATCGTTAATCCTCATTGAATTAAAATATTTGCATCGTTAGTCCTCTTTGACTATAGAGTTAAAATATTTGCATTGTTAATCCTCATTAAGTTAAAATATTTGCATCGTTAGTCCTCATTGAGTTAAAATATTTGCATCGCTAGTCCTCATTGAGTTAAAATATTTGCATCGTTAATCCTCATTGACTATTCTTACGTTTTTATCTTTTTTCGTCCGTTTTTCTTACGTTTCGTCCGTTTTTATCCGTTTTTCTCGTATTTTATCAGTTTTCATCCATTTTTCCCATGTTTTTATCCGTTTCTTTCGTTTTTCTCACGTTTTTATCTGTGCTCATACACTTTTATTCGTTTTCGTCTATTTTTCTACGTTTTCATCTGTTTTTCTTATATTTCATCTGGTTTCATCAATGAGGACTAACGATGCAAATATTTTAACTTAATGAGGACTAACGCTGCAAATATTTTAACTCTATAGTTAATGAGGACTAACGATGCAAATATTTTAACTTAATGAGGACTAACGATGCAAATATTTTAACTCTATAGTCAAAGAGGACTAACGATGCAAATATTTTAACTCAATGAGGAATAACGATGCAACTATTTTAACTCTTGTTAGGAGATAACGGAAAATCATTTGAATCGTTAGTCCATAGTTACTGATATTACTAACTGGGGGATGTATTTGTTCCAAAGTTACAATCACAGGGATGAATCTTGAACCAAAAAAAGAAAAATGATGTAAATCGGTCATTTGACATACCACAGGAATATATTTTAGACTTTTCTCTATCTTAAAAGCTAGGCTTTCACGTTATTTTTTTCTCCTAGTTACTTTTATTCAAACAACCAACATCTCGTAGTTACTTTTGCAACTAAAAGTTCTCCTAGTTATTTTTAGTTGTGAATGTTCTTTTCTAACATAGTTTTGTCAACTTTTAGTGTAAATTTAGTTGTGATATAAGACAACATATTCAACTTTAATTTGTTTGTTCATCAGTGCCTTCAAATCATTGTATAAAAGGTCAAAATATCCGTCTACCTTCAAAAATCAAGATCATATGTCATACAAAGTCTTTAAATATTTGGTCATCATAATGTCATACAAAGTCTTTAAATATTTGGTCATCATACAAAATCAAGAACATATAGTATATCCCATAAGTGGTGAAGAGTTCAACATCGTTCGACAGCGGCATGAGTTACATATTAGAAAGACGCTAGTGGAAGGACAGGCAACGATGTTCGTTGTGTTAGAGTTTGTGGATAAATATTAATAGGTATATGTCTAGTATCGAACCCGAGACCACGGGATTGCACACTTTACGTATGAGAATCGATGTTAAATAATTAATATATAAATTGTTATATTTAATTATTAAATTACAAATAAAGTAACTAATACATGAGGGACTAATTAATACTAGTATGAAAACCAAACCCACGGGGTGTTGGTTTATATCGGTCGAAACAAGAAAAGGAATGAAGGGGTCCGAGTGTCGTTTTGTGGAAGTTGAGGAGATGATAGACTCTAACTTGGTGAACAAGTTTGAGGGCTATATAAACACCCCTAGTAGCTTCACAAGATATACGACACTTACAAAAATCGTTAATTTGGATATTACAAAAATCGTTAATTTGGATATTTATGTAATACGTCATCGTGTATGACATCTACTATCTATGATTTTACGCATGTGCATGCATGCCTTCATTCTACTCTTTCTCCCTAGTATTTATTATTGATCGACAGGTTTATAATAAAAGGTTTCGACCTGTTTTTATACTAAACCTTGTTTATTTAGTGCTTTATTCGTTATTCAAGAACTAGCATTCACATCGAATCATTATTAGTACGTGTGTACAAGAACGTGGTGTAAACACATTATTGTTTACATCTTGGATCGAATAACAAAACGGTAAAGGGTTATTCATTGATCCTTATAAACCCTAATTAGGGTTCATCAATTGTTCAAGAATTCAAGAATGCATATGGTACGCTCCTATTTATGTTTTCGTTAATAATTATATGTTATACTTGATCTATAGCTTCCGCATACGTGTATACTTTGATTTATATGATTGTCATGATATTTAAATTGTAACAATGGCATCACGAGCCATGTATAACATGTAATTGATTACTAAAATATAATAAAAATCGTATCTTTAATAGTTTTAGATACATGTTTTGGATCTAGGGTTTTTTCTTTAAATATTTTTAAAAATTTTCGAAACCCTAACCCTAATTTGGGGGGGGGGGTCGTTTTTTCAATGAACCCTAATTAGGGTTTGTGGTTTAAATTAATTAAATTGTAATTAATTAGAAACCCTAGGTCATTAACTAGTTAATTGTACATATCTATGTGACCTAATTGGTAATTGTTATGCTTTGATCCGTGACGAAACATGCATGTTAGTCATGGGTTATTACTTGTTTATTAATTGTTAAGCTTTTTCACATGTTTAGATAGATCTAATATTGGGAAAAACCTCATAATTATTAAAATCAATTATGTGCTATGTGGTATGTGATTAGCTTTGGCCTACGCAATTGACTTGTCAATGTATGTGGCTCACTTCCATTAAGAGGTGAAGGCCCTAGTTAATTATATGCATATAAAAACCTAGAATTGATTTTGTTAGGATCTTTTCTAAAAAAGATTGCATGTGGCTAATTGTTTCACCTTTATAATTGTTATGTTATTAGTTGTTTTGATTTGTCTTTATTACTTGTTTTATTGTTTAATTGTTGGACATGTTTGTAAGCAATAAAAGGGTAATTTTTATAAAGAAAATAATATGGACTAATAATGGTGAAACTTTAAGTGATAAAGATTGAATCTTGCGGTGTCTTATGTGCCAACAACGGTTCGCTTCGCACGGTAATTCGCTCCAAGGCAAGACTAGCAAGATTCATACTTTATTACATGTTTTAAGATTTAATCCAAAAACGTTGGCTTGATTGATGGTTTTGTACAACATGTTTTTTAAAAGTAACTCCTTTAAGACAAATTCATAGTCGTGATAAGAAGGCTTAGAAAGAGCCTTAGAGTCTGCCTTGGTTATCACACTTACGAATACGTCTAAAACGATTTTCTTTTAACTTCATTCTTGTACTAAATCATCTTAAGGTATTTTACCTCAAGTAAAACTTTTTGTATTAATCTTAAGAATTGGTTATAAAAAGGTTTTGAAAACTTATGCTATAAAAATGAGTGCATGCATCTTTATACATATTTTGATTGTCACGTCAAAATTTAATACCCTTAAAATTTAAGTTACATGCCATCTAACTATAAGGAACACTTGGAATTAATTATTTGGTATGCGTGAGACCTAGGCCAAATATTAATGACAAGGTGAATTTTCGAGTGTGCGTGAGACCACACATGGAGAATTTGCAGTTTCTAAGTTAGACGACTTAATTAAGTTGATGCGTGAGACCTAGAACTTAAGGCATGTGATGGGATGAAACATGCTTACATGACAAATTGATGAATCAATTTGATGTAAATCCCATAATGATCTAGGAATTGGAAAATTGTTTGCCAATTATTGTTCGACAGATTACCATCTTTTATACTTTCATTACTAACAGATCAACTGATGTAGTGCAATCTATGAAAAGTTGGATCCTAGATTTTCAAGAAAATTAGTTGGATGTATGAATATATCCTTGGGTATTATATTTTCTTGGAAATATAAATTATCGAAAATGCTAAAATTGAATTTTGTAAATTCTTTTAAATGTATTAATGCAACATTAAAACCGTAAACGTGAGTTATTCTTTTATCAAGTAAATTGATCTACACCCGTATGGGTTTTTTTTGTTAGAGTCAATTTTACTAAAAGAATAAACCAAGTCTTCTTTCCATTAGGAGAAGTGTGAGACTTAATCCTATTCTTTCCATAGGATGATTAGAATAGTCTAAATTCTAAATAAATAACTCATAGCAAAATTTAATAGTAAGATTATTTGCACTTTATGAGTTATTAAATTAGAAGCTAGACTGACTACTGCACAATGGTAAAAGACGAATTATATTATTTTATCTAGTTGTTTTGATTTGACCATTTAAAGATACGACATACAATTGTTAGAATGGTAAATTGATATAGGAAGAAATTGCATGCCCAGTTTTTTCAAGTTAATAGTTTGGAATGTGATGAATCACATTTACATAGTAAAATACATTCTTTTAGAACCTATATATAATTGTTGGAATGGGTTTTCTTAAAAGATGAAGGAAAGTATATAGTACACTATTTCCTTTCACTGATTAATGAAACATTTACAATGTTGTCAAATTGAGTGGGAGTATTGTGTTCTTATGGCCGAATAAGGGATTATTGTAATGTTCTCTAATTCAGTGAGAGTTATAAGACTCATTGTCTTAATTGTAACTCAGATTATCTTTTGAATATCTCAAGATAATTACTTTCCAAATATAGACACTAATATTTTCAAGGATAGTCATGTGCGTTTCCTTGATTGATTGAGTAACTCTATATCTACTAGTTATGCTAATGACACAAATCATATTGTTCACATTAACAAACGCGTGCGTGTAGTTTATGTGATACATGATGTTGTTCCATGCACAAGTGGGAGAAATCTACATTATGTGCAAGGTACAACACATAAGAATATGATTTAAAGGATTCTCTTAACTGCAAAGTAAGAGACTGTAGTTCTAATATGATTAATACACATATAATCTAAGAAACACTTGGTGTTGAAATTTAGTAAACGTGAGACGCAGGCTAAATTTTAACAACAAGGTGAATTTCCATGTATGCGTGAGACCAACATGGATAATTTACTGTTTCTAAATTAGACATCTATTATAACATGTGTCAATAACAATACTACTTCAACTTTAATATTTATGTATTATTGGAATGACATAAATGCATGAAGTAATATAATACTACTTCAATAATTATGTATTCTTAGAATGACATAAATAAATGAAGTAGTGTGTTAACTTGAAAATATTATTGAAACCAAATGATGGTGTTCATGATTACTTTAATTATACATGTTTATACTTTATTGTATAGTTATAAACATGAAGTATTTTAAGTATTACAAGACTTATAATAAAGTAAGACGTTAGCTTGTTATGATCTTTTAATTAAGACATATACAAGAAGTCATTGAGTTGATCAATGATTAATAACGTATAGTGGGATTATAACAAGTTTATGTTTTTTATGAGACATGAACATGAAGTGACTTGGTCAAAAGTACTTGTGTTATAAAGCATGCAATTGGTTTGAAAATACTATTATACCATTAAGTTGACTTAGTTGGTAAATAGGTATGCCAAAAAGAATATGGTTATCTTATATATTGTTAGATCTTCTTACAATATTAATTCTAATTGAAATACCACATATTTATGGTATGATCAGTTAGAGAAATCAAACTCTTGTTAGGATTGTTTGATTAAAGATAACTATGACTTCTTATCTTCCAAAAGTTATCAAAGTGTAACAATTCGCAATTTCAGGTTAACGTTTATTCCCGAAAATTTCACTATTCACTTTTTACTATTCACTTTTACTATTCACATCCAAAATTTTTATTTCATATTCTCGTAAGTTAAACTATTTTAATGATAATCCGAGAATTTCACACTCGTCGGATCATTTCTGCAAAAATCACGAAGCCGTGTCTGAGATTTACTTTTAGGTTTAAACGTCATTCCAGCATCCCGATATGTCCATAAAACATTATAAACAATAGAAATATGATTTTCTCTCATTTTAGGACAATTCCAAAAGTTTTGGAATTTTACGTTTTTCAGTTCAGCGTTTTACGCGAATTACGCGTTTTAGACCCGTGTTTCCAGTTTTTAGCAGGGTTTTAGCACCCGATAGAACCTACCACTCATTTTATATTTTATTATGGAGTATATTGATAAGTTCTAGCATATTTATAAGTTTCATATTTTTAGGATACCCGATTTTAAGTTTCATGACTTAATAACTTACCGTTAGCGATTACCGGGACCAAAACTCACTCCGTAAGCTAGATAATACCAAGTTTAAGTACCTAGTCACTCCTCCCATCATATGAACGTGTATATGATGATTCGCCAAGCCTTGGTGGCTTGGTGATAAGCCTTGGACTTTAGGATACTTGTATATTAAACAAACTTGGTCACCAAGGGTTCATTAGATCATTACAAGTGTACATCTTGGCCTCCAAGTTTAGGCAACTTCCTAACACCTTCCTAGCACCTCCTCAAGGCCCTATATAACCCTCCTACCCCTCTTGAAGTCGTTCACAACACAAAACAAACACAAACACTCTTATTTTGATTTCAATCTTCAAGTTACACACCAAAGTTGAAGGCCTAGTTAGTCTCTACATGAATCAAGAGTTTGTTTGGTGATTCCATGGTTAAATTAAGAGCTACATAAGGGTACTAGGGCTGAAGTTAATGGGTTTTCACAAGGGTTATATCAAGGCTAGCAAGGGTTACAAGAGTTATGGTGAAGGGTTTACAAGCTTAGGTTTAGTGTCCTAGTTCTATACTTGACTTCCTTTCTTTAGAAAGCCAAAAGTTGTAAGAAACTCTTATACACTTTATTGCTCAATATCATTTTCATGCTCTTTGTGTTCCTTTCATGCTATATATGTTCTTGTTATTGTGTTCATGATGTTTAAAAATGGATAAAACAAGTATTGGTATATATATGTTAACTTATGACAAGTAAACAAGCAAACTAGTGATTTTTATGGAGAACCACGACCGAAATAGTATAACTATGATATTTTACACTTACTTACTGTTAAAGAGGACTTCAAAAGGAAAACATAGCAATTTGAATCACCCAAAACGAGTATACGAGTCAAAAGTTATGGCCATAAGAAGTTAGCGACACCAAAACGCCGAAACTGCCTATACCCTACTGTTTGCATTCTGCCATTTTGAAAGTCACCCTTCTGGTCCGATTTATCAAAAAGTTAAAACACGAAAGTTGTCCGGAACGACGTTTTCATTCAGGAACACAGAAGCTCGAGCCCTGAAAACTCTTTCTGAGTGATAATTTTCTTCAAATTCTTAACAGCCCATTTTTAGACCAAAGTCATTATATAATAGTCATGATTTACTAAGACCAAGAGGTCTAATGACCTAAAGCCAAGACCACAACCATGGCTAACACCAAGGTTGAGTCTCAAGACCATGGTAACAATGACCAAGGTCACGGCAAAGCCACGGCTAAAGACCATGTAACTTTTAAAGAACAAAACTTATATATATGTTATCAAATACTACAATAGTAGGGAGCCTCATGTGAGGAGTTCATTAAGTAAGCCGTCGAGATGAGTTGTGGATTTACGAATTAAAGTGTCCTGGCTCCTCGAACGTTTACTCCATGACTTCTGAATTATGTCGGCCCGAACGGTAGTAAGAGATTTACAACCTATACATGTTTCATAAACCACTTATATTCAACAACTTACACTATATACTACATCATGAATATTATGCAAGACATATATAGACAATTCTTCGTATTCTTAGACGTTACTCCAAACCTATGTCGTAACGTTCTATTATAGGCTGCTCTTAGAGACTTTCGTGATTCGACTATCACTTTCATTTCTCATTACATAAGCTTAAGGTGAGTCATAGCCCCTACTCTTTTCATACTTGTTTTAACTCTTGGGGGGGATACATGCTCAACTACTTGCTTACTTGTACAAATACTCAAAACATTTATACTTGATTGTGTTATACTTGATTGGCATTATACTTGAATGCGTTATACATGATAATTATACTTGATTGCGTTATACATACTTGTTACACTATACTTGCTTAATTTAAATACAAGATTTGTTTTTACGTACATACACAATACTCTATGCTGTCAAAGGAGAGGTATTAATAGTACTAGTATGGGCCTACACCCCCCACCCAAGTCCAAGATTCGAGACGTTGGGTGACATGTACTATTTGGGATGGTGGTTCCCCGCCTATGGGTCCAAAATGACGTGACCATGGGTGAATATAATCCTGAGAAACTATATATTAGCAGTGGGTTGTGAACACACAGGTTACCAGTCTCTTATGGCGGGACTTGTAACTGAGTGGATTCACAATGCCTTTGCTGTGTGAACATTCTTTATAGGCTTTTCAACTGTTTTAAGACAAACTCTATGAACTCACCAACCATTGTGTTGACACTTTAGCATGTTTATCCCAGGTTAGTAAGGCGATAGCTAGTGCGTGGAACTTAAAGTCAAGCTGCATATTCTGAAGACTTACGCTTTTATCATTTACCATTCAAAAACATTTTGTATACATTTATGTATCATACTTTGGAATCTCATGTTTGTAACTTTGAATTCATTAATCGAATGGTAACTTTTCAAAACGTCTCATTTAGAGTTCGTTTTCTATAACTTGTACTTTGTATTATGAAGTAGCACCCCAGTGACACAGTCTTCCGCTGCGGTATTTTGGGGGTGTTACAGATTGGTACCAGAGCCTTGGTTATAGAGAACTAGGTTGCATTTAGTGCCTAGACTATAACTGCTATACGTTAAGACTCTCCTCTTTATTTGCCTTACACACACTACATACGCATACGCTTTTTGGTAGTTGTTGGTTTAGTTCCACGCTGTTAGATGATGTGACTTTAGTATTATAAGGAGCCCAGAGTTTAGTCGAGTCATTAAAAACATGGAGCTCAGTAATAACTAATTATTTAACTTGATCTTGTGACAGTTCTTGTTTGATGAGACACAAGATTTGAGTTAAATAATATTATTGCTTAGCTTTAGGGATTTGATGACTTGATTATCTTACTATCGGCCTCAGAAGGCGGATTTTGTGTCGGAAATTCTTAAGTAGGATGATTTAGAATCTCCTTATTTAAATGGATTGGGACGCCTCTTCATTTAAATAAAGAAATTGTAAATCACCGAACCATAAGTTTATGAGACCTTACTTACATAAATTTGGACGCTTCTTTATGTAAGTAATATGTTATAAATAAGTGGGCTTAATTGTAGCCGATACGACTCCTTAACCAGAACCTTAGACGAATTAGAGTAAACACCACTATATTAGAAATCCCGAATTCTCGTAGACACACCGTAAGTAGTTAACGTCAACTGAACTTCGGGACGAAGTTCTTCTTAAAGGGTAGAGACTGTAACAATTCGCAATTTCAGGTTAACTTTTATCCCCGAAAATTTCACTATTCACTTTTTACTATTCACTTTTTACTATTCACTTTTACTATTCACATCCAAAATTTTTATTTCATATTCTCGTAAGTTAAACTATTTTAATGATAATCCGAGAATTTCACACTCGTCGGATCATTTCTGCAAAAATCACGAAGCCGTGTCCGAGATTTACTTTTAGGTTTAAACGTCATTCCAGCATCCCGATATGTCCATAAAACATTGTAAACAATAGAAATATGATTTTCTCTCATTTTAGGACAATTCCAAAAGTTTTGGAATTTTACGTTTTTCAGTTCAGCGTTTTGCGCGAATTACGCGTTTTAGACCCGTGTTTCCAGTTTTTAGCAGGGTTTTAGCACCCGATAGAACCTACCACTCATTTTATATTTTATTATGGAGTATATTGATAAGTTCTAGCATATTTATAAGTTTCATATTTTTAGGATACCCGATTTTAAGTTTCATGACTTAATAACTTACCGTTAGCGATTACCGGGACCAAAACTCACTCCGTAAGCTAGATAATACCAAGTTTAAGTACCTAGTCACTCCTCCCATCATATGAACGTGTATATGATGATTCACCAAGCCTTGGTGGCTTGGTGATAAGCCTTGGACTTTAGGATACTTGTATATTAAGCAAACTTGGTCACCAAGGGTTCATTAGATCATTACAAGTGTACATCTTGGCCTCCAAGTTTAGGCAACTTCCTAACACCTTCCTAGCACCTCCTCAAGGCCCTATATAACCCTCCTACCCCTCTTGAAGTCGTTCACAACACAAAACAAACACAAACACTCTTATTTTGATTTCAATCTTCAAGTTACACACCAAAGTTGAATGCCTAGTTAGTCTCTACATGAATCAAGAGTTTGTTTGGTGATTCCATGGTTAAATTAAGAGCTACATAAGGGTACTAGGGCTGAAGTTAACGGGTTTTCACAAGGGTTATATCAAGGCTAGTGATGAGTGTGTAAATACTCATCATCTTTGTCTTATATGAACTGCCAAAACGTCCAAAAACACTCAGTAATGCATCAAAATACTAAAAATATTCCAAAATTGTGTTTTATACGTTTTATATGCAAAATGTTTAAAAACAAATGAAAAACGAACAAAGTTTGCATAATTGGCAGTTTCAGTCCCTCAAGTTTCAAAAATTGACAAAACTAGTCCCTGAAGTTTTGAAACAAAAGAAAAGTCAACCCAAGGCATTTAAAAGTGAAATATGATCAAAAACGATCCTTGGGTAAAAAGTTTGAGAAAATTATACATTTGGTCCATCAGAATCCAAAATTGACATAAAAGGTCCCTGGAGTTTTGGAAATTGACAGATTCAGTCCCTGGTGGGATATTTTTGGATAAAAAATCATTTTTAGTCCTTGGAAGTTCAAAAATGTTCAAATTTGGTCCTTGGATAAAAGATTTTACAAAATGGCAACTTTAGTCCCCGGATTTTGAAAATCGACATAAATAGTCCCCGGGTGATTTAAAATGGGAAAATCACAATTTTGGTCCTTTGGTTGTTTTAACATGGCAAGATTGGTCCTTGGAATATTTTAGGAAGTTACCAAATCAGTCCCTAAAATTCAGAATGTTACAACTTTGGCCCTTGTAAAATTTCCTAAACCTAATGGACCAAAAATAAAATTCCTAATCCAAAACACAAACCTGCCAACAGCCCACTCCCTTTTTATTTTAAACCCAAGCTCAAAATAAACTAAGCCCACCCCGTCCCCATGTTTGACCCGGTCAACCCACAAATACCACCCCTTTTTAAATAAAAACCATCCCACTGTTCATCTCCCTCTCTTCATCTCCCACCTCCAAAACCACCTGGTTTCACCCACTTTTCCCCCTCCACTTGCACACCCACTCCCTTATCCCTTCATCACACATCCCAACCTCCATTAAATGCCACCCCCCTGCTACACGTTATCAGACACCTCAAATGGTCAAAAGCATCATTTCCCGCCAAATTGAGTGAGGTGACAAGAGGCAACCATTGGCTACTATTATTGGTGGGATGTGACCTGTGGGACCCACAAGACCAAGAGGATGTATAAAAAAGAAGGAAGAAGCAGAGGAGAAGATTTTATTTAGTGAGTAGTTTAGTTTTAGGTAATCGTAGGTAACTTAATCTAGCAATTTCAGTTGTAATTTCCAGTTTTTGAAGTTTGTAATTCACATTTCCATTGTAACTTAACTTTTTATAATCTCAATTTCAAGTTTCATCACCATTCTCAGTTTATGCAATTTACTCTCAATTTAATAAATCTCAAAAGTGTATTAAATATATTAGCAATGGTTGTTTAACATTCCAAAAGCTTTTATAAGCTCATTAAAGAGGTTTCATAAGCTCAGTAAAGTTCAAAATAGTTTTAGCTCAAAAAATTCCACCAGTCAACAAAAAGTCAACTGAGGTCAAACTGTGAAGCATGGTGTTCATGATGGTTGAAGGTTAAGAGATTGGTTCTGAGTTGGTGATTAAACCTATCTAAAAGATAGGTTTGGTGTGAAATTTTTCCTATTTCAGTTAGGAAATTGGAAGTTGTAAGTCTCTTTGAACATTTTTCCAATTTGAATCTGAGTTTCATAAGTAGTGGTTTGGAATCTGTTTTACTTTCTTAATTGTTACTCACTTACCTCTGATCATATTATAATCTAGTTGTACTTGAGAAATTGAGAGCTTGTTTGATTGCTTAATGTTAAACTTGTAAAGTAACTGTTTCATCCTGCTATTTCTCAATCAAGTTTATGATTCTTGGCATTTGTTGTTTAAAGTGACTTGTTACTGCCTATTTGCATTAGATTATTGCTCAGTACCTAGGTTTGATTAGTAATAGTGGGTGGTTTAGCTTGAATAAATGAGTAATAGTGTAATTTGTCTAGTATAGGGGTGTTTGGCACAAGTATGTACCCTGAGAGTTAGGGTGAATCTGTTGTTTTTCTTTGTTTCCACAAGTTACTTTGGGTTAAAGATAGTTAGTCAAAGCATAAAATTACATCATTCTCTCATAAAAAGTCAAATCAAAAAGAAATCCCACCACCACAGTTGACTGTGGTGGTTTTTGAGTTCCATAGCCCATCATTTCCTTATATAAGTTGTTCTTTTAACTTAATTTGGTTTTAACTTAACCTATAAACATGTTTTCAGTAGTATAGAAGCAATCAAAGTTGAAAAAAGTCAAGTTTTAAGTTTTTCACAAAATAGTCAAATATGCATGTTCAGGTTTTTCACAAAACTCAAAGAATTGTTTTGATTTTTGTAGTGGGACTCAAGGGTTGAAGTTTGTTCCTAATCATAACCCCCCAGCTGATCTATTGTGCCCCATAGCCCTTTTATTTTTGTGAATTTTCCACTGGGCCCCACAACCCTCCAAAGAGGGCTGCAGGGCAGGCTGCTGTTCTGTCTCAGCAGATCCACCACCACCACCACAACTTGGTGGTGGTTTTCCAACCCCCTCAGTGGTCACCATTGCCCCAAATTTGTTTTCTTCAAACCCCCTCCTACCACACTTTCTATTTTGACCATAGTTTTGACCTGGGAACCCCTGGGTCCCACCTGAATCAAGCTCATAAACTTGTCCCATTTTTCAGTCAATTAGCAAAATACATGTGCTTATTGTTGGATTATTGCTTATTCTTTGGTCACAGTTAGCTTTTTCCAGCTTATACAAGTTCTAATAAGCTATTTGTACTAGAATCAAGCATTGTGGGTCCCACTTTAAGCCATTTTAGCCTAATCCCTTGTTTAGTCAATGAAAGTCAACTGTCTTGACTCTTGGCTTTTTCTCAGCTTATTTTTAAGTTCCAAATTAATTGTTTTTACAAAAGTTTGTAGTTTTAAGGTATTAAATAGGTTTGTAAAAGAAAAAAAACCAAAAAAGTCAATTTAAAATTAAGTGATAGTTTCTATTTAATGTAATTTAACTTAAATTTTCATTTTTAAATTTTTATTAAGTACTTAGCTATTTTATATTTTTATTAAATTCCTCATATATTAAAGTAGTTATAATAATTTTATCAGATTTTTATTTCATCATTTAGTATTTATTAGAATTAATTTTAGTTTTATTAATTATTAATTAATAATTAGTTTAAAATATCATAATTAGTTTTTATTAATTAAAATATAGTTTTTATATTTTTTATAGCTTCTATATGTTATAAAATAATTTTAGAAATTTTATTAGAATTTTTACTGTTCATTCAGTATTTTTCTTAATTTAAAATAGTTTAATTAGATAATTAGTAATTAATTAGTAATTAATTAATAGAAAAACCACAAAAAGACAAAAACACTTATTTTTATTTTTAAAACTTATTTTTAGTTATTTTATAATTTTAGAAATTTTATTTTCATTTTTCTAGTATTTAATTAGTATTAAATTATATTTAAGTGTTTTAAATATTAATAATTAGTAATAATTAGTATTTAATTAATATTAAATAATTAATTAGGGTTAAAATTTATTTTAATTTTCTAAAAATTTTCTTTTACCTTTTAGTTTGTAAAAAAGTAATTTTCACCCCCTGGGTGTTTTCAGATTTCCGTTTTCACTTTTTATTTCGTACGCTTGCGTTTTATTTAAACGTGAACGTACGCGTTTTAAGTTTTAAACGTTTCTGGTTTTTCTGACTTTCCAGTATTGTTAATATAGTGTATTTAAGCTGTTTTCTTTCATATTCTAGTAGTGTAATC
This sequence comes from Artemisia argyi, assembly GCA_030686995.1. Lineage (NCBI taxonomy): Eukaryota > Viridiplantae > Streptophyta > Magnoliopsida > Asterales > Asteraceae > Artemisia > Artemisia argyi. Next base: position 155,404,480 of record CM060684.1, read on the forward strand.
ATCACAACTCACTTAAAACCCTTTCCTGTCCAAATTCACCCGATCACAAACCGTTTTAATACCATCCACACCTCGTCGGGACATAACGACCCGGGGAAACCCTATACTTCCACGGAGATTGATTCTAGATTGTTTGACTTTGTTGACCAATATTTGGTCAATATAAGTTAGGTGGTTTAGCATCAATCAAAATTTGGCGCCGCTGCCGGGGAGGTTGTGCGCGTATTTTAAACGGTTTTACAGATTAGTGAATCTGGATATACATTCATTGTATATTTACCATCCCTTGTTCATATTTTCTTATTTCAAAAACAAAACTGTTCCTGAAAACTTTGTAAAATTAGTTTTCAACAAACACAAAAAAACACAAAAAGATTTTCTTTCTGATAAAATGTTTTCCAAAAACACCAAAAATATCTATCTTTACCCTCCTACCTTTTTGATTCTTCATCCCTTTACCCTCTATCCTTTTGATTCTACCTTCTTCCACTTGTCCGATAATTGATTCTAATGGCATCTCTCGATGACGATTTCTTTGAACAAAGGGCCTTTAAAAGTGAAGTTGAAAAACTTATGGCCGAGTCAAAAATGTCGAGATGCCGTGTTGATTATGATGGACCTTCGATTCCTATTCCCTCTCCGGTGAGGGAAAGAAATCATGAAACCGAGGTGACAAAGGACCCTGTACTTTCCTCTAACCATGAAAGTGCTAAATACGTCCAACCTACGGTTATCCAAAAACCTAAGCTCACAAATGATCCTAAACCTTCAAAAATCAATCCTGATCTTTCACGATATAAGGTTATTAGGTCATCAACCAAACGTACAGAGCTTAGGGCAGTGACTGAAAAGAACGACTTGCCCAATCTTCACGTTTATCAAGAACCAAAACCCGAGACCATAACGGAAGTGGTGAAAATTGCTAGCTCTAAGAGCACACCACTTGTCCCACCTCTGGATTTTATCCCTTGTGTTGGTTGTGGTGAGCCACTTTTTGGGTTACCATGTCGTTGGTGTACATGTATGCAACGTGGAAATGATATTCGAGACGGGAGTTGTTTGTTTTGTGGTTCGAGGAATTCATTTGCTTATGATCCTAATCAGAACTCGTTCAACAACTCCCCAAATTTTTCCAATTACCCATCACATTCATACGAGCAAGAAACATATTATCCAAACCCCAATTATTGTTCGTATCAAAATACACCAAACATTTTTTGTGAGTATTGTGGAGGTCCTCACCAGGGTTTTGATTGTTATAAAAGTCAAAATTTTGGTTACAACCAATATCCATACATCTCACCGAGCCAGACTCAACAGTTTAACTGTTGTGAGTACTGTGGAGGCCCTCACTACAGCTCTGATTGTCAAATTAGGGATCAGTTTGTCTATGAACAGGTCCCTTGTAACAATCATGAATTTGGTTTTAACCAGCCCTCACAATACATAAACCCTCAACCACAGCCTCAGGACGAGTTAGCTGGAGCTGAATTGATTACTCAAATGATTATGAATAAAAATCAAGTCAACAAGACCATTCAAGATAGTATACATTATCTTCAGGATATGATTCATAGGAAACAAAAGCCTCCTGTTAACTCATTTTATTTTGAGGATGAAAGTGATGAGGATGAATCATTTGAAGAGGAAAACCCTAAGGAAACTTCAGATATCTTGCCAATGGGGGACAAGGAAGTCAAAATCAATCCTCTCGAGGAAATTGATAACCTTGTTCCAATCCCAAAGGTATTTGAGAAACCTCTTGATTCAACTACAGTTGAAACTGTTTCAGTAGAAACACAGGGAGAAAAGAATATGATTGAATCTCTAGCAGTAGAAATCATGGAACTTGTAGAAACCATGACTGCTAGTCCTTCACAACTCCCTCAGTCTGCTGTTATCACACCCGAAGTTCACACTCACTCTCCAAATATGGGGGATGAGCATCTTGACACTGTTCCTCAAAAGGAATCGGACAAATTCATAAAGTCTAGTGTTGAGATCCTTGTCCCAATCCCAGGAGAGTCACAGGGGACTTTTGATCATATGTGTGATTTACCTTCTGCCCTTGAAAATCCAAAAGATCATTTTGAGACTTTCTCCGACTTTAATGATGATTGTACATCTTATGGAGAAGTTGAGTATGATGATCTGCTTGACCTTGAAACCGATATGGGAGAAACTGAAAATCTTTTAAACTCTAATCCCAACATCGAGCTTAGTACTTCACATGCTGATGAAAATTCTTTATCTTCTGGAGACATCAGTCATGTGGAAGAATTACCTTCTGAGCTAGTTAGCTTAGAAGAAGAGAATGATGAGATTGACACTGAAATCAAGGATGAAGCACTTCGTGCAACATTAGTGAAAGTCAATCTCCTCATTGCAAAAATCGAGGCTTTCAAAGAGAAACCTATTTCATCTCCTATCCCCATAAAGGATAGTGACATTCTCTCCGATGACCCTATACCGGAATTTGAAGCCTTTACTTTTGATCCTATGGGAGAGAAGATTAGTGGCAGTACCACTTCTCATTCTCATAATTCTCTCCCCGATTATGAATCATTTACCTTCGATGAGTTCTCCTGTGAACTCACGCACATCAATCCAGAATATGATTCATTCACATTTGATGAGTTCTCCTGTGAACTCACTCATATCATGACTCCTCTGGAGTATGATGACCTGGGGGAGATGCACTCGATCATGAGAATTTGCAAATTCCCACCCACCCTCCCAGGATGTTTTCGAGTTTAACCTTTGAAATCCAAAATCAGGCTAATGAGCCTGCCTTCGAGGAAGAAGATCTTATCATGATTTTCATCATGGTTTTCTTCCTTTTCTTCACCTACAAGGTGACTTCTCCTGTTCTTCACTCCTTCGGGAATGAAGACATTATATTTGATCCCGGCATTTTCATGTATCATTATCTTGAGCCGGGATTATATCTCATCGGTGTGGAACTTTCACGTGCTTCAAATGTTTATCCAAACATCTTGAATGAAAGTCCGATTGAGATTCTCTCTTCCACATCATGCTTCCCCAAGGACTAATGAATTCGGGGTCGAGTCACGCTAGCGACTCGGTAAACAAAAACAGAGCATGCTTATAGGGTTTTCACCCTAAGTGTGGGGGAGTCCCCCATGCTATGATTACAGAAGTGAAAAAACAAGATTGTGTTTCCACGCTTAGCTTGTAATGTTGCCCTTTTACGTTCAAAGAGTCGGCATAATAGCCGGGACTTTGAATATTGAGGATAATATTCATGCTTAGTGTGTGTGTGTGGGGGGGGGGGGGGGGGGTATTCGCTATTCTAGCGAATTTTATCACATTTTACTATCTAATACCCCCGTTTTTGACCAAAATTTTTTCAAAAAAATTTTCACTGGAGCTCAAAATTTTTTGTGGTAATCAACCCGCCTTGTCTAAACGACAAAAAGGATTGGCTAGTCCAGGAGCAAACGGCTCTTGGTAAAGACAACTCAAATCCGTTTACGGCTTGCAATTTGCCCAAAATTGTATGGTTCCTCAACTCCCCGAAAACAAATGAGTTGGCTAGCCCGCAAGATTATGGCTTGTGGTAAAGGCCGTGGAAAATCCATAATTGGTAATCAGCTCACCAAGATGTTGACTATTCCATCAAGAGCTGGCTAGTCCAGAAGCAAACGGCTTTTGGTAAAGACTAATCAAATCCGTTGACAGCTGGTGGTTTGCTTAAAATCACACGGTTATCAGGTGTGCCACAGTTCTTACACCTGGCTACTCCAGAAGTGATGGCTTTTGGTAAAGAGTTTTAAATCCATTAATTTTTCTCAAAAGATTGCTAGGGACTAGCAATAGTTTAGTGTGGGGGATTGATGAGTGTGTAAATACTCATCATTTTTGTCTTATATGAACTGCCAAAACGTCCAAAAACACTCAGTAATGCATCAAAATACTAAAAATATTCCAAAATTGTGTTTTATATGCAAAATGTTTAAAAACAAATGAAAAACGAACAAAGTTTGCATAATTGGCAGTTTCAGTCCCTCAAGTTTCAAAAATTGACAAAACTAGTCCCTGAAGTTTTAAAACAAAAGAAAAGTCAACCCAAGGCATTTAAAAGTGAAATATGATCAAAAACGATCCTTGGGTAAAAAGTTTGAGAAAATTACACATTTGGTCCCTCAGAATCCAAAATTGACATAAAAGGTCCCTGGAGTTTTGGAAATTGACAGATTCAGTCCCTGGTGGGATATTTTTGGATAAAAAATAATTTTTAGTCCTTGGAAGTTCAAAAATGTTCAAATTTGGTCCTTGGATAAAAGATTTTACAAAATGGCAACTTTAGTCCCCGGATTTTGAAAATCGACATAAATAGTCCCCGGGTGATTTAAAATGGGAAAATCACAATTTTGGTCCTTTGGTTGTTTTAACATGGCAAGATTGGTCCTTGGAATATTTTAGGAAGTTACCAAATCAGTCCCTAAAATTCAGAATGTTACAACTTTGGCCCTTGTAAAATTTCCTAAACCTAATGGACCAAAAATAAAATTCCTAATCCAAAACACAAACCTGCCAACAGCCCACTCCCTTTTTATTTTAAACCCAAGCCCAAAATAAACTAAGCCCACCCCGTCCCCATGTTTGACCCGGTCAACCCACAAATACCACCCCTTTTTAAATAAAAACCATCCCACTGTTCATCTCCCTCTCTTCATCTCCCACCTCCAAAACCACCTGGTTTCACCCACTTTTCCCCCTCCACTTGCACACCCACTCCCTTATCCCTTCATCACACATCCCAACCTCCATTAAATGCCACCCCCCCCTGCTACACGTTATCAGACACCTCAAATGGTCAAAAGCATCATTTCCCGCCAAATTGAGTGAGGTGACAAGAGGCAACCATTGGCTACTATTATTGGTGGGATGTGACCTGTGGGACCCACAAGACCAAGAGGATGTATAAAAAAGAAGGAAGAAGCAGAGGAGAAGATTTTATTTAGTGAGTAGTTTAGTTTTAGGTAATCGTAGGTAACTTAATCTAGCAATTTCAGTTGTAATTTCCAGTTTTTGAAGTTTGTAATTCACATTTCCATTGTAACTTAACTTTTTATAATCTCAATTTCAAGTTTCATCACCATTCTCAGTTTATGCAATTTACTCTCAATTTAATAAATCTCAAAAGTGTATTAAATATATTAGCAATGGTTGTTTAACATTCCAAAAGCTTTTATAAGCTCATTAAAGAGGTTTCATAAGCTCAGTAAAGTTCAAAATAGTTTTAGCTCAAAAAATTCCACCAGTCAACAAAAAGTCAACTGAGGTCAAACTGTGAAGCATGGTGTTCATGATGGTTGAAGGTTAAGAGATTGGTTCTGAGTTGGTGATTAAACCTATCTAAAAGATAGGTTTGGTGTGAAATTTTTCCTATTTCAGTTAGGAAATTGGAAGTTGTAAGTCTCTTTGAACATTTTTCCAATTTGAATCTGAGTTTCATAAGTAGTGGTTTGGAATCTGTTTTACTTTCTTAATTGTTACTCACTTACCTCTGATCATATTATAATCTAGTTGTACTTGAGAAATTGAGAGCTTGTTTGATTGCTTAATGTTAAACTTGTAAAGTAACTGTTTCATCCTGCTATTTCTCAATCAAGTTTATGATTCTTGGCATTTGTTGTTTAAAGTGACTTGTTACTGCCTATTTGCATTAGATTATTGCTCAGTACCTAGGTTTGATTAGTAATAGTGGGTGGTTTAGCTTGAATAAATGAGTAATAGTGTAATTTGTCTAGTATAGGGGTGTTTGGCACAAGTATGTACCCTGAGAGTTAGGGTGAATCTGTTGTTTTTCTTTGTTTCCACAAGTTACTTTGGGTTAAAGATAGTTAGTCAAAGCATAAAATTACATCATTCTCTCATAAAAAGTCAAATCAAAAAGAAATCTCACCACCACAGTTGACTGTGGTGGTTTTTGAGTTCCATAGCCCATCATTTCCTTATATAAGTTGTTCTTTTAACTTAATTTGGTTTTAACTTAACCTATAAACATGTTTTCAGTAGTATAGAAGCAATCAAAGTTGAAAAAAGTCAAGTTTTAAGTTTTTCACAAAATAGTCAAATATGCATGTTCAGGTTTTTCTCAAAACTCAAAGAATTGTTTTGATTTTTGTAGTGGGACTCAAGGGTTGAAGTTTGTTCCTAATCATAACCCCCCAGCTGATCTATTGTGCCCCATAGCCCTTTTATTTTTGTGAATTTTCCACTGGGCCCCACAACCCTCCAAAGAGGGCTGCAGGGCAGGCTGCTGTTCTGTCTCAGCAGATCCACCACCACCACCACAACTTGGTGGTGGTTTTCCAACCCCCTCAGTGGTCACCATTGCCCCAAACTTGTTTCCTTCAAACCCCCTCCTACCACACTTTCTATTTTGACCATAGTTTTGACCTGGGAACCCCTGGGTCCCACCTGAATCAAGCTCATAAACTTGTCCCATTTTTCAGTCAATTAGCAAAATACATGTGCTTATTGTTGGATTATTGCTTATTCTTTGGTCACAGTTAGCTTTTTCCAGCTTATACAAGTTCTAATAAGCTATTTGTACTAGAATCAAGCATTGTGGGTCCCACTTTAAGCCATTTTAGCCCAATCCCTTGTTTAGTCAATGAAAGTCAACTGTCTTGACTCTTGGCTTTTTCTCAGCTTATTTTTAAGTTCCAAATTAATTGTTTTTACAAAAGTTTGTAGTTTTAAGGTATTAAATAGGTTTGTAAAAGAAAAAAAATCCAAAAAAGTCAATTTAAAATTAAGTGATAGTTTCTATTTAATGTAATTTAACTTAAATTTTCATTTTTAAATTTTTATTAAGTACTTAGCTATTTTATATTTTTATTAAATTCCTCATATATTAAAGTAGTTATAATAATTTTCTCAGATTTTTATTTCATCATTTAGTATTTATTAGAATTAATTTTAGTTTTATTAATTATTAATTAATAATTAGTTTAAAATATCATAATTAGTTTTTATTAAGTAAAATATAGTTTTTATATTTTTTTATAGCTTCTATATGTTATAAAATAATTTTAGAAATTTTATTAGAATTTTTACTGTTCATTCAGTATTTTTCTTAATTTAAAATAGTTTAATTAGATAATTAGTAATTAATTAATAGAAAAACCACAAAAAGACAAAAACACTTATTTTTATTTTTAAAACTTATTTTTAGTTATTTTATAATTTTAGAAATTTTATTTTCATTTTTCTAGTATTTAATTAGTATTAAATTATATTTAAGTGTTTTAAATATTAATAATTAGTAATAATTAGTATTTAATTAATATTAAATAATTAATTAGGGTTAAAATTTATTTTAATTTTCTAAAAATTTTCTTTTACCTTTTAGTTTGTAAAAAAGTCATTTTCACCCTCTGGGTGTTTTCAGATTTCCGTTTTCACTTTTTATTTCGTACGCTTGCGTTTTATTTAAACGTGAACGTACGCGTTTTAAGTTTTAAACGTTTCTGGTTTTTCTGACTTTCCAGTATTGTTAATATAGTGTATTTAAGCTGTTTTCTTTCATATTCTAGTAGTGTAATCATCACAACTCACTTAAAACCCGTTCCTGTCCAAATTCACCCGATCACAAACCTTTTTAATACCATCCACACCTCGTCGGGACATAACGACCCGGGGAAACCCTATACTTCCACGGAGATTGATTCTAGACTGTTTGACTTTGTTGACCAATATTTGGTCAATATAAGTTAGGTGGTTTAGCATCAATCAGCTAGCAAGGATTACAAGAGTTATGGTGAAGGGTTTACAAGCTTAGGTTTAGTGTCCTAGTTCTATACTTGACTTCCTTTCTTTAGAAAGCCAAAAGTTGTAAGAAACTCTTATACACTTTATTGCTCAATATCATTTTCATGCTCTTTGTGTTCCTTTCATGCTATATATGTTCTTGTTATTGTGTTCATGATGTTTAAAAATGGATAAAACAAGTATTAGTATACATATGTTAACTTATGACAAGTAAACAAGCAAACTAGTGATTTTTATGGAGAACCACGACCAAAATAGTATAACTATGATATTTTACACTTACTTACTGTTAAAGAGGACTTCAAAAGGAAAACATAGCAATTTGAATCACCCAAAACGAGTATACGAGTCAAAAGTTATGGCCATAAGAAGTTAGCGACACCAAAACGCCGAAACTGCCTATACCCTACTGTTTGCATTCTGCTATTTTGAAAGTCACCCTTCTGGTCTGATTCATCAAAAAGTTAAAACACGAAAGTTGTCCGGAACGACGTTTTCGTTCAGGAACGTAGAAGCTCGAGCCCTGAAAACGCTTTCTGAGTGATAATTTTCTTCAAATTCTTAACAGCCCATTTTTAGACCAAAGTCATTATATAATAGTCATGATTTACTAAGACCAAGAGGTCTAATGACCTAAAGCCAAGACCACAACCATGGCTAACGCCAAGGTTGAGTCTCAAGACCATGGTAACAATGACCAAGGTCACGGAAAAGCCACGGCTAAAGACCATGTAACTTTTAAAGAACAAAACTTATATATATGTTATCAAATACTACAATAGTAGGGAGCCTCATGTGAGGAGTTCATTAAGTAAGCCGTCGAGATGAGTTGTGGATTTACGAATTAAAGTGTTCTGGCTCCTCGAACGTTTACTCCATGACTTCTGAATTATGTCGGCCCGAACGGTAGTAAGAGATTTACAACCTATACATGTTTCATAAACCACTTATATTCAACAACTTACACTATATACTACATCATGAATATTATGCAAGACATATATAGGCAATTCTTCGTATTCTTAGACGTTACTCCAAACCTATGTCATAACGTTCTATTATAGGCTGCTCTTAGAGACTTTCGTGATTCGACTACCACTTTCATTTCTCATTACATAAGCTTAAGGTGAGTCATAGCCCCTACTCTTTTCATACTTGTTTTAACTCTTGGGGGGGATACATGCTCAACTACTTGCTTACTTGTACAAATACTCAAAACATTTATACTTGATTGTGTTATACTTGATTGGCATTATACTTGAATGCGTTATACATGATAATTATACTTGATTGCGTTATACATACTTGTTACACTATACTTGCTTAATTTAAATACAAGATTTGTATTTACGTACATACACAATACTCTGTGCTGTCAAAGGAGAGGTATTAATAGTACTAGTATGGGCCTACACCCCCCCACCCAAGTCCAAGATTCGAGACGTTGGGTGACATGTACTATTTGGGATGGTGGTTCCTCGCCTATGGGTCCAAAATGACGTGACCATGGGTGAATATAATTCTGAGAAACTATATATTAGCAGTGGGTTGTGAACACAAAGGTTACCAGTCTCTTATGGCGGGACTTGTAACTGAGTGGATTCACAATGCCTTTGCTGTGTGAACATTCTTTATAGGCTTTTCAACTGTTTTAAGACAAACTCTATGAACTCACCAACCATTGTGTTGACACTTTAGCATGTTTATCTCAGGTTAGTAAGGCGATAGCTAGTGCGTGGAACTTAAAGTCAAGCTGCATATTCTGAAGACTTACGCTTTTATCATTTACCATTCAAAAACATTTTGTATACATTTATGTATCATACTTTGGAATCTCATGTTTGTAACTTTGAATTCATTAATCGAATGGTAACTTTTCAAAACGTCTCATTTAGAGTTCGTTTTCTATAACTTGTACTTTGTATTATGAAGTAGCACCCCAGTGACACAGTCTTCCGCTGCGGTATTTTGGGGGTGTTACAGATTGGTACCAGAGCCTTGGTTATAGAGAACTAGGTTGCATTTAGTGCCTAGACTATAACTGCTATACGTTAAGACTCTCCTCTTTATTTGCCTTACACACACTACATACGCATACGCTTTTTGGTAGTTGTTGGTTTAGTTCCACGCTGTTAGATGATGTGACTTTAGTATTATAAGGAGCCCCAGAGTTTAGTCGAGTCATTAAAAACATGGAGCTCAGTAATAACTAATTATTTAACTTGATCTTGTGACAGTTCTTGTTTGATGAGACACAAGATTTGAGTTAAATAATATTATTGCTTAGCTTTAGGGATTTGATGACTTGATTATCTTACTATCGGCCTCAGAAGGCGGATTTTGTGTCGGAAATTCTTAAGTAGGATGATTTAGAATCTCCTTATTTAAATGGATTGGGACGCCTCTTCATTTAAATAAAGAAATTGTAAATCACCGAACCATAAGTTTATGAGACCTTACTTACATAAATTTGGACGCTTCTTTATGTAAGTAATGTGTTATAAATAAGTGGGCTTAATTGTAGCCGATACGACTCCTTAACCAGAACCTTAGACAAATTAGAGTAAACACCACTATATTAGAAATCCCGAATTCTCGTAGACACACCGTAAGTAGTTAACGTCAACTGAACTTCGGGACGAAGTTCTTCTTAAGGGGTAGAGACTGTAACAATTCGCAATTTCAGGTTAACTTTTATTCCCGAAAATTTCACTATTCACTTTTACTATTCACATCCAAAATTTTTATTTCATATTCTCGTAAGTTAAACTATTTTAATGATAATCCGAGAATTTCACACTCGTCGGATCATTTCTGCAAAAATCACGAAGCCGTGTCCGAGATTTACTTTTAGGTTTAAACGTCATTCCAGCATCCCGATATGTCCATAAAACATTGTAAACAATAGAAATATGATTTTCTCTCATTTTAGGACAATTCCAAAAGTTTTGGAATTTTACGTTTTTCAGTTCAGCGTTTTACGCGAATTACGCGTTTTAGACCCGTGTTTCCAGTTTTTAGCAGGGTTTTAGCACCCGATAGAACCTACCACTCATTTTATATTTTATTATGGAGTATATTGATAAGTTCTAGCATATTTATAAGTTTCATATTTTTAGGATACCCGATTTTAAGTTTCATGACTTAATAACTTACCGTTAGCGATTACCGGGACCAAAACTCACTCCGTAAGCTAGATAATACCAAGTTTAAGTACCTAGTCACTCCTCCCATCATATGAACGTGTATATGATGATTCACCAAGCCTTGGTGGCTTGGTGATAAGCCTTGGACTTTAGGATACTTGTATATTAAACAAACTTGGTCACCAAGGGTTCATTAGATCATTACAAGTGTACATCTTGGCCTCCAAGTTTAGGCAACTTCCTAACACCTTCCTAGCACCTCCTCAAGGCCCTATATAACCCTCCTACCCCTCTTGAAGTCGTTCACAACACAAAACAAACACAAACACTCTTATTTTGATTTCAATCTTCAAGTTACACACCAAAGTTGAAGGCCTAGTTAGTCTCTACATGAATCAAGAGTTTGTTTGGTGATTCCATGGTTAAATTAAGAGCTACATAAGGGTACTAGGGCTGAAGTTAATGGGTTTTCACAAGGGTTATATCAAGGCTAGCAAGGGTTACAAGAGTTATGGTGAAGGGTTTACAAGCTTAGGTTTAGTGTCCTAGTTCTATACTTGACTTCCTTTCTTTAGAAAGCCAAAAGTTGTAAGAAACTCTTATACACTTTATTGCTCAATATCATTTTCATGCTCTTTGTGTTCCTTTCATGCTATATATGTTCTTGTTATTGTGTTCATGATGTTTAAAAATGGATAAAACAAGTATTGGTATACATATGTTAACTTATGACAAGTAAACAAGCAAACTAGTGATTTTTATGGAGAACCACGACCGAAATAGTATAACTATGATATTTTACACTTACTTACTGTTAAAGAGGACTTCAAAAGGAAAACATAGCAATTTGAATCACCCAAAACGAGTATACGAGTCAAAAGTTATGGCCATAAGAAGTTAGCGAAACCAAAACGCCGAAACTGCCTATACCCTACTGTTTGCATTCTGCCATTTTGAAAGTCACCCTTCTGGTCCGATTTATCAAAAAGTTAAAACACGAAAGTTGTCCGGAACGACGTTTTCGTTCAGGAATAATGAAGCTCGAGCCCTGAAAACGCTTTCTGAGTGATAATTTTCTTCAAATTCTTAACAGCCCATTTTTAGACCAAAGTCATTATATAATAGTCATGATTTACTAAGACCAAGAGGTCTAATGACCTAAAGCCAAGACCACAACCATGGCTAACGCCAAGGTTGAGTCTCAAGACCATGGTAACAATGACCAAGGTCACGGCAAAGCCACGGCCAAAGACCATGTAACTTTTAAAGAACAAAACTTATATATATGTTATCAAATACTACAATAGTAGGGAGCCTCATGTGAGGAGTTCATTAAGTAAGCCGTCGAGATGAGTTGTGGATTTACGAATTAAAGTGTCCTGGCTCCTCGAACGTTTACTCCATGACTTCTGAATTATGTCGGCCTGAACGGTAGTAAGAGATTTACAACCTATACATGTTTCATAAACCACTTATATTCAACAACTTACACTATATACTACATCATGAATATTATGCAAGACATATATAGACAATTCTTCGTATTCTTAGACGTTACTCCAAACCTATGTCGTAACGTTCTATTATAGGCTGCTCTTAGAGACTTTCGTGATTCGACTACCACTTTCATTTCTCATTACATAAGCTTAAGGTGAGTCATAGCCCCTACTCTTTTCATACTTGTTTTAACTCTTGGGGGGGATACATGCTCAACTACTTGCTTACTTGTACAAATACTCAAAACATTTATACTTGATTGTGTTATACTTGATTGGCATTATACTTGAATGCGTTATACATGATAATTATACTTGATTGCGTTATACATACTTGTTACACTATACTTGCTTAATTTAAATACAAGATTTGTATTTACGTACATACACAATACTCTATGCTGTCAAAGGAGAGGTATTAATAGTACTAGTATGGGCCTACACCCCCACCCAAGTCCAAGATTCGAGACGTTGGGTGACATGTACTATTTGGGATGGTGGTTCCCCGCCTATGGGTCCAAAATGACGTGACCATGGGTGAATATAATCCTGAGAAACTATATATTAGCAGTGGGTTGTGAACACACAGGTTACCAGTCTCTTATGGCGGGACTTGTAACTGAGTGGATTCACAATGCCTTTGCTGTGTGAACATTCTTTATAGGCTTTTCAACTGTTTTAAGACAAACTCTATGAACTCACCAACCATTGTGTTGACACTTTAGCATGTTTATCTCAGGTTAGTAAGGCGATAGCTAGTGCGTGGAACTTAAAGTCAAGCTGCATATTCTGAAGACTTACGCTTTTATCATTTACCATTCAAAAACATTTTGTATACATTTATGTATCATACTTTGGAATCTCATGTTTGTAACTTTGAATTCATTAATCGAATGGTAACTTTTCAAAACGTCTCATTTAGAGTTCGTTTTCTATAACTTGTTCTTTGTATTATGAAGTAGCACTCCAGTGACACAGTCTTCCGCTGCGGTATTTTGGGGGTGTTACACAAAGTTAGAAAATTGAGTATGTATTGAATATACTCAATTAGACTCCTAGAAGATTAATAAGACAGTATTATGAGATGTAATGAATCACATTAAGTCTTAAATTGAAATTCTGAATTTGTTAAACTACTTGTGTGTAGGTCATTAACAAAAGAATGTCAGCAACTGTCAATATGTATTTGTAATATCCTAAATGGAGAATATTGTATTGTCACTTTAATTGCTAAGTATTTATATTCTATATAATACTAAAGGCAAGTGGGAGTATTTTATCTTGAAAAGATAGAATTACAAGATACATAATCTTCTAATAACACACTAGTGAAAATCATGATGAGGCTTAACATGTAAATGATAAACCTCAAAATGATGGAATTCTAATTCATAGATCCACTTGGATATCTCAGATATTTAATTAATATGCTGATGATTATATGATGTAGTATTACCAAAATAATGAATTGGGTAAATTAGTCATACTATGAATGTTATAGATGCTGTTCATAAAGATATTCAAATTTTAGAAATTTGGTTTATCTTAATTCTTAATAGTTAGAGAATGATGATGAGTTTATTCAAAGATAATGTAACCCTAGTGGTTTAAATCTTTGTGTAAAAATCATATGGACAAAATTGTATACATATCTTAATGCTTGTCTTATGACAAGGTTATTAATCATACTTAAGCAATTAACTATGATTGAATACTCTCTCTTAAGCACATTAAGGATACAAAGATGGTAATTGTCATATTTATATAAATATGAAATTTGACAATGAATATCAAAAACTCTTTCTTGAATGATTACTTGAGCGAGGACGATAAGTAATCAAAAGGAGTTTATGAATTCAAATAAATCTTTGAAAGTGTACAAAGTGCAATAATCCATGAATGGATAAATGTATGCATCTACGAGATTACTCTTAATTTTAATTATTAAATCCATGTTTTGATTTATAATTGAAATAAGATAATTTCTAAGTATTCCTGAAAGCTAGTGGGAGTATTATGTTTTATTTACTAAATCATATATGTTATAGAGTAACATTCAATATAAGTAAAATGTTAGATTTAGTTTGGAACGAAACTTTATTTGAAAGATTTAAAAAATAAAACGTACAACCTTGGAACTAAAGTTTATTATTTAATAAACATGTGCAGTAAATAAATCTAATTGAAAGATATTTGATAGCTTGTGTAATGAATATTCTGATGGAATATGTTTAGACTTAGAATAATGATCCTCAGCCTGGAATTGCTCCAAATTTTAAGTATGAACAATACGGCAAATTGTTGCGTAATTGTTAATTGTCGACAATAAATCTTGAAAGATTGGAAGGCGACAAAATTACACAATGGATATTAAGTTTACGGGGATTTTAAAAGAGCATATTGTTGTTTGTATACAACAATGCTGGTTTAATTGAGATGACACTCAATAACTAGTCATGGAAGGATTTTATCCTTATTAATAGCCATGTGAACTAGTTGTGCTCAACTAAGAGCATAGTTGCATTATACATTAAAGAATTAGAAAACTTTAAACTTTAAAATTGTTTGAAAGTTTAATTGTCATAAATTGGTGATTGAGGATGACACACCATTTATGAAGTATTGTGTTGCAATATCAAGATTGTTGAATGCACACATACAAGAACTTCAATAATTAAATTCTTGAAATAAGTATTCTCAAAATTCCTATAGATCAACGTTAGTTGATTTATGCCTTGTCAACAAGTATGAATGACATGACTTGAGGCATAATTCATTAACTAGAATTATCATGCATTGATCTATTTAGTATTTGGATAAAGGACATTAAGCAATTATTATTTATAATGAATTAATGTACTTAGTACGTTTGTTTTCATTAATAATAAATTGTGTCATATATTTGTATGTTTAAATCCTTGAATAACTTATGTTATTCTAAATTGTCCATTGTCGATTAATGATATGGGAATATCATTAAACTAAGACAAATCTGAGTATTGGTTAAGAATATACTTGAAAGTATATTGATGCGTTGACATACCAATTTCACATGATATTCGATGAATTGAATATAGGACTTATCCCAACTACATGATTTTACTTTATGGATCTTGTCAGTAAGTAAATCATGAATTTGTTATCCTCAGACTTGAGATACCAGATAAGAGTCATGGATGTACGTGTGTACAAGAACGTGTGTACAAGAACGTGGTGTAAACACATTATTGTTTACATCTTGGATCGAATAACAAAACGGTAAGGGGTTATTCATTGATCCTTATAAACCCTAATTAGGGTTCATCAATTGTTCAAGAATTCAAGAATGCATACGGTACGCTCCTATTTATGTTTTCGTTAATAATTATATGTTATACTTGATCTATAGCTTCCACATACGTGTATACTTTGATTTATATGATTGTCATGATATTTAAATTGTAACACGTTGTTACCGTAGGCTTTGGTAAGGGGTAACATGAGTGAGGGTGGAGGCATTTTTTAGCGACAGTTAGGCCCCGTTTGGTCCGTGGAATCTTCAGGATTCTAATGGAATTGAAATCTGATTCCATTCCATAACATGTTTGGTTGGCAACTTCAAGGAATTCAAAATCTGAATTCCATTCATTAACGTGTTTGGTTGACAAATGGAATGAAATGAATTCCTTCAAAATCCCATATTTGTGGAATTCAACATTCCATAGCAAATTGAGAGGAATGTTTACAATTCTATAGAATTCAATATATTTATCATAAAAATCAGTGATTATTATTATTATTAATATTATTGTTGTTATTATTATTAATTATATTTATCTTTCACACAAAAAGAAACGTTGCGTAATACATAACTTTTTTCTACATTTAAATTTTTTGATAATATAAGCCAAGCCACTTGTGAAAACTCGAACAGGCAGAGTCTGAGCAAACCGAGCTTAAAGAGCTCAACCAAGCTCGAGCCCGAGCTTAAATTTGGGTTAATCCAATAATCGAGCCAAGTCAAGTGCGTCATAAATATCAATTGAGTCCGAGTTTGTGAAATTTTTACGAGCCAAGCTCGAGCGAAAAATATGAGGCTCAAAATGAGCTTGAACTTTATAAATATGAATGACTTAAGCTAGAGTTTTGACAGGCTCGGGCTTGATTCGATTAGTTTCTAATCGGTGATATGGAACAAAATAAAAGTGTTGATAATATATAAGATGATGACACCAAAATTTCATTACAAAGAATAATATACGCAGTATGTCTGGTATGCAATGCAATTAAAATAATAAAATAATTATAATAAAAAAATGATGATACTTTTATACATTTTAAATATTGATGTGAAATTGGGTCGGTGGGACTAAAGAGTTTGTTTAAAATAAATAAAGGGTTCTCCACGATATTTGGTGGTTGTGTAAGTGTGTGTGTGACTTTAGTGTGTGATGGAATTTTCAAATAAAGTAATAAACCAACCAACCCTTTTATAGTTTTATGCAAGAATTCCAATATGATTTCTTGGGTCTCTCTGAACCAACCCTTTTATAGTTTTATACTTTTATGCAAGAATTCCAATATGATTTCTTGGGTCTCTCTGAACGACACTTGTGACTTGTGAGAGGTTGGGATAATCACAATTTGAGATAATGGTCCCACGTATTTCTTAAACGCTTATCAATTGGAGAGACACTATTATATTTACAGTATATAAGGTGCTCGTTAGGCCGGGCATATTCGTGACCAGTGCCACACCAGCTTTCTTTCGTCGACGATTAAGTTATCACAGTTGTAACCAAGTTATTTTTATTTTTATTGTTTTTTTTAATTCAAATATTTAAACAACAAATTTAAACTTCATTAATAATAAAAATATTACATAATCACATAGTATTAAAAAAAATTACAATTGTTTAAAATAAAAATGACAATGAAATCAAATATAAAAATTTAAACTGTAAATCTCAAAAACATCAAAGTTTAGATAAAATTTATTTATTTGTTTACACACAAAATTGATTCATCTTTTTCATCATGGGCTTCAGCAAATCTACACACACTTTGTTTGAGAGAGAGAGAGTTTGGAATTTTGTGTGTGTAACAAATCGGTCGAAATTTCAACATTCCTACCAAATTTCTTGAACGGTGACCGATCGTGACCCAAAACCCAATGACCGAGCACAAAATCAGTCGACCGATCCCCTTGATCGATCGACTTTGCCCAGCCTTACACTAAATTTCGTCCGCCGTTTGTAACGGAAATGCATGAACGGCGGCGCCATACTACATCGAGGTGCTCGCCTTTGTCCGCCATTTGGTTCCTCAGTCGTTGCATCAACGGACGCCATTCATTATTATGTTTATTTATCTTTTCAAAATTTATAAACGTTTTGTAAAGGCTAAAAAAAATACTCCATTTGTCACTTATAAATACCCACTTTTAACTAAACATTTATCATACATTCATCCCAAATTATAATTTAACTACACTTTCACATACATTTGCATTTTATCTTCCAAAAATGTCACAACAAAACGCCAACAATATATTCTCTCCGTCTTCTTCGTCCGTAAATTCTTCACAAACCGAGTCATATCCCATCAGAAAAGGAAAAGAGAAAAAGTTGAAACTAAAGAAAACTGGCGTCATACTTACCAGTTAAAATAGTAATTGAGAGAATTGCAAAAATCGTCCCTAAAGTTTGGCCAAATTGCATGTTTCGTCCCGAATGTTTGAAAAGTGCAAGGATCGTCCCTGTGAAGAAAACTTTGGTGCAAATATCGTCCCCACAGGGACGATACTTGCACCAAATGTTTCCCACAAAAGGACGATATTTGCACCAAAGTTTTCTCCACAGGGACGATCCTTGTACTATCCAAACATCCGGGACGAAACGTGCAATTTGGCCAAACTTTAGGGACGATTTTTGCAATTCTCTCATAGTAATTTAATGTCATTAAGATTATAATCTAAGAGCATGGGGTAAGTTGACCCCGAGTTATACCATAACCCACCGCCACGTCAGCGTTAACTTCCCTTTGCCATTGTGTTAACTTTAGGGGGCGGTAAGATAACTCACCTGAGTTATGTCTTAACTTCCCTGCGTTATCATATAACTCACCCCAAAAGTCATGTTACCGCTGAGTTATCATATAACTCACCCCCAAAAGTTTGTTTTTTTTTTTTTTTTTTTTTTTTTTTAAATTAGAATGCCTCTTGACGTGTGTTATGCCTATAACTCACCAAGTTAACTTCCTTTTGCAAGGTTAACTTGGTGAGTTAAACTATAACTCACCTTGCAAGTTAACTTATCGCATGCTCTAAAACACTTACCAAACAGTTTATTTTTGTTCATAACCAAGTTGATTCGACGCTTAAAAATCATTCAGATCGCTATCTAATTCAGTGCTAAATCATTTTCTTTCTCAAACAGCCTCTTATAGTCTTTACAAGACTTGTTCAGTTCTTCGTCTTCATCAACGAACAACACTAATGAAAAACAACGACAACAACATCAACGAACACATACTGTACGGGATATCCCTGTCCTTTAAAGTTTATACGACATTCCGTATGAGTTTGCTGCAAGCCAACAAGTTGTACAACTCAGGAATTATGCATACATAATGCAAATGTGGTAGGGAGAAAAAGGGTGGTGAATCACAAAGAAAATAGTAGCTAATTTTAATGGGTGTTATTAGTTTTTTTAGTGTATAAAATGTTCACTGAACGTTCACTTCGTTTACAACCCTACCACTACCACTAAGGATTGTCTTTGTGATTCTTTTCGGTTTATCCCAAGCTAATGTATATCCTAAATGTGAATTGGTGTAAAATCCATCACCCTTCCTATCTAAGACACCATAAAGACGTACATTTTTTATACCCCATCTTTTTATCATCCATTTTACCCTTCATCTTTTCGTCCCTTACTCCGATATCACTTCCTTTAAGATTTTATTATTTTCTAAAGCTTCAACTGTCTTTTTAATGATTCCTTTTAATGATGGAATCATTGGTATGAAAAAGATGGTTAACAAATAGAGGTTTCTTTTTCATTAATATATTTTGGTCATAAGAAAAACAATGACACATCTGTTGGATGTATTTTTTTTCTTGTAAATTTGGTTGATTACTCATATTTTTCATGGGATAGTTTATGTAAATAACAATTAGATTCTATTGGGGCTTTTCAATTTTATGTTGCATATACGAATTATTTAGGGGGTGTTTGGTGGGGTTAAAGGGGTGTGCAATAGGTAAGATATTTAAAAGGGCCCACATCCACTGCTTGGTTAGGGAGTGCAAAGGTATTGATTACCTCGTAGTGGGTAATCAACCATTATAAAGTAAATTTAGAGGGGTAAGGTGTTGATTACCCATCTCACTCATTCCTTTGCATTCCTTTTCTCTTTCCTCACTTTGAACCAAGTGGACCTTTAATATTTCTTGATTTATTATTAACAAGGTCAGATCTGTGTTTTTGATATATAAATTGAACATGGCCATTCAAAAATTTTGATCACTGATGATGCAAGTATGTAAGTTATCACTTAATTTTAATATTGATTCATATAAAAGTTAAAATAGTCATTTACTTTTTTAATATTTGAAGGAAACATGTTTAATGTTTTTTTCACACAAGACCAACTACAATAGATACTACTGTTATGCAAAAAGATACTTTAACCCAAAAAAAAATAAAAAATAAAATAAAATAAATAAATAAATAAATAAAATCATTAGGCCTTGTTTACTAAATTAAGTAGTGTGGAGTGGCGTTGGTCATTGTATATATAAGTCACTTATTAAAGAGTGAGTCATTTTTGTTAGTCGAGAGAATAAAGGATGAGTCCACTTATTAAAATATTAAATACCAATAAAGGAAGAAGAAATGCCCTTGAGAATAGTCATACGATGACCCAGAATTGAAAAGGACATGCCCTCTAATAATACGTACAGTAGTATGAAATGATGATCAGACAACGTATGCAACAAGAAGTAAATTATCAAAAACAGGAGAGATATGTGAGAATGATGACAAAAAGGAACAAACAGAGTATCCTTCCAGTACGAGCTACATCCTTGAGTACAGGAGGTGGATCAACACGCGTGGCGATATGTTCGGCGGCAGAAGCGAAACCAAACATAACTACACAAATAACAGCAGCCAAAACTGACTTATGGTGTGTTGTATAAGGGAAATGAGGATGGCTCTGTGCTTTGATTGCTATGAAAGCAAGTAAATAAGTGATGATAGAATTAAGTGTAGGTTGGGGCAAAACAACACCATCCTCTGGCAAGAGGCTACCCAGAAATGCAGCTAAACCATGCAATGCTGCGACGCCACGTGCGTAGAGGTCTTTTAAGAAAAGTGAGGCTCTAACGAATAAGGCCGGGTGATTGATTTGTGGGGGTTGTTCTTCAACGGGTTGTTCTTCAAGTGGGATGACAACCATTCCTTCTTTTTCGTGCATCTCTTTCAAGATAGCTGAAGGCATAATTTTCCTCCTAAACCCTGAATATGGAAAGAAGACTAGTTAGTTGTTGGGTTTTCTTGTGAGGATTTTGATTTTTCCATGTTGGGTATCTGGATCTTTTTATATATATCGGTACAAAGACAAAAGGTCGACTTCTAAGACTCTTTTCTTCACTTTTTTTTCATTTTCATGTAGAGATTAAAGGTAGTTTTGTCATTTTCATGTAGAGTCAAGTAGTTTTGTCGTGTAGAGACAGGGAGAACCGCGGGGAAAAGTAGAAACATGGCTGATTCATGTTCCACAATTTAAATGATATGGATTAGTTCTTGTGAAATAGAATCTTAAACTAAAATAGGTAAAGATACCACCAATACATCAATTCTTTCAATATTGTAGCGATGTTAATTCGGTTAGTGGACTCGTATTGTATGTATATCATAGTTTATATGAGTTTTTTACTTGACCATAGCATTTACAATAATTAATTAATAACATATGTACTTTTAAAAATAATTGCATAATACGTATATTTGCATATACTATTTTCCTTCTCCTTTTTTTGAAAAAAGAAACCTCATTGTCTGGTCATCTTCAACGTCCTTATAGACTTCAATCCTCCTCTTTGCCAACTCCTTCACCATAATCATTTGAATGAACTTTATGTGTTCCAAAGTCATGATTCCGACGACTACAAAATACAATATCTTACATTTGTGTTGATTCGAAACCAATACGAAACCCAATAACATAACAAACTTAGGAGCAATCTAAAAACCATAAGTATCACCAATGTCACACGGAAGTATCGTACGTTCGTATTGATTCGCTCAAGTGCATTGGAAACTCCGAAGGAAACCAGTTGAACCAAGATTGAGTGACATCGTATTCGTACTAGGGACATTATGAATTCTTTTGCTCGCAATAGAATTCTTCGAGTGATGACGTCAGAATCATGCCATACATCATCATCGTCGCCGGTGATATCATTGGCAATGACGAGGACGTTAATTTAGATTAGGACGACGGCTGATTTTATTTTCTATTATCATTAGTTTCATTAATTTGATATCAAGTTGATATTTGACGAGACGATATGCGTGATTGTTGCGAATACCCTCATCGTTCATTGCCGCTTCGTGTGAATCCCTTGCATATATTCATAGCATTTTGAATGCATTTGATCAACTGGATTACTATGAATGTAGAATACTTTTTTGCATGAACTTTACGATAATTAAGGTTGAGATATTGTTTGTTAGTTGCTATGATATTAGTCGTCAGAATCATGACGTTGGAACACATAAAGTTCATTCAAGTGATTATGGTGAAGGAGTTGGCAGTGAGGAGGATATATTGAAGTTTATGAGAACGTTGAAGATGACTGGACGATGAGGTTTTTTATTAAAAAAAAAAAAAAAAAAAAAAAAAAAAAAAAAAAAAGCGGAAAACAATATAATTACGTATTTTGTTAATTAATTCTAAAAGTACGTACTTTCTTAAGTAATTTTTGTAAATGCTATGGTCAAGTAAAAAACTCCGTAATTTGGTGGTAAAGCTGTGACAACCTTTCTATCTGTTAGCAAAATGGAAAGAAATGTCAGCTCACTTTCACTATGTAGAGATCCACTATCAGGTTAGAGATCCACTAAATAAAAGAAAGAAAATAGTAGGAAATAAATAGAGATCCACTATCAGGTTTGAGATACACTGAAACCCCACTTCAAAAAGAAAGCCATACATGAATGATGAATCAAAATCATACGCAAGCCATAAATGGTTAATTGACAAAATTATTCTTCAACAAATGATTGACATAATATTACTGTATATTATAAGTTAATAAAGGGCACTTTGGTCAATTCGATTAGAAACATCTCATTCACTTCCGAAACAGTCCAAATTTGATCGGATGATTTTTGTCCAAAATAGCCCCCCCCCCCCCCCCCCCCCCCCCACTTAATTCCATCATCTGGGTCGCCTCTTGCCAGAGGATGGTGATGTTTTGCCCCAACCTACACTTAATTCCATCATCACTTATTTACTTGCTTTCGTAGCAATCAAAGCACAGAGCCATCCTCATTTCCCTTATATAACACACCATAAGTCCGTTTTGGCTGCTGTTATCTGTGTAGTTATGTTTGGTTTCGCTTCTGCCGCCGAACATATCGCCACGCGTGTTGATCAACCTCCTGTTCTCAAGGGTGTAGCTCGTACTGGAAGGATACTCTGTTTGTTCCTTTTTGTCATCATTCTGACATATCTCTCCTGCTTTTGATCATATTTACTCGTTGCTGAATACTTTGTCTGATCGTCATTTCATAGGTACTAGCCCTAGCTAGGAATACTTGTTTATCATTTGTTTTGCTGTTACTAGTAATAATTAGAGCTCTCAAACATGCATGCTCTTTGTGTTCCATCATCCAATCGACTGTACGTGTTGTTTGTTTGCCAAGTCAATCTTATCTAGTTATAGGATTGGCTATATCTGCTACGGTCAATCTGATATATATATATATATATATATATATATATATATATATATATATATATATATATATATATATATATATATATATATATATATATATATATATATATATATATTTTGTTGTTATGGCTCAATTGCACCCTGGTATTCACTAATATTTGATCTTTTGTTTGCTGTTTGCGCTATTGTGTTTAGCTAACTTTGTTGCAGCTTCAACAAGTTGCTGAAGCTAGGTTCCTGCTGATATATGTGTTTTAGAATGCATGTTTAGTCATTTATGTATGTTCTCATTTGAATAATGGACAGAGGGCATGTCCTTTGCAAATTCTGGGTCCATCTTGTATGAAACACTATCATTATTACAAAATAGACTAAATCAATAAGCTAAACCACCACCAAATGGCTTAGTGGTATGGCACCCAACGTCCTCACATGATGTCTAGGGTTCAAACCTCACTAGGTACACATTTGGGGGTACGGTCACAAGGATGCCTACATCTAAGTCAAAGACTTGCCCTTCTCGGGGTAAGCTAAACAGAGAAAACCCTCCTCATCTGTTTATCCGTTTAGCCTAAATAAATAAACAAGTGTAAATTAATCCCCTTGTGTTAGGAAGTGAATAAGATTGTTCACTCTCAGCCTCGGCCACTATTAAAAGGATCAGTAATCTTGACCTTGAAAATCCAGGATCTGCTGATGTGAAAACACGGTTCACATGAGCGAATGAAGAGAGTTCCCAGAAGTGCAGAATGAGTTGGATCAGCAACCTAAAATGTTTACAAGAACCTTTCAAAAACGAAATATATAGCAGATTAGCATGTTGCATAACTTTATCACGATCAACGGATCAACCATTCCAAGATCATGAAGCTCATATCTAAATCTTCACAAGAACCTGCAAAGGTTTTCATAGTATATTGTATAAAGACTAGTATAACTGAATCTGAAATGAAAAACCAAGTTCATGTTTTCTAGCTAATAATTTGACCAGCAGTAATGCAATACTATCTATCCAACTTAAAGTAAACAGAAGTTTGGGAAGCATAAAGTCGTTATGAGTTGACTTTTATATTGCAATACTATAAGACCTGGCCAATCATTGCACACCGACATCACAAAAAATAAATGGAGAATTTGTATCCGATAATGGCTTTAAAAATGGATATTTAGTACATCTCGAGCAACAATTAAAAGTTCACTTTCCAAAGTGATCGGGTCTAACTGGTAAACCCCACATTGAATCAAAGATAAGGCTCCTGAAGAGAGATTGAAACGCTGTGTATGATATGTTGAATGGTGAAAACGCTAGCGGGTTTAGTTTTCTTGGCGGTACAAATATTTTGCATGCGCCTGAATCTGTTTGGGATGACTACCTCGCGGTCAATATAACTTTTATTAATTTAAATTAATGTGATATATTGAACTTATTTTTTCATTTATTCTAACTTAGTTATTGTTATTTGGAACAGCATATAACCCAAAATCAACTAAATGGAAGGCAAAAGAATTTCCTCACTATTATGATTTGTGTATGGTATTTGGAAAAGATCGGGCTCAAGGAAACGGAGCTACGAATATTGTCGAGATAAAAGATGACACAAACATAGATGTACCAGATTCTGGTGATGGCTTAGCTTGGATGGGACTATGGATGAAAATATTGATACACGAAGCAATACAAATGATCATGTTGACGAACCTTCAAGTGTTCGTAGTGGGAAGAGGAAAAGTCGAGCTGATGAAGAACCTTCAAGTGTTCGTAGTAGGAAGGAGAAAAGTCGAGTGGATCCCATGGTTGATGTACTAAGTGAAGCATGTAACATACTTGGTGATCATCTTTACAAATCTGCTACTAAGATGAGTCGGGAGGTGGAATTGAAAGAGGCCTTCGAGATGAAAGTTGACATGGTAATTTCTGAGCTTTCTAAAATGAAATCGCTTTCTCGAATGGAAAGGTTTAAGGCAATTGGCATAATAACGAATAACCCGCGACACGTGAAAATTTTATGGAGTTTGATTGACGAAGAAAGAGAGGTTTGGGTGAGGTATAAGTTGCAAGAATGATATTTGTAGAAGAAAAAGTTGTTCAGATAATGTATAGTTGAAGTAGTATTTTTCAACTATTATCTATCGTTATAAATTGATGGTGTCTTTTTTAACCTTATGGCATGCGCAAAAAACTCATGATGAAGAGCGTCTTCTGCACTTAACCTTGATCGTGGGTTCACCCTCAAACACTTATCCACAAGATCGATAAGTGAGCTTGGGATAACCTCTATAAAATCCGGGCGTCTTTTAATTTGTTTACACCATTCTTCTAGTTTAGTGGATCCCAATGATTGTACTTGATAGAGTTCCTGTAACATAAACATGTTGCTTTAGTTTTACATATAACAGGTCGGGTCAACAGGTCGGGTCAGGTTGAGAACCCAGTCACGGACAAACATTTGAAGTTAGTTGTAAACAATTATTGTGTTATCTTAGTGTCTCTTAACTGTTCTATTTTGATTGCAAGGATGTATTAGTTAGTTTGATAGATATATCTGTTGTATAACAGTTTTGAGGATTAGTATTCTGGTTGTATAAGATTTGGGGATGTCCAAATCTTACTTCTATCCTTATTTGTACAAAAGTTTTGGAAGTATAAATATATTCACCTTTGCACAAAAAAAATAATAATAATAATAAAAAATAAAAATTATTGTGTTATCTGTGAACAAACCAAAGCATGAATATACCAGCCCAAACAAACAACGCTAATGTTACTGGAAATTCAACCCAGAAAACACCTAAACCCTTGAGTCCTAAAAGCCCATGGAAGGTAAGTCAGAACACTGTGGAGGAGCTTAAAAGAAGTGCAAATAAGTATGCTATAAATGGGTGAAACTGAATGCCCTGTTGAACTAAGGGAGGAATGAAGAGGAAATTGTGAACAAGTTTGTTAATACTCAAAGACAACCAAGTTTGGATGATAGTGTGATATGGAATGAAAGAATGTACCAATACTTCATGGAACAATGGAAGAAGAAATGGAAGGAAGGCAGTCCTGAGATAAAAGATGTTTTTGATGAGATGAATGGGATTGCCCAAAGTATGAATGATAACATACTAGCTGGAAAAGCTAGTAAAATGTTGTATTAGGCATCTAGTTAGTTTTGTTTATCAATGGGTACAATGAATACTTATCTTAAGATTGATGTATGGAATGTGAGAGGTATGTGGAATAAGGAGATGCAAAAGGATGTGAAAAGATTTATTAAAGATGAGAAACTTAGCATTTGTGGAGTGATTGAAACACAAATCAAGGAAAAGCATACTAAGAAGATTTGTGAGTTTGTTTATAGTGGTTGGGTATGGTGTTCAAATATGAAGGAAAGTACTAAAGCCTGCAGAATTATAATTGGTTGGAACCAGGATGATGTCAATGTTATGTTGCTACACTCTAGTCATCAAGTTATACTGACTGTGGTAGAAATCAAAGAAAGCGGGAGCAAGTTCTTTTGTTGTTTTGTGTATGCAGCCAATACAGGCAAGGAAAGGAAAATTTTATGGAACAATCTGAATAGATACAAAAGTATTGTTAATAATAGCCCTTGGGTATTTATGGGTGACTAGAATGTTAGTTTGCATAATTAAGATCACTCTGAAGGTGGATCATACAGAACTAATGACATGGTGGACTTTCAAGACTGTTTAAATAACATAGAAGTTGAAGATCTAAATTGTACCGGAGTTCATTTTACTTGGGTTGAGAGTAGAAATGATCTTAGCAATGGGATATTGAAGAAGATTGATAGAGTTCTGGGTAATACAGAGTTTATGAGCATGTTTACTACCTCCTATGCCTACTTCATGCCTCATTTAACATCTGATCACAACCCAGCTCTTCTCATATTACCAAAGATGATAAGGAAAAAGAATAAAGCTTTTAGATTCTCTAATTTCATTACTAACAAACCTGAATTTCTTAATATTGTGCAGGAAGAATGGCATGTCCAGGTTCATGGCTGCCATATGTTTAAACTGGTGAAGAAAAGTAAAGCCTTAAAGATTCATATGAAAATTTCGAGCTGGAAGTATGGTAATCTACATGATAAAGTAGTAGAATGGAGGGGCAAATTGACAGATATTCAAGCAAGAGTTGACAAGGATCCTCACAATAAGTTCTCAAACATGAAGAGATTGTCATCTTGCAGGAATACAAAACAGCTATTCAAGATAAAGAAAAGTTTCTAATGCAAAAAGCTAAGATTGATTGGCTGAGTCATGGAGATAAAAACTCTAAGTTCTTTCATACAGTTCTTAATGGAAGGGCTCACAAGAGCAGAATTAAAGCAGTCAACAATGAAAGTGGTATGAGATTTGAAGGTCAACAAGTTACAGATCAATTTGTACAACATTTTCAAAGCTTCCTTGGAGTTGCAATACCTGTTCAGACAATGGAACTTGAAAGCATGAATCCTAATACTGTTTCTAATGATGATGCTGACAAGATGATATGTGAAATGACTGATATGGAGATTAAAGATGCTCTCTTTGATATAGATGACAACAAATCCCCTGGCCCTGATGGATACACTGCAAGATTTTATAAGAAAGCCTGGAGCATTGTAGGAAGAGATGTATGTGATGCAATAAAGGAGTTTTTCAGAAATGGTAAATTTCTTGGGGAAGTTAATGCAACTTTAATCACTTTAGTTCCTAAAATCAAAACTCTAAAAAAGGTATCTGATCCATTGCTAGTTGCAATGTGTTGTATAAGATAATAAGTAAAATCCTGACCAATATAATGAAAAAGACCCTGTGTAAACTTGTAAGTCAAAACCAAAGTGCATTCATACATGGAAGACAAATCACAGACAACATACTTTTGACTCAAGAACTTCTCATGGGATACAATTGGAAGATTGGTTCACGAAGAGTAGCATTGAAGATAGACATACAAAAAGCCTATGATACTATTAATTGGGAGTTTTTGGAGAGCATTCTGAATTTGTTCAAGTTTCCTAGACAGATGGTCAAATGGATTATGGTTTTTGGCAGAAGTGCTACTTTCACAATTAATGTTAATAATGAGAGGTATGGGTATTTCAAAGCTGGTAGGGGTCTAAGACAAGGGGACCCAATGTCACCCTATATCTTCACCCTTGTGATGGAAATTTTCACCCTTTTTGTTTCAAAAACAGATTGAGGGTAATAGCAGATTTAGATACCACTGGGGTTGCAAAGAGCTCAAGATATCTCATATATGTTTTGCTGATGATTTATTAGTTCTTTGTCATGGAGATCTCAATTTTGTTAAGGTTGTGAAGTCAGCATTGGAGAAATTTAGTAGTATTTTTGGTTTAAAGCCTAACATAAGCAAAAGCACTATATTTTTTTGGCAATGTCCAGGATAATGTCAAGCAAGATATTCTAGCAACTCTGCCTTTCAAAGTTGGGAGCCTGCTAGTTACATTCTTGGGTGTACCACTGGTCACTAAACAACTCAATTTCACTGACTGTAAAGGACTAATTGATAAGGTAAAAGATAAAGTGAGCAATTGGAAAAATAAGTTGTTATCTTATGTTGGGAGATTGCAATTGATTGCCTCTATACTGTCTTCAATGCATGTATTTTGGGCCTCAGTATTCATTCTTCCAAAGGCAGTTATAAAAGATATTGATAAGCTCTTAAAAGGCTTCCTATGGTGTCAAGGAGAGTTATCCAAAGGGAAAGTCGAAGTTGCTTGGAAACAAATTTGTAAGACTAAAAGTAAAGGAGGTTTAGGCATTAAAGATCTTGAACAGTGGAATGAAATTTTGATGGCCAAACACCTCTAGAATGTTGTTTGCAGAAAAGACTCAATTTGGGTTAAGTGGATTTATGAATCAAAGCTAAAAGGGGAAAGTATATGGGTGGTCAAGTGTGATCAAAGTTCTAGTCATAACTGGAAAAACATACTTAATCTTAGAAGCAAGCTCAGAAGTCATATTATGTGTTATGTGGGCAATGGGGAGAGCATTTTCTTGTGGCATGATAGGTGGTGGGGTCCTAGTCCATTAAGTAATATCATTCCTATGGATACTCTTGAGCAAGCAGGACCGAGTCAAATGAAAGTCAAAGATATGATCTGCAATGAGCAATGGTCCTGGCCAGCTAATTGGATTCATGAATTTTCTACTTTGCTTACTATTCCTATTCCATCATTATATACAAGCTCTAATGATAAATATATGTGGATTACTAATGAAGGAAGCTGTGTTAACTATGCTACTGATGTGTTTCGAAAGCTTTAAATTTATAATACTAATTTCACCATTTTCCTTAATTTATAAAACCCATGGGTAAAGTATAACCCCCGTTTATAGTAAAGGTTTAGGTAAGACCAAGTCGTCCCAAGAGATTGTAGAAAAGCCAAGTTAGCAATTGTGTTAAAGTAAAGTCCCTAGATTGTCACTTATCCAAAGACTAGCAATTTAGATTGATTGTTTTATATGATTAAAAGCTATGTTTATTTAGGCTAAGAAACATGGAAGTCGCATGTAAATGATGAGCAAGAAATCATGAACAAGATATATAAGGAAGAGATGCATGGTTAACACTCGTACCTATAACTATCCAACATATTAAGAAACCCTTTCGACCTATGATTCTCAATATATCAAATGCATTAAGAATGGTTCATAACAGAAGTATACATAAGCCAATTTCCTCATCATATTCGTTAGACATGAGATAAGGCATTAAACAAGATTATGGATGGGTTGGTAAATGTTTTGTCGACCAATTTCTACAAGGTTAACACCAAGTTGCCATAGACAAACACCTTGAAATAATACCAAAATGGCAGACCCTTTCGACCTACTTCTACCACAGAGATACATCAAACATTCAACAATGATCCAAGCATAATCTCATCTATTAAACTTAAGCATAGTATCAATAGCAAGCGTACATTACATTGCAAACAACCATATAACTATATCACCCAAATAAACATATAACGACTACTCCATTATTGTAATAACAAAACACATGTCATTCAACATGAATTTCATAGACTTCATAATTCAATTCGACAAAGTAGAAAAGTGCACCAAAGTGATTACAACGAAAGAACAAATGATTTCACAGAGATAATTCTCTAGGCTCATTCTCCTACACTGTCACAACAATAGAATCACAACCTCGAACCCCGATATAGTGAACTTGGTATGAGTTCACCAATCTCACTTCGTATACTTTCCCTACTTCTCGTTGGTGTTGCCCCCTTTTTCTCTGCTTCGTACCTTTACTTTTATAGGCTCATCTTGACCTAATTCAACTCCAATATTCAGTAAATGAGGACAAGTGATCGGCCTCACAATGAATGCAAACAATAACTCTGTTTTTTAACTGTCAAGGTAAGTGCGCCGCACTTCATAGAAAGTGCGCCATACTTCGCGTACATTCAACTTCATATACCCGCCAAGCAAGTACGCCGCACACAGTCCTAAGACCGGCGTACTTGGGTCTTTCATACTTGTATATTTTCATTCGAAGTCCCTCCTTTCTTATATTTGTCATTTAATTGTCTTTTTAGTGGTATTTCTGACTTTCTTCTCTCGTTCTATCCTGCAACCAAATTAGTACCAATTCTACACAAATAACATGATATTCTATATAATATAATAGATAAATGATATATAATCAATGGAATAAACATGTATAATTGGAGTGTTATCAGCTACCAACAAAGTATGGAATGATTTAAGAACACATGATGATAAGGTGGAGTGGTATGACTTGGTATGGTTCTCAAACTGTACACCCAAACACTCCTTTATAATATGGATGGCAGTTCAAGGGAGGTTATCTACTCAAGAAAGAATGCAGAAGTGGTACACTGATAAAGTTATGAAATGTTCTCTTTGTGGAAACTGCTTAGATTCACTCAATCACCTGTTTTTTAAATGCCAATACTCCAATGAAGTCTGGTCTATAATGAAAGATAAAGCTGCAGTCAGTTCCCTTCTAGATAAATGGGATGATATAGTGAATAGTATGAAGAGTATGAGACATAATAGATCTATAAGAAGTATTTTGAATAGGATTATTTTAGCTGCAAGTGTCTATTTCATATGAAATGAAAGAGGTAAAAGGTTGTTTACAGATGAAAAGAAAGGCAACAAGGAATTGGCTATAAATATAATCAACCACATGAGACTTAAGTTGTCTACCTTTACTGTAAGGAAGACGAATAAGGTTATGGAAGTCTGCAAAGAATGGGAAGTTATTATGCAAAGATAGGGGAAAAGGAGTATTTGGAACTTGATGGGTGAATACAGTGAGCTAATATGAATGATTGTATGGTTGTTTCTATCTCCCCTGCTAATAAAGGGGTATTTGGATACTTGGATAAAAGATGCATAATCTGCTTTTTTAGTACAGACAATTGAGTTCATGTTAAGTGTGTTACTTGATGGTTATTACACCAACATCTCTAGTTTCTTTACATTGAAGAAACTGAGATTTTACAACTCACTAACAATTGATGGCCTTGTAACTTGGATTTCTAAAGTTGATTATCTATTGAATTTCAATGGCAGTTCTTAATAGGCCTTTGTTAGGTAATTGTGATCTAAATTGAAATGCTCTCTAGATAAACAGTCTTTTGAAAGTCATAAAGTAGGTTTCCAATTGTTGAAGGGTAAGTGAGTTTGGAGGACAGTGTATGAAGATAGGAATAGTGAGGAGTGAAAGATGAACCTACTTGGTCTTATCTATACACTGCCAAGGGGATTGGATGATACTCCCCTCAAGGTATGTGTTTCCAAAATCCTGAAGCCTTTTGTAAAGAGGGAAATGTAGGGATTTTGGAAGAACCCTTGACTGGGAATGATGGGTACCTAGTGAAGCCTTTTGTCTTGCCTACTTTGATTGTTGTGGATGCTGGATGAGTAATCTTGGTGGGAAGGCAAAAGGAAATGTAGCTAGATGATATTGGTGCTAGAGAGGAGAATGAAGATTCTGAACTGTGTTTGGATAATGAGATAATGTTATATATCTGTAGTTGTATTTAGAGGTCTAGTATTATCTGAGATAGTAGACAGCTTTGTCAGATATAGGATACTAGTTTTTTTTCTTTCTTTTAATTGATTAGGGAATGTCCTATATCAGGTGTATTTTTCTTCTTAAGTTGTAACAATTGATTGGAGTATAATATAAATTTTCACCTTTACACCAATTTTTTTTTTTATTGTGTCATATACTATGGCACAATTTAGGAGGTTTTATTAGCATTACAAATAAAGTATAGGTGACTTCTGGCCTGTTTGACCTGCTTCTGTTTTAGCTAAAGGGGTGTTTGGAATTGCTTATTTTTTCTGCTTTTCTCCTTATTATTAAGCAGAGGCAGTTTTGTGTTATCCATACTGCTTCTGCGTATCTGAGGTAAAATAAATAAGCATGAAAGGAGCTACTTATTCAAAATGTCCATTCAAGTAAAACCTTAAATTAATTTTTACTAGCATATTAAACCTAAAAGTCTAAAACCTTTCATCAATGAATTTGATTGATTTTTCGAGTATTATTGGACTTTTACAAAATAAGCAAATCCAAACAATATTTCCCGAAGCGCTTATTTTTTGAAGCTTATATGTACTCAATTATAAGCACAAGAAAAATCAGAAATAAAGCAAGCGAAAATTACTGCAAAGGCCACTGTGGAGAGTGGTTGCCTCGCAGTAAGCTGTTTTTTTTTATTCCATGTGAGGCCACTAAAATCGCTGCAAGCCTGCAGCGAGATGCTTTCCTTACACGTGTCACGTTTTTGTTGATTTGAAAAAAAAAAACAAAAAGAAGTTGTATTTCTTGTAAAGGTTGCAGCGAAATACCAAAAAAAGGGACCCACTACCTCTCTCTCCTCTTTTTGGACCCACCTTAATATATATATATATATATATATATATATATATATATATATATATATATATATATATATATATATATATATATATATATATATATATATATATACCAATTTCACTTCAAACTTGCAGCGAATTACAAGTTTTTGGGTCCACATGCCACGCGTTAATTAAAAAAAACACAAATGTATTTCTGGAATGTGTTGCAGCGAAATACAACATTTGGGCCCACATGTCACACACATTAACTAAAAAACAAAAAAATATGTATCTCGCCTTTGAATTGCAGCGAAATAGCATGTGGAAGGAGCAATATCTTTTAGAATCCGGTTGAATGACAATACTTACTCACCGGAGTAAGTATTGGTACCTTCCCTTTTAAATTTTCATACGTAAAAAAAAGTTTGGGAAAGATTGTGTTGTATGTTTCTCTTGAAAAAAAAATGCTTTCTTGTGGTGTTTTGTTGGTGGTTGTTTGTGGTGGAGTATTGTTGTGTTTGTGTTGTTGTCGTGGTGGTGGTGGTGGTGGTGGTGGTGGTGTTGTAGTGTTGGTAGAGTATTGTTGTGTTTGTGTTGTTTTCGTGGTGGTGGAGGTGTTTTTGTAGTGTTGGTGGAGCTGCTATGTGGTTGAGTTGTAGTTGGTGTCGTGGTGTTGGTGGTGGTGTCGTGGGGTTGGTGGTGGTCTTGTATTGTTGGTGGTGGTCTCGTGGTGTTGGTGGTTGTTTGGTGTGGTAGTGGCTGTCGTGGGGTTTGTGGTTGTGTTGGTGGTGGTGGAGGTGTTGTGTGGTGGAGGTGAGGTGTTGTACTGTCGTGGTGTTGGTGGTGGTGCTGTGGTGCTGTTAGTGTTGGTGGTTATGAGGTGTTGTTAATATGGCGCAAAATAATGATGTTCCGGTAAATATCAACCTTTGGTCTTTTAAAATTTTTTGGTTTTGATCCTTATTTTTTTAGTTAATACGTATATGTTTATTATATGTTTTATTAGGATTTTGCCGTTAATCTTACTTGTAGAAGTAAGCGAAAGTTGCTTCACGACATTAAGAAAAAATTTAGAAATACCAATAAGGATGCCATGTTTAGGCGAACGTGTTTTGGATGGTTGTTTGATTTAGCACAAATGCAAGAGACATGTATCCTTCTACATTATATTAGTTTATGTCAAGAGGAACCTGCCCAGGGAGACACGGATGTCGTTCCCTTGACGTATCATGTAAGAGGGTACGAGTTAAAATTTGGTAGATAGGAGTTTTGCCTCGTAACGGGTTTACGATTTGGGATTGAATTTAAAGAATTTTTAGAAGGTCGTCCTACTCCATTTAGGCGACGTGTCTTTTCATCCGTATATGATGGTTGTAGCATAACTGTCGGAATGGTGTATGATAAGCTTTATAGCGAGGACTTTGATAAACCTAGCGATAATGATGCCGTTCGCTTTAGTTTGGTAGGACTGTTGGTGCTAGTGTTGTAAGGGCTTGAGTTTAATTACAAATTCGATAATTGGATATGGAGCTTGGTAGACAATTTGGATGCGTGGAACATGTATCCTTGGGGTAATGTTGTATGGCGAACATTGTACAGTCAGTTAGCTGGCGCGGTTGGTACTCGTCTTGAAGCTTTTTATGCGAAACCGCCGCCACCGCCAGATGCTAAGGGTAAAGTAAAAAACCCTAAGTATACGTTGATGGGGTTTCAATGGGCCTTCAAGGTGCGCCTATGAATAGTTTTTGTTCTTTATGTTTATGTATAATGTTAAACAAATTAATCAATTAACTTTGTTTTTAGACTTTGATATTGGAGAGTTATAGTGTCGGGGCTGTTAGTTTTTTTAATCGTGAAGACCGCTATCCTAGAGCGTGTGCTTGGGGTTTTAAGAGGAGGTTTAAACGCAGTGTGCTCGATGAAACCCTTTACATGTTATGTATAATTTATATGAAATGAAAGTTATTGTTCGATATTTTATATGTATACCATAACAATATTGATTTTTATATATATATATATATATATATATATATATATATATATATATATATATATATATATATATATATATATATAGGAAACGCAACCTATTATAAGGCTTCTCCCCGATGATCGTGAGCGTAAAGAGGATTGGTGGGTTCATAGCTTAGCATACTTTGAGGGTCGTTGTACCCAACCACCGCCATTACCCCGCCCACAGACCCTTATAGCCGAGACGACGTTCCGGAAGAGTTATATAGAAAATTAACGGAATATGAGGAAAAACATAAGCAATTTGAAGCTTTGAACGATAAAGTACAACAACACGGGACGTTGATCCAACAACTATTAGGTTACATGCAGATAATTTTTATTATTTAAATTTGAAGCGTATACATAGATTAAATAATAGTTGTTTATTATTCCACAAGTAGTTGTTTATTATTCCGATATAAAATTAGATGCAGACCCAGCAAAGGGGTGTTAGTGGATTTACAGGGTTTCCGAACTCTAAGGTATGCTTTTACTCTACTATAGTTTATTTATTTTTTATCACATGTGCTTTTAGTTCGGATAACGAATGATGACGTATAGTCTATATATGGGCCACGAGCCCAAATAATAAATATTACTAAGGCCCAAAGCCACCATGCGTGGGCTATTATAACTTGGGCCGCATCAATAATGGGAATAGGCTCACATAAGCCCAAGCCCAACTAAACTATATATACGGTGTAGATAAGGATCTCCTATTTATGGAATAGATATCCTTAACCCGGATAAGCACCACGTGTGCGAAACGTAAGGAGCACGAACCCTACAAGGATTCTGCGCCTATATAAGGAATGACATAATTCTCATTAAAGGTACGATTCAAAACCCTAAAACTCTTTACGAGAACCCTAAATCGATTACTTACTCTCACGCCAGAGTCTAATCGTGGGAGACAATCCCACGATAAGCTTAACGGTGTTGTTTATTTTCTTAGTGCGCAGGTTTCAAGCATTAAGAAGCGAATTGGTACGAGAGCAAGAGCCTATAATCAGGAACGCCCAACTTTTGTATCAACAAGTGGCGCCATCCGTGGGACCCCTACTAAGAACTAAGGAACTAGAATGACGAAGAATAAGAATTCAAGCCAGCGGACTCCGCAGTTGGAAAAAACACGTGACCCCCAGAGGAAGAATCAACAAGATTCGACCCCTAGGCAAGTTCCTGGGACAACCAGCGCACCTGGTCACCAAGAGGCGGGTACAACCCAACCTCTTCCAGTGGTAGAACTGCCTATAAGGACTACCCAAACCGCAGTGGTCCCAAGTGTTGAGGAACTCCAGCGCACTCTCTTCACTACTCCTCACCAAACCGTACACCAGGCGCATCTAACCGAGATAGGGCGCCCAATACTGAGGCAAATATTCTTGCAGCAACTGAGGACACACCTGACCTAACATTGGGAAATTTTGTATCCCAAAATTATGAAACTCTGACGGCCCTCATGCAAGAAGAAGCAAGAAGAAGGTCGAGTACGAGCCTTCAAGCCCGGCTCAATTTTGGTCCTGAACGCGAACCATCACCACCGCGCCACCCACGAGGAAGACGCGCAGAACGTACTACTATCCACGATAGGTTGGGTACGACATCTGATTCACAATACTCAGAGGAATATGAAGGCAGCGAAAGGCGCACTAACGTTCACTCCAGACTTGGCAGCCGAGGGATACAAGACCGATTAGGACCTCAGCATTCACCAAGCCAAGGGTCCTCCAAATCTGGGAACAAGAGAATTCACGACAGATTGGGTAAAAGAATATCCCCAAGTGAAAGCCCCTCAAGCTCCTCCTCTGAAAGAAGCCGGCGCAAGCACCGAAAAAGAAACTACTCTTCCTCCAGCGACTCCTCAGACAACGAGGATAGGGAAACAGGACACTGGAAATCAAGAGGAAGACGTCGCGAAGAAGAAAATGAGGACATATCTCTTCCATGGCGACGCCAGATAATTGATGCGTTTACACGACGCATCAGCGATTACTCCGATCACAAAAGGAGGCGCATGCCCACTAACGTAAAAACATATGATGGAACAGGTGATCCGGATGATCATCTAAAGGTTTTCGAATCAGCAGCTACCATCGAAAATTGGCCGCAACCTGTGTGGTGCCATATGTTTAATTCTACATTGGTAGGGAATGCGCGCACGTGGTTTAACAAACTCCCACGATGGAGCATTGGAGGGTTTGAAGAATTACGGAAAGCATTCCGTCTCAACTTTACCCAAAGAAAGAAGTGCGCTAAAAACCCTGTTGAACTAGCCAGAGTAAAACAGCGCCAAGGGGAATCAACCAGCGCTTTTATGGAACGCTTCAAGGACGAGTGCATACAGGTCAAAGCGTGTCGCGAAATTCTAAAAATTTTAGGGTTCATGAATGGGATTAACAACCCAGAACTTATCCGGAAGCTAAATGACAAAGTTCCCCAAACTTTCGATGAGCTAACAAAGCGCACAAGATCCTTCATACAAGGAGAAGCAGCCGCTGCGGACAACAAAAAGGGTTACTCGAATTATAGGCAACCAGAACAGCCTAAGAGACAATCCAATGATCAGAATAACAACCGCAACAGGAATTACCGCAGTGGAAGAGACAATGACAAATATACCCCTCTCACAAAAACTCCGAGGGAAATATTTGTAACAGAAGGTGCAAATTTCCCAAAACCTCCACCAATGCGTACCGCAGAGGAAAAGCGCGTGGGGAATGGATACTGCGAATACCATGGTCAAAAAGGCCATACAACTAACGAGTGTGTCCAGCTACGACAACTAATTGAAAAGTTAGTAAGGGAAGGCAGAATGGACCACCTTGTAAAAAACATCAAAGAGGGAAAGGACAAACAAAGGAATGGGGGCAAGAAAGAACCTCCCAAAGAAAAAGCCGACACCATATACATGATACAGTCATGGCAACGTAAGATAAAACAAAAAGTCAGCCAAAAATTCTCTCTAGAAAGAGAGATATCCTTCCCTACTTTAGATGCGGACAACGCAGTAGTAGAACCCCTAACTATTGAAATACATACGGGGGGACATGATATCCACCGCATGTACATTGATGGAGGAGCATCCACTGATATCCTATACGATCATTGTTTCAAAAGACTGCGACCTGAAATCCAAAGTCAATTGATACCAGCAACAACGTCGCTGACTGGATTCACAGGAGAAAAGATTTGGCCTATGGGGCAATTACGCTTGCTAGTGGTCGTTGGAGATGAGCAACACTTAACAGCAACATGGATAAATTTCATGGTAATAAAGTCTCTTTCACCATACAATGGCATCATTGGGAGACCTGGAATATCATCCATGCGCGCTGTGCCATCCACAGCGCATGGGATGCTCAAATTTCCAGTAGATGGAGGAGTTGTTACCCTCTATAACACAACAGTACCACCAAAAGAATGCAACGCAGTAACCACTGAGGAGAGTAATATTCCAGAACAGCGCACAAAAAAATACCAAACCTAAAGGTCGCTATTAACCTCGATTACCCGGACCAACAAGTTTCGATTGGAGGATCTTTATCCGATAAAGGTAAAGCAGCCGAGTGCGCACTCCTGCAAAAGAACCTAGATATCTTTGCATGGGAACCAAAACAAGGCAACGGTCGGATCTATCGCAAGTAAACGGTCGGATCTATCGCAAGTAAACGGCAGTTTACCTCAAAATTCGACACCTTAGCCACACCTATACAGTGCAGCTGTGGGATGTGAAGACGATAGTGATTGAGAAAATCGCTCAGGAAAATAGATATCGGTACGCGGTAATTCGCGTACTCGAAAAAACGCGTGTATAGTCCTATTTTCCCTTCGGGGAAATCGGCTATACACGCATCAACGTCTGGAGCCTCTGGATGCACATCCATAGAAATGAAGTACTCAGATGAAAACTGACGCACATCATCCTCACTTATGGCAGAGCGAAAATCCTCTAATTGGGCAACCATTTTCATAAATTTATTAAGATACGCACACAAATTTACCTAATAAAACAGTTACTTTCTTTGCAAAAAAAGGCTTTGAAGAAGTGTGCAAGGGTGAGTATGTGTTTTTACTGTGTGTTTTAGGTAAAATGGGGGCGGTGACTCTTATATAAGGAGTCCAAAAACCCTAGATGACATCCACGTGAATCCCACTCACAAAACGTGTGGCTAGAAACCGAAACGGTACATGCACTTTTCCCCGTTTTACGAGGGACACGTGGACACAACCCCCGATTTTCGAGGCATTTCTTTGAAATATCTATGACTAGGTACATGGTACTCAATATTAGGCGGCAATATTTCAAAGTTCTCCCGCCACGCTTACCGCTCTTGTAACTAGTCAAGCATCCGCAACTATGAGCCGCGCACATTAGACTGGGGGGACATGATGACGTATAGTCTATATATGGGCCACGAGCCCAAATAATAAACATTACTAAGGCCCAAAGCCACCATGCGTGGGCTATTATAACTTGGGCCGCATCAATAATGGGAATAGGCTCACATAAGCCAAAGCCCAACTAAACTATATATACGGTGTAGATAAGGATCTCCTATTTATGGAATAGATATCCTTAACCCGGATAAGCACCACGTGTGCGAAACATAAGGAGTACGAACCCTACAAGGATTCTGCGCCTATATAAGGAATGACATAATTCTCATTAAAGGTACGATTCAAAACCCTAAAACTCTTTACGAGAACCCTAAATCGACTACTTACTCTCACGCCGGAGTCTAATCTTGGGAGACAATCCCACGATAAGCCTAACGGTGTTGTTTATTTTCTTAGTACGCAGGTTTCAAGCATTAAGAAGCGAATTGGTACGAGAGCAAGAGCCCATAATCAGGAACGCCCAACTTTTGTATCAACAACGAACAAGAGGATTTTCTAAACAATGACTCTGGTTATAAACATGAGGCCAATTTCACAAAAACGGGCTCATCATTTGCTTTCAATTCGAATAATGAACAAGAAGATGATTTTCTAAACAACGACTATGGTTATAATCATGAGGCCAATTTCACAAAACCAGGGTCATCATGTGCTTTCAGTTCGGATAACGAACAACAAGATGATTTTCTAAATAAAGACTCTGGTTATAAAAATGAGGCCAATTTCACAAAACCAGGGTCATCATGTGCTTTCAGTTCGGATAATGAACAAGAAGATCAACCAAGTAATACTTATTTGGATTTAAATAATCAACCGCAACCCATTCACCATAATTGTACAAATTGTTTTAAATATATCCCCCAAGTTCCTGAAACACCACTTTACAAGTCAAAACCATTTTCTACAGAGGTTTATAATAAAGAAAATAAAGTAAAAGTCAACGAGCTTTTTTTAAATAGGGCTACGTTAGACATAGAATATAGGTTGAAATCTATAGAAGATGGTTTTGAATTTGTTTCCAAAAAAAGTAATCCGACTACGCATAGCATTAAATGCGTTCAACATGGAAAATGTGCATGGTTTGTTAATGCAAAACGTTGGAAGAATTCAGATGTTTTTCAAATTACAAAGATGAATGATGTTCACACGTATGATAGAACTCAAACATTTCCTAACCATCGAAATGCAAACAAAAAAGTTATTGCCCACATTATGAAAGGTAAATTATAAGATGGTAGCCGTGATTTGAAACCGAGAGATATACAAAAAGATATATTGGCACAATATAAAACATCTATATCTTACAAACAAGCATGGAGAGGTAAGGATTATGGGTTAAAAATGTTAAGAGGTTCACCATTAGAATCGTTTGAGATGCTACCCTATTACTGTTACAACTTAGAGAAAAAAACCCAGGGACTGTGACACGAATCAAGACAAACAATGCAGGAGTTTTCAAAATTTTATTCATTGCAATTGGTGCATCGGTAAGTCTCGTTATTTTTTTTAATTTTTTTTATTAATACATTTTTTTAGATACATGACAACACGTTTGCTTCTAAAAATTGTTTATATTCAGTTGCGCACGTTTCGGAACCATCTTCGCCCAATACTTATAGTGGACGCGGCGCATTTAAAGGGTGTTTACAAGGGTACCAATTTCCAAGCTGTAGGGATGGACAGAAACAACCAAATTGTGTCAATTTCTTACGGTATATGCAGAGGAGAGACTGGAGATTTATGGTCGTGGTGGATGTCAGTACTTAAGGAGTGTGTAGGCGATAACCTATCATATCTGATAGGCATCCTTCGATAGCTTTATCAGTAAGGAAGGAGTTTCCGTCGGCGTTTCATGGTATATGTTGCCGTCATCTAATGATGAACCTTAAACTAAAAAATAAAAAAGTTAAAGGTCTATAATGGGGCATACTCTGGTCAGTTCAAATAGAAGTTCAACTAGAAGCGTACCAGATGAGTGGCAAAGAAAAATGAACATACTCTGGTCAGTTCAACTAGAAGCGTTCCAGAAGCTAATGGTGGCTGATCCTACACGTTGGTCTAGAGCGCATTGTCCACGTACTCGTTACAATTACTGTACATCCAACAGTGTCGAGTCTCTTAATTCTTGTTCTGTTAGGTACAGAAACCTATCGGTCACAATGTTGACCGACACGTATCTAGATATGGTGCAGAAGTGGTAATTTAACCGTCGCAAAGCTGCATGTATTTATTGCTTAAAAAATAAAGTATATATTAAACGTGTGAGTTGATGGTAAATTAATTAACTGATTTATATTCATGTTTTTTGTAGCAACAATGAAGTACGAAATCACTGATTGGGCAGCAGATAAGGTGGAAAAAAGAAAAAGAAAAAGCGTCAGATGGGTTGTATTCGGAATTAACCAATTTCAGTATCAAGTTTCTGATGGGCTATATAACCGTGAAGTGAACTTACTGACCAATGAATGTGAATGTCGGAAATGGCAGCTTTCTGGGATACCTTGTGATCATGTTATTGCTGTTAGTAGGTTTTTGGGTCTAACAAATTGTGTTCAATATGTACAGGACTGGTTTAAAAAGAAAAAATATCAAGCAACCTACGCGGAGTCAATTCAATTTGTTGGCAATTTTAACGAATGGGAGTATCCAAGCCTGATGAGGCGAAAAATGAACCACTTTTAGGGGGTCATTTAAGCCCGGAATTGAATTTATTTGATCAAATATTGCCCTAAATCGTTCCTTTTGTGATTTTAGGTACTTTGGGAGTGAAATTTGGAAAAGGAAGCAATTCGGACGTTTTTGGAGCATAAAAGTGAAGAAAACGCCAAAGACTTAATTTTCCATGCTGAGAACAGTACCTGACAGCGTCAAGAGGAAATTCATGACGGCGTCAAGAGTAAAAGTGGTGACGACCCAGTGCAAACCTGAAGGCGTCACAACAAGGGCGTCAATACTATTTTTGGTGACGGCCTGCATAAGGAGTATACATGACGGCGTCAGACCCAGATCTAGGAAGTCCGAGAAACTATTTGGCGGCGAGATGACGGTGTCAGAATTTTGTTCTTGATGCCGTCACCTTTCAGAATCTATATATAGTTTTCTATTTTTCATTCATTTGAGAGAAATGTGTGTGGAGAAACCCTAGGGCCGAACTTTGTGAACCCTAGCTCGTATTTTACAGTATATTCAAGGGTTTTCACCCCTTGAATCCTTTCATGTGCTATTGAGATAAGTCTTCTCTTAATTCAATCAATATGTCTATGTGTTGGTTGTCTATATCTCGTGC
This sequence comes from Artemisia argyi, assembly GCA_030686995.1. NCBI lineage: Eukaryota > Viridiplantae > Streptophyta > Magnoliopsida > Asterales > Asteraceae > Artemisia > Artemisia argyi. The sequence goes on from CM060684.1 coordinate 155,447,452, forward strand.
TTGTCTTGATTTCAACATGTTAGGCTAGATCTATCTTGTGTTTGCTTAGATCTAATGAAACCTAGATGTTAATTATGTGTTGATTACTTGTTTATGGTTGTATTGGATGAATGATTTCAATGTTAGGCTTAAGAAAACTGGCAGATCTCCATTGTGTAACATGCTTGAACGTCTTAGGAAACATGAACCGATGTGTACTAGGTTTTATTGGTTGTATTTAATGCATGAGTAAATTCTAATGATCCCATGTTAGGAGCTTCTTAGCCGGCTCGACATAGGAGTGAAGTAGGCACTCATAGGATTGGGGAAGTAAGAACGCCACCCCATGAATGGTATTAAGGAATACAATCCGTCATCCACGCAACTATAACAAGTAATTAACGTGTAAAAGATATCTAGGGAGTAGTGAAATCTAAGTAAACACATTTCTCCCATATATTGATCACAACCTTAGTTTAATATAGTTTATTTTCATTTCTAGTATTTTATTTTGATTGCATCTTAGTATTGGGTTAGTTGACTAGCAACTAATTCCGCCCAAATCCTTCAAACCCCGAGATTTTTACTTGCTTTCCTAAAAATATAAAAATACAAAAAGAATCATACCTCATCTCTAGACCTAGTCTTTAGGTTTTCTAATCCTAGCGACACTATTCCTAGCTGAACGATCAATCCCCTGGTACTTGTCATTATACTATACTACATCGATCAGGTACACTGCCTGGTGGGGGTTGTAAGCTTCTTGAGATCCCTCGAGAGGTAAAGCCTGGTGCAATCCTCACGCATCAAGTTTTTGGCGCCGCTGCCAGGGGAATAGTTATTATCTAGGTTAGAATCTCTTTTTATTAGGTCTACTTGCTAGATTCCTTTCTAGTAAGATTTTATTTTTATTATTAGGTTCTCTTTAGTCTATCTTTTTCTTTGTGCCTTTGTTAGTAAATTAAATTCATTGACTATTCCGTTGACCATTATGGAAAACGCGAATCCACCCCTTTCCCCTAGAGAAGTGGCTGTGTTACGTGAACAAATCGAGAGGGAGATTATGGAACTTAGGGAGCTTAATAGGTTGATTAAGGTTGAGCTCGACCATGCATTTAGTGACCTAGCGACCGCCTTATATTCAAATGAGGACCTAGGGCCTAATGATTTTATGAATGTTGTTGAGGAACTTGAAGAGGGGGAAATAGATCCGAAGCTAAATGATTATTTTAATCTATACCCCACTAAGGAGGAGATTGCATTATAATAATCTTATTGATGACCCTCGATCTCCTTTTACTAGAATCGAACCTAAGATTAAGAGAGGCGATCCTAAGAATGCTAAGATACCATGTATGATTGGGTATAGACACGTTGACAATGCTTACATTGACTTTAAATCCCCAATCAATATTATGTCCTCAAGTGTTTATAATGATATAGTGAAAACAAGACTTGAACCTAGAAGAGATCCCAAATACCCCGGTGGAGTTTGTAACTTTGTCGGGAGAGTTAAAGGTCTACATGTCTTTGTTGGAAATTTCATTTATATCACCGACTTTATGATTGTGGAAGATCTTGCTAATGTTATTGATTGTCAATTATCCAATGTTGTGTTTGGTAAACCGTTTGTTGAAGCGTCCAAGTTAGAATATGATGAGATAGAAGGGACAATCCGATTTGCAAGTAACACCGATAGGATCACTTATAGGATGCCTAATAGAATGAAAGAATTTCGCTTTATATCCCGATTTGACAAGGATAACATTGGTGCTTTTGAGGACATCAATGAAGAGGATAAGAAAAAGGGCATGGATTATGTATGGGAAAAGAGGAGTCTTTTCTACAAAGATTGCTTGGCTCTAGGACCAAAGTATAAAGTCGATAAGGAATTTGCCCATAGGATTATAGGAGCGATTGAGAAAAAGGTGATTGGCTTCTACAAAGAACATTTACAATCAGAGAGTGAAACCAACAATGAGGTCACGTAGTAACCCATGACCTTGAGTCTAGCTACAAGACTCGTAAATAAAGAAAAGCGCTTCTTGGGAGGCAACCCATGCTTTGTGTGATTTTTATTTTGTTTGGTTGTTATTTGCTTCCGTATGCATGCTTTATTTTTATTGTTGGTAGATCATGTTTCTAAACTAAATAGTGGAAATACTTTATTTTGTTGTTTGGCTTAGTCTTAACTTCACTCAAAGGTATTTTTGCAAAAGATAAGTGTAAGGGGAAACCCCAAATATGTTTTTAAGAAACAAACAGATCATGATTATCCACAATATTAAATGAACATGTATATTCGTATTTGTTAGAGTCAAATGCTTGTATCGAGTCATAATGAAGTTTTGCAGGATTTTCCAGGAAGTAGAACCAAGTTTTTCCAGAAATTTTTTGGAAACTTAACATAAGAATTTCTGCAGGTCACTTCTGACGGCGTCATGAGTTTACTCTTGACGGCGTCACGTGTAAAAATTTGGAAATTTTACCGGTTTTGTTTTTCTAACGGAGTCTTAAAGTTTTTGTTGAATTATTAGTTTTATAATCTCCAGGAAATCTGCAAACATCATTCCACAAGCATTATATCTTATTTTGTTTTCTAGGATTTAGTAACATATATAGATTGCCGCCAATTTTATGCGAGGTTGCCTTGTCTGTTTTCTCAGGATTTACAGGTTATGTATGACAAGAAGATGATTTATTTTCCTGGAAGGGAAGCTTTGATTGTTCATTTCCTTGGAGGAAGATTTAACCTGGCCACCTTATTATCCATACCGAGCGAATTAGGGGAGTATTTGATTTCATTCTTTTTACTTATTTCACTTTTACATTCTTTACTTGAACATTGGGGACAATGTTCATCTTAAGTGTAAGGGGAGGGTAAAATGATGATACCTTACAGATATACTTTCGCTTGAGTTTGTTTGTTTGATGGTAGATGTGTAATAAAACTATGAGAAATACTTGTTAGTGCAATTTTAGCGCCATATTTAAAATTTTTTACAACTATTAGGAGTGAAACTTTAGCCATAGCAAGCGTCTCATGGATAGGAGATTGTATGACTAGCACATAACCGTACTATTCAGAAAAATTTTCCACCCAAATATGTGAGGTTCGCCTTTAGATTTGATAGGAAAAGCATTTACTATTAGTGCTTATGAGTGTACCGGTAGCATTTAGATTCTAGAACTTGCGTTAATGATGCATCCCGAGACCGCTAGTGAGACTACATTCGTGTAGTAGGATTTACTACATGATAAGAGGCATTAGGATCACCCTTCTGTTAAACCCGTATCATAATTACTTGACCATTTAAGTCATATTACTTGGCTAGTTAAGTCAATTAATTTTTCCCACACCTTAACGTTGTACTCATTTTTAGTACACGAAACCCCTAGTACACCCCTCCGAGCCTATCTTTTCGTTTCTAACTTTAAGCATTTTACTTAAAGGAAGAATTTGTTACATCCCACTTAAATGGATACCCAAATCGCCTTAGCCTTCTGTGTATGTACTCATCTTTAGTGCATTATTGTTATGTGTTAAACCCTTAGTTAATTATCTAATTGATTACATGGTTGCTAAGTCGAGTCATATCCTTGTACATATTGTTTTGGGACGATTGGGACTCATGGGTAAAGTACTTATTTTATGGAGTAATGGGGAAGAACATCATTTATTACCCCCATATGTACGTTAATCTTAAAAGTACTCCAAGTGTTTTAATTATCTTAATTCGAGTCATTAGACTAGTTTATTGTAAAGCATGTAAAAATTTAAGTGTAATGGGAATTTTCATTCCCTACGATGTATTATTTTGGATAGTAGGGTAAGAGTGTATGCCAAAAAAAAAAAAAAAAAAAAAAAAAAAAAAAAAAAACAAACATGCGGACTACCATCCCTTTTCATTCTATGTTCATTTTATGTTTTTGTTATTTTTCATTTATTAGATTAAGTCGAGTCTAGTCTTGGCTTAGCAACGCCATATTGTACATGTAATTAACTAAGATTGTTAACTCGCCACCAGTAGAGAGTGCCTATATCCAACAAAACCGTGTATTTCATATCCCTACACCTAACGTTACAACCCTTTAAAAGACCTCTTTGATAGTTTATCCTAGGTGCTTACGCCATGTGGTGGAGGTTTGATCCTTTCCTAAGCCTATGGTAATCTATTTTGCTATGACAGGTAGTGAGAGATGTTTTCCATTTCCATATTGTAATTTATACTTTATTACACCCGAGACATGTGAGTATCTAAACACTATTTGTGAGGTGCTAGTATATGACCTCCGTGCTTGTCTTTGGTCTTTAGTGGAACGATTATTTGTTGTAATTACTTTTATATTAGTGTTAAATGACCGCTAACTTGTATTTTGATTAGAATAAAAGCGCATTTGCTTGAGGACAAACAAATCTCAAGTGTAAGGGTATATGATGAGGCGGAAAATGAACCACTTTTAGGGGGTCATTTAAGCCCGAAATTGAATTTATTTGATCAAATATTGCCCTAAATCGTTACTTTTGTGATTTTAGGTACTTTGGGAGTGAAATCTGGAAAAGGAAGCAATTCGAACGTTTTTGGAGCATAAAAGTGAAGAAAACGCCAAAGACTTAATTTTCCATGCTGAGAGCAATACCTGACGGCGTCAAGACGTCAAGAGGAAATTCATGACGGCGTCAAGAGTAAAAGTGGTGACGACCCAATGCAAACCTGAAGGCGTCACAACAAGGGCGTCAAGACTATTTTTGGTGACGGCCTGCATAAGGAGTACACATGACGGCATCAGACCCAGATCTAGGCAGTCCGAGAAACTATTTGGCGGCGAGATGACGGCGTCAGAATTTTGTTCTTGACGCCGTCACCTATCAGAATCTATATATAGTTTTCTATTTTTCATTCATTAGAGAGAAACGTGTGTGGAGAAACCCTAGGGCCGAACTTTGTGAACCCTAGCTCGTATTTTACAGTATATTCAAGGGTTTTCACCCCTTGAATCCTTTCATGTGCTATTGAGATAAGTCTTCTCTTAATTCAATCAATATGTCTATGTGTTGGTTGTCTATATCTCGTGTTTGTCTTGATTTCAACATGTTAGGCTAGATCTATCTTGTGTTTGCTTAGATCTAATGAAACCTAGATGTTAATTATGTGTTGATTACTTGTTTATGGTTGTATTGGATGAATGATTTCAATGTTAGGCTTAAGAAAAATGGCAGATCTCCATTGTGTAACATGCTTGAACGTCTTAGGAAACATGAACCGATGTGTACTAGGTTTTATTGGTTGTATTTAATGCATGAGTAAATTCTAATGATCCCATGTTAGGAGCTTCTTAGCCGGCTCGACATAGGAGTGAAGTAGGCACTCATAGGATTGGGGAAGTAAGAACGCCACCCCATGAATGGTATTAAGAATTACATTCCGTCATTCACGCAACTCTAACAAGTAATTAACGTGTAAAAGATATCTAGGGAGTAGTGAAATCTAAGTAAACACATTTCTCCCATATATTGATCACAACCTTAGTTTAATATAGTTTATTTTCATTTCTAGTGTTTTATTTTGATTGCATCTTAGTATTGGGTTAGTTGACTAGCAACTAATTCCGCCCAAATCCTTCAAACCCCGAGATTTTTACTTGCTTTCCTAAAAATATAAAAATACAAAAAGAATCATCCCTCATCTCTAGACCTAGTCTTTAGGTTTTCTAATCCTAGCGACACTATTCCTAGCTGAACGATCAATCCCCCGGTACTTGTCATTATACTATACTACATCGATCAGGTACATTGCCTGGTCGGGGTTGTAAGCTTCTCGAGATCCCTCGAGAGGTAAAGCCTGGTGCAATCCCCACGCATCAAAGCCATATACATCCTGTTACTCCTCCAAACATGAACAACCCTCAGCCAGGTCATCCAAAAAATACAAACTGTATACCATCACAAGGTGAGGAACCAACTACAAGACATTGTAGCAGGTGCAATGAAGTGGGTCACACTCGTGGGCGATGCAACATATCATTCGTCCCTGATCCACCTGTACGCAAAGGTAAACAAAAGCAACAAGAATTTGCAATGGATAAGCAACCATATGCTCAAAACTCGTACGCTTACCAAGACTATGGTCAAAACACATACCCCACTAACCATAATGATCAAAACCAATACACGCAAACATTCGATCATACCCAGTACGCGTCTCAAAGTTACTACCACAATGGATACCCATCTCAACAATATGATCAAAACACGCATGCTACATAAACGTATGATCACAATCACACACAACCATCATTCAACATGTCTCAACAAAACCAAACACAAACACTTCAAAATGATCATCAATACCCATCGCATATGTATCAACAATACGATTCCCAGCAGTATGCCTCTTAACATATAGATGATCACAACACGCAACGTTCAAATAGTTGGTTTAATCACCTTGGTTTTTAAGATGGTAGAACAGTTTATGTGTTTTTAATATTTCCAACTTACTAAATAATGTAATTTACGTATCCTGTAATAAATTCCTTCTTTTTTAATGTTGTTATATAAATGTTGCCGTACTTTCCTTAACCAATAATTCACAAAATGTGTAATTACAAATCATTATCATAGGTGTGTTAAGACTTGACAATGAGTACAATTTTATATATCACATACCTCTATAAAAACAAAACTAATATATATATATATATATATATATATATATATATATATATATATATATATATATATATATATATATATATATATATATAAACCCTAAACTCTTAATCTTACAATCCAAAAACAAAAAAACATAACCCTAAAATTACATGTATTTCGCTGCAAATAAGAAGGGAAATACATACATACATACATAGACATATATACATATATATATATATATATATATATATATATATATATATATATATATATATATATATATATATATATATATATATATATATATATATATATATATATATATAGTAAACTATTTGAGTGGCCCAAGAAAATAAAAACGCTGCAAATAACAAGTGGTGCTCTTTTGTTCTTATTCAGTTGCAATGGATACAAGAAATACATTTGTTTTTTTTATTGAACGAGTGGGCCCAACACTTGCATTTCGCTGCAACTATGCATAGAAATATATATATATATATATATATATATATATATATATATATATATATTAACGTGGGTCCAAAAAGAGGAAGAGTGTGAATGGGTCCCTATTTAATTGTATTTCGCTGCAAAGTGTATGTGAAATAAATGTTTTTTTTTTTGTTTTTTTTAAATCAACGAGAACGTGACACGTGTACGAAATCTATCTCACTGCAGGCTTGCAGCGATTTTAATGGCCTCACAGGGAATAAAAAAAAACCCAGCCTACTGCGAGGCAACCACTCTCCACAGTGGCCTCTGTAGTAATTTTCGCATAAAGCAATCCCAAATACTCTTTTGATTTGACCCGTACAGATAAATGACACATGCATAAGAATTTTGAACTTTGTGATTTAGTATTCTAGGTTTTAAAGGAAAAACACATATATGATATTATATCGGTGGAAATGATGCTTCACGGTCATGAAACTTTGCCACTTCCTACAGATCTTCACTGCCCCTTAACTTTGCGATCTCCTTTATGTTTCTGTTGGTGAAAGTTTCAAAATGACACAAATTGATCAGTTTAAATGATATGAAAACTCGTCAGTAGGAAATAAGGATACTCACTGATCAGGGTCACCAACAAAGGGTGATCTTCCAATGATGAAGTAGAGTAAAGTGACCCCAGCAGACCATACATCAACCTTGGGGCCCTGGTATATAGACTTCGACAATACCTGAAACATATAAGAACACGTATAATCAGGATACGAAAGAAGATCGTTAGAAAGATGCATGATGGTTTAGTGACATTTTATTCTTTTCACAAGCATATATTACTGAAAAATGGTAGCCTTAATGATGAACATTTTTAACACTTCAAAGGGCTATTGGTAAACTAAAATGCCGCCCGACTGCCATGGATAAAAAATTAGAGGTGGCAAAATGAGTGGCTCAAGCTGGTTGGATAACAGGTGATTTTGTTATGGGTCTAGAGTCTATAGACAGGTTAGACCGGCTTGTGTTGTCCCAAAAAACTTTTTGGCACAAAACTTGGACCTCTTTTTTATATATTATTAGGTATCTAAATCTTTGAAAGTTTTTGATGTACTTTTTGATGCAACTTAGAGGTAATTGATTTGGTGTGTGTATTTTTACTTTTGTTTACTTTAATAGATTACTTGGCAACATAATGCAGAACCACCCCTATTTGATATTTCGATGTTATTAACGTTCTATTACTAATCATCAAGTTCAGTCATAAACTTGAGGTTTCATTCTTTCAATACTTGTTTAATTAATTAATAGCAAATGTGATAAAACTCATAAGCACATTTCTAACACTGCAGGATTACATATTTACGGCTTCAAAGCTATGTAAATGATTTCTTAAGATTCATGCTTGGCCTATATTAAAATGGACCTAATGATTTGGCTGTTCAGGGTGCACATGTTTTAATGTAACATTTTTTATTTGAGATTACTTTATCTATGAAAAAATTATTTGCTTTTCTTTAATGGTTCTGTGTTTCAATGTTTGAAGTTGATTCAGGTGTTTCTGTAGCTTATAGCTTATAAGGAATATGCTTTTATCGTTTGCTAAGTCTTTAGATTAATGTTTACAATGATTGATCCAAACCCGCTAAGTGTTTAGATTAATTTTTACAATGGTCAAACCAACCCCCATTCTTGACATAGTGACTCTTTGTGGAGTCAAAACCAAATGCAGGTACAATTTAGTTAACCGTACCATTCTCTTTGCTCTTTCAAGATTTTACATTTTGAAAGTGCAAAATTATTAATGGTGGATTTCTTTCTTTTTTTTGAAAGATTGTATTTGTTAGGAACTTTTTGTAACCACGTTAAGGCTAATCATACTTCACATGAGTATTAGTAATATATATATATATATATATATATATATATATATATATATATATATATATATATATATATATATATATATATATATATTTAATTTATTACTTTCATGAATAATGAGTCTATGATCATGAATTAAATAGTGTTTGGGGTTGTTAATTTGAAGAAGGATCCTCTAAAATTGTAAACACAATTTTATTAAAGTTGCGAGCCATTGGATTTGATCCAATGACTCAAATCAAAAGAAGTTTTTTGATTTGAGTCATTAGATCAAATTCAATGGCTCACAATCTCATAACTTTACTAAAGTTGTCTTATACAACTTTAGAGGATCCTCCTCCTGTTAATTTATGTTGCAGATGATTGCTTAAGCTACCCGAGGGTTTAAAAACAATACTCATAGCTGTAACCATATAAGTAGCATTTTCTGTTACCTTTAGCAAAATTCATAATTGGGATAGGGCTAATCTCTAATGCAAATAAAGTAATAATTCTTTTAGTAGTTAGTTAGGTGGTATCAACTGAACTCATAAATACCCTTTGCGATTTGTTTTTGTTTTTATAAAGTTATTTTAGGCAACAATTCCTGAAATAGTAAAGCTGACAATTTGAGACTCATTTATTAAACATGGTTCAAGTTTATTAAATATTTATTAGATGACACGTCTAGTTGGATAATATTCTAGATGGTCCAAATGGTAGTTGATATAAAGTGCAATTGTATAGCAATTACCTAACGGGTCGGGTCTAGCGGGTCAATGAAAATTGATGATTTTTTTACCTTTTCATTTGTAACTCAAAATATTATTTATTTTTTAAAATTACGCAGGTTAATCGAGACCTGTCTAGACCCGTGACCCAACCCACCCAATTTTACCAGTTATATGAAATAGCATGGCGAAACTAATGATCTTCTACTCCCAAGCATATTTTATGCAAGACCATAAGCTTATAAATGACTAAGTAGTAACTTTTATGTAAGTGAGTTCTATTGTTTTCATCACATAAAGCTCTCAACCATTTCAACATATCTACCTTTTTTTCCTCAAATAAAAGATACGTGTCCAGCAATAAGTTGGCTACTGTTACACCCTTTTCTTCCTCTTTGACTAATTAACTACGCCAGCTTCCATCTTTATCCCTTTTTATTTGATTCCAATTTCTTTCTTTATCATCCATTCCTTCACACCTCTCTAGCTTTTAATGGAGATTCTCGGTTGATAAAGTTTTACACCTTTTTCTTATGCAATCTTTTGTTCTTGACTCTTAATTGCTGCACTATTTTGGTTATGGCCAAGGTTATATAAAGGTTCGATTTTATAGAGTTTTTAATATGTTGTTCTAGAGTCTCGTTTGAAAGCTTTTAAATGTGGTTGATGTTTCTAAACTAGGTTCTTTGCTAATAATCTTCAAGGAACGTAGCCACCTGGGGAGAGCCTTGCAGCTGCAGGTGATGCTGAAATGACAGAGAAAATTGCAGTTGCATTATTGGATGTGAGTCTTAATCATGCTTTTATATATATGTCAAACATTCTAACAATTAGATACACCATGGTTTACTAATCACTAAATTTTAAGTAACATCTATGTAACTGTAGAAAATCACAAGTTTAACCAAAAACAACTCTTGAATCTCAATTCAAGAACCAAATTTATTACTCAACCAAAACCACAAGATCAATAAGAAACTGATCTTAATCAATCTCTATAACCAAACCAAACTATCAAGAACCAACTCACAAATCTTACCCACTGCTATTCAGTTGGTAAGCTATTGACTAAATATCAATAGTACTATTACAATGACCTCATAAACTCTCAAAAGAATGAAATACAGATTATATGAATAACAAGAGAACTGTGTGTAGCTTTGGTGATAAACGGCTTGTGAAGATAATGAAACCCTAGCAGAGATGGAAGCTTAAATAGTCTTGACTAAAGAACTTTAGCAGCTTGTCAGCTTTAGTCCTTAATCTTTATCCACTTGCTACTTTCACCCAAACTTCATCTAAAACCATATATCTGAAAATAAGAGAATGACACAATAAGTCCCTGTTAATTATGTGTTCCAGATTTAGAGTTATTTTCAACATCCCCCCTTAACTCAAACCTGGAACACATCAAACATTCCAAGTTTAGAAACCAATTTTTCATGTTGAAGTTTATCAAGTCCTTTTGTAAATACATCAGCTGTTTGATCAGTTGACAGAACCTTTATGGTTTTAATAACCCCTGCCAAAATTTTATCTCTTACAAAATGCAAATCAATTTCTAAATGCTTAGTTCTTTCATGAAAAACAGGGTTTGCTGCAATCTTAATTGCAGCCTGACTATCACAAAATTGCTTTATAGGTAAAAAATGTTCCCAGTTTAGGTCTTTTAAAACTTTTAAGACCCAAACAATTTCTGAAGTAGCAGAAGCCATTGCTCTGTATTCAGCCTCTGCACTTGACTTAGAAAGGGTGTTTTGTTTTTTGCTCTTCCAAGAAACAAGTGAACCATTTAAGAAAATACAAAATCCCGTAACAGACCTTCTAGTAACAACACACTTAGCCCAGTCAGCATCCACATAAGTCTCAAGAGACTGAGAAGAATTTTTAACAATATGTATTCCTCTACCAGGGGAACCTTTAAGATATCTAAGAACTTTAAGTGCAATTTTCAAATGAGACTTAAGTGGTTTATGCATAAACTGACTTAAACAATGCACAGCATAAGATATATCAGGCCTAGTGTGTGTAAGGTAAATTAATTTACCTACTAGCTTTTGATACTCAGTTATTTTGTTTAAAACAGGATCAGATATAGTTGGTTCATTAGAAATAGTTAAACTCTGTTCTAAAGGAAAAGCAGACGGCTTACACGCCAGTAAACCAAACTCAGATAAGAGATCTAAACAATATTTTCTTTGTGTTAAACAAAGACCTTTATCTGTTTCAATAACCTCAATACCTAAGAGATACTTAAGTTTTCCCAGATCTTTAATCTGAAATTTAGATTTGAGAAAAGTTTTAAACTTTTCAATCTCAATCAAGTTGTTACCAGTGACAATAATATCATCAACATAAACAAGTAAACCAACAAAATTTCCAGAATCATTCTTGACAAATAAAGAGTAATCACTTTTACTTTGCACAAATCCATTTTCAATTAAAGCACTAGTCAACTTAGCATTCCACTGTCTAGGTGCTTGTTTCAACCCATATAAAGATTTTTTAAGCATGCAAACTCTCTTGTCATTAACATCAAAAAAACCTTCAGGTAAACACATATAGACAGTCTCTTCTAAATCTCCATACAAGAAAGCATTATTGATATCAAGTTGAAATATAGGCCAATCTTGCTGAACAACAAGATTTATAAGACACCTAACAGTCACAATTTTAACAACAGGCGAGAAAGTTTCATCAAAATCAACACCCTCCTTTTGATTATAACCCTTAGCAACAAGTCTCGCTTTGTATCTATCAACTTCACCACTAGATTTATATTTAATCTTAAAGACCCATTTAGATCCTATGGCTTTTTTGCCCTCAGGCAACTCAACAATATCAAAAGTGTCATTCCTATATAAGGCTTCCATTTCACTATTAATAGCATCTAACCAGTGTTGATACATACAAGCCTCCCAATAATTTTTTGCTTCAAAACTCTTATTTAACTCAACAACAAAACAAAGAGTGTCATTTTTAAGTTTTGCATAAGTAACAAACTTTTCAAGTCCAAATTTGACTTTAGAGTCAACAATGTAATCATTATATTTGTTTGGAAACACAGATGACCTATCTGACTTTCTTAAAGAAGGTTGCTCATTTTGAAGATTGATCCCTGCTGCTTGTTCACGTAAGGGACTGAAACCACCCTCAGAACTTGTCACACCACTTGGTGTTGCAACAGTCTCACCAATTCTGGTAATCCCATTGGAACCAGGAGAATGCCCCATATCATTCTCCATATGGTCAAGAGTTGGACTGCCTAGAGACTGGGAGTAGTTACCATCACTCAAATGATGACCATCTTGAGTATGGTCATCTAAAGGTGTATCATTTTGACCATTATCATCATTGGGTGTGCCAAGGTTATCACAAGTAACTTCATCAAAGAAATTAACATGATCTAAACCTTGACTGAGAGGGTCAGGAGCAGCAGAGAAATTTTTAATCTTGAAAGGAAAGACTTTCTCAAAGAATTTCACATCTCTAGAAAAAACAAATTTTTTTCTTTCAAGACTATAAAGTTTATAACCTTTCTGAAAATTTGAATATCCAACTAAAACACATTTTTCAGCTCTACTACTAAACTTATCATGACTGGTAAGAATAGTAGCAAAAGACAAACATCCAAATACACGTAAGTGACTTAAGTCAGGTTTTCTATTAAAAACAAGTTCAAAGGGAGACTTTCCATTCAGCACTGAGGAGGGTAATCTGTTAATCAAATAAGTGGCAGTTAGGACACATTCAGACCAAAGATATAAAGGCAATCCCCCCTGAAACATAAGGGATCTTGCCACATTCAAAAGATGCCTATGTTTCCGCTCAACCACCCCATTTTGTTGAGGTGTATAAGCACAGAATGTTTGATGCATAATACCATTATTTTCACAAAATTTATTAAACTGGTTATTAACAAACTCAGTACCATTATCACTTCTGAAAATCTTAACACACTTTTCAAACTGTGTTTTTATCAGATTATAGAAAATTTTAAGATAATCAAACACCTCATGCTTACTTTTAAGTAAGTAAACCCATACAGCCCTGGTGAAATCATCCACAATTGTTAAGAAAAAAGTATGACCTTCTTTACTTTTAACTTTATAAGGACCCCAAAGATCAAGATGAACCAAATCACCAAGAGCTTCAGTTTTATGATCACTTAAAGGAAAGGATTCTCTAGTTTGCTTGGCCTTTTGACAGATGTCACAAGGATCATTTTCAGTTTTATTTTCAAAACCAATTTCACCATTTAACACTGCAAGAACTTGATCAGAAGGATGACCAAGCCTGCAGTGCCATATTTTCTTGGTCAAACTACAAGTAATACTAGAATTCTTAAATCCTAGACTAGTACCTTGATTTCCATCAAAGTAATACAGACCATCCTTTTGTCTACCAATCCCTAGAACACTCATTCCCCTCAAATCCTGAGGTAACACATAACATTGTGATTCATCAAAAGCAATAACATATTTGCTATCTCTAGCCACTTTATGCACAGACATCAAACTAACACAGTATTCTGGAACTACCAAAACATCATATAGAGTTAAGTTTTTGGTTAAGACCATATTTCCAACTTTGGTGATCAAAGCCTCAGTTCCATTAGGATGTGAGACTTTGATTCCAAGTTTGGAAATATCAATTACATTAACCAAAAACTTATCTGTATATGTAAGATGTTGATTGGCACCAGAATCAACAATAAGCCCAGCTGCAACAAGTGCATATCTAAACTTACTATTGTTACAAAAAAATCTTTGAAAATTCTGATTAAAAAACTTGCTATTGTTTAAAACAATACCTGCCATATTGGCATGTACTCCTTTTCCATTTCCATCACTACTAACAGAGTTTTCTTTAATCAAAGATATTAGTTTGGCAATCTGTTCATCAGAAAATGTAGAAGTAGAACTAGAACCAACAGAATTGTTGTTATTAATGAACCGTTTATTAAAATTCTGAGCACCCTGATTATTATTATTATTATTATTAGTTCTTCTGTTTTTACCAAAATCAGCTGGATAACCAATGAGCTTAAAGCATCTATCAATAGTATGTCCATTAAAACCACAGTGCTCACAAACTAAGGTAGGACCACCAGTAGTCCTCCTATTTTCATTATTCCTAGAAGCATTATTAGTTCTAGAAGAATTCCCAAAGGATGGAGTCCTCTGAGAATTCCCCCTGTTAGGAACACTGGAGTTAAACACAGTTGACTGAGACTTCTGAGTAGTCCCAGCAACTGAACCAGTGACCACAAATCTGTGAGACTCCTCACTAGAAATAATAGCAAAAGCTCCCTTAACATCAGGAAGAGGATCTCTAGCCAAAATATTACTTCTAATTTGCATATAAGAATCATCTAAACCCATCAAGAACTGCATTAATTTCATTAATTGACTATGTTTTTTAAAGTCCTCAGCAGCATGACAAGTACATCTAGGTAATTGAATTAAAGCATCAAACTGTTTCCACAATGTACTCAATTTATTAAAATATTCAGCAATAGAGCAACCATTTTGAGTCAAAGAGTTAATCTTATGATGCAAATTAAATGTAACAGACCCATCAACTCTATCAAAAGTTTCCTTTAATTCAGTCCACACATCAGAATCTCTTTTTGAAAAGATTTGCCCAAGAAATAACTCTTCTGATATGGAATTTAAAATCCATCCCAAAACAACAGCAATCACTCTGTCCCATTGTCTACCTAAGACTTCATCAGTATTAGATCTATTACAAGATCCATCTATAAAACCAGTCTTATTTTTTCCCTCTAAAGCCAACAACATAGCACAAGACCACACATTATAGTTCTCAGTACCTTTTAGTTTTATAGACACAACAGTTAAGGTGGCAGAATCATTAGGATGCAGATGTAAAGGATGACTGAGGTCAAGTTTACTAATTAAAGTAACTGGAACATCATCCTCATCATCAGAATCATGCACAGAGACAGGTGGTGTAGAATTATGAATAGACATAATAGAAACAAATATAAATGCAACACAAACACACAAGAAAGGAACAAGAAAGTAGTTCCCAGGCTTCCTTGCCACTCAAGGTGGTAGGTCAAGAGCTGAGCACACAAGAAATAAGAAAAACAGATAACACCTAAAAACTCAACTTCAACAATCCCTGAATCCTACTCCCCGTCAATCTAAACAAGAAATAAGAAAAGAAAAAGTAAAGTAAGAGCGTGAGAGGTGTTACAGTGCACGCAAGAGGCCAATACGCAGCGGAACAAGAACCCAGATTGTGATCTTGATTCACTTAGTCAAGAATCACAACCCACACGATCTCAATCAATGATGCGTGGGAATCGCAACAGGCTTTACCTCTCGAGGGATCTCGAGAAGCTTACAACCCCCACCAGGCAGTGTACCTGATCGTTGTAGTATAGTATAGTGACAAGTACTGGGGGATTGATCGTTCAGCTAGGAATAGTGTTGTTAGGATTGAAATTAATCTAACTAGGTCTAAAGGTGAAGGATGATTCTTTTTGTATTTTTATATTTTATGAAAAGCAAGTAAAAATCTCGGGTATTGGGAGAGTGGGCGGAATTAGTTGCTAATCAACTAACCCAAAAGCTACTAAGTAAACTAATTAACAAGAAAACTAAACTAAGGTTCTACAAGATAAGTGAAGCATGTCTACCCATGATATGTTACTCCTTGCTAGCTATCCAATCCTACCTATTGAATTGTAACCTTGTTTTAATTGACGGGTTGTATTCCTTAATACCATTCATGGGGTATCGCACATAACTCCCCAATTCTATGAGCTCTTATCTCCTCCTATACCATGCCCAGCATAACCATAGGTATTGTAAACAGTGGCTCATGCATTAAATACAACCAATAAAGACCTTAGTGCAATAGGTTCATGTTTCCTAAGACGTTCAAGCATGTTACCATTTGGAGATCTGCCAGTTTTCTTAAGCCTAACATATAAATCATTCAATCAAAACAAGAATCAATAGGAAACAAGGATTATAAACTAAACCAACTAGATCTATTGAAGTTGTCACGCCTTAATTGATGGAGATAGACACAACATCAACAAGAAATCAATGAGATCTAATCAATTATATACAAGTTTCACATAATCATAAGTAGACATAAGGTGAATTAGCAAATCATCATCAAAGAAGAGCAAACAACAATGATAATGGAAAACATAATTAAGATAGAATCATCAAACCAATACATGATGTTTATGGAGTGATTGAAACCCTCTAAGTTGCTGGAAAAACACCCACTTAAACCCAGGAATCGATCTTAGGGTTTAGGGCTTACAAAAACTGAAGTTATGATGTTATATTTATAGGCATGTTTTCTGTCGGCAAGGCTTGACGGCGTCAGCTTGTTCTCTTGACGCCGTCACGACCATTTTTTCACCAAATTGTAGATCTCTTCGTCCTCTTCGCGTGGGCTTTTGAATCACCTAAATCCGAGTTCGTATGCAAAAGTTATGACCAAAATAATATCAGCTACTCCGCGCGCAAGTTTTGACAAGTTAACACGTGACGGCCTTGGGTGACACCTTCAAGTTCTCTCTGGGCCGTCACCACTTTTACTCTTGACGCCGTCACCAAAGTGCTCTTGACGCCGTCAGGTACTGTTCTCAGCATGGAAAATTAAGTCTTTGGCGTTTTCTTCACTTTTATGCTCCAAAAACGTCCAAAATGCTTCCTTTTCCTGAATTCACTCCCAAAGGACCTAAAATCACAAAAGGAACGATTTAGGGCAATATTTGATCAAATAAATTCGAATTCGGGCTTAAATGACCCCCTAAAAACGGATTATTTTTCGCCTCATCAATCAACCAGAACCAATAACCAACAAACCCTAATTTTTCAAGAATTAGGGAAATCACCAACAGAATCACCAAGATTCACCAATAACCAATCAAGAACTCAAAACCAACCACCAGCAGAACCAGAGATCAAAGAACCCCCAAATCATAATCAAACCCTAATTTTCTCAAAAATTAGGCGTTTTGAAAAAATCTGTTTGAATAGATCAATTAGACTCAAGAATCACTAATTAACCAAGGTTAGTTAGGTTTAATCAAAGCAATTTTGAAAAACCCCCAAATTTTAGGAACCCTAATTTTTCCGAAATCGTTTTTTTTTTTTATTTAAAAAGAGCAAGATGAAGAACCTGTCTCTGATACCATGTAGAAAATCACAAGTTTAACCAAAAACAACTCTTGAATCTCAATTCAAGAACCAAATTTATTACTCAACCAAAACCACAAGATCAATAAGAAACTGATCTTAATCAATCTCTATAACCAAACCAAACTATCAAGAACCAACTCACAAATCTTACCCACTGCTATTCAGTTGGTAAGCTATTGACTAAATATCAATAGTACTATTACAATGACCTCACAAACTCTCAAAAGAATGAAATATAGATTGTATGAATAACAAGAGAATTGTGTGTAGCTTTGGTGATAAACGGCTTGTGAAGATAATGAAACCCTAGCAGAGATGGAAGCTTAAATAGTCTTGACCAAAGAACTTTAGCAGCTTGTCAGCTTTAGTCCTTAATCTTTATCCACTTGCTACTTTCACCCAAACTTCATCTAAAACCATATATCTGAAAATAAGAGAATGACACAATAAGTCCCTGTTAATTATGTGTTCCAGATTTAGAGTTATTTTCAACAGTAACTGCACTAGCTGTAACTTAGATTTCTTTTATGTAAGGACTATTCGTTTTATAAAATATTGAAGCTACTACAATTTCTTTTGAAAGGATTATGATCGAAGACATTGGAGGTGGGAGATGAATTGTTAAAAATAGTATAATGATTATCAAAGGCACCGGTAAGGTGGAGATTGATTGGTAAAAATCCGTAGATTGTAGTATAATATAAATTTTCCTCAATTAGTGATGTTCATGAATTATACCTGTAAGCTATGTTAAGATCAATATTTATTTATTTCTTTATTTTAGTGAGGTTTTGTTGATGCTTTGTAGGTTAGTTTTTTAACACTCAAATAATAATTACATTAGTTAGGTTTTAAGATAATGAAACATACTATGACAGTATGACCTACTCAAATGATAAGTCAATAAGAAAATATATACACTATACGTGTATTTTGAAAGTGGGGTTTAAAACTTTAAATATGAATGGATTTGGGAGTGGATTTTGAAAGTGACAGGGAACGGGGTTGACTGCTTGAGAATGTGGCATTTGAAAGGACAAACTTTGTTTCTTTTAATTTTTATGATCTTTATACTTGTACTTTGTCGAACATTTGAGTCACTTCAAGGCTTGCATCCATGCAAGTTGTTTTATTAATGATTTAAATGACAACCCCGTATTCCAGTCACTCATTATCCGAAATAAATAAGATTAGTGACCCGGCCTCCAGAATTTTCCATTTAGAGTTTTGCATAGAAAAAGATTACGTTTACAATGAGACTTCAGATCAATCCACACCACTTAGGTGAGTCACTTTGGAATTTGGATACACGCTGAAACTGTCAAATCAAAGAGCCGTTTTTCCTTGTAAACCACTTGCCCAACCTTAAAAGCCGAACATAACCATCCTGGCCGTGCTTTACACGGCCAAAGATAATTAATAAAACAACTTGCATGGATGTTCAACATACACACAGAAGAAATACGCACAAGAGATTTTTCAATTTTTGGTTTCAGTTCGTAAAGGATTAAAAGCTCGAATTTATTTAAAAGTTCGTAAAGATAATTTACCTATATGTAGGTTCATTTCAAGAATACTAGCATTATTTTTTTTAATTGTAAAATACATAGATCATACACCAATCCCCGATGACTTCCATATTATACCAACGAATCATGGATGTCTCCACAAGAACGGTGTTGCACTTGAAGCATGATATTTCACATCCAGGTACATATATTTAGTTATTTATGCTATATAACAACATTGAATCAAAATCTGTCTCAAGCATGCATACTTAAGGGTTGTTTGGGTAAGCTTTTATACACACCTTAAACAGACATAAAGATAACATAAACTGTATCAACGTTTGTAGTATCAAACACATCGCTTGAGATAATAGTTTGGATTGCTTAATAAGTTACTATAATAAATAACGAGACCTCTTTTCATATAATAACATACAAAAACCCAAACAATCAATTGTGGATATATGTTGTTACAAAACACAAAAAGCTGAATTTTTTTTTATCAACCCTCACCCACAGAGTCCCTTAAGCTCCTAAAATAATCTAGAAGCTATAATTTAATACAACATTTGTTTGTTTCTTTATTCATTGCTTTCTTAGTGGGGTTTATTTGGCATCTTATTGTGCTGATTATGACCCAAATTTGCTGAACTTTTAATCTTGATAAAGATATTTGTTAAAATATGTGGAATAAATTAGTTAAGGCATTAGGAGACTTTTGGTTATATGACTTAGAGTGAATTTACCCTTTTCAGTTATTGATTGACAACTTAAATGTGCAGGTAATATTGGTAAGATGAGTATCATAGATTCATAGGATTGGACTTAAAAGCAGAAGTGAGACTTGCAGAGCAAAGCTCTTTAACTTATAATCAAGAAAATATTTTTAATTAAGCCAAAAACCGGTGACTACTACAAATCTACAATAGTGCGAGAAGCCGTTGTTTATATTGCCTATGATAGTATGTTGATATGAGATAATTCTAGAGTAATTTTCAAACAACCGTGAATGTTTATGCCATTAGCTGCTTGGCGTTTTTCTATCTGGAAGTGATAGATTGCAACATTTTTTAATGGAAGGGATATTTTTATAAATTATTCTGATATGAAAAACTACAATGATGCGATCATTGGTTATGGTGGTACAATTTAGCGGGTTTATTTGCTTAATTGCTTATATGGTTTGTAATCACGTAAGATAGGTAAGTATGGAGCTCAAACAATGTGTCATGTACATGTTTGTTTTCAGTTAGAACATTTTGAAATGAAAAGAACTAGGTGAAAGAAACAACACAACTACAAAACATGACATAAATCAATATTCTGTGCCTGCACATGTTTAAGTTTATATAAAAAAGACAAGTATTAAACTTATCTGTTCACAACAAACAAATATAGTTTAAATTTAAACCTAAGTATTATTTAAACTCACAGTTAAACTATCCCGTGTGCACAGGCATTAAAACTAGTTTTGAATAGTTGGAATAATAATTTGGTGGTAAAGGGGTGACAACCTTCTTTAGGTTACTTTACTATGGTAAAATTGTGGAACATGAGTCAACCATCTTTCTACTCTTCCCCCGTACCCGATTCTATCTCACTTTTGTTTCCTCTCAACTTTATTCGATCACTTACGAAAATGAAAAAAAGCAGTAAAATTTTGATGGTAACGTGGTGACCCCCAAGAAAAAAATAAAATAAAAACACAATTGACTAGTCTCTTTATTCTCTCCATGCATGAAAATGAAAAAAAGAGTCTTGGAGTCGACCTATTTTCTTTGCAACGACGAAATCGATGTCCCGTTACATATAAAACCCCAGCACCTCATTATGAAAAAATCATACTCCTCACAAGAAAACCCAATAAACTAGTCTTCTTTCTCATTTGAAGGATTATTTTCCATATTCAGGGTTTAGGAGGAAAATGATGCCTATCTTGAATGAGATACACGAAAAAGAAGGCATGGTAGTCATCCCACTTGAAGAACAACCCCCACAAATCAATCACCCGGTCTTATTCATCAGAGCCTCACTTTTCTTACAAGACCTCCGTGCATGTGGCGTCGCTGCATTGCATGGCTTAGCTGCAATTCTGGGTCGCCTCTTGCCGGAGGATGGTGTTGTATTGCCCCAACCTACACTTAATTCCATCATCACTTATTTACTTGCTTTCGTAGCAATCAAAGCACAGAGCCATCCTCATTTCCCTTATATAACACACCATAAGTCAGTTTTGGCTGCTGTTATTTGTGTAGTTATGTTTGGTTTCGCTTCTGCTGCCGAACATATTGCCACGCGTGTTGATCAACCTCCTGTTTTCAAAGGTGTAGCTCGTACTGGAAGGATACTCTGTTTGTTCCTTTTTGTCATGATTCTGACATATCTATCCTGTTTTTAATGTTTACTCGTTGTTGTAAATATCGTTGTCTGATCATGATCATTTCTTTAGGCAATTCATGCCTGATCATCATTTCATATGTACTAGCACTAGCTAGCAATACTCTGTTTCCCATTTGTTTGCGCAAGTAATAATAATAATAAGCGCTCTTAAACATGCTCTTTGTGCTCCATCTAACTATCTAATCGACTGTACGTGTTGTTTGTTTGCCACATCAATCATATCTCATCTAGTTGTAGGATTGGCTATAGCTGCTACGGTTCAATCTGATATATATATATATATATATATATATATATATATATATATATATATATATATATATATATATATATATATATATTGTTGTTAGGGCTCAAATTGTACTCTGGTATTCACTAATATTTGATCTTCTGTTTGCTGTTTTTGCCACTGTATTTAGTTAACTTTGTTGCAGCTTCAACAAGTTGAAACACTATTTTAGTCTTTGGTTTATCGATCAATTAAGCAAATGTAGTCATTTACTTCTTGATTGGTTGGTGTATATAGACTGATGTGAAATATGTAAGCAAAAGAGACTGGAGTTTAAGAATAGTTGCTGAAGCTAGCTAGGTTCCTACTGATATATGTGTTTTGTAATGTATGATAAGTCATTTATGTATGTTCTCTTTTGGATAATGGACATCTTGTTGCTAGAGGGCATGTCCTTTGCAAATTCTGGGTCCATCTTGTATGAATCACTATTATTATTACAAACTTGGTTTGAAGGATTTTGTTAGATGAGTTGTCATTTTCCAGTTAGTGTTTTCACTTAAAAGTAAGTACTTAAAAGGTATTTCACATATAGTTTCACGTCCGCGTGTGGATTTCTTTTGTGGATTCTTTATGTGGTTCTAGCATTGCTCTTTATACATATACAGATATACTACAAAGAGCAGACATCTTAACGAAAGCTTTACCAAGACTCAAGTTTACAACTACGCGACAAATGCTCGGAGTTCAAGACCTTGGACAAAGCAACGATCAAGATTAAGGAGGAGAATGTGAACCAAGCTAATCTCGATGTTACTTTGAAGGGAAAAACGTGAAGGACCAAAACTGTAGATTAGAAACTTATTAACTGCCAAAGTTAGTTAAGTTAGTTATGTTAAAAGTCAACTAGTAATTTCTGTAAATTAGGAAAGGGTGCATCGATTTAGCATGCCTTTTAGTGAAGGGTTGTGTCGCTTGGACCACACCCATTCAAACCGATACAATGGTTGGAACACAACCATTCGGATCATATAAATACTTATGAACTTGTATCATTACAATAGTTAGAAGAAATAAAAGTTATCTAGTTTTATTACTTGTTTGCAAATCAGATTTCTACTCATTTACATACACGCTGGGACAACATGTATGTTCTCTTTTGAATAATGGAGAGAGGGCAAGTCCTTTGCAAATTCTGGGTCCATCTTGTATGAAACACTATCATTATTACAAAACAGACTAAATCAATAAGCTAAACCACCACCAAATGGTTTAGTGGTATGGCACCCAACGTCCTCACATGATGTCTGGGGTTCAAACCTCACTAGGTACACATTTCGGGGTACGGTCACAAGGATAGACTGCCTACATCTAAGTCAAAGACTTGTCCTTCTCGGGGTAAGCTAAACAGAGAAAACCCTCCTCATCTGTTTATCCGTTTAGCCTAAATAAATAAACAAGTGTAAATTAATCCCCTTGTGTTAGGAAGTGAATAAGATTGTTCACTCTTAGCCTCGGCCACTATTAAAAGGATCAGTAATCTTGACTTTGAAAATCCAGGATCTGCTGAAGTGAAAACACGGTTCACATGAGCGAATGAAGAGAGTTCCCAGAAGTGCAGAATGTGTTGGATCAGCAACCTAAAATGTTTACAAGAACCTTTCAAAAACGAAATATATAGCAGATTAGCATGTTTCATAATTTTATCACGAATTCACGATCAACGGATCAACCATTCCAAGATCATGAAGCTCATATCTAAATCTTCACAAGAACCTTGCAACGTCATGATCTACATAGTTTTCACCATTACTTTCATAGTATATTGTATAAAGACTAGTATAACTGAATCTGAAATGAAAAACCAAGTTCATGTTTTCTAGCGAATTTGACCAGCAGTAATGCAATACTACTATCCAACTTAAAGTAAACAGAAGTTTGGGAAGCATAAAGTCGTTATGAGTTGACTTTTATATTGCAATACTATAAGACCTGGCCAATCATTGCACACCGACATCACAAAATTAAAGATACTATAAACATTCCACTGTGAATACCACTGTCACAACTGATGGCCAATCAATGCACACCGACATCACAAAAAATAAATGGAGAATTTGTATCCGATAATGGCTTTAAAAATGGATATTTAGTACATCTCGAGCAACAATTAAAAGTTCACTTTCCAAAATCGGGTCTAACTGGTAAACCCCACATTGAATCAAAGATAAGGCTCCTGAAGAGAGATTGAAATGCTGTGTATGATATGTTGAATGGTCCAAACGCTAGCAGGTTTAGTTTTCTTGACGATACAAATATATATGTTGGATGCGCCTGAATCTGTTTGGGATGACTACCTCGCGGTCAATATAACTTTTATGTTAATTTAAATTAATGTGATATATTTAACTTATTTTTTCATATATTCTAACTTAGTTATCGTTATTTGGAACAGCATAATCCAAAATCAACTAAATGGAAGACAAAAGCATTTCCTCACTATTATGATTTGTGTATGGTATTCGGAAAAGATCGTGCTCAAGGGAACAGAGCAATGAATATTGTCGAGATAAAAGATGACACAAACATAGATGTACCAGATTCTGGTGATGACTTGGACGGGACTATGGATGAAAATATTGATACACGAAGCAATACAAATGATCATGTTGAAGAAGACTCAAGTATGCATGGTGTGCATACCCTCTCATCCTATTAAATTTGACATTCGACTAAAGTTGATGTGCCAATATGTCATCAGATATTTCTTTTTTCCCATGCCTATAGGCGTTATTAGTTTTTCAAAAGTCGTCAATTAATTGATATAAGATATAAGATTATTTGAGGACCAAATTTTTTTTACATACCAAGGGACTAGTCTCTACTATCCATCTTCCCTCCATCTTTATTTGATTATTAATCCAACAATTTAAAAATCCCACTTAATTTTTTTTTTAATATTAATATCTTTCAAACCGTTAATCCTTAAGCGAAAAAAAATATACCGTTACGACGAGCATTTAATTATCTTTCTATAGATAGGCTATTTGATATATTTTCGACAATTTTTTTTCTTCGTTTTTTTCACGTTTTTTTTCGTAGCCGAAAAAATCATATATGATATTACATATCATATCATATATGATATTACATATCATATATGATTTTTTCGGCCACGAAAAAAAACGTGAAAAAAATGAAAAAAAAAATTGTCGAAAATATATCAAATAGCCTATCTATAGAAAGATAATTAAATGCTCGTTGCGATTGTGTAATTATTTTCGCTTAACGATTAACGGTTTAAGAGATATTTAAATTATAAAAAATGGGTGAAATATTAAAATACTTTCTTTTTAGATGAATGATGGGGATGAGTCCCTGGTATGTGAGGAATGTTTGGTTTTTTAAATAACTCGACTCTTGATATAATAGTATAATAACGCTTGGCATGAAAACGTTGCTGCAAACAGTTACAACTTGAAATCTAGGAGCATTAAATTGCAAGAATCCAATCCAAACACAAAAAGGAAGACACGATCTTTGTAGTAAAAGGATTATTAGACCAATCTTTTTCAAAGAATAACTAAGACTGGATGCATTATGCTCTCTTTATTTCTTTCTTTAAGCATCACCGAAACTATGAATAATAGTTATCTTAAGAAATTTAATTACTTTGATTGTACTCCAGATGTTATCCTTGGCATAAGGATTAAACATGAAAGTAACAAAATTTCTATCTCTCAGTCTCATTACATTGAGAAGGTGTTAAAGAAATTTAATTACTTTGATTGTACTCCAGTGAGTACTCCTATGGATACAAGTGAGAAGCTAATGCCTAATACTGGCAAAGCTGTATCTCAACTTGAGTATTCTAGGGTGATTGGCTGCTTGATGTATGCCATGACTTGTACAAGACCTGATATTGCTTTTGATGTGGGTAAGCTGAGCAGGTATACTAGTAATCCTAGTGCTCATCATTGGCAAGCAATTCAGAGGGTCTTTAAGTATTTGAAGAGAACTATGGATTATAATCTCTCATATACCGGTTATCCTTCAGTATTAGAAGGTTACACTGATGCAAGTTGGATCAGTCACACTGAAGACAATTCGTCTACTAGTGGCTGGGTATTCCTACTTGGTGGAGGTGCGATTTCTTGGGCATCCAAGAAACAAACTTGCATTACCAGTTCAACCATGGAATCTGAATTTGTGGCTTTAGCTGCTGCTGGCAAAGAAGCTGAATGGTTGAAAAACTTGCTTCTTGAGATTCCATTGTGGTCTAAACCTATAGCACCTATTTCTATCCGTTGTGATAGTACTGCTACATTGGCAAAGGCTTATAGCCAGATGTACAATGGGAAGTCTAGACACTTAGGTGTTAGGCATAGTATGATTCGTGAGCTTATCATGAATGGGGTGGTATCTATAGTGTTTGTTAAATCTCAACAAAACTTAGCTGATCACTTGACGAAGGGTTTGGCTAGAGACTTGGTTTTGAAGTCTGCTAAAGGGATGGGTTTAAGTCCAACTTAGTCACTGAATGCAAGGATACCTAACTCCCTTCTAAGGAAACTTGGAAGCTGAGTTCAATGTGGAAAGCTGATCATTTAGTGGACTGAAGCACATGTATCATAAACATCCCAAGGTTGTGCTTGTTACCTGCTGAAAGGAGGATGAAGTCTTCACTTCTTAATGGTTAATTTTCTTTGAAAAAGTGCTAAGCAGGAGCATGAATTAAAGATGAACCACCTATGTAGATGTTGAAGTTTTGCCGCTTCAGGAAGCTTTGGACTTTTAGCTTTTACAACATTTATGAATTGGATATGGACACATGGCTTGTATAGTGTCAGGAGTATTTTAGTGTTTGAAAACTTGTGTGTATTTATCATCAGGTATTCAAATGGGTTGAAGGGTTCAATTCTTAGAACACCCTGATTCTCGAATATTTGAAAGTATATGTACTAATGTGGAAATTCAATCCTCAGGATATTTTCATTTATGCACTTGTTTTGGTTTGTGTTTGATTTTCATGCAAAGGAAGAGAACTAAATTTGGGGAGGATTGTTGGAAAATTTAGTGCTCTTGAGGGATCAATTCACACCTGGTAATGGGTTTGGAGGTATGGAGTATACACCCATTTGGTCACTGAATCCCCTGACTCAATAGTGGTTATGTATTGATCAAAGTACTACTAGCAGACTCTGCTGCTAGTGTTGTGAATCTGCTGCTAGGATTCTGCTGCTAGCTGATCCTGATAGGATTCTGCTGACAGCTGATTCTGCTGCTGATAGCATTCTGCTGCTAGTGAGAATCTGCTGATAGCATCAGCAATTCTGCTGCTAGGTTTTAACCACTGATCCCTATTATTATGGAAATTATTATGTTATAATTAATGGGCCGTTAATTATACATAATACCATGGGCTAGGGTTTGAGTATTCTCTATTATAAATAGAGGTCACATCATTCTGCATGGATATAGATAATACGAAACTCTAAACACTTCAATACGCATCTGGTTCTTGGTTTGTGCCTAAAGCAAGAACATCACTTGGTCTTATCCCATAGAGATATTCGTGTAACCCAGGCATAGGGTCGAATAGTTTCTATTGGAAAGTGATACCACGATTTCAAGTGAATATCCGGTACCTTTATTGATTATCTTAACCCTAATCTGGGAACTGTTTTACAAATAACAACCAACATTAAGCAATGTAAATTAGCAGGGTTTAGCTAATATTAGGTATCTAAATCTTTGAAAGTTTTTTATGTACTTTTTGATGCAACTTAGAGGTAATTGATTTGGTGTGTGTATTTTTACTTTTGTTTACTTTAATAGATTCCTTGGTAACATAATGCAGAACCACCCCTATTTTATATTTCGATGTTATTAACATTCTATTACTAATCATCAAGTTCAGTCATAAACTTGAGGTTTCATTCTTTCAACACTTATTTAATTAATTAATAGCAAATGTGATAAAACTTATGCGCACATTTCTAACACTGTAGGATATGATTACATATTTACGGCTTCAAAGCTATGTAAATGATTTCTTAAGATTCATGCTTGGCTTATATTAAAATGGACCTAATGATTTGGCTGTCCAGGGTGCACATGTTTTAATGTAACATTTTTTTATCTGAGATTACTTTATCTATGAGAAAATTACTTGCTTTTCTTTAATGGTTCTGTGTTTCAATGTTTGAAGTTGATTCAGCTGTTTCAGTAGCTTATAGCTTATAAGGAATATGCTTTTATTGTTTGCTAAGTCTTTAGATTAATGTTTACAATGATCGAACCAAACCCGCTAAGTGTTTATATTAATTTTTACAATGGTCGAACCAACCCCCATTCTTGACATAAAGACTCTTCGTGGAGTCAAAACCAAATGCAGGTACAATTTAGTTAACCGTACCATTCTCTTTGCTCTTTCAAGATTTTACATTTTGAAAGTGCAAAATTATTAATGGTGGATTTCTTTCTTTTTTTGAAAGATTGTATTTGTTAGGAACTTTGTTTAACCACGTTAAGGGCTAAGAATACTTCACATGAGTATTAGTAAAATATATATATTTTTTTAATTTATTACTTTCAAGAATAATGAGTCTATGATCATGAATTAAATAGCGTTTGGGGTTGTTAATTTGAAGAAGGATCCTTTAAAGTTGTAAACGTTGTGAGATTGTGAGTCATTGGATTTGATCCAATGGCTCAAATCAAAAAAAGTTTTTTTTTTTTTTTTTTTTTTTTTTTTTTTTTTTTTTTTTTTTTAAGCCATTAGATCAAATTCAATTGCTCACAATCTCACAACTGTCTTATACAACTTTAGAGGATCCTCCTCTTGTTAATTTATGTTGCAAATTATTGCTTAAACTAGGGTTTAAAAACAATACTCATAGCTGTAACCATATAAGTAGCATTTTCTGTTACCTTTAGCAAAATTCATAATTGGGATAGGGCTAATCTCTACTGCAAATAAAGAAATAATTCTTTTAGTTAGTTAGGTGGTATCAAGTATCAACTGAACTCATAAATACCCTTTGCGATTTGTTTATGTTTTTATAAAGTTATTTTAGGCAACAATTCCTGAAATAGTAAAATAGTAAAGCTGACAATTTGAGACTCATTCGTTAAACATGGTTCAACTTTATTACTAATATTTATTAGATGACACGTCTAGTTGGATAATATTCTAGATGGTCCAAATGGTGGTTGATATAAAGTGCAATTGTATAACAATTACCCAACGGGTCGGGTCTAGCGGGTTAATGAAAATTGATGATTTTTTTACCTTTTCATTTGTAACTCAAAATATTATTTATTTTTTGAAATTACGCGGGTTAACAGAGATCTGTCTAGACCCGTGACCCAACCCACCCAATTTTACCAGTTATATGAAATAGCATGTCGAAACTAATGATCTTCTACTCCCAAACAGATTTTACGCAAGACCATAAGCTTATAAATGACGAAGTAGAAACTTATATGTAAGTGAGTTCTATTGTTATCGTCACATAAAGTGTCACACCCCAAAAATGGCGCAGCGGAATGTCATTTAATGGATGTGACTTCAAGATCAAGAACACATGGTGTCATAATAGAGAAATACTAAATGCATAACATCACAACACAAGTCAAAGTTACAATGATCCCATACTATGGGTGGATACAAGTCTTACTACATAAGTTCACAATAATCAAGTCTTAAAAGGGACATTTCCAAATGCATAACTCATCGGGAATACAACCCGATAGAGTCTCGTCTTATGTCTGCTAGGCCAGGCCAATACTCAACCCTCTAAAGCAACTTCTGTCTAAACACCTGAAAATGGGTACTCGAAAACGTCAACATAAAGTTGGTGAGCTCGTAGGTTTGAAAGTAAACCACGAAGCTGTGAAAGATATTAGGTAGGACAATAGTGAGAGAGATAAGCAATTATAGCATGAAATAAAGAAAAGTTTTTAATAGCGCTAAACTGAACCTGCCATGATTGTCACACAAATAAATAATAGCGGGGAGCTACCCCGGATAGTACTATCCTATGCTTCGGCCCCATACGGAGTTAAACAGTAGCCCATGCTCGCAAATGTAATAGTATACCACATAGCATATAATTGAAATCAAACGCACATAATGGTCCAAAACGAAGCATGAAAACATTTAGTCACAGCATGAAAATGATTTAAAAGCATTGAGTACCATTTTCCCCTAAGAAAAAATATATAAAAAGTGGGGCTACGAGAACTCACCTCAACAAAGCAGTCTGAATAGAGTAAAGTCAAATAGTAATAGTTGAAGGCACCGACACGCGACCTAGATTAGTACGGCAAGTTTAGTTCAGAATTTCAATTTGAGACTCGATGTGTAAAGTCTAAATAAGTTTAAAAGTTTCAAAGTATTTATGTTATTGTTGCTTGTGTGGCAGCATTTAAGTTTAAGTAGTTTCTATAATTGTTGGCAAGGAATGGCTATTGGAATTGCACACGTACACATGTATAGAATTGTAAAGTATTCATGACGAAAAGTATTCATTAGACAAAATATTCGAAAGGCAAAGCACGGAAAGATAATCATGAAGATTATCAAGTGGCGTCGAAAAAAAATGGGAAGTGTATACATATATAGAGTATATAGTAATTTAGTGAAAAGATAATTTGTGGAAAATAATCATTTTTAGTTGGAAAAATAATCAAGTGTATACCTTTGATGAAAATTTGGGCATGACCCGTGTAGACATTTTTAGTTTTTTTTTTTTTCGTGGTAACTATAAGTTACAAAGTATATGTTTAAGTAAATTGCCGTTATATAATTTGTAAATGTTAAGTTTTTGTAAAACATATCAAAATATATATAAGTTAAATTGGTGGTATGAATTAATAGATGTGTTTAAGCTTACTAGTTTAGTTTTTTTTTTTTTTTTTTTTTTTTGACTATTTATTTTTATAGATTCTGAATGTATAGAAGTTTATAGTTGTATGTATTATGTGTGTATAATATAACTCTGAGTTCCAAAGTACATTTTTATAAACTTGTTGCAAGTTATATTTGCAAAACTTGTGGTCGAGTAGTTTGAAACGAGTCGAAAATTGAGTCAGATTAGATCGTCGGATATCGGACGTACATGAATATGCAGCCCAAACGAACATACATTCAGTATTAGTTGTTGGGCCGTGGCCCAGTAAAACGAAATCATTTGTATAGCAGTTTGTGTATATAAACATTGACACAAAAGGAGTAACAACCAAATTATTTCATGTTTCGAACTTGAGCAATTGGTCTCGACCTTGCAATGTGACTCGTACTAATGTTCTTTGTTGGACTCGCATGTAGGCTATTGGTTGGGTTCGACAAAACTTACTCAGGATACCATCCGAGTGTTACTTAGCCATGTAACCCAACACACCATACCAAGACAAACATATTTGCAACACAGTTTTGTTTGAAAATTTTATATCAACAGTCACCACTGTGGTACAAACCCACAGTGGGTTTTGTCCCAACTCAGAACTAACACCTAACGACTCTAAATCCATGGTATCTCATCGCCGCTCTTATCGAGTTCGAACGTTGGACAAGAGTGAAATGCCATGAAACTGGATTTAACATCTTAAGTCTAAGCCAAAATTAACGCTATACAAAGGTTTTACCATTTTTATATAAGCCAAAAAAAAACACTTGAATCGGACTTTTATCACAGGTACGCGAGAAGCAAAAAAATATAAAGTACATCAAGCAAAATCAACACTTCCAAATCCTTGCCTTGTTTTATCAGTTAACCGTTTTAAGCTTGCCACACCAACGATAAAACTTAACATTAAGCAAATCGTAAATTTAAATATAAAATCGATTCGAGTCTTATTAATCCCAAAAAAGTTTATAACAACAACATCAAAAGTATCATAAATCCAGAAAATCAAATGAACAAAAATCCAGGAATCCTTACAATATCAAAACCGATTGAGGGAGATAGACAATGAGACTTTCGATTTCAAAATAAACCGACTCCGATCCAAGCAAATCAATGACCCAATCCGATTCCCAGCAAGCAATCCCACCACAGCCCTTCTTGAGATTTTTAGAGGAACTTTTGAGTGAAACTTTTGGGATGTGGTTTGCTTGTGAACTGAGTAGGGGTATAAAAAGATTAGACAAGGAAGGTTTGGTCCTCTTTAACTCGTTTGACAGTCGGTTCGTAGCCAAAAAAAGATATAGCTTAGTCACAGCCCCGTCAGCTCTTGTGCCCATGTGTTGACTTCAGAATCTTGACAAAGAAGAGGGAATCCCACCTGCTATGCTTGGGACCATTTGGAGGTTTATGGTCATTGTTTGGATCAGATCTGAATCGGAACAGGAGGAGGGGAAACATGGAGCGTAGCAGAAGGGGAAAGAGGAAGAAGACGCGTGGGTTGTGTGGGGAGAAGTGAGAGATGAAAACGTTTTAATCTTTATCTCCCTTTTTTTTTTTTTTTTTTGTTAGTTTGTTTTATTTTGGTAAAAATTTAAAAGTGAGTTAGTTTTAATTAAATAAAAGTGAGTGTAGTGTCTTTTGTTTTGTAATATTTATGGGGGTTTAATCGTATCCCGTCTCTCGTTGAGATCCGGAGTAAATCTGAGTTTTCAAGATTAGCGTGAGCGCGAAAAAGATAATTTTTGAGAGCGTTATTATAATAGTAATATAAAAAAAGAGTTTGATCCCGAAGAAACGAATATTGAATTGATGCCGTTACTAGGATCTGTGTCGGTACGCGTGTGGTGTCGTTACTCAATACGTGTCATTTAGTTAAAAGTTATACGCAAAAGTAAATATGTAAACTTCAAAAATAAATTACTTCGAGTTTTTAAGGTTGAGTAAGGACCTGAAAAATGTTGGTTGTTATAGTCTACCCCCGTTATTTAGAATTTTGTCCTCAAAATTCAGCTTGTACTATGGTCAAACAGGTGTGGGTACTTGACTCTCATCTGATCTTCTTGTTCCCAAGTAAACTCGGGCCCACGCTTTGAATCCCACCGGACTTTAACTATTGGTATCATTCTACGTTTCAACTTCTTGATCTCACGCCCTACGATCTCAACTGGTTTTTCTACAAAGTGTAGCTTAGGATCTATCTGAATCTCTTTCAATGGTATGTGTAAGGTTTGATCAGCAAGACACTTCTTAAGGTTCGATACATGAAACGTATCATGAACGTTACTTAGCTCTTGTGGTAGCCTCAGTCTGTAAGCTACTGGGCCGATTCTCTCAGTGATCTCAAAAGGTCCTACATATCTGGGTGCTAGCTTGCCCTTCTTACCAAATCGTACAACACCTTTCCAAGGTGATACCTTAAGTAAAACATGATCACCAACACTAAATTCCAAGGGTCTCCGTCTATTGTCGGCATAGCTCTTCTGACGGCTACGTGCAACCTTGAGTCTATCCTTGATTTGAATGATCTTCTCAGTGGTCTCTAACACTATTTCAGGTCCTATCATTTGACTTTCTCCAGCTTCTGCCCAAGAAATAGGTGAGCGACACTTCCGCCCATAAAGTGATTTGAATGGTGCCATTTTTATGCTAGCATGGTAACTGTTATTGTAGGAGAACTCGACCAAGGGAAGGTGAGTATCCCAATTACCACCAAAGTCTATGGCACACGCTCTGAGCATGTCCTCTAGGGTCTGTATGGTACGCTCGCTTTGACCATCAGTCTGCGGGTGATAAGCCGTACTCATCTCTAAGTGTGTTCCCAGTGACTTTTGCAACATTTGCCAAAAATTTGACGTGAAACGGCTGTCACGATCAGATATGATCGATATAGGCACCCCATGCCTAGCCACTATCTCCTTAATGTAAAGTCTAGCCAATTTATCCATCGTATAATCTTCTCGGATTGGTAAGAAATGTGCAGACTTAGTCAATCTGTCTACAATAACCCAGATTGAGTCGTGTCCACTACTTGTCCTAGGTAACTTTGTAACGAAGTCCATGGTTATCCTTTCCCACTTCCATTCAGGGATTTCCGGTTGTTGTAGCAAACCAGATGGTTTCTGGTGTTCAGCTTTCACCTTCGAGCAAGTCAGGCACTTACTAACGTAGTCGGCTATGTCTTTCTTCATTCCAGGCCACCAATACAATTCTCTAAGGTCGTAGTACATCTTATCTGCTCCTGGATGAACGGAGTACCTCGTCGTATGTGCTTCATCCATGATTAGGGTTCTCACACCACCAGTTAACGGTACCCAAATTCGATCTACAAAGTACAATCCACCATCGTCCTTTTTATCCAATTGTTTATCTAAACCTCGCATCTTCTCTGTGGGTGCATCCATATTCATAGATGCCTCTCTCTGAGCCGCTAGTATCTTATCCTTGATACCCGACTGTATGGTTATACTCATGGCTTTTATTTTCCTAGGCCTGAGTCTTTCCTTCCTACTCAAAGCATCAGCTACTACGTTCGCCTTTCCTGGGTGGTAGCGAATCTCGCAGTCATAGTCGCTGAAGAGTTCGATCCATCTCCTCTGGCGCATATTCAACTCTTTCTGATTGAAGATGTGTTGGAGACTTTTGTGGTCAGTATAGATAATACTTTTTGTCCCATACAAGTAATGTCTCCAAATCTTGAGAGCAAATACTACAGCTCCTAGCTCCAGATCATGGGTGGTATAGTTTTTCTCATGAATCTTCAGCTGTCGGGATGCATAGGCAATTACTTTGCCCCTTTGCATTAATACGCACCCAAGACCTTGACATGATGCGTCACAGTACACTACGAAATCTTCTGGTCCATCAGGGAGGGCCAGAATTGGAGCATTGCATAGATTGTTCTTCAAGGTTTGAAAGGCTTCTTCTTGTTCCTCGCCCCATTCATACTTCTTATTCTTTTGAGTTAGCAAGGTAAGAGGTTTGGCAATTTTAGAGAAGTTTGCGATGAATCGCCGGTAGTAGCCTGCCAGTCCTAAGAATGAGCGGACTTCTGTTGGGGACTTAGGGGCTTCCCAATTCTTCACAGCTTCGATCTTGCTGGGATCCACATGAATACCATCTTTGTTAACCACATGTCCAAGGAATTGGACTTCCTGTAGCCAGAATTCACACTTTGAGAATTTGGCGTATAGTTTCTCCCTCTTGAGTAACTCTAGGATTAACTTCAGATGCAGTTCATGTTCCTCTTTTGTTTTGGAATAGAGTAAAATGTCATCGATGAATACGATAACAAATCTATCTAGGTATGGCCTGCATACTCGGTTCATCAAGTCCATGAAGACCGCAGGCGCATTTGTTAGTCCAAACGGCATAACCGTGAACTCGAAATGACCGTATCGAGTCCTGAACGCGGTTTTTGGAATGTCATCTTCGTGTACTCGTAACTGATGGTAGCCGGAACGGAGATCTATCTTGGAGAAGTATCGTGAACCTTGAAGTTGGTCGAATAAGTCATCAATTCTCGGGAGAGGATAACGATTCTTAATGGTTAGTTTGTTCAGTTCTCAGTAGTCGATGCACATCCTAAAGGAACCATCCTTCTTCTTGACGAACAATACCGGTGCTCCCCATGGTGAAGAACTAGGTCGGATGAAACCCTTGTCTTGGAGTTCCTTGAGTTGATTAGATAACTCCTCCATTTCAGTAGGTGCCAAACGGTAGGGAGACTTAGCAACTGGCATTGCCCCAGGAATTAGGTCTATGCGAAACTCGACCTCTCGTGTAGGGGGTAATCCGGATAAGTCATCAGGGAATACCTCTGGGAAGTTTCGAACGACTGGAATTTCTTCTAGTTTCTGCTCGTCTACTTTCATGCTCGTGAGGTGCATTGCTTTTTCTTCAAGTCGCTCTCCATAGACCTTAAGTAACTCACCGTTTGGTAGTGGTATTCGGACCATCTTCTCGTGGCACACTATTTCAGCCTTATGCTTGGACAACCAATCCATTCCCACAATCACGTCGAAACTTCCGTGCCCGAATGGTATTAAGTCGATGCTAAAGGTGTAGCCTTCTAACTCTAGTTTGCACCCGCGAACGATCTTATTTGTTTCTAACTTTTGACCACTTGCTATTTCAATTTCGTAACTAAAGCCTAGACTACTGGGTTCTATATCTAACAGGGGCATGAATTTAGTGGAGACAAAACTATAGTCGACACCAGAATCAAACAATACAGTAGCATAGTGGTCATTTAGAGAGAACGTACCCGTCACGATGTTCGGTTCCTGGCGTCCTTCCTCAGCATTCATCACAAATACCCGACCACGAGCTGGGTTACCATTGCTTCCACCATTCGCATTGTTTCCACGATTTGCATTGTTTCCACCAATTGCCAAAGTCTGATTCTGGTTGTTCTGCACTGGTGCCTGTGCCCTACCCAACCTGGGGCACGCATTACGAAGATGGTTTGGATTTCCACATTCATAGCAAGCCCTAGGGTTAACGGCATTAACTGGTGTCACTTGTTTAGCCACTATCTTACAATCCCTTGCCATATGGCCAACTCGCTTGCAATTGGAGCACACTAGGCATGGCTTTGTCTCTGGGTGATGGTAGTTGCATTTCGCACACTTAGGGTGGGGGCCTTCATATCCTCCCTTGCCCGAGGTTGTTGCCACGAATCCCTTTCCCCATCTCGCCTTTTTATTGTCACTCTTTGCATGACCTTGCTTGCTTTGCTTACTCACGGCCTTTCTCTTATCACCACTCTTAGACGCTGTACCATTCCTAACTAGCTCATCTGTTAAGGCTGCAGCTTTCAGTATCGCGCTCTGGATTGTAGCAGGCTCAGTCGCTTTCACCATTCCACGAATTTCGGGGACCAACCCATAGATGTACCTTTCAATTCTTTTGGATTCTGGAGTGACCATATGAGGTACTAGCCTAGCGAGCTCATGGAACCGATCTGTATAAGCTGTATGACCAGTTCCTATCATGGTATGGTGGTAGAGTTCATGTTCTAGCTTCTGCATCTCATTATCTGGACAGTACTCTTCTTTCAACAACGCCTTAAAGTCATCCCAACTCATTCCCATGGCGGCTTCCCTGCCCCTAGCCTGAACTTGCGTGTTCCACCAGGTCAACGCTTTTCCAATCAATGAGCAAGCAGCAAACTTCACCTTCTTATGATCCGCACACTCACTTATGTCAATCACTGACTCCATCTTCTCCACCCAACGGGTATAAGCTATCGCACCTCCATTTCCATCAAAGTCCACTGGTTTGCACGCGGTAAATTCCTTGTAGTTACATCCCTTGTGGCCGTTGGTATGGTTCCTATCATTGACGTGATCGCTTCCACCGTCGTTGTCCACTTGATCATTCCCGCTCACGTTGTTCCCTTGGTTACTGATATGATCACCTACTTGGGTGACAATAGTGGGTAGCAGCTCCCGCAGTTGCTGGGCGATAATGGTAGCAACATCAGGTGTTTCATTGCTAGCATCGTCGCTTCTTGTGCCGCGACCTC
The DNA here is from genome assembly GCA_030686995.1 of Artemisia argyi. Taxonomy (NCBI): domain Eukaryota; kingdom Viridiplantae; phylum Streptophyta; class Magnoliopsida; order Asterales; family Asteraceae; genus Artemisia; species Artemisia argyi. Next base: position 155,484,897 of record CM060684.1, read on the forward strand.
CTACCCTACCTCCTCGTCCACCAGTCCTTCCACCCCTCGTTGGTGGAACACCTCGGTTGACTCGAGTCGACCTTCTTGGAGGCATGTTTCTACAAATCAGGACATTGGTAAACGTTAGATGGGAGATAGGTAGGGTGGGTCGGTATACGCGTCGTATTACTACACTCAACTTCCTATAGACCATCCATGACTTTGATAAGTCCGTGCCACATCATGTTATCGTAAAAACGTTGGCCAGGCGTTTTTAAGATAGCATCATGATGCATTTACTAATCATCATCACTTCGTGTCATACTACACGCATGATCGCACATGCCGTCCCTATTTATGCAAACTTTATGAGGGTTCTTAGGTTATAGTCTAGGTCAAACCACCTAATTCTCTATAACCAAGGCTCTGATACCAATCTGTCACACCCCAAAAATGGCGCAGCGGAATGTCATTTAATGGATGTGCCTTCAAGATCAAGAACACATGGTATCATAATAGAGAAATACTAAATGCATAACATCACAACACAAGTCAAAGTTACAATGATCCCATACTATGGGTGGATACAAGTCTTACTACATAAGTTCACAATAATCAAGTCTTAAAAGGGACATTTCCAAATGCATAACTCATCGGGAATACAACCCGATAGAGTCTCGTCTTATGTCTGCTAGGCCAGGCCAATACTCAACCTTCTAAAGCAACTTCTGTCTAAACACCTGAAAATGGGTACTCGAGAACGTCAACATAAAGTTGGTGAGCTCGTAGGTTTGAAAGTAAACCACGAAGCTGTGAAAGATATTAGGTAGGACAATAGTGAGAGAGATAAGCAATTATAGCATGAAATAAAGAAAAGTTTTTAATAGCGCTAAACTGAACCTGCCATGATTGTCACACAAATAAATAATAGCGGGGAGCTACTCCGGATAGTACTATCCTATGCTTCGGCCCCATACGGAGTTAAACAGTAGCGCATGCTCGCAAACGTAATAGTATACCACATAGCATATAATTGAAATCAAACGCACATAATTGTCCAAAACGAAGCATGAAAACATTTAGTCACATCATGAAAACGATTTAAAAGCATTGAGTACCATTTTTCCCCAAGGAAAAATATATAAAAAGTGGGGCTACGAGAACTCACCTCAACAAAGCAGTCTGAATAGAGTAAAGTCAAATAGTAATAGTTGAAGGCACCGACACGCGACCTAGATTAGTACGGCAAGTTTAGTTCAGAATTTCAATTTGAGACTCGATGTGTAAAGTCTAAATAAGTTTAAAAGTTTCAAAGTATTTATGTTATTGTTGCTTGTGTGGCAGCATTTAAGTTTAAGTAGTTTCTATAATTGTTGGCAAGGAATGGCTATTGGAATTGCACACGTACACATGTATAGAATTGTAAAGTATTCATGACGAAAAGTATTCATTAGACAAAATATTTGAAAGGCAAAGCACGGAAAGATAATCATGAATGATTATCAAGTGGCGTCGAAAAAAAATGGAAAGTGTATACATATATAGAGTATATAGTAATTTAGTGAAAAGATAATTTATGGAAAATAATCATTTTTAGTTGAAAAAATAATCAAGTGTATACCTTTGATGAAAATTTGGGCATGACCCGTGTAGACATTTTTAGTTTTTTTTTTTCGTGGTAACTATAAGTTACAAAGTATATGTTTAAGTAAATTGCCGTTATATAATTTGTAAAAGTTAAGTTTTTGTAAAACATATCAAAATATATATAAGTTAAATTGGTGGTATGAATTAATAGATGCGTTTAAGCTTACTAGTTTAGTTTTTTTTTTTTTTTTTTTGACTATTTATTTTTATAGATTCTGAATGTATAGAAGTTTATAGTTGTATGTATTATGTGTGTATAATATAACTCTGAGTTCCAAAGTACATTTTTATAAACTTGTTGCAAGTTATATTTGCAAAACTTGTGGTCGAGTAGTTTGAAACGAGTCGAAAATTGAGTCAGATTAGATCGTCGGATATCGGACGTACATGAATATGCAGCCCAAACGAACATACATTCAGTATTAGTTGTTGGGCCGTGGCCCAGAAAAACGAAATCATTTGTATAGCAGTTTGTGTATATAAACATTGACAAAAAAGGAGTAACAACCAAATCATTTCATGTTTCGAACTTGAGCAATTGGTCTCGACCTCGCAATGTGACTCGTACTAATGTTCTTTGTTGGACTCGCATGTAGGCTATTGGTTGGGTTCGACACAACTTACTCAGGATACCATCCGAGTGTTACTTAGCCATGTAACCCAACACACCATACCAAGACAAACATATTTGCAACACAGTTTTGTTTGAAAATTTTATATCAACAGTCACCACTGTGGTACAAACCCACAGTGGGTTTTGTCCCAACTCAGAACTAACACCTAACGACTCTAAATCCATGGTATCTCATCGCCGCTCTTATGGAGTTCGAACGTTGGACATGAGTGAAATGCCATGAAACTGGATTTAACATCTTAAGTCTAAGCCAAAATTAACGCTATACAAAGGTTTTACCATCTTTTATATAAGCCAAAAAAAAACACTTGAATCGGACTTTTATCACAGGTACGCGAGAAGCAAAAAAATATAAAGTACATCAAGCAAAATCAACACTTCCAAATCCTTGCCTTGTTTTATCAGTTAACCGTTTTAAGCTTGCCACACCAACGATAAAACTTAACATTAAGCAAATCGTAAATTTAAATATAAAATCGATTCGAGTCTTATTAATCCCAAAAAAGTTTATAACAACAACATCAAAAGTATCATAAATCCAGAAAATCAAATGAACAAAAATCCAGGAATCCTTACAATATCAAAACCGATTGAGGGAGATAGACAATGAGACTTTCGATTTCAAAATAAACCGACTCCGATCCAAGCAAATCAATGACCCAATCCGATTCCCAGCAAGCAATCCCACCACAGCCCTTCTTGAGATTTTTAGAGGAACTTTTGAGTGAAACTTTTGGGATGTGGTTTGCTTGTGAACTGAGTAGGGGTATAAAAAGATTAGACAAGGAAGGTTTGGTCCTCTTTAACTCGTTTGACAGTCGGTTCGTAGCCAAAAAAAGATATAGCTTAGTCACAGCCCCGTCAGCTCTTGTGCCCATGTGTTGACTTCAGAATCTTGACAAAGAAGAGGGAATCCCACCTGCTATGCTTGGGACCATTTGGAGGTTTATGGTCATTGTTTGGATCAGATCTGAATCGGAACAGGAGGAGGGGAAACATGGAGCGTAGCAGAAGGGGAAAGAGGAAGAAGACGCGTGGGTTGTGTGGGGATAAGTGAGAGATGAAAACGTTTTAATCTTTATCTCCCTTTTTTTTTTTTTTTTTTTTTTTTTTTTTTTTTTTTGTTAGTTTGTTTTATTTTGGTAAAAATTTAAAAGTGAGTTAGTTTTAATTAAATAAAAGTGAGTGTAGTGTCTTTTGTTTTGTAATATTTATGGGGGTTTAATCGTATCCCGTCTCTCGTTGAGATCCGGAGTAAATCTGAGTTTTCGAGATTAGCGTGAGCGCGAAAAAGATAATTTTTGAGAGCGTTATTATAATAGTTATATAAAAAAAGAGTTTGATCCCGAAGAAACGAATATTGAATTGATGCCGTTACTAGGATCTGTGTCGGTACGCGTGTGGTGTCGTTACTCAATACATGTCATTTAGTTAAAAGTTATACGCAAAAGTAAATATGTAAACTTCAAAAATAAATTACTTCGAGTTTTTAAGGTTGAGTAAGTACCTGAAAAATGTTGGTTACTATATAAAGCTCTCAAGTCTCAACCATTTCAACATGTCTACCTTTTCTTCCTCAAGTACTACGTAAAAGAATAAAAGGTACAGTACGTGTCCAGCAATAAGTTGGCTACTGTTACACCCTTTTCTTCCTCTTTGACTAACTACGCCAGCTTCCATCTTTCTCCCTTTTTATTTGATTCCAAATTCTTTCTTTATCATCCATTCCTTCACACCTCTCTAGCTTTTAATGGAGATTCTCGGTTGATAAAGTTTTACACCTTTTTCTTATGCAATCTTTTGTTCTTGACTCTTAATTGCTGCACTATTTTGGTTATGGCCAAGGTTATATAGAGGTTCGATTTTATAGAGTTTTTAATATGTTGTTCTATAGTCTCGTTTGAAAGCTTTTAAACGTGGTTGATGTTTCTAAACTAGGTTCTTTGATAATAATCTTCAAGGAACGTAGCCACCTGGGGAGAGCCTTGCAGCTGCAGGTGATGCTGAAATGACCGAGAAAATTGCAGTTGCATTATTGGATGTGAGTCTTTATCATGCTTTTATATATATGTCAAACATTCTAACAATTAGATACACTATGGTTTACTAATCACTAAATTTTAAATAACATCTATGTAACTGCACTAGCTGTAACTTAGATTTCTTTTATGTAAGGACTATTCGTTTTATAAAATATTGAAGCTAGCTACTACAATTTCTTTTGAAAGGATTATGATCGAAGACACTGGAGGTGGGAGATGAATTGTTAAAAATAGTATATTGATTATCAAAGGCACCGGTAAGGTTGAGATGGATTGGTAAAAATCCGTAGATTGTAGTATAATACAAATTTTCCTCAATTAGTGATGTTAATGAATTATACCTGTAAGCTATATTAAGATCAATATTTATTTATTTCTTTATTTTAGTGAGGTGTTCATGATGGTTTGTAGGTCAGGTTTTTAACACTCAAATAATAATTACATTAGTTAGGTTTAAGATGATGAAACATACTATGACAGTATGACCTACTCAAATGATAAGGCAATAAGAAAATATATACACTATATATGTATGGCGTGTTACGTGTAAAAGTGACAGGAATGGGGTTGACTGCTTGAGAATGTGGCATTTGAAAGGACATAACTTTGTTTCTTTTAATTTTTATGACCTTTATACTTGTACTTTATCGAACATTTGAGTTAAGGTTTGCATCCATGCAAGTTGTTTTATTAATGATTTAAATGACAAACCCATATTCCAGTCGCTCATTTTTATCCGAAATAAATACGTTTACAATGAGACTTCAATCCACACCACTTAGGTGGGTCACTTTGGATAGACGCTGAAACTGTCAAATCAAAGACCCGTTTTTCCTTGTAAACCACTTGCCCGACCTTAAAAGCCGAACATAAACCATCCTGGCCGTGCTTTGCACGGCCAAAGGGAATTACCTATCTTAATGTACAATAACCCAAATGTAGGTTCATTTCAAGAATACTAACATATGTTGTTCATACACCAACGAATCATGGATGTCTCCACAAGAACCGTGTTGCACTTAAAGCATGATATTTCACCTCCAGGTATATATATTTAGTTATTTATGCTATATAACAACAATGAATCAAAATCTGTCTCAAGCATGCATACTGAAGGGTTGTTTGGGTAAGCTTTTATACACACCTTAGACAGACATAAAGATAACATAAATTGTATCAACGTTTGCAGTATCAAACACATGGCTTGAGATAATAGTTTGGATTGCTTAATAAGTTACTATAATAAATAACGAGACCTCTTTTCAGATAACAACATACAAAAACCCAAACAATCAATTGTGGATACATGTTGTTACAAAACGCAAAAAGCTGAAACTTTTTTTTATCAACCCTCACCCACAGAGTCCCTTAAGCTCCTAAAATAATCTAGAAGCTATTTTAATACAACATTTGTTTGTTTGTTTATTCATTGCTTTCTTAGTGGGGTTTATTTGGCATCTTTTTGTGCTGATTATGACCCAAATTTGCTTAACTTTTAATCTTGATAAAGATATTTGTTAAATATGTGGAATAAATTTGTTAAGACATTAGGAGACTTTTGGTTATATGACTTAGAGTGAATTTACCCTTTTCAGTTATTGATTGACAACTTAAATGTGCAGGATAGGCTTGGACTTAAAAGCAGAAGTGAGACTTGCAGAGCAAAGCTCTTTAACTTATAATCAAGAAAATACTTTTAAGCCAAAAACCGGTGACTACTACAATAGTGTGAGAAGCCGTTGTTTATATTGCCTATGTATGTTGATATGAGATAATTCTAGAGTAATTTTCAAACAACCGTGAATGTTATGCCGTTACGCTTGGCGTTTTTCTACCTGGAAGTGATGGTTTGCAACATTTTTAATGGAAGCTAGGGATATTTCATAAATTATTGTGATATAAAAAACTACAATCATGCGATCATTGGTTATGGTTGTACAACTTATTAGGTTTATTTGCTTATATGGTTTGTAATCACATAAGATAGGTAAATAATACTAAATATGGAGCTCAAACAATGTGTCATGTACATGTTTGTTTCAGTTAAGAACATTTTGAAATGAAAAGAACAAGGTGACAAGTAAAATCCTAATACGAAAAAATGAAAGAAACAACACAACTACAAAACATGACATAAATCAATATTGTCTGCACATATTTAAGATGAAGATAGTTTGACTACAATTTTTATAGCCAATTAGTTACAATCTTTCACAAAAAATACACAAGCAATGAATCAGAGACCTACAGAAAAAAAATCAAGGACCCAAAAAAAAATTATAAACTTATATTTATAGCACAAAATTGTAGCCAATTGGCTAAAAAAATTGTAGCTAATATATTTTCATTTAAGATTATATTAAAAAAGACAAGCATAAAACTTATATGTTCACAACAAACAAATATAGTTTAAACCTAAATATTATTTAAACTCATAGTTAAATCTCGTGCGTGCACGGGCATTAAAACTAGTTTTTGAACGTAGGGAATAATAATTTGCTGGTAAAGCGGTGACAACCTTCTTTAGGTTACTTAACTATCGTAAAATTGTGGAACATGAGTCAACCATCTTTCTACTCTTCCCCCGTACCCGATTCTATCTCACTTTTGTTTCCTCTCAACTTTATTCGATCACTTATGAAAATGAAAAAAAGCAGTAAAATTTTGATGGTAACGTGGTGACCCCCAAGAAAAAAATAAAATAAAAACACAATTGACTAGTCTCTTTATTCTCTCCATGCATGAAAATGAAAAAAAAGAGTCTTGGACTCGACCTATTTTCTTTGTAACGACGAAACCGATGTCCCGTTACATATAAAACCCCAGCACCCCATTATGAAAAAATCATACTCCTCACAAGAAAACCCAATAAACTAGTCTTCTTTCTCATTTGAAGGATTATTTTCCATATTCAGGGTTTAGGAGGAAAATGATGCCTATCTTGAATGAGATACACGAAAAAGAAGGCATGGTCGTCATCCCACTTGAAGAACAACCCCCACAAATCAATCACCCGGTCTTATTCATCAGAGCCTCACTTTTCTTACAAGACCTCCGTGCACGTGGCGTCGCTGCATTGCATGGTTTAGCTGCAATTCTGGGTCGCCTCTTGCCGGAGGATGGGGTTGTTTTGCCCCAACCTACACTTAATTCTATCATCACTTATTTACTTGCTTTCGTAGCAATCAAAGCACAGAGCCATCCTCATTTCCCTTATATGACACACCATAAGTCAGTTTTGGCTGCTGTTATATGTGTAGTTATGTTTGGTTTTGCTTCTGCAGCCGAACATGTCCTCACGCGTGTTGATCAACGTCCTGTTCTCAAGGGTGTAGCTCGTACTGGAAGGATACTCTGTTTGTTCCTTTTTGTCATGATTCTGACATATCTCTCCTGTTTTTAATATTTACTCGTTGTTGTATATATAGTTGTCTGATGATCATTTCTTTAGGCAATTGCATGCCTGATCATCATTTCATATGTACTAGCACTAGCTAGCAATACTCTGTTTCCCATTTGTTTGCGCAAGTAATAATAATAAGCGCTCCATCAAACTATCTAATCGACTGTGTTGTTTGTTTGCCACATCAATCTCATCTTGTTATAGGATTGGCTATATCTGCTACGGTTCAATCTGATATATATATTTTGTTGTTAGGGCTCAATTGCACTCTCATATTCACTGATATTTGATCTTCTGTTTGCTGTTTGTGCCACAGTGTTCAGCTAACTTTGTTGCAGCTTCAACAAGTTGAAACACTATTTTAGTCTTTGGTTTATCGATCAGTTAAGGAAATGTAGTCCTTTACTTCTTGATTGGTTGGTGTATATATAGTGACGTGAAGTCTATAAGCAAAAGAGTCTGAAATTAAAGAATACTTGCTGAAGCTAGGTACCTGCTGATATATGTGTTTTAGAATGTATGTTTAGTCATTTATGTATGTTCTCTTTTGGATAATGGACATCTTGTTGCTAGAGGGCATGTCCTTAGCAAATTCTGGGTCCATCTTGTATGGATCACTATTATTATTACAAACTTGGTTTGAAGGATTTTTTTAGATGAGTTGTCATTTTCCAGTTAGTGTTTTCACTTAAAAGTAAGTACTTAAAAGGTATTTCATACATAGTTTCACGTCAGCGTGCGGATTTTTTTTTGTGGATTCTTTATGTGGTTCTAGCATTGCTCTTTATACATATATAGATATACTATCCATTTTATGATGTGCATTTTTGTCTTCTTTATAATAAGTGCTTGTGGACGACGAAATATCAAAAGTTGGATTATAAGATTGTGATTGTATCTTGTCGAATGCATATTAAAAGTGCCGTTGATCTAGCATTTATAAACTCCAAAAATTCATTGAGTGGCAATCCTTAGCAACGAGAGATAATAGTTACATGTCTCATTTTCGCCTTTCAAGGCATACACGGCATAATAAATTTCGATCCGTCTATATTGAGCATAATATCAGTTAGTACTCGGATATCTAACATCAATAATATAAATAAGTTAGAAAATAATATAATAAACTATTGATGGTAAAATCTTTAAAATCATAAAAGATAGATTAAAAGGTTTAAAGTTTGCAGTGAAAGAATTAATCGATAGTTAAATAAGTTAGTGAAAGTAAACTTAGGTTACATTTAAAGTAATAAAGGTAATTATTACTCACTATATTAAAAAAAAAAAAAAAAAAAAAAAAAAAACATCTTGCTACTTTCTCATGCAAAATTAATTTTTTCACTCAAAATAAGCAAAAAACTGAAAGCATTTTGAATAACAAATATAATTAACGAATGCCTCAGTGGTAAGTCATTTGACGACTTACTCGCAAGAAGCAAGGGTTCAAATATCACTAAATACACATTTGGAGTCAATCATTATTAGGTCGAAAACGATCATGAAAATATTCCAGCTAGACTGCTAGACTGCGTAGATTGAGTCAAAAAGCCTGCCTTCGATATCACCAACTAACCTGAAAAGAAAAAACCAGATCCGTTTACTTGTTTATTTGAATATAAAAAATATGCTTAAAAAAAAAAAACAAAACTATGGCCCCTTGTCTTGTTCCCAGTTTCCCCTCTTTTTCATTTCCACCATTCTTGTGGAACTATCAGTTCGATCCAATGCTAGCTAATAAGTGAAGAAATTACTATAATTCATTCTTCTTCGTAACTAGCTCAATCGCAAATATTTTTCCAAAAAGTTATCAATTTTGCTTATTAGTATTTCTACTTTTATTTCATACCCTAATTTTTTTGACACCCATGTGGGTTATCTCAAAAAGGTGAAGATCGGTGGGATCACCCTGGTCCCATGCATCCTAAGGATGCCAACCGGACCCTCCCCCAAGGACCCGGCCCCAGGCAATCAGCACCTGTCCCAGTGACTGTACTTATCAGGAGGTGGGCTATGAACCCTGGCTATTATCTCAAAAGACCCCTCGCTGACCAGTCAATCTGAGCATTTGCGGTGGGGGGATGGTATCAACAGAGCATGTGGTCCTGCCCCACTTGAGGACTTCCCGGTAGGTCACCCAACCGGTACTACTCTCAGAGTGGCTCACTTAACTCTATAAGAGTTACCCACTAGACCACATGCTAGTTGATACCCATGTGGGTTATGATTTACTTTATAAAACTTTGATTTGATTGTGTTCATGCTTCCAGTCCCTATCCCATGTTTTATGTTGTATGAATTGCATATATTCTTTGCTGTTTTTATTGATGTTAAGCTTTGTTATTTTTGCTCATCATTTTATATTGCACATATACTTCTTTCTTATTAAGCTTATTTTTGGGCATACCAGCTTATCTCTTTTCGGCTTATATTTCACATGCCCGTTTTTTCGGCTTATTTTAAAATTGATGGGTTTATATAACTTATTATGAATTTATGATAAACATGCTTAAATAAGCCGATAAGTTGCAAAATAAGTTGAAAAAATGGGCATGTGAAATATAAGCCGAAATGAGATAATCTTATAAGCCTAAAATTAAGCTTAAAAAAATAACCTGTTTTTGTTGTTGTTTGGTGCTTTTCTTTACATGTTTTTGTTGTTAATTTGTGTAAGGTCTTTGGAAAAGATCGGGCTCAAGGGAATGGAGCAATGAATATTGTTGAGATAAAAGATAACACAAACACAGATGTACCAGCATCTAGTGATGACTTTTTACATTTTAAACAAACCAACATTATAAGGGGTAGTCATCTATTTTTACATTTTTTTGCTTGGTGTTATTTTCTTGTTGTTTGATGCTGTTATTTTCTTAAACAAACGCCCATAGATACGCTTAAACAAACACCCTCATGCATTTTTACTTTTTTTTTTTTTTTTTTTTTTTTTTTTTTTTCTTTTTGCTTGCTGTTATTTTCTTGTTGTTTGATGCTGCTTCTGTTGTTGTTGTGTCATTCGTGTCTCTGTTTTCTTTACATGTTTATGCTGCATTGCTCTATGTGTTGCATTTTAGGTACGGCGAGCAAAATTAGAAATTATAAGGATCGGTCATGTTCTGACTAAAGAATTTAACAATACTAAATGATTACATGTGTTCTCTTCGGTATCTGAAGAGGTACTTAAGTAACATCAGTCATGTTCCAACTAAAAAATGTTTGCTTACAATTTTGAATAGGAGAAGTGTAACCAAAAGATATTCGAGTACATTTTATAAGTTTAAGTTTAAATCTTCTTCAATTAATAAGGTTTTTCATTTTTATATGTAACTTTTGGTTGTAGGAAGATGGATAATGCGAAGGCAGAGAAAGAGCGTTGTGAACTTTAGTTAATGTTGGTGGCGAGGTTCAAAGACCCGTGAATATTCATGTTTGAACTCAATTGGATGCTCTCTTAGTCTCTTTACATATGAACAAATACTACTATGGGGAAGGTAAACATATGTCTCCTATTTCTATTCACGATCTATAAGTTGTTTGTTGGTTGTAATATATGATGACCGTTTGAGTGTCCGAATGTGGTTCACTCTAACTAGCATTTGACTTTGGTTAACGAAGGTTTCAGCTTTTAAATTGACAAGACTCCAAGTCATTAAGGTAATAACTTCACAAATATAGATGATGAAGGGTAAGTTGCATTATAAAGAGTTGCTTATAATGATTGATGTATATAAAATTAGCAAAATGAGCATGTTAGCTAACGGGTTTAAATGGTTCGTTTTTGTTTAACAGATGGCTTGCTTAACATGTGAAGAAAGGTAAATTGTACGGAATGCAAAAAAGATTCGGCTTCTACGCCTCATCCTTTTTTATATAAGGAGCATCAATTCATCCAGCTTGTGTTATATTTATCGTATGGTTACGGTTTTTATAGCTTCCTTGGAAGTTAGGATAAGGCTAATGATTTGAACACTCCTAATTTTGATTTGCAGCTTTTGAAAATTGTACATTAGAGTGTGCGGATCAAAAGTAAGAGTGTGTCAATCAACACTCTTTAAGATAAATATTGACATCACCACTTGGCCCATTATTCTTTGTTCACTCATATTTTGTAGTGGTTGAAATATAGTTTGAATTTGGGATTGGGCTTCAAAATCTTTTCTGATTTATAAGGTTGTGTAATCATTGACTGAACTTAAGCGATTTTCTTGGGGGAGGGGGGTGGGGGGGTGGGGGCAAGAATTATTTTACCGTAAGATGTAGTAGTTTGTGTATGTAGAACGTATATTTATCTATGAATAAAATAAAATAAAATTACAAATCAACCCAATTACCTCTAAAATTCCTCAATTTAAGTCAATAATCTCTTTAACTATTGTTATAGTAATTCTACCTAAAACTATAATAAAAGTGAAGAGATGTATCATGATTCAAGAGCCCATCTGGCGTGATAATAAAAGACCCTTAACCCAATTTCCACATGTATTTCACAATGCGACGGGCGCCTATTAACTCGTTATCAATAAAGAAGCATTACAGTATATAGTTTCATAAAATCATTCTAGATGCAATAATATATGGGCTAAGCCTTATAAATACAACCCAAGCCCATAAGCATAAACAAACACGTCTAACAAAAATGGGTTTGCAAATAAAAAATAAACAAGTATGGCGGCGGCCGGCATTGTTGCGGCCTGGAGGGGTTTTCTTCACGTGGTGTTTGTCGAGCAGTCTATGGTAGCATCGCATTCTTTAATGCTAACGGTTTAAGTTGTGTACGATGTACATGGTATATAAAAGGTATTATTTCATGTTACATTTGTTTTGACATGTTTTTTGTATGCAATATATACCTTTTTTTTTTTTTTTTTTTTTTTTTTTTTTTTTTTTTTGCTAAACAATATACACCCGTTTTTTCTATGTAATATAACTAACTTTTCTGGAATAAGATAAAACGCATTATTTTCTATGCAATATATACCTTTTTTTTTTTTTTTTTTTTTGCTATAACAATATACACCTGTTTTTTCTATGTAATATAACAAAGTTTTCTGGAATAAGATAAAACGCATTATCAAAGCTCTGGTCAAGCAACACTGCAACACCGCAATATTTAGTGAGAAGTGGGGCTACAATAGTGGGCCGAAAATGACAACTTACTGGGCTTAGTAAAATGGACCGTTAGATATTACAATGGGAAGATAGGCACGTATTTTATCCCAAGATATTGCACCGAATCTTCCATCTTTAATATATAAATAAGTTAAGCCTCCAATCATAATTTGGTTGTAAAGCGGTGACAATCTCTATGGTGCATAACAAGTAGAAGGCGTCCGCCGCGTTGCGGCGGGATTTTGCACCAAATTTTACAAACTCCTTTTAACCTCGATATGTAATTGTTGGATTAAAGTTTCGGGCTCTTTTTGTTCGTAATATTGCGGCATGTTCGGTTATATGTTTATTATTAGAAAATTGCTAGATATCTCTGTTTTTTCGTAAAAGAAATATATGCTAGATTTCAATTTTTTTATAAAAGCGCACGTATGTCAAAAGTATATTAATATTAGATATGTTTTATTTTTTATTAATTATTTTTTTTTTGGTAATGCGAGATGTTTCTAGCGGTGCAAATCGTTAGATATTTGTTATATATTTGGTAAATAAACTTTGCTATATAAACAAAAGACTTATATATAAACTTTTATAGGATAATTTTTAAAGTTATTTGATATATTACGGGTGCTTTTTGAAAGTTCGTTTATTTAAAATCTATACATATATTAAACTTTAACTTTTTTTATAAAACCGTACGTACGTCAAAAGCATATCAATATTAGGCTTGTTTTGTTCGTTATCGAAAGACCTATTTGTCAGTAATTTTTTTATTCAAGAAACCGCTAAAGATTTGTTAGATATTTGGTAAATAAATTTGTTAGCTAAAGAAGTCGTAAATATTAAGAAGTTCAGGGTGTATTTTGTAAAATTTCATCTTTTTACTAATAGTAAGTATCGGTTCTCTTTAATTTGTCTTCGCTCGAGAAAACGTTTGTTACTCTTCTGCAACTTTACTATTTTTTAATTTGAGAAATAATATTAAGGGTGCGTTTGGTTCGTAAGTGAGATTGGAATTGGATACGGATTTGGGAAAGGTTTGAAAGATGTGAGAAATGAAAAAAAATGGGGCCGCAGGTTTCAAGTGAAACCACCCAACTAAGGTAGGAATGAAATCTATCATTCTCTCATTCCCAAATTGTGGGCCCCGCCTAGAAACCAAACATAGGTTTTAATCTTTCTTTCATTCTATTCCCTCCAAAAGCATGAACCAAACGCACCCTAAATGTTCGCACAAAACCCAACCTCCCCGCTTATAGTATTTAGAGTGAATTCTTTCTACTCTTCCCCGCGGTTATATATATATATATATATATATATATATATATATATATATATATATATATATATATATATATATATATATATATATATATATATATAGGGTAAAGTTAAAATAAAAAGACAAATATCCGTAAAAATAATGAAAAGAATTTTTTTTTTCAAAAAATTCTCGAAAAATTCCAAAAAAATTCAACAAGATCGGGTATGTTGGTGAATAAAACTTTTGTGAAAGAAGTTTTTCTAATTTTGAGTTTTTATACGTTTTTTTTAATGCACAAAAAACGAATTTTAATGCGCAAAAAATTTTTAATGCGCAAAAAAATTTTAATGCACAAAATTTTCAACTTGTTTTAGTTAGATGCGCAATGTTATTTTGTTAAAAAAAAGTCAAAAGAAGTTGGGTCCAAAAACGAATTTTTGATGGACAAAAAAGCTATTTAATGCACAAACGTCTTTTTTTTATAATTTTTTTTTTCGAATAAAGTATCCACTTTTAGATAAACTTCCTTTAGAACTTTTTCATGCACCAACATACCCGATCTTGTGAAATTTTTTTAGAATTTTTCGAGAACTTTTTAAAATTTTTTTTCTTTTTATTCTTTTTACGAAAATTTATCTTTTTATTTGATCTTTACCATATATATATATATATATATATATATATATATATATATATATATATATATTAGAGTCTATATTAAATATCCATAAATACGGTGCCGTTTTGGCATCGTTTTTCCCACCAAAAAATTAGGCCCGAGTCTTAGCCTATTTTGTGTAGCCCATATAGTAATTTTTTTGCTGCCCAGAGATAATGCAACTAGGTTATCACAACACATCTCTAACCGCTACACACACCCACACATACCTAACCACACGCACAGCTCTGCTGCTGATGATGATGATCTTGGGCTACACTGGGTTTGGTTCGGTGATATATCTCACACACATGTTTCTTCCATGTTTCGAGAACCCAATGATGATGATCAAAGATATGTTTGCCGTTTTTCGTATCCGGAATGAATCAAGGTATGTTTTTCGTTGCGTCAATCAATTATGTATGTGTCTTTTGTTAATTAGGGATTTTGATAGTTGGGGTTTTGATAATTAGGGTTTGATAGTTGATTGATTTTCATAATTAGGGTTTTGATAATTAGGGTTTAATTGGGGAGTTTGATAATTGAGATTTTCATAATTAGGGTTTTGATAATTGGGTTGAACTAAAAACAGTCAAATTTGAGTATATTTACCGACGAATTTTATGATCTCCAATTATCTTTGTTTTTTTTAATATGCGTCAGTATTGCCATTCTATGTCCTTTTTCTAATCTGATTTCAGTGGAAATTATTTTAGTGGAATACTTTTTTGAGCTCTGTCATGTTTGTTTTCAGATTCGAAGAACAAGTGCAGGCGATACGATATAGAAGTGGATTGGATGACGAAACAAGAGCTTCGTACGGCTCACCGTTTATCTGTAAAAAGGAAAATTAACTGACGAAAAGGTGAGCTAAGCGTTTAAAAGGTTCGTAAAGTCGAAGCCTAAACCTTTTCCTATTCGATAGACAAACGTTAGTTGTAGTTTATGTGCTGTAGTTTTTTAGACAAATTTAAGTATATATTTGTTTTTCGTACTGTTGTTAAACATTTGGATTGTCTTATGTTAGTGTTAAATGTGGGTTTGATCCAGGATACATGTGTGTTGGAATCTCGCAATCAGGCACACTCCATATGCATGTTGACTTTCTTTGTACCGAAGGTGTGTAGAAGTAAAGGAATTTCAATTTCAGATACTTACCCATACTCCATATGTGGTGCTTGTAGTGGAATATGTCTCACTAACACTTTTGATTGTTCAAGCAAAAACTGAAGATGGAAGTGACGAGTAAGCTGTTGAAGGGGAATATTATAACGCGAAGAATTCAAAGAAGAAGGGAAAGAAAGAAAGAGGCATGCCAAGCAACGCGTAAGGTGAGTAGAACATGATTATGTGTGAGACTGTCATTTGAAAATGCAATAGACAAATAGTACTCAGTTATATAATGCGATGACTTTCTACTGCAGTAAATGTAGCATAAAACCTGAATACGGTTTTAGATCAAACCAGTAAATAATAGGCTACCAAAACACACCGACAATTTTCTACTGTCAATAAGTACATGTAGCAAGACAAATGTTGTTTTTTTTTTGTTCCTAAAGATATAGATAATTTCTATTAGTGAGCTGTTATTGTATAACCTGGCTCCCTAAAGAAATACCTAATAAAGGGTCAAGGTAGTCGATGTACTTGCGGCTATAATTTATTTTACTTACTATAAACTCATGTCCAAACAACAGCGA
Source organism: Artemisia argyi (assembly GCA_030686995.1). Taxonomy (NCBI): domain Eukaryota; kingdom Viridiplantae; phylum Streptophyta; class Magnoliopsida; order Asterales; family Asteraceae; genus Artemisia; species Artemisia argyi. The sequence continues at coordinate 155,501,318 of CM060684.1, forward strand.
ACGGTCGATAAGGCATAGTCTCAGAAATGTCATCATAGAATGGGTGAAACTTGAGGGCGACGGAAGAGCTGAAACCTCAAACCTGATTAATGATGCACATAAAAACTTGCGATTCTTTGCGGTATGCAACTATGAACCATAAACTATACTATTCTGAGTTTTAGCTTTTATTTAATGTAACACATATATTGATGGCTTAATTTTTTTAGATTTGTCGATCATGGAATGTCAGATGATGTTTCGGAGACTGTAGAGAAGTTCACAAAAGGGAATTACAAGAAGTGTATGGAAAAGGTGTTCACAGAAATGATGAACAAAGTTCTCAAGCTTCAAACTAGAAGGTAAAACGTCTTACACTTTTATTTCGGTTAATAGTGCCTGACCTGATGCGACGTATAAGTAAAGAGTTGTGGATATTCTGTTTTAACCAACCTAATGAAGTCAAAACTGATTCAGAGGGGTTTCAGCAATAAGAGAGTAGTTTGATGTGGAGGATAAGCTTCACGCGCTTAGTAAATGTTGCACATGTTAAGGTGGAAAGTGTCAAGACCGGAGTTGCAGTCGTCAAACTTATGGGTCGATATAGTGGTGAGTATTTAAATTACACTAATGATAATGCGTTTGGGTTATAATAGGTCATTGTAAAATGTGGGTCAAGCAGTCAAAGCTGACCAGTATCACTTTTCTAACTTTTTTGTATTAAAAGGTTTAGAATGTGTTATTGTGTTGGAAGTATTATTAGAAACAAATATATTAAATTAGAGGTGGTAATATGAGAAAAATTGCCAGATTGGGCAATATGCCACTACGGGTTAGGTGGAAATCGGTCATTTCTTTAGTACATGTCGAAAAGGGTGACGTTGGATTGGGTTGACCTGCAATTTTTTATTTTACCATTGTTATTATTTCTGTATAGATTTTTTTGATATGTACTTAATTATTTGCCAATACATGTGTAAGGCTTGGGGTGTGAATGTGAAATGATTAATTTGTTGTCCAGAAAAACGTTGAAACTTTAAACATTAGCTAGGAAGATCTTTTTAGTATTATTTTTTTGTTGTTTGATGACTGAAATGCTCTGTATTGTAGGGACTGTTCACATGGCAGACCAGCCTTACTTGAGTCTGTGAATGTGTGATAATCAAGATGTATGAGAAGGCATTGACAACAACGTAGTGCTGGGTTTCAATGAAGTGTGGAAAGGAGCTGCTACAATGTGTGGACTCGATTGGCATTAATCCAAACATCAATACGATTTATTGAGAAGGTTAGCCATACACCACCTTAGGTTCCATCTTAAGCTTTACTATCCGAAATAAGCTTTGTCCTTTTATTGCGAAAAATATTGATATGCTCATCATGGTAAAATAGGCACTTTTAAGACGTTTTGCTGAGGATGTACTACGTGACCCGCTTGCATCTGTTGTAACAGATTGGGGACGAGCCCCGTTTTGCTATGATGCTTATTCGTATGTTGTTGTTGGGTTATGATACATTGGGCCGATCCGTGACATTTCAATATATACAATGATTCTTTATACGCGCATATTTACAAATTCTTAAATGTGCTTCAGTGTTATGTCATTCACAATCCAAATGATCTTTCAAATCAGCCTATTAAAGCTAAAGTACTTTTATAAATGGTATTTGGGCTAAATTATTGGTTTCCCTGATTGTGATTGTGTCATTTACTTTTATCTTTTAAATGTTATAAACGCACTTTCATGTTGTTGTAGAATGTAGTTCCGGGCCCAAAATTCTTAACTTCCTTGATGGGACAGTATGAGATAAAACCAGCGATTCTTCCAGTTATGAGGTGCACGAAGTGGTGACACTCCCATCGTATGGCCACTTCCAACGCAGCGACAGGTCGCGAGTGCAACTCTGACCGCACCAAGATACATAGGTCGGGTGCTACTTATATGTTTTAGGATACCTGCTTAATAGATTGGTGAGAAGTTTTGTGAATCTATTGGAATCACATGTTCAGGGTCGATGATTTTTTTTAAAAAAAGATTGAGCTTTGAAAGAGCAGTTTTTGATAAGTTGTTTCTTTCTTTCTTTTGAAAACTTTATCCTTTTATAAAGGACGCAAAAAAAATTAAGCTTTTTTGATAAGCAGTTTGAGATACGCTGTCTCTTTTTTTCTTTTGCAGCAACTTCATCCTTTTATAAGCTCACTTTTCATGAATGTTTTTATGGTGTCTTGCAGGTGAAAAATTTAGCGTTATGGATTGGCAATTATAGAAACCTATGTTACACTACATTTAAAGTAGATGGTCACTCTTAGTAAGCAATCCCAAACACTCCTTTAAGTTGTTTTTCTTTTTCTAATTTTGTATTCATCTTTTTGTTTGCTTTCCTGCACAGATGTGAACTGCAAATTTTTCATAAGGTGAGGCAGCGATGATGGATGGTACCTTGGCAATGATGATAATCTTGGCAATGATGATGGATGGTAACTTGGCGAGGCAACCTGTAGGTTGCAGCCAGTATGGTTTTCCAGCTTCGAGTGTATGTGTATATTCCGATCTGAGCCTAATTTTTTTAACTTTACATAGTACTTTACCATAATTAAGTTATGGTTACAGCCGTGCCGAGTCTTTAGTACTACATTTGGATTTACCAATCTCACCCAGATTTACAGCGGGTCACAATTAATATTGTCTTTTACTTATCTACTTATATATTTTGTACTTATGCCCCCTGTTTTACCTTTAGTGCCTAATTTACTATTCCTTTTTTCGTACAGATATCTTTCATGTTCATCTTAAACTTTTCTGCTTTGTCAGAACCAACAGGTCTTCTGTATACGCAAACAACATTTGCTCCAAAAGAGCCTTTAAAAAAATATCTAACTTAGCTGTTAAATGTTATTTTGTGCAACACAAATCTACTAAAGCATGCGATCTGTGTGTCACAAAGTACCCTTTAACAGCCCATAAAGATTGTTTTTTAAGAAAAAAAGTTACTCTTTATTTATTACTGGTATGTGTAGCCTGCCACTTTGTTACTTTCATATAATCATTCATGTGTGCGATTTTTTTTGGAATATCTTACAACCAATACCATTGTTACTGATTGGCATAAACATGGACTCATTCCTTTTCAAATGGTGCAACATTTATCTATCTTTTATGTCTTTTAATCACCTTTCCTTTTTATAAAACACTTAACATGTACCTAATAACAGTTGCTACTTTGAACTTCTTCAGTTTTACTAAAATTTTGAACATTCTTTACATTCAAATTTAAAACCCTCTTATGATTCTGATGAAGAGCTCAGTTTTCAGTCTTATGCTTACATATAACTACTGATTTTATTCTAACATGCACACTCTTGCAGAAAACCTACTTTCCAGCACTGCCGTAACAAATCATCTCATGCACAGACGGAATTAACAATGGATGCGCAGAAACCAATCATGGGGTTGCAGTGTAATGAGATGACAATAACACAATGGAAGATAATTCAGAAGTCGACCACTGAAATAATCCAGTTAACTGTTCTGCCAATCCAGCTTTGCTGATAGAATGGCATGTCAGACCTGGAATAATCCAACCAGCTATTAGCTATCTGACATGCCATTCTATGGAAAAGTTGAGTTGCATTTGAATATATGATCTCGATTGACCATAGCATCTTTGCTAATGATACAATGTTGCCTATGCACCCACTTTGTGTGTGTGCTTTGCTATTTTTATTCGACCTTTGGCTATTTACGGTTAGAATTCGCCCAGCCAACTGGGATCATCAGGTACGACTAATTAAAACCGAAATCCATAATCTTTTTAGTAATTATTATACTTGCATTCATAGATTGATTACTTAGCCTCAGGATTGTCTTGAACACGTGGAAGCCTACGACATGTGTGTAGTATGTGGCAATCAAACTGTCAATTTGTCAGCGACCGTACAGTAAGCACCAGAGGAAATTTCGCTCTCTTATATATATATATATATATATATATATATATATATATATATATATATATATATATATATATATATATATATATATATATATATATATATATTAAGTTATTATACGCCTGAGATGATTTCATGATGTCTTTCCCATTCACTGTATGTTGCAGGCTTGCAGCAAACAATCCGATATCCTTAATAGCTATCTGTTTCGTTACATTTAAGTAGCGTATCACCAGCCAAGGTAATTTCATAGTTGTTTGTTTCGTTAGCGCTTATAAATAATTCGCACCGTCGGCCTTGAAAAAGGATTCTTTCATGCTCTTTTTAAATTGTCGCATATGGTAATGACAATTGTCTTATCTCTTATGCAGGCCTTATGAAAACTTTCTACCATGTTCCGTTACATCTAAGTTCCATATCACCAGTCGAGGTAATTTCATGGTCATTTATTTCGCTCACGCTTATAAATGGTTGACACTGTTGGGGTTGAAAAAAAATGTTTCATGCTGCTTTTTAAAAGTGATCGTTCTTTTTAAACTTAGCTGCGTGGATTTGCAGATTTCTGATGAGTGTGTAAATACTCATCATTTTTACCATTTCTGAGCTGCCAAAACATATAAAAACACTCAATAATGAATCAAAATAGTGAAAATATCTCAGGAAAGTGTTTTACATGTTTCAAATGCAAAAGTATCAAAAACAGATGAAAAACGCACAAAGTTTGCAAAATTGGCAGTTTCAGTCCCTCAACTTTCAAAAGTTGTCAAATCTAGTCCCTGGTCATTCTAAAAACTTGAAAAAGTCACCAAAGGTCCTTATAAATCAAAAAGTTACACAAATAGTCCTTTGGTGCAAACTTTCACAAAATGTCAAGTTTAGTCCCTGAACTTTGGAAATTGTCAAAAATGGTCCCTGGGATATGAAAAACTTTGAGAAAAACAAATTTTGACCTTGCACTAACCTTTTATGACAGGATTGGTCCTTGGTGGAAAGTTTGGTGAAAATTACACAAATGGTCCCTGAAGTTTGAAAGTTTGGCGGTTTTAGTCCCTGGTGAAAATAAATTGGAAAAATCATGCCAGGGCCTTATACTATTCATGGATTGGCAAATTACACCCTCGAAATACTTTGAAAAATTGCCAAAACCCCACCCCAAACTTTCGTTAAATTACAAAACTAGTCCTTGTGTAAACCTAAACCAAACCGGACCTAAACTATTATCCTAAAACAAAACCCAAGTCCAAACTATTCCCTAGCCCACCCCCTTTCCTAATTCTTAGGCCCATTGCATACCAGCCCACCACAACCCCTAAACTAATACCGGGGTCAAATATTTGACTTTGGTCAAATACCGGTCAACTCCCCTTTTCCCTCTCCCTCAGCCAAACCACAAAACCACCAATCCACTCCATGGTATTGCAGGTCCCATCACCCTTCCCTCCATCACAAGCCACTGCCCACACCCCCTACACCAACCCTCACATCCACAATAAATGCTGCCACCCCCTTGCCTGAACAGTCCAAAACCCCACACACAAAGTTTCCTGCCAAAAATACGTGGCACCCATAGAGTGGACCAAAGAAGCCAGAGAGAGGTGGGAAATGATGAGGAGGATGTTGGGAACCCTAATCATGGGCTATAAAAGGAGAAGAAAGCAAGGAGTGAAGAGTAGTAGTTTAATTAGTAATTTTTAGTGTCGTATTTTAAATTAAGCTTTTATCTCAGTGTATCTTTCTTAATTCAAGCATTGTAGCAGTTTCTTATTGTATTCTAAACCTTTTCAAGCAATATTAATCAAAGTTTCATTACTGTTCTTGTTATTTCAAAATTTTGGTTTTATGAATTTCTTAATAAGCTGAGTTGTGATTGGAAGCAAGTTTCATGGACTGAAGTAGGCTCATATAGGTTCCAACAAGCTTGTTAAAGCTTTAGAGACATCTAAAATTCAGTTACACTAGAAGAAAATCAAAAATCTAAAAAAGTCAAACTTGGTCAACTGTATATGCTTTTGAGTTATTTTCAGGTACTGAGGAGTATTGAAGAGTAAAGATGGGATTGGATTGAGCCTATCTAAAGATAGGCTTCTGTGGAGAAGCCCCTTGTTCAAGCTAGGGGTCTCTTGTAAGCTTTTGCTCATTTAAAAGTTCCTCTAAAATCTTAGTTATTGGTATTATCTGATTTGCTTGTTTGCTTATTGATAATCTGTGTTGTTTGTGTTATTTGATAATTGTTTAAGTAATTTTTAGCTTAAAATTAATAACTTGTTTGTTAGAATAACTAGCTTCTTTAAATTCTAGATTTAACTGTCAAAAAATAGTTTAAGTGGTATACTTGTGTTATTGTGGTGGCAATCTATTTTATAGTGCTTAAACCAGTCTACCTAATCACAATTAGTAGTTTTGAATCAAGATTGTAAACCCTAAGTACCTCATTGATTGGAAATCACCAAACAGTCAAGCATTAAGGGTGTTTGGATTAACTGAGTTTGAAGACTCAGGGTGTGTTTTGTGTGTTACAATTGGTTGAAACAATCTTACCTAGGTACCTTTAGTCTAGCTCAGTCATAAAACACCTAAGCCATTCATTAAAAAGTCAAAATCATTAGGATTTGATCACAACAGCTTAACTGTTGTGATTTTGTTGTTCAAATCTTGTAAATCAGTTCCAAAATAGTTTAGGTTGGTAAGTTTGTTTAGCATTAGGCTTAACAAACAACAATAAGTCATCTGTGATCAACCAAAGTTCATCAAAGTCAAATTTACAAGTTTTCCTCAAAATGTCAAAGTGAACCTTTCAGATTTTTGCAAAAGTTCCAAGATTATTTGTGATTTATGTGTTTGGATTGAGAAGCTGAAATTTGTTGTGGTTATAGTATATCAGCTGATCTTTAAGTTCTAATATTTGTTTGAATTTTGGGAATTTTTGTGTGGGCTCCACAAGCCTTTGAACTGAGTTGCAGGGAAGAAGTCTTCCCCTGCACCAGCAGACCCCCACCACACCACCAACTTTGGTGGTGGTTGTAGACCACCCCAGTGGGCCCTAGTGGTTCCAATTGGTTTTTCCCAACCCCCCTCCTACCAGGGAGCAAGGATTGACCCTTAGTTTGACCTAGGACTAAGTGGACCCCACCTGGAATCCACCCATAAACCTGTCCCATTTCTGTGTTCAGACTCAATTTGCATAAGTGCTTATTTGGACCTTAACAGCTTATTTGTGATCAATTCTTGTTGTTTTTAGCTTATTCAAGTTTTTTGAGCTTATTTGTACCCAATTCCACCATTGTGGACCCCACCCAAGGTCAATTGTGCTTATTTGCCCATCCAGTCAACATAAGTCAACTGATAAGCAAAAGGGGGTGCTACTGCTTATTTATAAGCTGATTTCAAAAGTGTTTTCACAAAAGATTTCTATTTTCAGTAGTAAAGTTAGTTTGTAAAAGAAAATCCAAGAAAAACCAAGTTTAAATTAAGTGATAGTTTCTATTTAATTCAATTTAATTTTAATTTTCATTTTTAAATTTTTGTTAAGCACTTGTCATTTTTATATTTTTATTAATTACCTTATATAGTAAAGTAATTTCAGTAATTTTTCTAGATTTTTATTCTGTCATTTAGTATTTATTAGATTTAATTCTAGTTTTCTTAATTATTAATTAATATTAAGTATTAAATAGCATATCTAGTTTTTATAAAGCAAAACCTAGATTTTATATTTTTCCTAGCTCTAATATAGTATAATAGACTTTTAGAAAATATAATTTTAATTTCTACTGTTCATTTTACATTTTTCTTATTTTAATTATTTAAATTAGACTTAAGTTAATTAAAAGGTAATTAATTAGTGGAATAGTATTAAATATAATTTTTAGAGGTTTTTATAATTTTTTAGGATTCCTGTGATGGTTAAGTAGTTTTATAAATTTTATCATAATTTTCTAAGTTAGTTTAGTATTAATAGTAATTTAAATTAGTTTAATTAGTTTAATTAAGTTAAATAGTTTTTAATTAATAACAAAACCATAAAAAGACAAAAATATTTATTTTTATTTTCTATACTTTCTTCAAGTTCTAATTTAAGTTTAGAAATTGTTTTTGCAAATTTTTAATTTAATTTGTAATATTTATAATTATTAGTTAATATAAATTAGATTTAAATTAGATTTTAATTAGTTTAATTAATTAAATAATATTAAAATATTAAAATATTCACTTTTATAATTTCATTTTCATTTTAAATTTTCTTTTAATTTTAAAGTTTCAAAAAGTTCAAAAGCACCCCCTGTAGTTTGTTAAATACCAAATCCCACTTTTTCAGTCTGTTACGTGAATCTTAATTGTGAATACGTGCATATATCTGAGTATCTGATTTTTGTGAATATTATATCTGTGTACCAATACCAAAATAACAGTAGCAACATCAATTCCACATCATCTGGGCTACTGTCCTCAGTACCACTCACTCATAAACGATTTCAAACGACACCATTTCAATCTCGCTGGGACATAACGACCCGGGGACACACTATACTATCACTGGAGAATTGGAACGAGGCTGTCTTTGACTTATTGACCTTGGTCAATAATATCTGACTGCTTTGGGACCAATCAATTTCAAACTGCTTATTTAACTTACATATCATCACGTAAGCAGTTTGGATGCCTAATCGCAAACACTCTGAAAAAACGTCTTTTCTATATTGAACCATAATGATCAACTTTTATAATCAATCCCATCAATATGTGAAAACACGTCCCTACACAATTATGCATGCTTTTTTCAGGGATTGCAACAAATCATATCATCTTGACTACTTACATGAATCATCTACACAAGCAAAAAAATAAAATATATGTTGTAAGTGTCTTATAACATGATGAAGTTGTGTGAGATGGTTGGAATTCATATTCACCTTTATGATATGTGATTATCAGGGACCTTAGATATAGAGATGATGTAGAGGATACAGAAGATTGATGAGCAGTCCTCATGCTGTGAGTTTTTAGACATCGGTATTGACCACATTCAGGTTTATAGATTAGATTTGGTTATCAGTTTTATTCTAACAAAGGCACTCTGCTTATGTACTAGGTCACACAGCGCACGTTCATATCAAATAGCTCCAGCAAACAAATCACATAATACCATGCTATTCGCTAAAAACCAGGTACGTTACGAGAATGCCTTTTCATTGATTAGATAACACTAGACATAATATGTAATTAAGCAATTGTTTACATGCAAAGTATCCACAAAATTAGGTCATACTTAGATTCCATCACAGGATACCCCCATACCTAACCAGACCAACAAAAGACTATGCCCAAAAAACTAAATTTGTGAATACCAGCCAACAAAAGCTTAATATGGTTGCCCATTAAGCCATTCAATGAATTTCCGGACCTCAACTGCCTGGGTCAGTTTCTTCGAAACAGTCGCCAGAATCTCTGAGATTTCTGCCGAGTCCTGGATTTGCATGTTCGTCAACTCCGAGATGCTTAGCACAGCAGAATCAAAAGGGAACAGCTGTTTTAGCTCTTCAATCACAAACTCCCTTTCAGCTATACAAGACCTGATTTCTTAGGCTTTCTTCCTAAGCTAAAGCTCATCCAACAACAAAAAACTTTCCTCTCTCTTAAACTTCTCAATCATCATATCCTTCACATAACTTGACCCAGCAGCATCAGCAAGCTCTTTGCAAAATGGCAAGGGAGTTGTCATCTCTTTTTTTTTTTTTAATTATGAAACAGTTAGGTTTTTTGTGTGTTTGTATGTTTAAATAGCAGCCTTCTTTCTTAAGATTCATGAATGGCTATTAATACAACATTTAAAAGGCCTGAAATCTTTAATTGCAACTCTTGAGCCACTCCCCATGAATAGTAACCCATCATTGCTGATGCATGAATATAACCCAACCTTTCACATCTCCAACAGTTTGACCAATACATTTGACCATATAAGTTTTGAGTCAAAAGGTTTTTCAGTGGACTCAATTTTCTCACTCAGCATCCTGACAAGTTCAGCAAGCTGATCAAATTTTGAATCAGTGCTTTCATGTTTCACTTCAGTAGGCACTGAAGGTGTATGGTGTTCAGTGGGTGCAGGAGTAGGTCTCTTCAGAATAGTCTTTCCTAACCCTGATTTCTCTTTGGGAGAATGGGGTTGATAGACTGATGGTGCAAGGTCAGAATTGGGTTCAGCTCCCTGAAGATGTTTCAGTGGAGGGAGTAGTGAATCAGGCTTAGACTCAGTGATGGACTCAGTAGGACTAAGTTCATCAGTGACTCCTAGCAGTTCCTTGATAGCCTGACTTTCAGGCTCCAGGATTCTTCCAGTGTTAAAATTTGGCAGCTTACTGTCAGGATTGTTTCTTTCAATCCAATCACTGGTTTTAGGAGCAAGTTCTTTGCTAGAGAGTATGTTGGCTGACAAAAAGGTTGTTGAATGGCTACTCTCCCCAGACTCTTCAGTGAGTTGATCTTCACCCATGGCCACCTTTTTGGTGCTGGGTGTGAGACTCAGTGTTTCATAAAGTTCGGGGTTTTCTGAGTCCATTTCCAAATAACAACCTTTTCTTTCTTAAGTTCTTCCTGAAGAGCTTGATTTTGTTTTACAAGTTCAGAATTTTGAATTTGAAGTGTAACACTTTCAAGCTTAGCTTGTTTCAAAGCAAGTAGTTCATCTCTACATTGATTTAATTCAAAACTCAGTTTGTTAAATTTTGAAAACAAATTAAGTCTTTGCTCTTCAACATACTTAAGATCAACATTAATATAATCTAAGTGTTGGGAGCGTAGTTTTACTATTTATCAAGTCTCGGTCATTTATTTGTAATAGGTTGCTAAGGCTTGTATGTTTATTATAACTTAAGGCTTATGTAGCAAGCCCATGGGCCTTAAGCCCATTTCATTTTCAAGATAGGGAGGAAGGGAGTGTTGCCCTAGTCCTCACCTATAAATACTATGTAACCTCTCCTTTGAGAGGGGTTGGTTCTCTTGGTAATTTCATTTCTCTTATTCTCATTCTAAGAGTTCCTTCCACTCTCTCTCTCTACACTCTTTCTCTCTCTAGATCTATTAGTGATTATGTTATTAAAATCGTGACCTAACAAGTGGTATCATTCGCCAAGGGATAATATAGGTTGATTTAGGTTTGATTTGGTAGAAAAACTAGTTTTAAAAAAAGTGATTTGTGTCAAATTCGGTTACTGTTCATCGCCTCTTTATCGAGTTTGGGCATTTTTTTGGAAGTTATCGAGTTTGATAATTGTGTAGTTTTCGAGTTAGGTGCTCTAATATATCGAGTTAGGTGTATCCAAAGTATTATCAAGTTAGGTGTCAAACTTATCGAGTTAGAGGTGTTTCTTTCAAGTTAGAAGCAAAGCATTTATCAAGTTTGATAAGTTTTTCTTATTGAGTTAGAGGTATTTTCTTTCGAGTTAGGTGTTCTATCAAGTTTATCGAGTTAAGTGTGTTATCTATCGAGTTAAGTGTGTTATCTATCGAGTTAAGTGTGTTAAGTGTGTTATCGAGTTAGGTGCTTGGCGACTTAGCCTTTTTCATTCCTAATCGTTTATCGAGTTAGGACAAGTGTGATTCTAACTAAGGGGATACTCTGCCAAAACCAAATAACATATCGAGTTAGAAACCAAATAACATATCGAGTTAGAAACCAAAGAACATATCGAGTTAGCAACATACATACCCTATCGAGTTTGAAACCCAAAGCACTTATCAAGTTAGCAACCTTAAGGACTTATCGAGTTAGGATCATTATCTGGACTCATCGAGTTAGAAACATACATTACCTATCGAGTTTGAAACCCAAAGCATTTATCAAGTTAGAAACCTACTTAACTTATCAAGTTAGAAACCCTAAGTGCACTTATCAAGTTTGAAGACAAATTGACATACCGAGTTTGATATCTAATCTAATAACAACCTTTATTTATCTTTAACGATCCAAATTAACATAATCACTTCATCTCATCTTTTTCAAAGTTTCTCCTTCTTATCTTTCTCTTCTTGATTTCAAAAAAAAAAAAAAAAAAAAAATTGGCGGGAAATTTTGAGTAAAATTTATTTTCTACAGTAGACTAAACGTTCAATTTTTACGCGAAATTTAAATTTTGGTATAACGTTGAAAATTTTGGCCGAAAATTCAAATTTTTAGGCCAAAATTCAAATTTTTTCGGTGAAATTTGGCGGCAAAATTTTTGAAACTCAAATTTTTCTTGCAACCTTATAATTGCATTTCATAGTGATTTTCAAATTTTGGGAGAGAAAATTTTTTCAAATTTATTTTGGAGGGAAAACCAGAAATCACTATTTCGACCTTGCGTGTGACATTTTGCTTGATTTTTTCGATTACATCGCAACAATCAAGGGGGAGAGCAATGTCATCTACAACGTCTCAATCACCTTCAACCAACTACCTTCCTCACCAATATTCTCATCAGCAACAGTATCATCAACAACAAAGTCACAGCTCCCTCATTCGCCATATTCTGCTCTTTGGCAATGAATCAAGGCCTCCGATGTTGCTACCAGGAACGTATACTGTTTGGAAACGGAGATTTTTACAATGGCTCACAGATCGTCCTGCTGCAGATCTCATGCTTAAATCCATTCAAGATGGTCCATACAAACTGATACTTCTTGTTGACTCAACAGGGATTATTAGAATACAAACTGATGAAGATTTGAATGCAACTGAACTTGCTCAGTATGATGCTGACCAACAGGCTGTATGGTTCATGACATTAGCCCTTCCCAATTCAATTTACATGAATATGGACTTTCAAGCCAGTGCTTATGAAATGTGGAAATATCTTGAAGCTATGCATCATACAGAAGAACTTCATCACATCAGAATGAAGCAAATTCTTGAATCCTGTTCAAGCATGAATCCTCTGAAGACCATTCTCCCTGCTCCACTATCTCCAGCTGTTGACCATGGATCCTTAATTCACACTCCAAATGGTCTCTTCTTCAATCCTCCGTATGCACCTGAGCCTTTCTTCATTCCACAGTACCATCCTGCAACACTACATAATAATGTGCAATCTCTTCTGCAAAATCTAATGAAGCTTAGTCAAGTATCTTCTAAGAAAGGCAATGGTGTTATGACTTCAACTTCTGAATGCTTAAACACAATGAAAGATTCTGATGATGAAGAAGATCTTATCGAACCGAGCATGGCATTTTTGGCATATACAGAAAATATTGCAGATGTGGAAGATCAAGATTATGATTCAACTCCACTCTTTGACGATAATGTTGAATACAATGCCACACTTAGTCAAATGGAAGTTGAAGGGGGTAATCTCAATGCTGTTTTGCAAAGGGTCGTGGGAGATATTCCATCTGATGATGAATATGCAGATTTGGAATCCAATACATCAGATTTGGAAACCGATACAACAGATGTGATGTTAATGGCAAACATGCAGGAATCTCACATGAATAATACATGCCCAGAGCATGATTCTGAAGATCCAATTGTGAGATTAAACGGAGAGAAAATGTATCAATCAAGGTCGCTGATGCATGAGTTAGAGACATATTTAGTGAAGAGATGCATGGAACAGTGTAGATCACTTAAGTCACACCTTAAGGTCCTCTCAAACAAAGACTTAGCAGGAACTCGTTCCGAGTATGGATTCAAACGGGCATTTCCATCACTCCTTGGAGAAGACTTTGACATTTTCACGAACATGATGTTCGAAAACGTGAATCAACTTGAAAAGCAGCTTGCATCAGAAGAAGTTCACGAGAATGAATCCAACGCCACCTTCAGAGTGATCAAGGAACAGTTTCAGCAGTTCATCAAATCCCGAATCGAGGATGAAACCTTCAAAGACATATTGATACGAGATTTGGATTCGATTGAGAAGGCAATTCTTCACAGAAGAAATTATGTCCAAAGAATGAATGAACAGAAGTTGCAGATTCAAGAAGAGCAATCTAATATGGTTGATGTGTTGGAAGCTAATTTGGTTTTCATGGATTACAATGGGACAGAATCAGAAGTGCAGGATGACAACAGCAGATTGGGGAATGATACAGATGCAGACTGTGCAGAGATCATACCCTTCTACGACTCAGAGCCCAACTTTGACAAAGAACAGATGGATGAGGAAGATGTCATACCCATCTATGACACAGAACCCTACTTTGACAAAGAGCACATGGATGAGGTACAATCTACTGTTGATCACATTATGCCTGCTAATGAGAAACAACAATCTGAGCAACCTAACTTCAGTAATGAAGGAGAGGTTGACCAGAATGCTGTTCAATGTCTTGACAAACGTTCTAAGTCTGAGTCCTTACCTGATAATCCAATAGCTGAAACATCATACAAAACTCTTGAGTCAGAAAACATTCTTCTCAAAAAGACCATTGCCCAGTGTCATAAAGATTTTTCAAAACTAGAGGCACATTGCATCTCACTTGAACTTCAATTGCAAGACGAATCTCTAAATTCGGGCAACAATGGTCAATTTTTGAATGAACAAAGAAAACGTGTGTATACATTAGTTAAAGAAAATGAGCTTTTAAAAGGTCAAATTCAAGAAAAGGTGTTTGCACATGCTGCATTGCAAAACAAATTAAGAAGACTGACTGGTCAGAGTGTGGATACTAATTTTGCAAAACCATCAATCTTGGGGAAACCGACTTCTCAAAGATACAGAAAACAATCAGTGGTTAGACAACCAACTGCATTTAAATCTGAACGACCTAAATTTTCAAAACCAAGGTTTGCTTCCCAAGTTGTTGAGAATAACAATTTGACAAAACCAGTCACTCCATATTCTTGGCCTAAGGAAAATGCATCTGTGTCTGCTAAATCTCAACACGTGATTATACCTGGTTCTTCTAGGATTAGTTCGAAAACAGTGTCTAAAACGAGCATTAAAAGTAAAGAGTTTTATGGCAAATATGACATGTACAAGAACTATGATCTAGAAAAGGCTAGGAAAAAGGCACTACTTCAAAAGGATGGAATTCTAGGTTCAAAACCTCATGTGATGCCTTCCACTGTAGTACAGTACACTGCTTGTAGTAGCACACCAAAACCTAAGAGTAATCAACAAATTAATTGGAATTGGATAGCTTCTAAGCGTAGTTGCCTAAATAATCATGTTGTTTGTGCTTTAAAATATCTTCAAAAGGGAAATTCACTTGAAAAGGCTCAATCGACTAAGACAAACAAACCCGTTGAACCAAAAGTCATAAGTCAGAAACCTAAGAAGTGGATCAACATAGGACGTAGGTTTTCTCAACGAAGTGATGCTCCCACATTTCATTCAACTGCATCTAAAAGGAAAACATCTCCTAGATCTAACACTAGGTGGGTACCCACGGGTAGAATTTTCAAATCAATTGGTCTTAGGTGGATTCCTACAGGAAAGATTTTAGATATTTGCACCAAAACTAATGTGATCTCCACAACTTCTACCTCTGAGACTAGAATGAAAACCATCGGTATTGTGTGTTCGAGTGTCAAGAAGATAGTTGACACTACATCTTTATGCTTCTAACACCTGGAACCCAGTTTCACTTGGGGCTCCATGTTCTCTGTTTTGTCTCTTCTTTCTTTCTTTACAGATTCAACAGAAATGGCTTCGGAATAATTCAGTTTCGGACCCGAGCTTAATGACAATGGCTTCGGAACAAATCAGTTTCGGACCCGAGCTTAATGTAATGGCTTCGGAACAACTCAGTTTCGGACCCGAGCTTAATGTTATGGCTTCTGAGCACAACAGCTTAGGACCCGCATCCAACCGTCTGAACTTTCCGGATTCTTCGGCTAAACCATCGTCTCACTCGTAAAGAAGTGGAAACCTTGTTTGCTCCATTGTTTGATGATACGATTGAAAACCGTCTTTCTGAGATCTCACCAATTTCCGTTGCACATCTTGATCACCATCAAGTACCTGATTCATCTCAACAAACAACAACAACTGTTGGGAGAGACGGTCCTCCAATTGCATCTCCAATAAGCACAGAACAAACCGGGTCCAACTCACGACAACCAGCTGAAGACTCCATACCTAAATCAGTTCCACAAACCGGAGAGCATGACCCTGAGGCGTTCTTTAATCCGTTTGCACCGGCTCAACTCATTCCTGACATTACTGAGTCGTCTACACGCAATTTGGATCCTTCTCACATTCAAGATAATTACCTCCATCAAGGTTTGTTGATTTAATTCACCATAATGGTATGTGATGTTTGACTCCAGATGATTTGCAAAATTTTCTTAAAACCTAAGAAAAGTCAAACATCAAAGTCTTTCTGTAAATATTTTTTTACAAAAAGAATCTTCTTTCTTTGTGTACAAACTTCAAATCTTCAAAACTATGTTCCTCCATTTAAACAAATTTTGCTTTTCTCTGTCAAAATGGAACAAGTTTTGAGGGGGAGAAAAACTTTTCACATTTTCATGAAGTTTGCACACCTCATCATAATTCTTCAAGGATAAAATGTTTCTTCATCATTCGTATTAAAATCTCATTTTCAAAAACTTCTATGATCTCTCGAATTAAAATGTACAAAAAGGTTTCACAAAAAATATATGCTAATTCGAGGGGGAGAAAGGAAATTCTTTCTGCAATGATTCCAAGTTAACCTTGTTTGGACTTCAATTGGAAAAGTAATTAACCTTTAATGAGTAAAGATTCACAAATGTCTTAAACTTAGAAAAAAAAAGGATCTTGCATGGAAAATTAAACGAGCTCTAATAAATGTTTCTTTAAATATTCTCAAAAGTATCACACATAATCGATAAACCTCGTCGATTCAGACTAACGATTTTTTTTTCCTCGAATGTTCCCGATTGTGAGTTTCTAATTTCTTCATGGTTGTTGTCTAATCATTCCCTAAATGTTTCAAGTGTTTTCAACGGTCAAAAAGGCATAATCAGAAACTAGGGTTATCAATCAGGGCTTTCATTTTATTATGTGTTTAGTCTAATTAACTAGTTTATATAGCTTTAGAGAACACCAAAGAATGCTCGATTGGTGTAGTTGCTCGATTAGGAACATTATAGGTTTAGAATCATGTGATTTAGGGTTTACGATGTCGATGTCTTTGCTGCTATTACTAGGACGTTTGTTTGTTTGATATTCAGGCATTATGATGCTAACAAGTGTGCTTAGACTCTTATCATAACCCCAAACCATAATCATAATTGGAAAATCTCGAGTGATAGGATGAGTTATTCTGTGATCTTGTGTGTCAATTAGAGAATTCTGAGCATTTTGGTAGATTTAGAATGAGTTTCTTGATTCATCTGTATACTTGTTTGTGCCTGATGCATTTTCTCTGTGTGCAAGTACATGTCATCCCATTGAAAGTCAAAATTTCAACATTCGACAAAATGTTTCTTATGGAACATATTTTGAGGTCAAAGGACAAAATATGTTTAAAGGCTAAACTGGTAAATGGATTCAAAATGGTGAGAAACAAATTTTTCCAAACTCTACACTCTTGTTTTACACAGGTAAAGCAAGTGTGAAGTCCAAAGCAAAGTTGTTCAAAACCTTTCAAATTTTCAAAATCTGGAATGCTTTGGCTTCAATAAAAGAATGACTCTGATTTGGGCATCCCAAATACCTGAAGTTTTCCATTCATTTCAAAAACTAATCTTCAAAAAGAACCCATGAGGTTCAACTTTCGATGGAAATCTTTTTCAGATTTTAAAAACTCAAAAGAGAGACTCCGAGTCTCAAACAACTTTCAACAGTAAAAGAGTTTTGAATTTCAAGCATTCTTTGTTGTATAATACTTGATTATGTTTTCTAAAACCTTGAGCGGAATCATCTCTCGAATTTTTCAAAAAGTATTTCTTTAATACGATTCTAAATTCTGCTCAAGAAGACTATCTCTCGAATAATGTTCATTAATTGAGGGGGAGTGTTTTGTTTAATAGAAAACTAATTTTGTATAAAAACAACGACTTGTGCACTCATTTCAGTGTACAACTCGGGTTTCAGAGAAAGGAGAGTGCCTTGCTAAACCATTCTTTAAAAACCATACGTGCACTTATCCTTGAAAACAAGAAGAAGTTTTCATGCAAAGCTTATCTAAAACTTCTTGATCTTGAGCAAAATTTATTCAAAATTTTTCAAAAGGTTTTTTCAAAACTTTTCAAAATTTTGCTCAAGAGGTTTCAAAACATTTACTCCCCAATCCGCTACAAAGTTTAAAATTGTCAAAACACATGCTCGTTTTGAGGGGGAGTATTTTGAAATCAAAATGCTTTGTCAAAATCATGTTTTTTTGGTTTGTGCACACATTACAGTGTACAACCCGTGCTTGTAATTAAAGGACCCTGAGGTACGCTTCAGTGCCTCAATCCTAATATAAGGAGCGAAGGCTTCTTACTTTTGAGTAGAATTAATCAAACATTTTCTGATTTTCATAATTCTGCTCAAAAGATAAGTATTTCACCTCAATGAGTATTCACTCGTTGAGGGGGAGCACTTGAAACATTCATCGTTCAAAAACCAAAAGTTCTTGTTGAAATCTCCCCATAAGACTCAAAAAGCATATTTTAATCAAATGTTTCTCAAAAACAACATCTTATATGCTATTTTTGAGGGGGAGAAAAGGAAAGTGATTAAAATATGAAAGTTAAAAGTTGCTGAAAAGTCAAATCTCATGCGAGCTAGACTCAGATTCACCCAGGAATTGACGAAACATAAAAGTTAGTAAATTCGAAAAGACTTTTCCTCGACGGGTAATAACATCAAGTTAGTTACTAGAGCTAGTTGTCACCTAAAAGCTGACAATGGAACTCTTTAACTAGCCACGTAAGCGTGTCTCGAAAAGGATTAGTCTTAGTAGAAATGTACCGTTTCGAGAAACTTTCTGTGGACTTGACCAGGCCGGGTAATAACTTCAAGCTAGTCTAACTAGTGATGTAAGCGTGTCTCGAATCGGTCTAGTTCACTGAAAGTGGATCAATTCAAAAGTGCTCGCTCCTCCCGCATGTGCAAATTTAGTAAATACATATGAGCACATGTGAAGGGGGAGCCCTTCATAAAAACATAAAACTCTCAAAGTGTTAAACAAAATGTTTGATAAACACAAACACTTTGAGAGATTTTCAAAGGTTTCAATGGCAATTATAGGATAGTCATGGAGTTATAAGGTGACTAAGGTTAGGAAATAACCGTCCTATGATCCGCCTAAGCCGGAGGGATCTACCCAAGGACACCACCAATAGTTAGTACTAGAAGTCCTTAGGTATGATACGAAAAAAGGAGTAAAGAATGAAAGGAGAAAGAAGGGGTTGAAGAATTAAAAAGAAAAGTAATGAAAAGGGTGAAAAGAAATAGCCCTCCATGTGATTCAACCTTAGGGCAGACACCGGGTTCAACTCATATGCTACTGGTTGTTGCTAAGGCAACACCGGTATTGAAGATAAAGTCGTCATGGACCCAGTGACGCAATGCACTAAACCTTCTTAACCACTCAAGTTCTCTTAAAAGAGCTTGTTTCATTCTCACAGGGAACCAGTGTAATCTATCGACTTATCTCTTAGAGATAGTTGATATTGAAGCAGGAGACCCCTCCCTAGTTTCCGTATAGGAAACCTAAGTGAGCACTTATCGAGTCTAGAGCCATGAGATACATCAAAGATCTCTTAGGTACACTTAGTATTTCTACAACTGGTGTTCTACATCAATGGGCACCAGATGTAAATTATCGAGTCCTTCGCAGATCTTAGCAATCTGCCTAGAACGTTTATGAGAGAATTGCATAAGTATTTCTCAATGATTGAACGGAAACTCCTGTCAGGGTCATCATCTAACAGCCTTGACAGGTCACTTCGGTAACTCCTCGTGAGTTACGCTTAGTGTTTGCGGTGGTTTCTAACGGTCTACAGTCGTGGAGTGATCCCCAGCGACTCACCCAGTCATTGAGCTACCTAGTAGGTCTCGTAAGCTCCTTCGGGAGTATCTGATATGGGAACGGCCTTGATAAGGGTTAGAAGGAGTCTTCACACTATGCTGTTGACGATCTCTAATTTCTTATCTGTAAGTACCGGTTGTTTATTGCTAACTATTTACTTTCAGGGACATATCATCTCCATGGAGACTGATTCCGCATGCTCATACATACATCTTGAAGTCAACAAAAGCTCCCTCAAAGATCTAAGCAACACAATGTTCAAAATTAGATTCTACGCCAAAAAGAAGAATCTACAAAGTTTAAGGACTAAAGATCTATGTGAATGAAAGGGAACTACGTGCATGTGAATGTCTAAGTTCAAAGGTGTATGAGCATGTTGGAATGGACGACGACCACCACAGACGCAGAAGTGACGCATGGCAGATAACTTCATAAGATGATCACTACCACATCCATTACGAACAATGAAGCAAAAGAACACCCACTCTCTTTTGAAGACGTCTTAAGTTATACGAATCAAAAGTCAAAGACAAAGAAGAAGAGGTCAAGCAACCGTGATGACCGACCCTTAGGGGGAGATTGTTGGGAACACACTTTTATATTTATTCAAGTCTCGGTCATTACATTTTGTAATAAGATGATCACAACTACATCAACTAAGAACAAAGAATGATGAATGATTTAGAAGACGTCTAAAGCATTGAAAGTCAAAGATTAAGACGAAGACGTCAAGCAACCTTGATGACTGACCCTTAGGGGGAGATTGTTGGGAACGTAGTTTTACTATTTATCAAGTCTCGGTCATTTATTTGTAATAGGTTGCTAAGGCTTGTATGTTTATTATAACTTAAGGCTTATGTAGCAAGCTCATGGGCCTTAAGCCCATTTCATTTTCAAGATAGGGAGGAAGGGAGTGTTGCCCTAGTCCTCACCTATAAATACTATGTAACCTCTCCTTTGAGAGGGGTTGGTTCTCTTGGTAATTTCATTTCTCTTATTCTCATTCTAAGAGTTCCTTCCACTCTCTCTCTCTACTCTCTTTCTCTCTCTAGATCTATTAGTGATTATGTTATTAAAATCGTGACCTAACACTAAGTAAGATTTCCAATCAGCATCATCATCCATAGAAAGTAAAATATTTACCTTTCTCATTGTGATGTTAACCCATTCTCCATCTCTTCCATGACTCTTTCCCACAGCAAGTTTGTTGTCATCTGATAGGGCCATCAGGGCACTGATATAAACTTCTTCATTATCATCAGAGGACACTTCAACTTTATCCCAGTCAAATGTTTCAGCAACAAGCCCTTTGTTCTTGGCATAAGGAGGCTTTGGAGCCTGAGGTAGCTGAGTGACTGATGAGGGTGATTCAAGGAGGGAAAGTTTGGCTTTAGCCTTCCTATATTTGGCTTCAAAGTCAATTTGAGGGGTTTTTTTTCAAATCATTGACTAGATTGAAGCAACTTGGGTTGAAACTTACTAGGTCCTGAAAAAGAGTTGTTTACTGAAAATTTGAAAGATGGTTCTGAGGTTGTTTTGGAAAAACAATCTTTTGCAAAATGGCCCTTTTTGCCACATTTAAAACACTCAGTGTTTTCATTTGATTTAGAAGGAAATTTGTTTTTCTTAAAAAACCTTTTTGAAGTTGCAAGGAGTGCCCTTTAATGAAATTCAATTTGAAGATCATTTAGGTACTTGATGAGTGTCTAAATACTCATCATTTTATACCCATTTGAACTGCAAAAATAGTTAAAAACATACAGAAACACCACATAATACTACAAATATCTTTGGATTGTGTTTTTATATGTTTCAGGTGCAAAAGGAATGAAAACAGATGAAAATCGGCAAAGTTTGCACACTTGGCAAAATCAGTCCCTGAACTTTCAAGAAATGTCAGAAATGGTCCCTGGGAAAATAATTTTGAAGAAAATTCAACAACAGTCCCCCAGGAATCAAGAAATGACAAATTTTACCCTTGAAGTTCAAAATTGCAAAAATGGCAAAGCAAGTCCCTCAAGTTTCAAACTTGACAGTTTTAGTCCCCGGGTTTTCAAAATTGGAAAATTATCATTAAGGGTCCTTGGGAATTCACAAAGTATCATAATTAGTCACTGGATGAAAAGTTTGAAGAAATTACATGATTAGTCCCTAAAGTTTCCAAAATGGCAAAAATAGTCCTTGGGTATTCAAAAAAATTGAAATTTACTTTTATTACCCTTGTACTATTCACATGTGACAAAGTACAAACCTTGGATAAACTTTGGAAAACTTACATTTTCAGTCCCTTAATTTTCAGAATTTCATAAAAGATCCTTATGATAAAACTACATGGACCATATTTGTTATTTATATCTAAAATCTAATACCACATAAAAACCCACCCATGTCCTAATCCATGTACCCTTTTCCCAGCCCAACACCAAGCCCAACCCTTTCCACCCTTTACCCCTTTTAAATAAAACGGGGTCAAAACTACCCCGTTGACCCATCTCCTTCCTCCCTCACTGAAACCACCTCCTGCTTCCCACCTCTGCCACCTCCACCTTCACCACCTCACCACCTTATGCCTTCCCTGTTACTCCCTAAACAAAACCCACTCCCTGGATTTGCCCTAGGAGATAACACATGTCAATCCTACAACATCCACTACCCCTCTACCCTGCAACCTGACACCTACAACATCCACCACACCCTACTTGTCCACCAGCTCACCTAATTGTCCCCTCCACCTCTAAAACCAACCAATAAATGCCCTCACAGTCCCAATTGCAGGAACCACTTTTCCCGCCAAAAGTAATTTAAATGGATGGGATGCATTGCAGTAATCCAATGGTGGATATTGTTGATGGGATATGTTCAGGAAGCAAGTAGGAGTACAAAGGACATCTATAAAAGCAGGGAGAAGCAGTAGAGATGAGGTGGTAGTTAAATTAGTTTAGTTTTAGTTTAGTGTAGACGTACTTAGTGTAATTTGTATTTTCAGTTGTAATTTTAGCTTTAAAATAATTGTACTCAGTTATCTTCATGTAATTCAAAGTTTCTTGAACCTTTAATTCCAGTTTTATTCATCAATTTTCAGAATTAACATTTTTTAGGCAAATTTGACAACTTTGCCTAAATATTGTTAAATGTTGTTTCAAATGTTTCTTTAAGCTCAATTAAGTTACCAATAAGTTTTTATAAAGCTTTCAAAGCCTTTTAATTATTCTAGCTCAGTTTACCATAAAATCTCAAAAATCATAGAAAAACAATGAAAAAAAAATAAGTACATATCAAAGACGAAGGCTTGGATGAGGGTGTATCTTGGATGTTTCTGGTTTAGAACCTCAAGGGAGGTCATAGGATTGTGAATTTTGGCCCTGGTACCTCAATTCTCAGTTTTGTTCAACTCTTTGGTGAGCTTATTCCTTCATTCAGGCTGCCATAGTTCTTAGTCTCACTAAGCCATCATTCAAGTAAATTATCTATTTTGGTTTGCTACTATGTCTTTAATTCAGCTTAGTCAATGTAGTTTGTAGCTTATGTGTGTTTAGTTTATCAATACCCACTACTCCTATTTAGCCTTAACTGCATATTGTGTTTTTTTGTTGTTCTTGGTGTGTTACTACTGTTCCATTAGCCTTAGATACAACTAGGTAACTGAGTTTGATCATAAAATTGGACAAGTCAAGTCTAAAACCTGTAAACTTAGTGAAACTGTTAGATAAAGGGGTGTTTGGATTTGTAGTTTAATATATGCTTAGGATGTTTAGGATTCTTATTTTTGCTTGCAACATGTCTTACTAGGTTATAATAGGTTAATTAAAAATTAGAATCTTAGTGTCATTAGATAAAAAGTCAAAATCACTCTTTAGTGGCTCATTTTAACTCACTGTTAGTAAATTAGATTGCATACTCACATATATAGTTACACAAGTAGTTCATGTAGCTTAATTTAGCCTCATAGTAGCTTATTAGTTCATTTACAGTCAGCTAGAATCAATCTAAACTCAAATAAGTCAAACTAGGCATAATATTCAAAAAGTCAAATAGTGCATATCTCAGGAAATCTCAAAACTTGCAAGATTTGTTTTGATTTTTCTGCTTGGTACTAGGGCTTGAAACTTTCAGAAGTTGTAGTCTACCACCTCAACTCTTGATTCCCATCTTTAGTATAATTTTGTGAATTTTTCTGTGGGCCCCACAAGCCCTCAAAGTAGCCCCACCAGGGCTGTTTTTCCGAAATTCCAGCCATTTAGTTTTTGATTTTTCATTTCTTCGTTATAAATCTGTTTGACTTGAAATTTGATTTGTAGCTTATTCTTTTGCTTTTTTACTTAGTGGTATTTTTATTTTAATTTTTAGATTTTATTTACTGGGGTAAATCACCCTTTTTAGGGCTGCAAAACTTGAATTCAGCAAATACAATTAAGGGGGTGTTTGGTTCAGGAGTATGATATGTACTCTAGTGTGTTTCAGTAGAAGTGTTTGGTGTAGGCATGTTTCAATAGGTCACAATAGGATAGTCAAGTAATAAAATCCAGAGGTCTTTCATAAAAAAGTCAATTTCATATTTGATTTCATCTTATATACATAACTGTTAGGATTTTTGAGTACCAAGCTTTCATTTTAAGTTTAGAATCTGTTAATCTAGCTTGTTTTAGCTTCTATTTAACTTAAAACATTACATTAAGCAATCTAGGTTCATTAGAAATCCACAAAAGTCAACTTAGGTGTTTAATCTCAAAAGTCAAAATGGTATTGTTCAGGAAAAATTCAAATCTTGGAAGAATTGTTTAGATTTTTGTGTTAAGAGTTAGGGCTTGATCTTTGCACACAATTGTAGCCCCCCAGACCCAGCTGAACTTTAGAGTCCCACTATCACTACATTTTTGTGATTTTTTGTGTGGTCCCCACAAGCCAAGCAACACAGCTGCAGGGGGCATCACCTCCCCTGCTGCAGCAGCTACTTCTCCACTGTCACCACTTTGGTGGGCCCCACAGGCCACCTCAGTGGGTCCCACACCCTCCCCCTTGGCTCTTTAGACTCACAAGCTGGCCCTCTACACATTTCAAGCTTTTGTTAAAGCTTAAGCTCCCTGGGACCCACCTAGAATCACCCCGTAACTCTGTCTCATTTCTGTGTTGAAAACAAGTTTTGAAGTGCTTATTTGAGTGCTTATTGCTTATTCAGTGATACCCTTTAATTGTTTTAGCTTCATTCCTGTCCAAGTAACTTAGTGGAACCAGATTCCACCCTTGTGGACCCCACATAAGCTAATTTGAGCTTATTTTCTTGTTTGGTCAACCAAAGTCAACTGTGCAAGCTTTTAAGCTTGCATTTGGCTTATTTTTAAGTTCTGAAAATGTTGTCTTCATAAAAGTTTCATGTTTTAAGTATTTTAAGAGTTTTGTAAAAGAAAAATCCAGAAAAACCAACTTTAAAATAAGTGATAGTTTCTATTTAATTTTATTTATCTTTTTAATTTTCCTTTTTTGATTTTTATTAAGTACTTGGTACTTTTATATTTTTCTTAATTTCCTTTTATGTTAAAGTAATTTTAGTAATTTTCTCAGATTTTTATATTATCATTTGGTAATTATTAGATTTAATATTAGGTTTATTAATAATTAATTAATAATTAAGGATTATATAGCATAATTAGTTTTTATAAAGTAACACTTAGTTTTTATATTTTTTCTAGCTTTTATAAGTTATAAAATAATTTTAGGAATTTTTCTAGAATTTTTACTGTTCATCTTTGTGTTTTTATAATTTAATTAGTTTAAATAGTTTTTAATTAATAAATAAGTTAACAATTAGTAAAATAGTTTAATAATAATTTTTATATTTTTTGTAGATTCCTGTGATGGTTAAGTAGGTTTATAAAAAGTTTTATAATTTTATAAATTAGTTTAATATTTATTATAATTAAAGTAGTTTAATTAAGTTTAATTTGTTTTTAATTAATAATAATTAAATAAAAAGTCTAAAAAAATATTTTCTTTTTCTAATAATTTTATTTTATCATTTGAATTCCAAAAATATAAATTTCACATCCGTGGGATTTATATTGGACAGAATTCACGTTTTGTTTCGTACGTTAACGTAAAATTTAATTTAAACGTACGCATTTTTAGGTTTTAAACGTTTTAAATTTATTTAGGTTTAAATTTTAATTAAAATAGTTTATTTAAGTTATTTTATTTTATAAAACCTTAGTATAAATCACTCACACCTTTTTCCTGTTCAAAACCACTCGATCACAAATTCGTTTAAATCCAAATTGCATGCCTCGTTGGGACATAACGACCCGAGGATACACTGTACTCCACGGATATATATCTTGCACTTTCTCCCTTAGGGTTTGACATTAGTTGACCACATCCGTGGTTGAATAAAACCTGACTGTTTGGGAGAAGTCAGTACTCCTCACAAGTTCTTTGGTCAACCTCATCATTAGAATCATCTTGGAAATCCTGCACAACACCATTGGAATAGAAATCAGTTGATGTGGGTGAAATTGTCAAGGCCTTTTTGGTCTCCTGAGCTTTACCAGGGTATCTCCTGGTGATAAGATTGTCTTCATAGACAAACTTCCCATAAATAGCAGGGAGCTCAAGCTTCTGAATGTGGTTAGCATTTCTCAATGTCTGATAGAAGTTTAACCACTTCTCAGGGAGACTGTTGACAAAGCCAACATTGATTTCATGCTTTGACAGAATAACACCATCATTGGTCAGCTCATTCAGGAGGGTCGTATATCGAGTATAAGTCTCAGAGAGACTTTCAGAATCCTTGGCCCTGAAGGTATTGATTCAAGCTTCAGGTCCATGATTCTATTCTCTTTGGTATCAGAAGGCCCTTCATAGCTATGAACCAGGTCAGTCCAGGTCTGCTTGGCAGTGGGACAGTTAATCACTGATTCCATTATATCGTCAGGAAGACATGATATAATGATGCTTTTCAGGCGCTGTTCCTGATTGACCACCCTCCTTTCATCTGGGGTCCATTGGGCTTCAGGTTTGACTAAACCTTGGGAAGTTGTTGTGACAAATGGACCATCATTAATCAACTTGATGTAATAAGGTTCCATCCCAGTTAAGTAGCAAAGCATTCGCTTTTTCCGCTTGTTAAATTTTCCAACTTCAAATCGAGTGGCAGTTGCTGAATAACTTCCACCCTTTTTGTCGACAAGTTGGGGAACATCTGAGTCAGCCATGGTGGGATCAAGGTTCTAAAAACTTTTTGAGCACTCTTTTAGTTTTGAAAACAAATTTTGAAAAGTTTTACAAACCAGAGGCTTTGATACCACTTGTTGGTCCCTTTTACTTGGTTATCAATAACTAAAGAGCTAATGTAACCAAGTTATATGACTTTTAACCCAGATGTATATAAGATTAACAATAAAGCAACGTAAAGATAAGAGACAATATTTTTCAACGTTTAATTCTTTATTAGAAGTTAATAAAAAAGAATCGTACCCAAGTGATTGCGGAATAACACTTGGGATTGAAAATGACAAGTGTGGTATTGACTCCTCTCTAAACTCAAAACAATATTTGAGTGACAACTGAGGTCCCACTGAGTTATCTCAGGGGCTATGTTGTTCTTTGGAAGAGTAAAAGTGGTTTGTGAATGCTTTGCATTAATTGCACAAACTTGTCAACTTTTACTCCTCACTTATGTTCCCTATTTATACACAAATATGAACAACTCTATTATACAATGGACCTAAGAATTCCTTAATAAAATCTTGATAGATTTTATTCTCTGGCAAGGGAAACTCCTTTGGGTTAAGTCCAAAAGGTGCTTTCTGATGACAGACTGGATTTAACCATTTGGGGAAAGTTTGACCTTAAAGTGATAAAGCACTTTAATGAAACAGTTCAAACTTTCCAGCCCAGTCCCGCTAAATCTTCAGTCTTCAAGTCATCAGTATTCAGTACCTTGATAGTTGTTGAGGAGTCTTGGTGTTCAGTGAGTTATTGTCATCCTCACTGAACCCACCACCTTCTTCTTAGCTTAAATCTCACTCACTGAGTTCTGCCTCACTGAATAGAGAACGTTTCTTCTTAGGCTCGGTCTAAGCATCCTAAAGATAACTCACTGAGTTACTGTTCACTCAGTGACTTGTTTTACACTTAGGTGATTTTACGTTCAAATCCTTGTTAGAAGAAGATTGGGGAATTCAGTGACCCAACAACAAGACACTGTTTCGTTTCAGCTTTATAAACTTGAACAGTAAGTGAAGTGAAATCAATAATCACATATCGTAAATAGTGAATCAGATAATCAAAATTAATTTATTGCAGCTACTCACTACTGATGCTTTTCCCTAAATAATCATATTATCAATTACATTGATTTTTTATGAGTGGACTTGGATCCTGATTATTAAACTTTGTGTTGGTACTGGTGGCTTAGAAAAATGCACCCCTTAATCTTTGTTAATGCACCAGAGTGGGGCGGTTCGGGGCTTGTCCTGATTGAAAAGGAGTGTATACGTTACCGTAATTGTGGTAAGAAAGATCCAAGATTGATCCTTTCTGTTGACAAAAATTTATTATATGATTAGTGACTTTTTATGGAGTGTTTAGCATATGTGTTTTGGAAAAGATCATCAGTTATTGTATTTTCAACTCAAACATACTTAGTAGACTGTTGCTGATATTGATTATTAGAGCTTTAACTAGCAGCAAGCCTGCAAAATGTCTGCATTTGTTATAGCTATCTATATGATTTTGATAATTTGTGGATATGATTTTGACAATTTTGTATCGGTTAGGCTGCAAAAGCCTAGGAGTGTGATCAAGCTGTTGAAGGGTTGATCAGTGCAAAGGCGAAATCTAAAGCGAAACAGATTAATGACTCTCAAAAGACCGCTAATCCCATTCTAAAAAGGATTTGGGCAATGCTATTGAGGATCGGTCCAACTTTACGAGTCGTGGCTTTTATTAGCATGTGAAATATTCCTTCGCAAATTATTTATAATCTGAACCGGAACCAACGTTTAATCTTTTATTGTGTTATGTTTAATACAGGCAAGATTGGGCCAAGAAACTCGTTCATTGGAAAACTGAATTCATTGTACCTTGAAGCATTACTGGTTGGGTATCAAGCTTCTTAGCGTTGATGTGAAGATCAGTTCGAGATTGCTTGTTAAACTTGCTCGTGGGAAGAGTCTTAGTAGGATAGAGAGAGACAAGAACTAACACGAACCACCGATGATATCTTTCGCTTAGCTCCTGTCTACTATAGATCCATCACCAAAAGAACATGATAGTCATGATTGGATCTCTCCGATTTGTATTCGAGTCGAATCAAATCTCATTGTGCTTGTACATTGAGATGTTTTGGTTGTCAGATGTGCTATGTATATTTTCTGTAGTTGTATAATACGTTTGGTAGGATCAATGTCCAATATATGCATAAAAGATTTTTTAATTTATTGATGACATTGTTATACGTTAATAACATTGTATAATCTGAAATTACAAGTTTTCTTGTAGCATGCTTTTTTGGCTCCAATTTGTAAATATTTTTATCCAATATAATTCTCAACTACTAGAAAAAAGAAGTTATTTCGTACTACGTGTGTAATAGAACGCTTCTTTAGATCCTTAAACAGCTATAATACAAAAATAGATAAAGAAGGAAGGGAAAAGAGGATGAATTTACAAATCTTACCCCTAATAAAAAAAAAAAAAAAAAAAAAAAAAAGTTACAATAAGGCCCCCTTGAGTTGGGAAAAAAAGGGAGAGAGATGGGAGGGTGTGATTTGTATATTTTTCTCATTTTTTTTACCAAAGTGAGTTTTTTTCATGAACCCACCTCTCTCTCTCTCTCTCTCTCTCTATATATATATATATATATATATATATATATATATATATATATATATATATATAATCACTCACACAATCCACACAAAAAGTCTATTCGCTGACGTGTCAGCGGGTGATTGGTTTAATAAGATAGATGAGAGAGAAATTGCTAGAAAATGCACCAATCACCCGCTGACAGATAAGTGAGTGGTTTTTTTGTGTGAATTTTGTGAGTGGGTCTAGCATTGCTTTTAAAAAAATAGTACCATGATTGTTGATTAGCCAAATTGTAGTCATAGTGGAAATGATCATCTTAACAACATAAGATATGATATCGACTAATTGACTTTGTACGATGCAAGTGAAAATAGCACACTAAATCCAAGCAGAACTACAAAAATCCGTTTTAAGTAAAATAAAGAATTTCCGCACGATTGCATGATCAAAATTGAGTGCTTGTTTGGAATCGGAATGCATTTTAACGGTGAAATAGAAATAAGACACAGAGAAATTATGGATATTTAGTACTAATATACTAAATGAAAATAAACATTTATTGACAACAAACAAGGTGTTAGATAAAGTTATTTAAAAATGGTGACATGGATTCTACACTTTTCTTCCCACTCTACATGGGAAAGGAAAAAAAAAAAAAAAGTGAAGAAAAGAGTCTTAGAGTCAACCTTTTTTCTTTGTTTATTACCATGAAATTATATTATATTATAATATATACTAATAGGTAAAGTTGATGTGACAATCATTACTAAAGTTAATGACTTTGCTAATATGTAATACTCATTCCTATTGGTTGAGGGGTTGTCATTAACCCAAGTCAAAGGGCTAATAGTGGTAAAAGAGCATGTTGGCACCAGCCCATTGGCCAAGAAATTTTTGTCAATATACTGTTCAAAGATTAAAGTCCTTAATTATTATACCTATATAACAAAGTCGTGGCTTTGTTGCTACAGTTCCATAGTACCACAGTTCTAAAGTGATTATGTGAGTGGAAGAACAGTAACATCTACAGTATCTCAAGAAATAAATCCCTTCCTTCTCCCACAGATTCCAGAACCATCCCACAAATTTCATAGGCCACAAAACACACACATGCATCTCTGTCTTCCCTCTCAAATCTATTGCAAATCAATAGGAAAAAAAAAATCTGTGTGTGGCGATTTCTCTATCTCTCTGTATCTGCAAAACACACAACATATGTGTTATTGTTGGAAGCTACAAAGATTCAAAGCAAACACAAAAATCAGAATCAGAAATAGGTGGACAATGATTTTGGGGGTCTTTGGATTGGCTTCTCAATTTTATGCTTGATGATGTGGCTTTACTTAGGATCATGTAGGATTAAGGTAAAATTAGTGTTATGTTGTAATTTAGTTTCGTTGTTAATTTTAGGGGTTTTTTTTACCAGCTCTATATGGATTTGTTATATTTTTTTTATATGAAAGATGGATTATTTGATTGATATTAGTTGTATGTGAATAATTAATTTTGTTAGAGATTTACATACAATATTTAGGTGTATTTTTATGTTTTGATTGTACTTAAATAATATGGTTCAGGGCTTTATGTTTATGTCATTTTTTATTTAAATTTATTGATTTTGATTATTAAAAAAAAATAAAAAATAAAAATTCTAGGGCTAGGTGTTTATGTGTTCCCCATCCAGGTTACACTATGAAAACGATAAAATGTTATTTTTAGGGTTTTTTTTATATGAATTTATTGGTTTTGCGTAGGTTGGATGATTTGGTTATGTGGGTGTTGATTTAGTTTTCATTTTTTGATTTTTAGGATTGTATGGTGGTGGGCAGATGTGCATACCTAATATGGAACCTTCGCTGTGATGAATGCAGGAAACGTTGACTAAAGTTGTGTGCGTTCGTGTCTTCGCTAGGTAAACTGTTATCTTTGCAGCCATGCTGCCGGATGGCAGTTTTTTTTTTTTTTTTTTTTTTTTTTTTTTTTTTTTTTTTTTTTATTCTTTAGCTTTACTGTCAGCCTCATGCTTGCTATGAATTTCATATGCTATTGCAATTTTCATTTTGAAGTATTACGGATGCAGCGGGAATTGGAAAAGAGAAAAGCCGAAAAACAGGTACGTTTGACAAGTTAATGGTTTATTTGTGATACTTAGGGGTGTTTGGATTAGCTTATGTGCAGATACTAAGTTACATGGGTGCTTTGGATTAGCTTATTATATGGAATTATCGGCTTACGGAAATTTGGAATGTGACTGTTCCTAACTGAATTTAATATCTTCCTTTCAGGTATGTGCGGCTGGAAACATGCCTTCTCAAAAAGGCTAAAACGCTGCGTACCTACAAATCACATTAACAACGGCAAAAAAATACCTGGTATGCATTTAATTTTACTTGACGGGTAAAAATGCGCTAAAGGGCAAGTCTTATGTGTTAGACAGAAATTGTTGCCCACTATTCTTTCTTGAAATCTGAAAACATATATATATGATCCCGAACTCCTTCTCTAATAAAGAGGAAAATATGAGATGGCAAACAGAAACTAATTTTAAACCTTTAGTGCGTCTATAGTTAATCAGTATCAATTTTCTTTTGCAGACGTATATAAACCCTAGAACGACACCTTATGATTTTAGAGATAGGTTGAATGCTGCTAACGTTTTCTTGAGCAAGTCGCTTGCTGCATAGCAAGTGGATGTCACTTAATTCTACCACTGGTATTCCTGTGATTGAAAACGTTCTTGGAAATGGTCGTACATCAATTGCCTTATTGGAAGGTTAGGGTTTTACTGCCATTAGGTATATTATAATCGGTAACTGCTGATGATGTGGTTGTAACTACTTGATTTCTATGACAGGTACACAAATGTGATGTGGACCAGTTGTGCTAGATTATGGTGCTGGAATCATACGTAAGGAGTGAGGACATACCGCCTTCTTCCAATACCATGTGCCCATACGGTGAAATGTGCAAGTCCAGCATGACACACAATCCAGTCACTATAGTAAAACCAGTGGCCAACAATAGGCGCACAACAACATCAATGCAGGAAGCACACCCGCTCGGAGGTAAGATGTTTTAGATACTTTTGATCAGGTTCAAAAGTTTGGTACACCATTTACGTCCAACGGTGTGACACTTATTTTATTATCTCCTTTCAAATTGCATCAGTTAACTCTACAGGTTCCATGCTTGGTTGCCGGCAGAACACGCAAACCACTGCGAGTATAACATCAGGTTTGATGACTTTATCCATTATCAGTTTTTGTCACTCTCAATATATTAGGACGTGTAATCATGTTGTGTGTGTGCCTTTCGAATTACAGCCGCTCACAGGCCTGTGTGCAGTGCTCGCAATATGAGGTTTGACGAAATGCGTGCACATTGGTAGAAATATTAGGAGACTACAACTATAGAATCTTTGCTGAACATTGGTAACCAATTTCCTAATCACTTTATTCTATAATGATATTAATTTCAAATGATGTCGGGTACCTTAGAACTTTCCATGTTAAGACTTTTAACTGAAACATGGGCCCATAGACTAGCAGGCCTTTATTAGGACTCAAATCTTCATGATACCAATTGCGCCTTTTGTAATTCGTATCTTGGATGATGTCTGACTTCAACAAAAACTGTTACCACTTGCATTATAATCGGTTAGTTGTTTTAACAGCTTTGTATGTGGAACTTTTTATTAGTCATTAACGACATGTTCCCTTTGCTGTTTTGCTGAAAGATATTTGCAACTTTGCACACCCACAAATATCCGAGAAACTTATAAGCATACCCTTTACATTATAGATGTTGCAATATGTATTTTACAACATTAATAGGCTGTTCGAACTTGCTCTTTGGTGTCCAAAATGAAAGTTTCTCTGTTTATGGTTCAATGTGTGAGAACAAATTACCAAACTGTTTAAACCATAAAACACAAATATGTGTAGCTAAGCAATGTTATTTGTGCAGACACAATTTCTTTAGAAGTGATAGCTACACAACTAAAGTCCTTTCTGTCATTTCTTCTGCCAATGCATCTTTAAGTTTGCATGGTGATAAGGAAGGTGGTCGCGGTGGCTGTGTACCAAGTGTGCTATGATATATTTTTCTATGTGCAATCAGGTTCTATTTTTAATTAATTGGCCAACTGTACCAGGACCTCACATAAGAGGAAATACTTTAAGAGCTTTTTCCGTAGGTGACAAAGGCGGTGAGCTTCTTCTTCCCACTACTGGAGGTCCGTATTCCTAATCGGTTTTTACTATTCTCTTAAAAGTCTAAAATGCAAGCATTACTGCTTTAACAGAACGACAAAAGCTTGGACAAGTTTAGATTAAGATGATGAGTTTTAATCAGGTATCAATTATTCTTTCAGATTACAAAACAGCTACAAATGAGCATGCGAACCTAGGCAAACCACAAGGTATACCAGGATATTTCGGGTTTAGCGAAATACAGCGACGAGTAAACATGCTAGCCAAGGGTAGTTGCAATGTTTAACTATAGACAACCAATTATGAGGTTTGAACTCTCACTTTTTGTGATCGGAAAAGTATAGTTGCAATTTAAGCAAATACCATTAACGAGGTGTTTCGCTAAAGCATGTGTCACCAGAAAAGTATGGGTGTAATTTAAACAAATACCATTAACGGTGTGTTTGGTTAAAGCGTGTGTGATTTACTATGAATGTTAATTGTTCCTGATTTTAACAATTTTCAAAAGGGTTACAATTTTATACTTTCATTGTATGAATGCAGTTAAAGCTTTGGAGGTATTTTTACAGTTGAAGGTGGAAGAACATTAATATTTGCAAAGAGGAAGTCAAATACAAGGATTTCTTAACAAGGCAAGAACCATATGCAAGTTCAATCAGACGAGGTAATAATTTGCTTACGACGAATACAAATATTACAGTCAATCTTTGGGAAATGTAGTTGCGCCTGATAAAGAAATAAGAAAGGTGAAGGATGCAGGCTTCCGTTCGGCTGACGATGTTGCCTTCTTTTCTACAGTCTACCCTTTTTGTATGAGTAGAGTAGCACATTACAGTCAATATTTGGTGATTTTATTTGTTTGTAAAAAATGGCTGATTATTGTAAAGACACAAAACAATATGCTTCTATTTAAGTTTATTTAAGATGTCATCTATAAAACTTTTGTATCCAACCATCCCACAAATAAAGCAAGCTATAGTTTATAACATAATACAAATACAAATAAATGTACAAACTAAAATGGAATTTTACAAACAAGAAAATACAAAATATACTTTATAACATAATACAAATACAAATAAAAAGAAAAATAAAAAAAATATTATACCTTAAAAGACAATAACTAAAAAATATCTACAAAATAAAAGTAACAAAAAATAACGAAAACACATTTAAACAAAACCGGTATTAACATTAAGAAACACCAAAAAATAAAATAAAATAAAATAAAATAAAAAAAATTACGGAAGAAAATATCAACAACTTTCGACTAAACATAAACGTAGCAAGAAAACGGCAGCACCGCAGCATGGCGCGGGCTATTTTGCTCGTCCAAACTAAAAATGAACGGTGAACCTGATACCCTTGAACAGTGAACCTGATGCCTTCAAAACCAAGGCCTAGGGTGTCCAAATTCATAAAACTAGCTTTCTTACAGTTACAAATAGAGAAAAACTGAATATTTGATAACAAAGAATAAGAAAGAGGCCCACAAATTTGTTTACTGTATTCAACTAGGCAGTAGGCTTTGTTCAAGGAAAAAAAACCTAGGCAGTAGGCTTTGTTCAAACAAAAAAAAGGGGCATACTAACAAGATCGGGTCTAGGGCAAACCCTCCCTAGCCCTAGCCCTCTTTTGCAGCTTTTGTCCCCTTCCTTTTTTTTTTTTTTTTTTTTTTTTTTTTTTTTTTTTTTTTACTTTTTTGTCTTTTTTTTTTTTTTTTTTTTTTTTTTTTTTTTTTTTTTTTTTTTTTTTTGAGGTGTTTAGTCCTTTTTTTTTGGGTGTTTAGATATCAGATTGCACACAAGTGCACAAGTCCAGGTCCAGTTTTTCACAAGCAGTTTTCGCACAAGTTCGGGTCCAGTTTTTGCACACAAGTAGATTGCAAAGGCTCAGATTTATATCATCATTGCCGATTTAGAAAACCATTTGCACAAGTGATAAAAAAAAATGTTAGGCTCGGATATGAAGGTTGCAAAGTGATAAAAATATCACTTTGCCATGCCATTCGGTTTTAAAAACCATTCGTCATCGCCTTTTTTTTTCAAGTGCACACAAGCAGTTTTTGCACATAACCATGTCCAGGTCCTAGTCATTTTTCTTTCCCAAGTGCTATATCAGATTGCACAAAGTCATGCACAAAGGCTCAGATCTATATCAGATTGCACAAAGTCATGCACACAAGCAGATTGCACACAATCATGCACAAAGGCTCAGATTTATATCATCATTGCCATATCAGATTGCACACAAGTGAAACAGATTGCACCCAAGTGCACAGATTTGCCCCCAAGTGCATAGATTGCACACAAGTCGTCCAAGTCATTTTTCTTTCCCAAGTGCACACAAGTGAAACAGATTGCACCCAAACCAGGTGAAACACAAGTTTCACATTCCACACATGTTACACAATGCAAGTACTAAGATTCTGCAAGTACTAAGATTCACTGCAAGTTCTCACAAGAAAGCAAGTCTCACCACAAGGCTCACAAGAAAGCAAGTCTCACCACAAGAACAAACTGCAGAAACTCACAAGAAAGCAAGTCTCACCATAAGGCTCCATTATAAACAAGCATCACAAAGAAGCAGATTGCACAAGTGAAAGCACAAACAATTATTTGCTCTCAATCAATATCACAAGTGAACACAAGTGAAGTCTATATATAGGGAGGGTTTGCAGATTGCATGGTGGGGTTATAAAGACGGAGGCTATTTGGTTAGATTAACAGGGGCTGCAGATTGCACACAAGTGAACACAACAAAGATCTTAGGCTGCCGAAATGTCAAATTCACCATTTTACACAGAAGAGGTAACATTAGGCTCAGATATATATTAGTGCAACATAAGCAAGTTTATCATATTTGGCTGCAACTTCAAAGGTTGCAAAAAATAATTTTTTACTTTTTTGCCGTCCATTCGGTAATGCCACGCCAAAATCAAAACATTTTTTTTAAATCATCATCGCCTTATATCAGTTTTTTTTTTTTAAAACAAACTGCTTAAATCAAACTGCTTATCAAATTTCATAAGCAAATAGCTTAAACCAAGTTTGAAATAACAAACTGCTTATCAAGCATATTAGAACCACAAAAGGACCACTGCCACTAGCCTAGACCCGGTGCAACTAAAAAAAGACCCCCGGTCTTTATAACATCACATACCTGTGGACTGTGGGGGTAGGCCAGAGCAGGTTTTCATACCACTCAAAGGTGGCAGATCAAGGAGTTAACCTACCCACAGCCACAGGTTTTCATACCACTCAAAAGAACCACAAAAGGACCACCAACCATCACCACAGAACAACCTACATCATAACATATCCATATCAATTAGGGTTTCATAAAAATTGGAGATTTTTTAAATTAATTAGTAAATCTTTCAATTAACATAGGTTAATTGAAAGATTTCAAGTTAATTTAAAAAAACCCCAAAATTACCAAACCCTAAATTTTTATATCTAATTAGGGTTTCGTAAAAAATTGGGGGTTTTTTAAATTAATCAGTAAATCTTTCAATTAACAAACGTTAATTGAAAGATTACTCACTAATTTTTAAAACCCCTAATTTTTTTACGAAACCAAAAAATTTACATAGATCTGTTAAATTTAACCACAAGACTTTCAATTAACAAACGTTAATTGAAATATAACAATCAATTTTTGAAAACCCCCAAATTTTTTTCAAAACCCTAATTTATAAAAATTAGGCGTTTGATAAAATTTACATAGATCTGTTAAATTTAACCACAAAACTTTCAATTAACAAACGTTAATTGAAATATAACAATCAATTTTTGAAAAACCCCCAATTTTTTTATGAAACCCTAATTTATAAAAATTAGGCGTTTCATAAAATTTACATAGATCTGTTAAATTTAACCACAAAACTTTCAATTAACAAACGTTAATTGAAATATAACAATCAATTTTTGAAAAACCCCCAATTTTTTTATGAAACCCTAATTTTTGAAACCCAGAATCAGATAACACGTAGCACTTACCATCAAATCCATCACATATCACATACCACATCACCTTCAAAACCCCCAATTTTTTATGAAACCCTAATTTTTCAAACCCAGAATCACGTATCTCACACACACACGCTATCTTTCTATCTCATAACGTTTCTCAAACCAGAATCAAGCTGTTGATTGTGGTTTTTAGATCTAAAATGTTTTTAGATCTAAAAATAGAGAGAGAAACAGAGAGAATGGGGGGGGGGATAGAGAGAGAAACAGATAGCGTGTGTGTGTTTTGGGTGGGTGGGTGTGTGTGTGTGATAAAGCGTGTGTGTGTGTGGGGGTTACAGCTGTAACCTTTTTATTTTTTTTTTTATTTTTTTTTTAAATGTTGTAAAAGTAAAAATGTTTGTAAATGTAAAAATGTTTTAAATAAAAAGTTTGTAAATGTAAAAAGTTTGTAAAAAGTTTGTAAAAATAAAGTTTGTAAATGTAAAAGTAATTTGTAAATAAAAGTTTTAAATGTAAAAATGTAAAAGTTGTAAAAAATTATGTAAATATGTAAAAATGTTAAAAATATGTGTATATATATATGTTAGAAAATATATTATGTATTTTCAGGTTTTCGATTCTCACGAGCAAATGACTGAGTGGGTGCAAAATATAGCCCGGGGGCTCGGTTTTGTAGTTGTTAAAAATAGAACTAGATCACTGTTCGGTCAGATGAACGAGATCAATTACAGGTGTACAAAGGGTGGGAAGTATACACCTCAAGGTATAGGAAAGCGGAAAACCAAAACAGTTAAAACCGAATGTCCATTCAGATTAGTAGCGAGTTATCATCGAACAACGAATTATTGGGTTTTAAGGGTGAAAAATGATACGCATAATCATGATATGCTAGAGTCGTTGCATGGTGTTCCATTTGCAATGCGACTACAGAATGATGAGTTGGGGTTGGTCGACGAATTGACACAATGTAACCTATGACCAATGAATATACTTTCAACAATAAAGAGTCGTAATCCAAATAACGTGTCTAGCCTCAGAACCATATATAACGCACAAGATAAGCTCCGGAGAGCCAGAGTGGGTGATAGAACTCCAATTCAAGTTCTTTACTCGCATTTGACGGATTCAGGGTATACATGGTACCCGAGGGTAAATGAGCATACCAACGAGCTTGAAGAGCTTTTTTTTGTGCACCCCACTTCGTATGCTTTATGGTGTACATTCCCAGAAATCATGCTGATGGACTCCACGTACAATACCACGAAGTTCAAATTGCCGTTGTGTGAAATTGTTGGAGTAACTTCAACAAATAAAACATTTTCAATGGCGTATAGCTTTGTAAGCTGTGAACAAAATAAGAATTATACATGGGTATTGGAAAAAGTGAAGGAAGTTATAGACGAAAGATATTACCCACGTGTTATTGTCACTGACAGAGAATTAGCGTTGGTTAGGGCAGTAGAACGAGAATTTCCCAACGCTCACCACTTACTCTGTCGATGGCATATAAATCAAAATATGCTTCAGTATTGCAAAAACAAATGTCGTGGAGACAATGAGTATGAGTCCATTAAGGGCGCCTGGGATTGGATGGTTAAAGCTCCGACACGGGAAATGTTCGAGGAACGTTATAACCGCCTACAACAACGATTGGTTGACCATGCGGGTACTTAGTTATTTTCTCATTGTTTTTTAATTAATAAGCACCCGAATGGCCTTTTATTAATTCATTGTGTTTTCAGATATAAAAGGGTATCTGGATAACTGGTTGCAGAGTTACGGAAACAAGTTTCTCTCGTATATTATCGACCATTATCGCTCATACGGCCAAACAACAACGTGCAGAGTTGAGGCTCACCACGCGTTGTTGAAAACATATTTGGACGGCACACAGTCCAAATTAGATAGGTTATTGATGATGGTCGATAAGATTCTCATTTCGCAAGAAAACGGGATAAAAGAGAGTTTTAACAGAAGCATCAACGAGCTACAACTTAAATGTGATATACCACTATTTCAAGAATTGCGGTATAAAGTTTCCCATCGTGCTTGTGATCTGATGTTCAAAGAACTCGGACGGCGGATCACCCCAGACCAATGTTGCCATAAGTTGAATGCAATATACGGACTACCATGCTTTCATATGATGTATATCTACAGATGTCATGGTAAGTATATTAAATTTATAACTATCAATTCCTATTTTCTTATTAATAACAGTAACTTATATAAGTCACTTTTATTGAATTCAGAACTCCCCATTCCACTCGAATCAATTCCTATTTTCTGGAGAACACTGTCTGTTCCGTGGCCTGTTAACAATAGGCCACCGCCTGAAGATGATGATGATGATGATGATGATGATGATGATGATGATGATGATGATGATGCTTCGTTTCAAAATGACATTCGACAATTCACGGATATGGTTAGCAAAGCATCGCCGTTTGTCAGAAAAAATATGATAACGAAGTTGAAAGAGATGACCCACCCTGAATCTGTTGGCACACAAGAACCTGCTGTCAAGAAAAATACTCGTGGACGTCCGAGTGCAAAGGACCAAAAGGGCAAGGCTTCACAAGTCCCGGACTTGAATGATTTCCCGGACTTGAATGAAGTACCAATTGTAGATCACCGAAGAAGCACCGCTACAAGATCTACGAAAGTCCCGAACTTCAACAAAGAACCTGCCCGACATAGTTCTTTCACGGGTCCTAGTGATCAACAAAAATTAAGACACAGGTTGTACGATGGAGATGCAGTAAGCGAAATGCTTATGGGTATGCTTCCAGTCCTTTGGCATCCATACATAACCAGTATATATAATGTGGTGGGTGACGGAAATTGTGGGTTTCGGTGCGTTGCCCATGGTGTTTGGGAACAACAACATTATTGGCGCCAAGTTAGGCAGATGTTATTGCAACAGATGGACCTAAATTGGCAGGTTTACATGGGTTTGTGGGGGGAAGATGGTTTTAACGATCTTCGCCGTACAATAGACTGGTTCGGAGATGGAAATGCACCGCCTAATCGCTACATGGAAATGCCCAGCACGGGGTTGGTTATTGCAGAACTGATTAGACGACCCGTTGCATTTATATCTTTGCGGGGTTGGAATACGTCTTTTCCGCTTCTCAGTGGTCCAGATCCGTCACAAAGAACTGACCCCCTTGTGATAGCCCGTATGGGGGACAAAGTAGGTCATTTCATTGTTTTGACGCTAGACGAACATTCTCCACTTCCGTATCTCCACCCACAATGGAGGAGGAACAGATCTGAAGCTGCATCCGAGTGGGAATCATTATATATGCATCGACTACCAAATTAGTAAATAATATATACATACAAAACATTGTAAATGATTAATGTTGTAAATGATTCATGTTGTAAATAATTATAAACATAGTGAATGATTCATGTTGTAAATAATTGATTAATGATTCATGTTGTAAATAATTATAAACATAGTGATTGATTACTGATTTATGTTGTAAATGATTGATTACTGTTTATATTTAAATTAATAATAACATTGTAAATGATACGTGTTTTATGTTGTAAATGATTGATTACTGATTTATGCAAATTCTTTTGTCAGGTGGGCCAAGGAAATCCTTTCTGGTGTCGATGTAATAGAGGATATATTATAGAACGGAAATCCACGAAAGAAGGTAGTCGGGGCCGACTGTATTATGCATGTCCTCTTTCAGTGGTAAATAATTATACGTTTGCTTAGGGGTTTTATGTAATTAATTTTTGTGATAAAAATACATTTCTTATTATTTTCTTAACATGTAACAGCCAGGTACAACTGACTATGGGTGTCGATACTTCAGTTGGAAAGATGAATTTGAAAGACGGTACTTTAGTCGAGCCTCATCTTCAACGCAGTGCTCAAACTGCGTTGCTAAAGATAATGAGATCAAGCTGTTGAAGACAAGAATAAAGACGCTGGAGATGGAGTTAGAATTGGCAAGGAATCCTGAGGATCACGCTTGTCAGTCGGGTGCAAGGCTACATGATCTTTTAAATGATATGAATAATCTTCATATGTCGTAAATGTTGTTCGTAGATGTTGTTGTTTTTAAATAATGTGTTAACGTTGTTTGTTCGTGATGTTGTTGTTTTTTTAAATAATGTGTTAACGTTGTTGTTTAATTGAATGATAACATTTGTTGTTATAGTCGTTTAATGTGGTAACGTTTACCGTGAAACAATACAAATAAACACAAAAAAAAAAACATTACACAAACAAAATACAAACACAAAATATTACACAAACAAAATACAAACAAAAAAAACATTACACAAACTATACAAAAAAAAAAAAAAAAAAAAAAAAAATGCACAAAACGACAAAATAGGGAAAAAACAAAAAAAACCAAAAAGGACCAAGGACCACCCACTAGCCTAGACCCGGTGCATCAAAAAAAGACCCCCGGTCTTTATAACCCCTCCCAAAAAAAAAACCTTGGCAGTAGGCACTATAAACATTTCCTTAATGGATTGTCTTCTGGTCCCACAAATTTGTTTATTCAACTAGGCACTATGACCATATACCAAATCCTTTCCCGCGGTTTTCCCTGTCCCATGATATATAAAACCCCCACAGATACCCCATTATGAAAAAATCATACTACTCACAAGAAAACCCAACTAACTAGTCTTCTTTCTCATTTGAAGGATTATTTTCCATATTCAGGGTTTAGCAGGAAAATGATGCGCATCTTGAATGAGATACATGAAAAAGAAGGCATGGTTGTCATCCCACTTGAAGAAGAACCCCTACAAATCAATGACCCGGCCTTATTCGTTAGAGCCTCACTTTTCTTACAACACCTCTACACATGTGGCATTGCAGCATTGCACGGTTTAGCTGCATTTCTAGGTAGCCTCTTGCCGGAGGATGGTGTTGTTTTGCCCCAACCTACACTTAATTCTATCATCACTTATTGGTTTTGAATGAATACAAAGTAATAAAGTTTCTGTATGTCGAACAGAATTTTGATATATATACTAATGATACTTTTATTGATAATTGACTTGAGTATTTGATTACAGAATGTATCCTATATATACTATGTGAATCGTTGCCTTCATGCCTGTTGAACAAAGAGACATGTCGATTCCCTAAAGACTAATCTAAACGTTACAACCCTTATTCTAAAACGGTTATTTTCTTGACCCAGCCCAATACTAAGTTTCTTGGGTTTACAGAATTTCTAAACTAAATACATAATACATACATATACTACCCCTATCTTTGCTTCTATAACATTAATGGTCCAACATTCACCCCCTAATGTTATAGACGGCAAAGTCTTTAATTCTTCAAAGTTCTTTTATAGCAATGGTTCATCATCTTCGTATTGAATCAGATTTGCTTCATCCTTTTTATTTTCCCATTTTGGACATTCATTGCTAAAATGCCCAAGTTCATTGCATTTGAAACACTTCACGTTGCTCTTGTCCCGTTGTACTCGACCATCTCCTTGACTTCTCCCGGACCCCCGACCTCATCCTTGGCCACGTCCAAAGTCTTTTTGTCTTGCATCACAACCGCAATATTCACACTTGTGTTCCTTGGTCTTCTCCTTTTCATCCACTTTACTGTAAAGCAGGCTACTGGACCCGTCTTCCTCTTTGACTGCCTTTTTTGTCCGTTCTTCGAAGGCTTTTAATCTCCCCACGGCTTCTTGAAATGGCATCGTATTCAAATCCGCAAATTGCTCAATCGCCGCTACTATTTGAATAAACTTTTCTGGCACCGATCCTAGAAGTTTTCGAACCTGTCTTTTTTCATCCAAAGTATGTCCAAGATTGCTTGCTTGTGAAACAATCTCACTAATCTTTCCCCGCATAGACATCTAGTGGTTCATTTGCACCCATTTTTAACGATTCAAACTCTGACTCGAGTGTCTGAACGCGTGCTTCCTTAACCCTTTCAACTCCCACGTGTCGA
Source organism: Artemisia argyi (assembly GCA_030686995.1). Classification (NCBI taxonomy): domain Eukaryota; kingdom Viridiplantae; phylum Streptophyta; class Magnoliopsida; order Asterales; family Asteraceae; genus Artemisia; species Artemisia argyi. The sequence goes on from CM060684.1 coordinate 155,545,127, forward strand.
ACCTTTAATGCTTCCCAAATTTCTTTTGCCGAAGTAAGGTTTGCAATTTGCAAAACCATATTTTCTGGAATTGCTTGGTATAACATTGCAATTGCCATGTTGTTTTTCTTTTGATCAACTTCAGCATCCGTTGTTGGTTCAACTGCTTCCCAGATTCCATTGACATTGAATAACGCTTTAATCTTTACTGCCCAAATCGTGTAATTCGTTGAATTGAGAACCGGGTATTGGAATGTCATTGATGTTCCACTATCCTTCGTTGGTTCAATCTTATTGCCTGCCATTTTCTTTTTCTTCCTACCTTTTCCAATCTTGATTAAATTTCCCTTTTTTCCCAAATACTAATCTAGTTTCTTTTATTTATGCCTCCAAACCCAATAATAAGAGTAAAAGAAACTAATTATATTTATAAAAGATTCTTAAAAAAACAAGCCTGGTTTTCTTTTATTTATGGGTGTGTGATCAAACCCGCCTTGCTGTTGAAAGCCAAATCCATCTAGCAATCAAACCCGCCTTGTTGTTGATCTTGATCAATCCCGCTATTCCGCTGTTGATAATCAAGCCCGCTGCCCCGCTGTTGTTTACCAATCCCGCTAATCCGCTGTTGATCTTAAACTACCCTATTTTCAGTGCCCTTCTGATCTTCCTTTTCCTCCCTGAATCGAACACACGCTCTGATGCCAATTATTGGTTTTGAATGAATACAAAGTAATAAAGTTTCTGTATGTCGAACAGAATTTTGATATATATACTAATGATACTTTTATTGATAATTGACTTGAGTATTTGATTACAGAATGTATCCTATATATACTATGTAAATCGTTGCCTTCACGCCTGTTGAACAAAGAGACATGTCGATTCCCTAAAGACTAATCTAAACGTTACAACCCTTATTCTAAAACGGTTATTTTCTTGACCCAGCCCAATACTAAGTTTCTTGGGTTTACAGAATTTCTAAACTAAATACATAATACATACATATACTACCCCTATCTTTGCTTCTATAACATTAATGGTCCAACATCACTTATTTACTTGCTTTCATAGCAATCAAAGCACAGGGCCATCCTGACTTCCCTTATATAACACACCATAGGTCAGTTTTGGCTGCTGTAATCTGTGTAGTTATGTTTGGTTTCGCTTCTGCTGCCGAACATATTGCCACGCGTGTTGATCAACCTCCTGTTCTCAAGGGTGTAGCTCGTACTGGAAGGATACTCTGTTTGTTCCTTTTTGTCATGATTCTGACATATCTCTCCTGTTTTTGATCATATTTACTCATTGCATACGTTGTCTGATCATCATTTCGTAGGTACTAGTCCTAGCTAGGAATACAATGTTTCTCATTTGTTTTGCTGTTACTAGTAATAATTAGAGCTCACATACATGCATGCTCTTTGTGTTGCATCTAATTATCCAATCCAATCGACTGTACGTGTTGTTTGTTTGCCAAGTCAATCTTATCTAGTTATAGGATTGGCTATATCTCCTACGATCAATCTGATATATATATTTTGTTGTTATGGCTCAATTGCACCCTGGTATTCACTAATATTTGATCTTTTGTTTGCTGTTTGCGCTACTGTGTTTAGCTAACATTGTTGCAGCTTCAACAAGTTGCTGAAGCTAGGTTCCTGCTGATATATGTGTTTTAGAATGCATGTTTAGTCATTTATGTATGTTCTCTTTTGAATAATGGACAGAGGGCATGTCCTTTGCAAATTCTGGGTCCATCTTGTATGAAACACTATCATTATTACAAAATAGACTAAATCAATAAGCTAAACCACCACCAAATGGCTTAGTGGTATGGCACCCAACGTCCTCACATGATGTCTGGGGTTCAAACCTCACTAGGTACACATTTCGGGGAACGGTCACAAGGATAGACTGCCTACATCTAAGTCAAAGACTTGCCCTTCTCGGGGTAAGCTAAAGTGCTAAACAGAGAAAACCCTCCTCATCTGTTTACCCGTTTAGCCTAAATAAATAAACAAGTGTAAATTAATCCCCTTGTGTTAGGAAGTGAATAAGATTGTTCACTCTCAGCCTCGGCCACTATTGAAAGGATCGGTAATCTTGACCTTGAAAATACAGGATCTGCTGAAGTGAAAACAGGGTTCATATGAGCGAATGAAGAGAGTTCCCAGAAGTGCAGAATGTGTAGGATCAGCAACCTAAAACGTTTACAAGAACCTTTCAAAAACGAAATATATAGAAGATTAGCATATTGCATAACTTTATCACGATCAATGGATCAACCATTCCAAGATCATGAAGCTCATATCTAAATCTTCACAAGAACCTTGCAAAGTCTTTCATAGTATAACTGAATCTGAAATGAAAAACCAAGTTCATGTTTTCTAGCTAATTTGACCAGCAGTAATGCAATACTATATAGGGTTAATGGCATGTAATAGCTACATACTTTTCCACTTGTGCCATTATCAGATACCAACTCAAAATATTACAAAAATACCCTACAAACTGTCATATTTTTGTGTTGATATCATCATTTAACCTACAAAATTGGGTAATCATATTCCGGTCATCTTCTCCACTTCTTCCGGCCACTTTTTGGTAATCTTTTTCCGGTGTGTTCCATTATCCAGCCATCTTCTCCACTTCTTCCGGCCACATAGAGGCCATATCATTCCCGGTCATCTTCCCCAATTTTTCCGACCATCTTCTTCGGGTGGCCGTCTCTAATTCCGGCCATTTTTAAAACCACCCAAAAAACTTAAATTTAAATCTACACCACAAACATAACATAACAATCTATTATCTATACTAATCGAGCACAATAAAAAACAACCACCAAGACCTTACTAAAACCCATTTGGTAATCATATTCCGGTCATCTTCTCCACTCTCCCATACCCCATTTTGACCGCTTGTTTCGCAACAGCCGAAAGCAACATCTTCCCAAAAGTACTATAGTTCCTAAAAAACAAGACAAATCCTCAATATAAAACCCGGGTTTCGCCAAAAAAGTAATATAGTTCCTAAAAAACAAGACAAACCCACCAACCACAACATTCTCAGTTGTCCTAAACTGCTCACATTCCCCATCATTTATGGGAAACTCAAGCTTCAAACTGTTGCAAACAGGGACAAAGGGGCCACCATTTGGGGTGTTTGGAAAAGGGGTTTCTGAGAGTTCTAGTAAGAAAACAGTGAAGGACTCAAAAGGGGCGTTGTTAGTACCGAAAAGGGTGTCTGAAAGTGATGAGACAGTAGCGACGCATTGATCTGAGAGACGCTCAAAGACAGCCATTTGATGGATCATTTTGTGGATGAAAGGGGTGTCGAGTTGGGTGGCTAAACGGATTCTGGTGAAGAGAAGGTGAGTGGTTGGGATGGTCATGTTTAGTTCGGGTGTGGGGGTTGGTGGTAGTGGTCCTTCTGCGGCGGCCATTTTTGGTTTTGTTGGTGGTGAGTGCCTGAGTGGTGTGGTTAGTGGGGTGGATATATATGGGCAAGAATGTGTTAGGGGTGTTTGTTTAATTTTAACCTGTTGCAGTCATTGTTAGTGGTGTGGTTAGGGGTGTTTGTTTAATTTTAACCTGTTTAGCCGGTTGCCAATCATGCCACATAAGCAAAAGTATGATATCGACACAAAAATATGACAGTTTGTAGGGTATTTTTGTAATATTTTGGGTTCGTATCTAATAATGGAACAAATGGAAAAGTACGTTGCTATTACATGCCATTAACCCTACTATATATCCAACTTAAAGTAAACAGAAGTTTGGGAAGCATAAAGTCGTTATGAGACTTTTATATTGCAATACTATAAGACCTGGCCAATCAATGCACACCGACATCACAAAATTAAAGATACTATAAACATTCCACTACTGATGGCCAATCAATGCACACTGACATCACAAAAAAATAAATGGATAATTTGTATCAGATAATGGCTTTAAAAATGGATATTTAGTACATCTCGAGCAACAATTAAAAGTTCACTTTCCAAAATCGGGTCTAACTGGTAAGCCCCACATTGAATCAAAGATAAGGCTCCTGAAGAGAGATTGAAACGCTGTGTATGATGTGTTGAATGGTCCAAACGCTAGCGGGTTTAGTTTTCTTGGTGGTACAAATTAACTTATTTTTTCGTTTATTCTAACTTAGTTATCGTTATTTGGAACAGCATAACCCAAAATCAACTAAATGGAAGACAAAAGAATTTCCTCACTATTATGATTTGTGTATGGTATTTGGAAAAGATCGGGCTGAAGGAAACGGAACAATGAATATTGTCGAGATAAAAGATGACAAAAACATAGATGTTCCAGATTCTGGTGATGGCTTGGTTGGGACTATGGATGAAAATACTGATACACGAAGCAATACAAATGATCATGTTGAAGAACCTTCAAGTGTTCTCTGTAAGATAACAAATATAGTTTCATTAATTGAATGACTTTCTAATTACATATATAAGGTAGCCTTTCTATTTATAATAGAACATAGCTTTGACAATAAGCTAACATAAACCCTAAACCTAATGGACCTCAAACCCACAATCGGGTTTGGGCCAATAATGTAATCGTCTAACACTCCCCTGCAGTTTGAACGGGAGTCTTCTGGACGGCCAAACTGGAATGAGTATTAAAAGCCGGTTATCTTTTTCCTCATTGTCTGAACTGAAGCATAATTATATTTGGCGGCATAGTTGCTTATTACTTGCGGCTTCCTCCTTTGCGTGACGTTTTTTTTTTTTTTTTTTTTTTTTTTTTTTTCGTCATGGCTTGCTTTGCCTTTAGGTAGGAGCGGCAATTTTGCGACCAACTATTTTAGAAAAACGACAATTATCTCTGATGTTAAAACAAAGAGTAATGATGAGCCAAATTTTGTTGATTAATTGCTAAATCAACATAATATAGGATGTGTTATGACGGCTAGAGTTTTTGTCTTTTAGGCTTTATGATTTGGATGAGATGAAAAGACTAATAAAACGAAAATATAAAGCGAAAAAAAAGGTAAATAAGTTGGGATCCCTCCGAATCATCGACAAGTAGCCGATGACCGGAGGATAACTATTTTGTGGTGGGTTGAACCTAAAGCTCCGATACCATGTAAGATAACAAATATAGTTTCATTAATTGAATGACTTTCTAATTACATAAGGTAGCCTGTCTATTTATAATAGAATATAGCTTTGACAATAAGCTAACATAAACCCTAAACCTAATGGACCTCAAACCCACAATCGGGTTTGGGCCAATAATGTAATCGTCTAACATTCTCGTAGTGGGAAGAGGAAAAGTCGAGCTGACAAAGAACCTTCAAGTGTTCGTAGTAGGAAGGAGAAAATTCGAGTGGATCCCATGGTTGATGTACTAAGTGAAGCAAGTAACATACTTGGTGATCATCTTTACAAAGCTGCTACTAAGATGAGTCGGGAGGTGGAATTGGAAGAGGCCTTCGAGATGAAAGTTGACATGGTAATTTCTGAGCTTTCTAAAATGAAATCGCTTTCTCGAATGGAAAGGTTTAAGGCAATTGGCATAATAACGAGTAACCTGCGACACGTGAAAATTTTATGGGGTTTGATTGACAAAGAAAGAGAGGTTTGGGTGAGGTATAAGTTGCAAGAATGATATATATTTGTTGAAGAAAAGTTAGTTGAGATAATGTATAGTTGAAGTAGTATTTTTCAACTATTATCTATCGTTATAAATTGATGGTGTCTTTTTTTACCTTATGGCATGGCGCAAAAAACTCATGATGAAGAGCGTCTTCTGCACTTAACCTTGATTGTGGGTTCACCCTCAAACACTTATCCACAAGATCGATAAGTGAGCTTGGGATAACCTCTATAAAATCCGGGCGTCTTGTAATTTGTTTACACCATTCTTCTAGTTTAGTGGATCCCAATGATTGTACTTGATAGAGTTCCTGTAACATAAACATGTTGCTTTAGTTTTACATATAACAGGTCCGATACAGACCCAAACAGGTCGGGTCAGGTTGAGAACCCAGTCACGGACAAACATTTGAAGTTAGTTGTAAACAATTATTGTGTCATCTTCTATGGCACAATTTAGGAGGTTTTATTAGCATTACAAATAAACTATAGGTGACTTCTGGCCTGTCTGACCTGCTTCTGTTTTAGCTAAAGGGGTGTTTGGAATTGCTTATTTTTTCTGCTTGTCTGCTTATTATTAAACCTAAAAGTCTAAAACCTTTCATCAATGAATTTGATTGATTTTTCGAGTATTCTTGGACTTTTTACAAAATAAGCAAATCCAAACAATATTTCCAGAAGCGCTTATTTTTTGAAGCTTATATGTACTCAATTATAAGCATAAGCAAATACAGAAATAAAGCAATCCCAAACACCCTTTTGATTTGACCTGTACAGATAAATGACACATTCATAAGAATTTTGAACTTTCTGATTTAGTATTCTAGGTTTTAAAGGAAAAACACATATATGATATTATACCGGTGGAAATGATGCTTCACGGTCATGCAACTTTGCCACTTCCCACAGATCTTCACTGCCCCTTAACTTTGCGATCTCCTTTATGTTTCTGTTGGTGAAAATTTCAAAATGACACAAATTGATCAGTTTAAATGATATAAAAACTCGTCAGTAGGAAATAAGGATACTCACTGATCAGGGTCACCAACAAAGGGTGATCTTCCAATGAAGAAGTAGAGTAAAGTGACCCCAGCAGACCATACATCAACCTTGGGGCCCTGGTATATAGACTTCAACAATACCTGAAACATATAAGAACACATATAATCAGGATACAAAAGAAGATCGTTAGAAAGATGCATGATGGTTTACTGACATTTTATTCTTTTCACAAGCATATATTACTGAAAAATGGTAGCCTTAATGATGAACATTTTTAACACTTCAAAGGGCTATTGGTAAACTAAAATGCCGCCCGACTGCCATGGATAAAAACTTAGAGGTGGCAAAATGAGCGGCTCAAGCTGGTTGGATAACAGGTGATTTTGTTATGGGTCTATAGTCTATAGACAGGTCAGACTGGCTTGTGTTGTCCCAAAAAACTTTTTGGGACAAAACTTGAACCTCTTTTTTATATATAATTAGTGTATCAAATATATATTGTTTCAATTTGAATCTAAAATTTTGAATAAATTGATTTAGTAGATTTTATTCATCAAAAATACACTTCGGGTGACTTTCAGCCTGTTTTGCCCATTTCATTTGTTTCGTTTTATAGCTTTTTTGCAATTACCAGTATGACCCGATACATATAAAACATAGCCCAAATCAACCCATTCATAAGCAATTGACTCGAAATTACCACAGCAAATAGCCTAGATCCACAAACAGTGCAAAATTGATCAAGATAATACCAGTCATGGGGTGGACTTTTTAATTCATTGGTATTTCATTAGTTCTGAAAAGACATCATTCATAATGTATTAATGTTCACCTATCTTATGGTTTCAGTTTGGAAAATGTATCGGTATCATAGATCTTATCTTCCAACAAAAGAGACAGAATAACTAATTAAATAATTGCATAACACTTACCTCTGGAGCTCTGAAACCTTTTGTACCAACACATGATCCTTCTTTCCTTTGTTTACCTTCCCCTTGAAAAACAAAAAACAACGGTCAGTCCAATTATCATAACGTATAAAAAATAAATAAATAAATAGAAGAAGAAGAAGAAGAAGAAACTACATGAAGTCAGTTTAACTCAACACAACCACATGTAGACAAATACCTTTGTACTTGAGTAAACCAGCACCAGCCCTTGCAACAGAAACTCCAGATCCATGCAGAGGCATTGGAGTGAGATACATAAACTTGTTATCTATATTTAAGGTACTTAACTTTCATATGTTTTTTAATGTTCATGTGTTGATTTAGAGGTCTGTTGATCAATTTGATAGTTCTTTCATTTGTCTGCAGATTATTAAGCAATGTAAATTAGCAGGGTTTAGCTATTATTAGGTATCTAAATCTTTGAAAGTTTTTGTTGTACTTTTTGATGCAACTTTGAGGTAATTGATTTGGTGTGTGTATTTTTACTTTTGTTTACTTTAATAGATTACTTGGTAACATAATGCAGAACCACCCCTATTTGATATTTCGATGTTATTAACATTCTATTACTAATCATCAAGTTCAGTCATAAACTCGAGGTTTCATTCTTTCAACACTTATTTAATTAATTAATAGCAAATGTGATAAAACTTATGCGCACATTTCTAACACTGTAGGATTACATATTTACGGCTTCAAAGCTATGTAAATGATTTCTTAAGATTCATGCTTGGCTTATATTAAAATGGACCAAATGATTTGGCTGTCCACGGTGCACATGTTTAAATTTAACATTTTTTTATCTGAGATTACTTTATCTATGAGAAAATTACTTGCTTTTCTTTAATGGTTCTGTGTTTCAATGTTTGAAGTTGACTAAGCTGTTTCTGTAGCTTATAGCTTATAAGGAATATGCTTTTATCGTTTGCTAAGTCTTTAGATTAATGTTTACAATGATCGAACCAAACCCGCTAAGTGTTTAGATTAATTTTTACAATGGTCGAACCAACCCCCATTCTTGACATTAAGACTCTTCGTGGAGTCAAAACCAAATGCAGGTACAATTTAGTTAACCGTACCATTCTCTTTGCCCTTTCAAGATTTTACATTTTGAAAGTGCAAAATTATTAATGGTGGATTTCTTTCTTTTTTTGAAAGATTGTATTTGTTAGGAACTTTTTGTAACCACGTTAAGGGCTAATCATACTTCACATGAGTATTAGTAAAATATATATATATATTTTTTTAAGGGGAAAATTACTAAAATAGACCAGCGCCCGGGCAACGTTTTCGATAGATCGGACGACCGGACAACTTGTACAACGGGACACTTGTCGCATTTCATAAGCTGACAAGTGTCCCGTTGTACAAGTTGCCCGGTCTATTTTCGAATTAAAATTACCTCCTACTCTAAAAAGTGACAAACCAAAGGGTAACGATCTAGTCATATAATTATCCTTTTTTTAATTTATTACTTTCAGGAATAATGAGTCTATGATCATGAATTAAATAGTGTTTGGGGTTGTTAATTTGAAGAAGGATCCTCTAAAGTTGTAAACACAATTTTAGTAAAGTTGGGAGATTGTGAGTTATTGGATTTGATCTAATAGCTCAAATCAAAAGAAGTTTTTTTGATTTAAGCCATTAGATCAAATTAAATTGCTCACAATCTCACAACTCTACTAAAGTTGTTTTATACAACTTTAGAGGATCCTCCTGTTAATTTATGTTGCAAATTATTGCTTAAACTACCCGAGGGTTTAAAAACAATACTCATAGGTGTAACAATATAAGAGGCGAGGGAGTAATAACGCCTGAGTGGCGTTATAGCCTATGTGGCACCTCCTTAACGTCGTTTCTGCGTTATCACCACTCCCCGATGGCTTGCGTTGCTGCTGCGTTGCTTCCTACGTTACCATAGTAACGTGCGTTATAACAATTTACCCATGTTTCAAACCAACCCCTCCATGTTTCCAATGGCCAGTTTTAGGATTTCAAAGATGGTTTGTGGGTTTGCTTGCGTTGAATGTGCGTTTCGATTTGTGAGGAAGAATACGGTTCTTGTATTTTGAAGAAAAAGAGATGTAGAAGACGATGAATAGTTATGTTTTTGTCCTGTTGCTGAATTGGTTTTTGTGTCTTTTTGTTATACTTTAATATAGAGGCATAAGGATGTGTGTAGTTTTTGTTCTATAAATTTATTTTAATTACAAAACTTAAAAAAGAGAGTCCAAGGTAACTACCAAACAAAATTGTAATGGGTTAAACAACATTTTAAGGTTTTTATTTTATTTTTTTTTCGTATTTAATTGTAATGTTTACTTTTTAAAATAAGTGTTTGAATGTTTAATAAATGAAATTGTTGAGGGTAGAATTCGTAAATTTGAAATTGTTGGTGTTATTGGGTGTTATGAGTTTCTGATGTTTTTTGTGTTATGTTATTTGGTGTTAAAATGATGTGGCGCTGACGTGGCAGTGGTGTTGGTGTTATTTGATGTTACCACTCTTTGCCCTCTAACTCGCATTTTCTGTTACCTTTAGCAAAATTCATAATTGGGATAGGGCTAATCTCTAATGCAAATAAAGCAATAATTCTTTTAGTTAGTTAGGTGGTATCAACTGAACTCATAAATACCCTTTGCGATTTGTTTATGTTTTTATAAAGTTATTTTAGGCAACAATTCCAGAAATAGTAAAGCTGACAATTTGAGACTCATTTTGTTAAACATGGTTCAAGTTTATTAAAAAATTATTAGATGACACTGTTGGGTATAATTTTGATGGGCCAAGTATGGATCGTTATTTGGCTGCTCCATTTGGTATGTGAATAAAAAGTGTGGGTTTAGTAGTTCCTTGGTTGACTGTGTATTATGGAAGTCAGTGGTCATGGAATGTGGTTTTAGTAGTGTTGACTAATTTACATGGCAAAGAATAGGAGATCATAGGCAACTATTGTACCCATGTTGTGTTAGTTTTATTTAGTAGTTATCTTCATGTTTAGTCTATAAATAGAGTAGGTTTCATATTGTATTCTAGCAATCAGTTTCTCCTTCCTTATTAGAGCATTGGGTACAGTGGTGCCGTGGGCAAAAAGTACTGCCACGTCAGCAAAAAAGGTCCATGGCACCAGAAACGCGATTGCATCACATTCATGGGGTATCCGTTGGCACCAGAATTTCTGGTGTCGTCGGCCAATTTTTTTTTTTTTTTTTTTTTTTTTAATCTTTTACTTAAATTAAAATATATAAACTATAAATTAATTAAACTTCATTAATAATAAAAACAAACATTACAAAAAAAACACACATTGCAATAAAAAAAATACAAACTAATTAAGATACTTAAACATAAACTACGATTAAACTAAACTACGATTCAACTAAACTACGATTCAATAAAACGAATCATCCGACACGTAGCCCTCCTGACTCGAATAGGAGGCACTTGAATCGTCCTCACTGGATGGCACAGGTGGAAGTCCATTTGCCCATCGCCATTCTGCTCGACGGTTTCGACGATCCTGTTTGGCTTTTGCTCGCTGCTCACGAGCTCTTGTTTCCCCTTTCTTCCTCTGCTTCAACACGTAACAATTCTTGCATATTTTGTTCTTCAAGATTCTACAGACCTTTTGAATGAACGTTCTTTTTGGAATGTCGTTACACGAAAGTTTAACGAGCAGACTAATGGTGTTCAACGTAATAAGAATAGTATTATGGCTCAATGGAATAGAATGAACATTGAATGTCGTAGATATAATGCTATTTACAAAGAGTTGCAGCGTACCAGTCAAGACTCCAATCGTCTCACCAATGCAAACCGAATTTATTATGAACGCTATGGGAGAGAGCTACATTACCCACAAGTGTGGTTCACTCTGACAAACACAAGGGCATGGGACATATACGATAAGTAATGATCTTTTATGTTAAGTATTTCACTTCGTTTCTTTCTGTTTTTTATATCGTGATTAGTTGTTTCCTGTATCGATTGTAACCATGTTAACTTTGTATGGTGTTTATGTAATGATTACGTTTTTATTAATGAAATTAATGTTTTATTAAGTTTTTAGTTTATTTATTTATTTACTTATTTTGAAATCTTATAAAAGAACTATATTAACTTTACAATTTATTTAACCATGCTCTCATTTTTACAAAAGGATCACAAATTCAAGCCAAAAATCCAAGAGAAAAAAAAAAAAATAAAAAAAAAAAAAAAAAAAAAAAAAAAAATAGGCGACGGCGCTGAGCCGTGGCTGCGGCGCGAGCACCGACGGCGCCAGGCCGCCACCACCGGTACGGTGCGCCGTCGGTTTTGCTTGGCTGGTGGTGATGGCGCCAGCCACCAGCTCCCCGTACCCTGTGCTCTTACAAAGCATTGAAAACCAATATTGCAGTTTTGATTGGTGTTTGCGGGTGTGAGTTCGGGGTGGGGAAGGGACTGATTCTCAACATGGTATCAAGAGCTGAGTTCGATTAAAGGGCGTGAACGAGAAGAACACAGCAGGAAGATAACAAGGACTGTTTTCTTGAAAGCAAGAAAGTGGCAAGAAATCACAGCAAGAAGAACGAGAAAGAAAGAAAGAAAGAAAGCAGCAGCAAGTAGTCTGTAGCAACTAGCAGACAAGAACGAAAGCAAGCAAGAAGGTTGGCATGTAGTCTGTAGCAAGTAGCAGGCACGACAACCATAGCAAGTAGAATGTTTCGGATTTGTAGCAAGTAGCAAGCAAGAAACAAAGCATGCAACAAGGTCGATCACGTGGTGATCAAAAGCAGAAAGCAGCAGCAAGTTAGCAAGCAAGAAATCGCAGCAAGTTAGCAAGCAAGAAATCACAGCAAGTTAGCAAGCAAGAAACAAAACGCAAGTAGCCAGAATCGCAAGCAAGAAAGCAGCAGCAAGAGAAGAAAGAATGATCGTGGCAGGAAAGTGAGTTCCAACGTGAGACCGACGAGGAGCCACAAAATACAGGGCAGCGCCTAGACCAAGAAATTTAGACCGAGATCGAAGGAGACAACCATGACCGGCGGGTTGTCTAGACCGAAGATTCACAGAAAGACTGAACAAAGACGATCATGTGTGGTGATCACAAGAAAGCAAGTAGCAAGGATTGTTTCTTTGTATGTACATGGTTGTGTAAGCAAGAAGAGAAGCAACGTATGAAGAGACCGAGCGCATGTGACCGACACCGTGTTCGTGTCGTAGGGGCCGAGACCGTGATAGGTATCAAGATTACGGGGTGAATGTTGGGTATAATCTTGATGGGCCAAGTATGGATCGTTATTTGGGCTGCTCCATTTGGTATGTGAATAAAAGGTGTGGGTTTACTAGTTCCTTGGTTGACCGTGTATTATGGAAGTCAGTGGTCATGGAACGTGGTTTTAGTAGTGTTGACTGATTTACATGGCAAAAGAATAGGAGATCATAGGCAACTATTGTACCCATGTTGTGTTAGTTTTATTTAGTAGTTTTCTTCATGTTTAGTCTATAAATAGAGTAGGTTTCATATTGTAAACTAGCAATCAGTTTCTCCTTCCTTATTACAAAGCATTGAAAACCAATCTTGTAGTTTTGATTGGTGTTTGCGGGTGTGAGTTCGGGGTGGGGAAGGGACTGATTCTCAACATGGTATCAAGAGCTGAGTTCGATTAAAGGGCGTGAACGAGAAGAACACAGCAGGAAGATAACAAGGACTGTTTTCTTGAAAGCAAGAAAGTGGCAAGCAATCACAGCAAGAAAAACGTGAAAGAAAGAAAGAAAGCAGCAGCAAGTAGTCTGTAGCAACTAGCAGACAAGAACGAAAGCAAGCAAGAAGGTCAGCATGTAGTCTGTAGCAAGTAGCAGGCACGGCAACCATAGCAAGTAGAATGTTTCGGATTTGTAGCAAGTAGCAAGCAAGAAACAAAGCATGCAGCAAGGTCGATCACGTGGTGATCAAAAGAAAGAAAGCAGCAGCAAGTTAGCAAGTAAGAAATCACAGCAAGTTAGCAAGCAAGAAATCACAGCAAGTTAGCAAGCAAGAAACAAAACGCAAGTAGCCAGAATCGCAAGCAAGAAAGCAGCAGCAAGAGAAGAAAGAATGATCGTGGCAGGAAAGTGAATTCCAACGTGAGACCGACGAGGAGCCACAAAATACAGGGCAGCGCCTAGACCAAGAAATTTAGACCGAGATCGAAGGAGACAACCATGACCGGCGGGTTGTCTAGACTGACGATTCACAGAAAGACTGAACAAAGACGATCACGTGTGGTTATCACAAGAAAGCAAGTAGCAAGGTTTGTTTCTTTGTATGTACATGGTTGTGTAAGCAAGAAGAGAAGCAACGTATGAAGAGACCGAGCGCATGTGACCGACACCGTGTTCGTGTCGTAGGGGCCGAGACCGTTATAGGTATCAAGATTACGGGGTGAATGTTGGGTATAATCTTGATGGGCCAAGTATGGATCGTTATTTGGGCTGCTCCATTTTGGTATGTGAATAAAAGGTGTGGGTTTACTAGTTCCTTGGTTGACCATGTATTATGGAAGTCAGTGGTCATGGAACGTGGTTTTAGTAGTGTTGACTGATTTACATGGCAAAAGAATAGGAGATCATAGGCAACTATTGTACCCATGTTGTGTTAGTTTTATTTAGTAGTTATCTTCATGTTTAGTCTATAAATAGAGTAGGTTTCATATTGTATTCTAGCAATTAGTTTCTCCTTCCTTATTACAAAGCATTGAAAACCAATCTTGTAGTTTTGATTGGTGTTTGCGGGTGTGAGTTCGTGGTGGGGAAGGGACTGATTCTCAACATGGTATCAAGAGCTGAGTTCGATTAAAGGGCGTGAACGAGAAGAACACAGCAGGAAGATAACAAGGACTGTTTTCTTGAAAGCAAGAAAGTGGCAAGCAATCACAGCAAGAAGAACGTGAAAGAAAGAAAGAAAGCAGCAGCAAGTAGTCTGTAGCAACTAGCAGACAAGAACGAAAGCAAGCAAGAAGGTCGGCATGTAGTCTTTAGCAAGTAACAGGCAAGGCAACCATTGCAAGTAGAATGTTTCGGATTTGTAGCAAGTAGCGAGCAAGAAACAAAGCATGTAGCAAGGTCGATCACGTGGTGATCAAAAGAAAGAAAGCAGCAGCAAGTTAGCAAGCAAGAAATCGCAGCAAGTTAGCAAGCAAGAAACAAAAAGCAAGTAGCCAGAATCGCAAGCAAGAAAGCAGCAGCAAGAGAAGAAAGAATGATCGTGGCAGGAAAGTGAGTACTTTCCAACGTGAGACCGACGAGGAGCCACAAAATACAGGGCAGTGCCTAGACCAAGAAATTTAGACCGAGATCGAAGGAGACAACCATGACCGGCGGGTTGTCTAGACTGAAGATTCACAGAAAGACTGAACAAAGACGATCACGTGTGGTGATCACAAGAAAGCAAGTAGCAAGGATTGTTTCTTTCTATGTACATGGTTGTGTAAGCATGAAGAGAAGCAACGTATGAAGAGACCGAGCGCATGTGACCGACACCGTGTTTGTGTCGTAGGGGCCGAGACCGTGATAGGCATCAAGATTACGGGGGTGAATGTTGGGTATAATCTTGATGGGCCAAGTATGGATCGTTATTTGGGCTGCTCCATTTGGTATGTGAATAAAAGGTGTGGGTTTACTAGTTCCTTGGTTGACCGTGTATTATGGAAGTCAGTGGTCATGGAACGTGGTTTTAGTAGTGTTGACTGATTTACATGGCAAAAGAATAGGAGATCATAGGCAACTATTGTACCCATGTTGTGTTAGTTTTATTTAGTAGTTATCTTCATGTTTAGTCTATAAATAGAGTAGGTTTCATATTGTATTCTAGCAATCAGTTTCTCCTTCCTTATTAATGTACAAAGCATTGAAAACCAATCTTGCAGTTTTGATTGTTGTTTGCGCGTGTGAGTTCGGGGTGGGGAAGGGACTGATTCTCAACAGACACGTCTAGTTGGATAATATTCTAGATGGTCCAAATGGTAGTTGATATAAAGTGCAATTGTATAACAATTACCCAACGGGTCGGGTCTAGCGGGTCAATGAAAATTGATGATTTTTTTACCTTTTCATTTGTTACTCAAAATATTATTTATTTTTTTAAATTATGCAGGTTAACCGAGACCTGTCTAGACCCGTGACCCAACCCACCCAATTTTACCAGTTATATGAAATAGCATGTCGAAACTAATGATCTTCTACTCCCAAACAGATTTTACACAAGACCATAAGCTTATAAATGACGAAGTAGAAACTTATATGTAAGTGAGTTCTATTGTTTTCGTCACATAAAGCTCTCAACCATTTCAACATATCTACCTTTTCTTCCTCAAGTAAAAGATACAGTACGTGTCCAGCAATAAGTTGGCTACTGTTACACCCTTTTCTTCCTCTTTGACTAACTACGCCAGCTTCCATCTTTCTCCCTTTTTATTTGATTCCAAATTCTTTCTTTATCATCCATTCCTTCACACCTCTCTAGCTTTTAATGGAGATTCTCGGTTGATAAAGTTTTACACCTTTTTCTTATGCAATCTTTTGTTCTTGACTCTTAATTGCTGCACTATTTTGGTTATGGCCAAGGTTATATAGAGGTTCGATTTTATAGAGTTTTTAATATGTTGTTCTAGAGTCTCGTTTGAAAGCTTTTAAACGTGGTTGATGTTTCTAAACTAGGTTCTTGATAATAATCTTCAAGGAACGTAGCCACCTGGGGAGAGCCTTGCAGCTGCAGGTGATGCTGAAATGACCGAGAAAATTGCAGTTGCATTATTGGATGTGAGTCTTTATCATGCTTTTATATATATGTCAAACATTCTAACAATTAGATACACTTTGGTTTACTAATCACTAAATTTTAAATAACATCTATGTAACTGCACTAGCTGTAACTTAGATTTCTTTTATGTAAGGACTATTCGTTTTATAAAATATCTAAGCTACTACAATTTCTTATGAAAGGATTATGATCGAAGCACTGGAGGTGGGAGATGAATTGTTAAAAATAGTATATTGATTATCAAAGGCACCGGTAAGGTGGAGATGGATTGGTAAAAATCCGTAGATTGTAGTATAATATAAATTTTCCTCGATTAGTAGTGGGATAGTTGGAGGTTATATGTTGTGTCTCTTCCGGGTTGTATTTGGTTTGTACTTGTGTTATTTTTTCTTGTTGGGTTCCTTCTCTTTAATCGTCTTGTTTGGAGAGAAGGGATGCCGTTTGTTTGTATCATTTTTGTTGTTGCCTTAATATATTGTTGCCTTTCTAAAAAAATAAATTTCCTCAAATAGTGATGTTAATGAATTATACCTGTAAGCTATATTAAGATCAATATTTATTTATTTATTTCTTTAAAATAGTGATGTTAATGAATTATACCTGTAAGCTATATTAAGATCAATATTTATTTATTTATTTCTTTATTTTAGTGAGGTGTTAATCTTGATGGTTTGTAGGTCAGGAGTTTAACACTGAAATAATAATTACTACGTACATTAGTTAGGTTTTAAGATGATGAAACATACTATCACTACAACATTAGCTGCTTTTCGAGGGGACATTATGAGGCTTTCAGCGGGGACATGTCCCCGCCAATAACTTTCCGCGGAGACATGTTTCCGCCGAAAGTCCGCCGCCATATAGCCCCTCGCTAATACCTTTTGGCGACCAAGTGGCACCTTTTTGGCGGGGACATGTGGGTCCCACAGTATTTTGGCCTGGTCAAACAATGCCAGCGTGGCACTACTTTTTGGCGGGGACATGTCCCTGCAGAAAGTAAGGCGGGAAAATCACCCGGGAATAATTAAGAGCCTTTATTTTGGTCAAAACTGGCCAAATATAGAAAATACTTTCGGCGGGGACAATTTCCCGCCAAATATATGCGTTGAAAATTTACTTCCCGGTCAGCGAAATGGTGTGCCAGCTCAGCGCGTTTTTTGTCGTGTAGCGACTTTCGGCAAGGACATGTTGTCCCCACCAAAAGCCTCCTCGCCCGTTCTACGATTTGTTGTAGTGATGAAAGTATGAACTACTCAAATGACTATATATGTATGGCGTGTAAATATGAATGGAATTGGGAGTGGATTTTAAAAGTGACAGGGAATGGGGTTGACTGCTTGAGAATGTGGCATTTGAAAGGACATAACTTTGTTTCTTTTAATTTTTATGATCTTTTTACTTGTACTTTATCGAACATTTGAGTTAAGGTTTGCATCCATGCAAGTTGTTTTATTAATGATTTAAATGACAAACCCATATTCCAGTCACTCATTATCCGAAATAAATAAGATTAGTGACCCTCCAGAATTTTTCCATTTAGAGTTTTGCATAGAAAAAGATTACGTTTATAATGAGACTTCAATCCACACCACTTAGGCGAGTCACTTAGTATACACGCTGAAACGGTCAAATCAAAGACCTGTTTTTCCTTGTAAACCACTTGCCCAACGTACCTTAAAAGCCGAACATAACCATCCTGGGCCGTGCTTTGCACGGCCAAAGATAATTACCTATCTTAATATCCAATAACCCAAATGTAGGTTCATTTCAAGAATACTAACATATGTTGTTTTTTTTTACTATTAATTGTAAAAATACATAGATCATACACCAATCCCCGAAGACTTCCATCTTCTACCAACGAATCATGGATGTCTGCACAAGAACGGTGTTGCACTTAAAGCATGATATTTCACATCCAGGTACATATATTTAGTTATTTATGCTATATAACAACATTGAATCAAAATCTGTCTCAAGCATGACTTAGGGGATGTTTGGGTAAGCTTTTATACACGCCTTAAACAGACATAAAGATAACATAAACTGTATCAACGTTTGCAGTATCAAACACATCGCTTGAGTTAATAGTTTGGATTGCTTAATAAGTTACTATAATAAATAACGAGACCTCTTTTCAGATAACAACATACAAACCAAACAATCAATTGTGGATATATGTTGTTACAAAGCGCAAAAAGCTGAAACTTTTGTTTTTATCAACCCTCACCCAATGAGTCCCTTAAGCTCCTAACATAATCTAGAAGCTATTTTAATACAACATTTGTTTGTTTAATTTATTCATTGCTTTCTTAGTGGGGTTTATTTGGCATCTTTTTGTGCTGATTATGACCCAATTTACTTCTTTTAATCTTGATAAAGATATTTATTAAATATGTGGAATAAATTAGTTAAGACATTAGGAGACTTTTGGTTATATGACTTAGAGAGAATTTACCCTTTTCAGTTATTGATTGACAAATGTGCAGGTAATATTGGTAAGATGAGTATCATAGGCTTGGACTTAAAAGCAGAAGTGAGACATGCAGACCAAAGCTCTAGCTTTAACTTATAATCAAGAAAATATTTTTAAGCCAAAAACCGGTGACTACTACAATAGTGTGAGAAGCCGTTGTTTATATTGCCTATGATAGTATGTTGATATGAGATAATTCTAGAGTAATTTTCAAACAACCGTGAATGTTTATGCCGTTAGCCGCTTGGCTTTTTTCTACCTGTGATGGTTTGCAACATTTTTTAATGGAAGGGATATTTTCATAAATTAAAACTGCAATGATGCGATCATTGGTTATGGTGGTACAATTTAGTGGGTTTATTTGCTTAATTGCTTATACGGTTTGTAATCACGTGAGATAGGTAAATATGGAGCTCAAACAATGTGTCATTTACATGTTTGTTTCAGTTAAGAACATTTTGAAATGAAAAGAACAAGGTGACAAGTAAAATCCTTATATGAAAAAATGAAAGAAACAACACAACTACAAAACATGACATAAATCAATATTCTGTGCCTGCACATGTTTAAAATTATATTAAAAAGACAATTATTAAACTTATGTTCACAACAAACAAATATAGTTTAAACCTAAGTATTATTTAAACTCGCAGTTAAATCTCGTACGTACACGGGCATTAAAACTAGTTTTTAAACTGAGCGAATAATAATTTGCTGGTAAAGCGGTGACAACCTTCTTTAGGTTAATTTACTATGGTGAAATTGTGGAACATGAGTCAACCATCTTTCTACTCTTCCCCGCGTACCAGATTCTGTTTCACTTTTGTTTCCTCTCAACTTTATTCGATTACTTATGAAAATGAAAAAAAACAGTAAAATTTTGATGGTAACGTGGTGACCCCCAAGAAAAAAATAAAATAAAAACACAATTGACTAGTCTCTTTATTCTCTCCATGCATGAAAATGAAAAAAAGAGTCTTGAAGTCGACCTTTTTTCTTTGTAACGACGAAATCGATGTCCCATTACATATAAAACCCCAGCACCCATTATGGGAAAATCAGACTCCTCACAAGAAAACCCAACAAACTAGTCTTCTTTCTCATTTGAAGGATTATTTTCCATATTCAGGGTTTAGGAGGGGGATGCCTATCTTGAATGAGATACACGAAAAAGAAGGCATGGTCGTCATCCCACTTGAAGAACAACCCCCACAAATCAATCACCCGGTCTTATTCATCAGAGCCTCACTTTTCTTACAAGACCTCCGTGCACGTGGCGTCGCTGCATTGCACGGTTTAGCTGCAATTCTGGGTCGCCTCTTGCCGGAGGATGGTGTTGTTTTGCCCCAACCTACACTTAATTCCATCATCACTTACTTACTTGCTTTCATAGCAATCAAAGCACAGAGCCATCCTCATTTCCCTTATATAACACACCATAAGACAGTTTTGGCTGCTGTTATCTGTGTAGTTATGTTTGGTTTCACTTCTGCCACCGAACATATCGCCACGCGTGTTGATCAACCTCCTGTTCTCAAGGGTGTAGCTCGTACTGGAAGGATACTCTGTTTGTTCCTTTTTGTCATGATTCTGACATATCTCTCCTGTTTTTAATATTTACTCGTTGTTGTATATATAGTTGTCTGATGATCATTTCTTTAGGCAATTGCATGCCTGATCATCATTTCATATGTACTAGCACTAGCTAGCAATACTCTGTTTCCCATTTGTTTGCGCAAGTAATAATAATAAGCGCTCCATCAAACTATCTAATCGACTGTGTTGTTTGTTTGCCACCTCAATCTCATCTTGTTATAGGATTGGCTATATCTGCTACGGTTCAATCTGATATATATATTTTGTTGTTAGGGCTCAATTGCACTCTCATATTCACTGATATTTGTGTTGAAAAATAAGTCAAATGAATGATTCAAAGTTAGGTAGGGAATATATCAGTTGAGGAGATTTTATCTTTATTAGTACGTTAGAATGAATTATGTAGGATTTTCTGTTTTGCACGTTTCTCACGTAATGCCTATAAAAGGCTTGTTTCTGGTTCAATAATAAACATCCATCTTTCATTAAAACCTTCCTTGCTCTGTTAATTTCCAACATTGTGGTACCAGGTTGCAACCTAAACCTTTTGTTACCCTCCTTATTTCTCTATCAATAAGAAACTAATTCCAGCAACATGTCATCAAGTAATTCGGCTGTCAATGTTACACAGCCCCAAATTCCGATCTTCAAGGGTGAATCCTACGAGTTCTGGAGCATAAAAATGAGAACACTTTTCAGATCTCAAGAGTTATGGGAGTTAGTTGAAAATGGAATAGCAGAAACAAGTGTGGACGAGGCAGGAAGGAGGGAGAGTACGAAGAAAGATGTGAAGGCCCTGTTCTTCATCCAGCAAGCCGTGGATGAAACGATATTTTCAAGAATTGCAGCAGCAAATTCGGCCAAAGAAGCATGGGATACACTAAAAACCGAGTACCAAGGCTCTGCAAAGGTAATCACGGTAAAATTGCAATTTCTCAGAAGAGATTTTGAATCAGCAATCATGAAGGGTAATGAAACAGTGCAAGAATACCTTGCTCGAATCTCAAGTATTGTAAGCCAAATGAGAGCATATGGTGACAAAGTGGCTGATGAGATTGTGGTTGCAAAGATTTTGAGGAGCTTGTCTCCTAAGTTTGATCATGTCGTTGCAGCCATAGAAGAATCAAAAGACCTCTCTAACTACTCTGTTGATGAACTCATGGGTTCTTTACAAACACATGAGGCAAGAATCAACAGAAATATGGCTAAAGAAG
This sequence comes from Artemisia argyi, assembly GCA_030686995.1. Lineage (NCBI taxonomy): Eukaryota > Viridiplantae > Streptophyta > Magnoliopsida > Asterales > Asteraceae > Artemisia > Artemisia argyi. The sequence continues at coordinate 155,566,746 of CM060684.1, forward strand.
ATGAGCACGCCTTTCAAGTTCAGGGGGAACATGCAAGGTTCTCACAAAATCGTGGCAGAGGAAGAGGCGGTTTTAGAGGAAGAGGTCGTGGTAGAATGAGCTTTGTTCAGTGCACCAATTGCAAGAAATATGGACATAAAGAAGATGATTTTTGGAGCAAAGATAAGCAAGCACACTATGCAGAACAAGAAGAAGATGAATACCTCTTCATGACATATGCAAGTCTAGTGTCAAAAGGTGTTTGGTATCTCGATAGCGGATGTTCAAATCATATGACAGGAGATAAGGAGAAATTCAGGAACTTGGATGAAGCACTAAAATCACAGGTTCGGTTGGGAGATGATAAGCAAGTTAAAGTTGAAGGCAACGGTACAATAGTTGTACAAGTTCAGGGAAAATGGGCAGAATTCTGTTAGTATTCCAAGTCGCACGTCACAACCCGTTACCACTTCTAGTGGTAGCAACATTTCAGAAGGTAGCACTTCTAGTGGTAGCGTTAGCTCAGAATCGTCTCAAGAAGATACCGACAATGAAGAATTGCAATTGCGAAGAAGTAAGCGAGGCAATGTTCCTAAGCGTCATTTCGAAGTTGAAGGAAAAAGCTGTGCTTTTGCTTTATTTGTTACTGATCCAACAAATGTCGAATCTGCAATAAATAATGAAGTTTGGAGGAGAGCTATGCAGGAGGAAATTGATGCTATCGAGAGGAATGGAACTTGGAAACTAGATGATCTGCCAGAGCGGAAGAAAGCAATCAGTCTTAAATGGATTTTAAAGACAAAATTTAACTCTGATGGAACAATACAGAAGCATAAGGCTAGGTTGGTAGCACAGGGATGCATTCATGAGCACGGGATAGATTACGAAGAAACATTTTCACCGGTGGCAAGATTCGAAACGGTGAGAGTTATTCTTGCATTAGCTGCACAAATGCAATGGACAATTTTTCAGTTTGATGTGAAGTCTGCTTTTTTAAATGGGGAATTAAAGGAAGATGTTTATGTCCAACAACCCGAATATTTTGAAATCGCTGGAGCAGAGCATAAAGTATACAAGCTTGAAAAAGCGTTGTATGGCTTAAAGCAGGCCCCTCGAGCGTGGTACAGCAAGATAGACGAATTTTTTCATGAGAATGGATTTGAAAGAAGTCCGAATGAGCCAACCCTATATGTGAAAAGACAAGGAACTGAAGGTATTATGCTTGTAAGTTTGTATGTAGATGACATGATTTACACAGGTTCCTCAGTACAACTTATTACCGAGTTTAAGGAGGCTATGATGAAGAAGTTTGAAATGTCAGACTTAGGGAAATTGAGCTACTTTGTTGGTCTTGAAGTTCAACAGGGAGAAGATGGTATATTTCTATCTCAACAGAAATATGCTAATGATATTCTCAATCAGTTTAGTATGGTGGGCTGCAAAACAGTGGGAACTCCAATGAATGTGAGTGAGAAATTAACATCTGATGATGGTACAGGGATAGCAGATGCAAGGAAGTTTAGAAGTCTTGTGGGACGTTTGATATATCTCACTCACACAAGGCCCGATTTAACATATGCAGTTGGTATTGTATCTAGGTTTATGCATTGTCCAAGTAAACAACACTTTGGAGCAGCAAAGAGGATCCTAAGATATATTGCTGGTACAAAATCTTATGGAATTTGGTATTCAAGGAAAGACAAGTTCGAATTGGTAGGCTATTCTGACAGTGATTGGGCAGGAGAAAAAGAAGACATGAAGAGTACAAGTGGAAATTGTTTCACTCTTGGATCGGGAATAGTCAGTTGGGCATCAAAGAAGCAAGCTACTGTCGCATTATCTTCAACCGAGGCGGAGTATGTTGCGGCCGCGAAAGCAGCTTGTCAAGCTATATGGCTAAGAAGAATGTTAAGTGACTTGAATCAAACGCAAAATGGAGCTACTACCATTTTCTGTGACAATAGGTCAGCAATTGCTATGACAAGGAACCCGGTGCTGCACAATAGGACTAAACACATCGCTATTAAACATCACTTCATACGAGAGCTTGTTGCTGAAGGTGAAGTGGAGCTGGAGTTTTGCAGAACAGATCAGCAACTAGCAGACTTATTTACTAAGTCACTTTCAAGAGGCAAGTTTGAAGAATTTCTAGATAAGTTACTTATCAGCAACTTTGAATCAAGGGGAAGTGTTGAAAAATAAGTCAAATGAATGATTCAAAGTTAGGTCCTAGAATAAAGGGATCAGTTGAGGAGATTTTATCTTTATTAGTACGTTAGAATGAATTAGTCTCCTATTATGTAGGATTTTCTGTTTTGCACGTTTCTCATGTAATGCCTATAAAAGGCTTGTTTCTGGTTCAATAATAAACATCCATCTTTCATTAAAACCTTCCTTGCTCTGTTAATTTCCAACAATTTGATCTTCTGTTTGCTGTTTGTGCCACAGTGTTCAGCTAACTTTGTTGCAGCTTCAACAAGTTGAAACACTATTTTAGTCTTTGGTTTATCGATCAGTTAAGGAAATGTAGTCCTTTACTTCTTGATTGGTTGGTGTATATATAGTGACGTGAAGTCTATAAGCAAAAGAGTCTGAAATTAAAGAATACTTGCTGAAGCTAGGTACCTGCTGATATATGTGTTTTAGAATGTATGTTTAGTCATTTATGTATGTTCTCTTTTGGATAATGGACATCTTGTTGCTAGAGGGCATGTCCTTAGCAAATTCTGGGTCCATCTTGTATGAATCACTATTATTATTACAAACTTGGTTTGAAGGATTTTTTTAGATGAGTTGTCATTTTCCAGTTAGTGTTTTCACTTAAAAGTAAGTACTTAAAAGGTATTTCATACATAGTTTCACGTCAGCGTGTGATTTTTTTTTTGTGTGTGGATTCTTTATGTGGTTCTAGCATTGCTCTTTATATATATATATATAGATATACTATCCATTTTATGATGTGCATTTTTGTCTTCTTTATAATAAGTGCTTGTGGACGACGAAATATCAAAAGTTGGATTATAAGATTGTGATTGTATCTTGTCGAATGCATATTAAAAGTGCCGTTGATCTAGCATTTATAAACTCCAAAAATTCATTGAGTGACGATCCTTAGCAACGAGAGATAATAGTTACATGTCTCTTTTTCGCCTTTCAAGGCACATATACATGTAGGGGTGCTATTCGGGTTGGGTTGGTCGGGTTCGGGTCTGTCCCATTTATATTATCCCAAAATTTAATTTCTTAAATTTAGTAGCTAAAATCTTAAACAAGTAAAAGAGACATGTATAAATCACTTAATTTTTTTTATTGCATTTATAAATATGATATTAGTATGTTTATGTATATTCAGATATAGCCAAATATGCCATGTTATGTTATAACGTGAGCCCTTTGGCTCTTGCTTGTAAAAGTTTGCTACTGGAAGCATCTTGGAAGTTGGAAGCGTAAACAGAGTAGTGTAGTCTACTAGTAAATTACTAACGTAACTAAGATATGGGTCATATGGCTATATTTGTATATCTAATTAGAACAAAAATGGGCCAAGTACACCGGACTAATTTGATAACTTGGGCCTTTAATTAATAAAAATGGACTACATGATACAGTTATAAAACCACGCGAAAAAAAAAAAAAAAAAAAAAAAAAAAAAACTCGGGTTAGTCGGGTTGACCCGAACCCGAATAGGCAAGTATTTTAAACCCGATACCCGACCCGAGTTCGTAATCGGGTTAGTCAGGTTGATCCGATTGACCCGACTAAGATTTTGGACCCGAGTAACCCGACCCGAGTATCCTTATTCGGGTTCGGGTTCGGGTTCGGGTTCGGGTCCGGGTCGAGTCGGGATTTATGACACTCCTATATACATGGCATAACAAATTTCGATCCGTTTATATTGAGCATAATATCAGTTACTACTCGGATATCTAACATCAATAACATAATAATAAGTTGGAGAAAATAGTATAATAAACTATTGATGGTAAAATCTATAAAATCATGTTTCTCTATGTATGTTTTGATGTATAGTATGGTTTGAATTCATCTCGGTGTATGTTTTGTTGTATGAATGCTTATTTGTTTAGCCTCATTATCACATCATGGGGAGTTGTCCATGAGTGTAAATGAGTGTGTATTGCTCTTTTTGTGATTAATAATATTTCTCCTTTTCACACAAAAAAAAAAAAAAAATCTTTAAAATCATAAAAGATAGATTAAAAGGTTTAAAGTTTACACCGAAAGAATTAATTGATAGGTAAATAAGTTAGTGAAAGTAAATTTAGGTTACATTTAAAGGTAATTATTACTCACTAAGTCATTATATTGAATAAAAAAGGTAACAAAAAACATCTTGCTACTTTCTCATGCAAAACTAATTTTTTGCACTCAAAATATAATCAACGAATGACTCAGTGGTAACAAAAAACATCACTAGATACATATTTGGAGTCAATCATTGCTGGGTCGAAAACGGTCATGAAAATATCCCGGCTAGACTGCGTAAATTGAGTCAAAAAGCGCGCATTCGATATCGTAACCTGAACAGAAAAAACCGATTCGTTCACTCGTTTATTTGAATAACAAAAATATGCTTAAAAAAAGAAAAGAAAAATGAAATACAGTAACTATTTGCCGCGTCCCCGAGTCCTGTTCCCAGTTCCCCTCTTTTTCATTTCCTCCATTCTTGTGGAACCATCAGTTCCAATGCTAGCTAATAAAAGTGAAGAAATTACTCTAATTCATTCTTCTTCGTAACTAGTTCAATAACAAATATTTTACCGAAAAGGTATCAATTTTGCTTATTATTATTTCCACATATATTTTCATGCCTTTTTTTTTTTTTTTTTTTTTTTTTAAACACCCATGTGGGTTATGATTTGCTTTATAAAACTTTGATTTGATCGTGTTCATGCTTACAATCCCTATCTCATGTTTTATGAAGGGGTAAATTTGAGAGTGGCCCAGTCGCTCAGAGGTGTGGGTTTTTCTAGACCCACTTTGATTGGTTTCTTGAAATGGCCCGAGCGACTAGCGACCTTAACAAAAATGACAAGTGCCTAATCATTATGTGTAAGGCACAAGTAGAGCTCCTTTTGAGCTACTTATCACTAGCGAATTTTAAAAGTTTGAGCGACTTTTAATAAAATTATTTTAATCTTTTGTCCCTTTCCCAACACTTACCATCACCACCACCTTCTACCAACACCACCCTCCACCACCAACCTCTACCATCACACATATTATTAAATTGGTTAGTGGGTTTTGTTAATACATCTATGCTTAACATGTTTCTAACAAGCAATCATACCCAGAAACGTGATTGAATGATTTTCGAATTATAAGTGCTTATAGGTCGATTTGGGTTTTGTCATGAATGATTGTTTGAGTTCAATTAACCATAGGGGTTTTGTTTAGATGGATTAGTAGAACACTCGCTCTAAATTAATTAAACTAATATGAAATGATGATTGATCTTCGAATTTTAGGGTTCTTGGTTCAAATTTGGGTATTTTTTATTATGATTGCTTGAATCTAATTAAACAAAGGGATTTTGCTTAGAATGTATCATAGAACACTTGCCGTTAATGAATTCTTACAACAAAACAGACCACGTATTATTATCATGGATAGTAATGGAGCTTTAAATATGAATAAGTGGAATTTATGATTGGTATCATATAAGAGACGCGAATACACGTACTGGATAAAGCAAGAACTTAAGAATATTCCAATCTTTCATTGTTCTAAGTATTGATATAGAAAACAAGTTTTAGCTGCAAGATCAAAAGATTCCCCCGTCGAAAGCTTCTTACAAAGGGGATAATCACTTCCAAATGGGATAAGTGGCGATAAGATCCAAGGATCTTGTCATATATAAAAGAAGTCAGATTGTAAGAATCTAGTTTAATTTGATATATTGGCATATATAGACTATAGAGTAATAATGAATATGTCAAGATCTCATCAAGACATGGTGAACATATAAGTTGCGACACCCATCATATTTTGAGATAGTAGTATGCCGGTCAAGGGTTGAACTAACTTTTGTGGAAAGTTTGTATTGATGACAAAACCCAAATCGACCTATAAGCACTTATAATTCGAAAATCATTCAATCACGTTTCTGGGTATGATTGCTTGTTAGAAACATGTTAAGCATAGATGTATTAACAAAACCCACTAACCAATTTAATAATATGTGTGGTGGTAGGGGTTGGTGGTGGAGGGTGGTGTTGGTAGAGGGTGGTGGTGATGGTAAGTATTGGGAAAGGGAAAAAATATTAAAATAATTTTATTAAAAGTCGCTCAAACTTTTACAAGTCGCTAGTGATAGGTAGCTCAAAAGGAGCCCTACTTGTGCCTTACACACAATGATTAGGCACTTGCCATTTTTGTTAAGGTCGCTAGTCGCTCGGGCCATTTCAAGAAACCAAAGGACTTAGGTACAAAAAAGCCCGCACACCTGAGCCACTGGGCAATTTGTAGAATTGCCCCTTTTATGAATTGCACATATTCTTTGCTGTTTTTATTGATGTTAAGCTTTGTTATTTTTGCTCATCATTTTAAATTGCACATATGCTTGTTTCTTATTAAGCTTATTTTTGGGCTTACCAGCTTCTCTTTTCGGCTTATATTTCACACGCCCATTTTTCTGGCTTTTTTAAAAATTTATGGGTTTATATGAACTTGTTATGATATAACAAACTTAGATAAGCCGATAAGTTGCAACATAAACCGAAAAAAAATGGGGCATATAAAATAGGAGAAGTGTAACCAAAAGATATTCGAGTACATTTTTTAAGTTTGAGTTTAAATCTTCTCCAATTAATAAGGTTTTTCATTTTTATATGTACCTTTTGGTTGTAGGAAGTTATGGATAATGCGATGGCAAAGAAAGAGCGTTGTGAACTTTAGTTAATGTTTGTGGTGAGGTATCAAAGGCTCGTGAATATTCATGTTTGAACTTAATTGGATGCTCTCTTCAGGGCCGTCTCATGGATTTCGGTGGCCCCGTGCCACACCACAAAGAGGCCCTTAAAAACACATACAAAATAAACATATATCACTAGTGCGTGAACTAATTAAACTCAAGCTTCATGTTGTGTATATACATATATATTAAAGTGCATAGAATTTTGTGGCCCTCGTTAAGCAGTGGCCCTGTGCAATGGCACCTCTTGCACTCCCTTAAAGCCGGCCCTGGCTCTCTTTGCATATGAACAAATACTACTATGCCTATGTCTCCTATTTCTATTCATGATATGTAACGTTGTTTGTTGGTTGTAATATATGATGACCGTTTGAGTGTCCGAATGTGGTTCACTCTGACCAGCATATGACTTTGGTTAACGAAGGTTAACTCAGCTTTTAAATTGACAAGACTCCAAGTCATTGAGGCTATAACTTCACAAATATAGATGATGAAGGGTAAGTTGCATTATAGAGAGTTGCTTTGAATGAGATGTATATAAAATTAGCAAAATGAGCGGGTTAGCTAACGGGTTTAAATGGTTCATTTTTGGTTAACGGATGACTTGCTTAACATGTGAAGAAAGGTAAATTGTACGGAATGCAAAAAAGATTCGGCTTCTACACCTCATCCTTTTTTATATAAGGAGCATCAATTCATCCAGCTTGGTGTTATATTTATAGTATGGTTACGGTTTTTATAGCTTCCTTGGAAGTTAGGATAAGGCTAATGATTTGCACACTCCTAATTTTGATTTACATACATATATCATATGCTGCTTTTGAAAATTGTACATTGGAGTGTGCGGATCAAAAGTAAAAGTGTGTCAATCAACACTCCTTAGGATAAATATTGACATCACCACTTGGCCCATTATTCTTTGTTCACTCATATTTTGTAGTGGTTGAAATATAGTTTGAATTTGGGATTTGGCTTCAAAAACTTTTCTGATTTATAAGGTCGTGTAATCAGTGACGGAACTTAAGCAATTTTCTTGGGAGGACCAGAATTATTGTACTGTAAGATGTAGTAGTTTGTGTATGGAGAACGTATATTTATCTATAAATAAAATAAAATAAAGTTACAAATCAACCCAATTACCTCTAAAATTCCTCAATTTAAGTCAATAATCTCTTTAACTATTGTTACAGTAATTCTGCCTAAAACTATAATAAAAGTGAAGAGATGTATCATGATCCAAGAGCCCATCTGGCGTGATAATAAAAGACCATTAACCCAATTTCCACATGTATTTCACAACGCGACGGGCGCCTATTTACTCTTTATCAATAAAGAAGCATTATTAAAGTTTATATTAAACCACAAAGGAAACGACGCCGTTTTGCTCTGGGCTTTTCCCGCCAAAAATCTTGGGCTACTTTGATCCGTCTCCAATAATCCATATGTTCAGCCTGATCCATTTTGGGTGTTATACTGAAGCTTCTCGATCTTCAAATAGTGATAAAGTTTATGTGGTACACATATTTCTTGGACCTCCTTCATTCCCAGTGTGATGAAAAAATCACTTCCATCCGGTGATTTTCATCGATTTCTTGATTCAGGTGATGATTGGGGTAATGGAAGACGGGTACGAAAATCAAGAAGGTGTGTACTATGATTATTGTTGGAGTTTTTCTCTCTTTTTTTGTGTTGATTATTGATATGATTTGTGGGTTTTTGATGATTTTTGAAAAAAATATGAATCTAAGGGTTTAGTTATGATTTTGGGATTGACTTTTTGTTATTAATATCTTTGATAGATTTGGTGCCTACCATGTGTTTGATGCATTGCTTGAGAAGATTGCGTTTGTGGTGAGTTTTCTAACTTTGAGATTTACATCATTAATTTCATGGTTACTTATGGTTATGCCATGCTTTTAAACTCCAGACATATCGTGGCCATGGCTTGTCATCTTAAGATTGTAACATGATACTTATATATGGTTTTACATCAATGTTTCAACATCGAAGATGCCTGCTCTGCACACCCTACTGTTGATGAATTCATTAACTTTGCATCATTTAGAAGGTTAGTACTAAGTTCATTTATACCACCCATGAATTAATATGGATAATTAGCTTTATGCTTTCATTATTGAGTTTTTAGTTGAATATATGTGATATTTTGGAAATATGTATAGTACGGCTGCTTCATTTGTGACTGTTATAGCCGAGGATATTCCTGAATCTGACATGAAGAAGTTGATTTCATGTGCAAGGTAAGATATTCAACTATTGTCTAAATATGGGCATGAACCGTAGATGGCGAGCAAGGCAAAAGAGGGAAGTAAAGTGTTGCTAGAATGGGATAAAGAGAAGGCAAAAAAAATGGCCACAAAGCAACTAAGGATAAAGCAGGAGAGGGTTTAGAGGCTGCGAAAAAGGCTGTGGGTAAGAAATCACATCACTATTGCTAGCTGATGCGTGGAATTGCGCCCTCGCAAAAGGTTTTACCTCTCAAGGGATCTTGAGAAGCTTGCAATCCCCACCAGGCAGTGTACCTGACCGTTGTAGTAGAGTATAGTGACAAGTACCGGGGGATTGATCGTGCAACTCAAAGAATAGTGTTCGCTAGGGTTAAAACTCAATAAAACTAGGTCTAGAGGTGAGGGATGATTCTTTTTTGTATTTTTATATTTTAAAGGAAAGCAAGTAAAATCTCGGTTTTGGAAGGAGTGGGCGGAATTAGTTGCTAATCAACTAACCCAAATAACTAAAGATGCAATCAAAATAAAATAAACTAAACTTAAACTAATTGTGGTGAAAACAATAATGAGAGAAAATGTGTTTACTTAGATTTCACAACTCCCTAGCTATCTTTTACAGGTTGATTAGTTTGTTACAATTGCATGGATGACGGGTTATATTCCTTAATACCATTCGTAGGGCCGTTTACGATCTTCCCTAACTCTATAAGCTTCTACCTCTTCCTATGTCGAGCCGACTACTAGCTCCTAACATGGCCTCATTAGTAGTTACCTACGCATTAAATACAACCAAAATATCGTAGTACACCTCCGATCATGTTTCTTAAGACGTTCAAGCAAGTTACCAATTGGAAGTCTGACAGTTTTCTTAAGCCTAACATCGAATTCATTCATCCACAACAATTATAAACAAACAACCAACCCATAATCAATATCTAAGTTTCATTACATCTAAGCAAACACAAAGAAAACCTAGCCTAGCATGTTAAAGAGAAGACAAGCGTAAGATATAATCAAACAACACATAGACATATTGAATGATTTGATGAAATACTTATCTTTAATTAAGCATCGATGAAACAAAGGGTTGAAACCCTTAAAATATCTGTAAAATTCGTCTAGGGTTTACTCCCTTCAAAGTTGCACACAATGAATAAAAACTAGAAAACTATATATAGATTTTGTATCCTGACGGCGTCAAGATATAGGTGTGACGCCGTCAACTCACCGATAAAATAATACTCGTATTGCCTAGATCCACTTCTGACGCCGTCACTCTTTATGGACTCTCGGCCGTCTCTCTTTGCATTTACTTGTGACGACCTTGACAACTTATAACGTGACGCCGTCACAAACTCTTCAGAAAACATTCTGGCGCGTCACGTGTATTTGATTTATTCACCTCTTTGTCAAGTCATGACGCCGTCACTAGCAACATGTGACGCCGTCAAGTGCAATTTCCAGCATGATTTTGAGACTTTGTCGTTTTCTTCACTTTTTCGCTCCAAAAACATCCAAAATGCTTCCTTTTGTAAATTTCCTCTCAAAAGTACCTAAAATGACAAAAGGAACGATTTAGGGCAATATTTGATCAAATAATCTCGACTTTGGCCTTAAATGACCCCCCAAAAGTGGTACACTTTTCGCTTCATCAAATACTCTTACACTTGAGATTTGCTTGTCCTCGAGCAAATGCGCTTTTATTCTAATCAAAATACAAGTTATGGGTCATTTAACACTAATACAAAAGTAATTGCAACAAATAATCGTTCCACTTCAACCAAAAACAAGCACGGAAATTATACACTAGCTCCTCACAAATAGTGTTTAGATACTCACATCTCTCGGGTGTAATAAAGTATATATTACAATATGGAAATGGAAAATATCTCTCACTACCTGTCATAGCAAATAGATTACCATAGGCTTGGGAAAGGATCAAACCTCCACCACTTGGCGTAAGCACCTAGGATAAACTATCAAAGAGGTCTTTTAAAGGGTTATAACGTGAGGTGTAGGGATACGATAAACACGGTTTTGTTGGATAAAGGCAATATTTACTGGTGGCGAGTTAATCATCTTGGTTAATTACATATACAATGTGGCGTTGCTAAGCCAAGACTCGACTCGACTTAAGCTAATCAAAAACTAATAAAACATAAAACAAACATAAAATGAAACGGGATGGTAGTCCGTATGTTTTTTCTCTTTTTCTTTTTCTATATTTTTTTTTCTTTTTCTTGATTTTTTTTTTCTTTTTTTTTTTTTGCATACACTCTTACCCTACCATCCAAAATAATACATCATAGGGGATTTGCATTCCCCTTACACTTGAACTTTTACATACTTTACAATAAACTATTCTAATGACTCGAATCAAGATAATCAAAACACTTTGAGTACTTTTAAGATTAACGCACATATGGGGGTAATATATGATGTTCTTCCCCATTACTCCATAACAAAAGTACTTTACCCATGAGTCCCAATCGTCCCAAAACAATATGTACAAGATATGACTCGACTTAGCAACCGTGTAATCAATTAGACAATTAACTAAGGATTTAAAAAAAATAACAATAATGCACTAAAAATGAGTGCATGCATGGAAGGCTAAGGCGATTTGGGTGTACATTTGGGGTGAATTGTTAACAAATTCTTCCTTTAAGTAAAATGCTTAAAGTTAGAAACGAAAAAGATAGGCTCGGAGGGTTACCAAGGGTATCGTGTACTAAAAATGAGTACAACGCAAAGGTGTGGGAAAAATTAATTGACTTCGTTAGTCAAGTAATTATGACTTTATTGGTCAAGTAATTATGATACGGGTTTAAACACAAGGGTTATCCTAATGCCTCTTATCATGTAGTAAATCCTAACTACACGAATGTAGTCTCACTAGCGGTCTCGGGATGCATCACTAACGCAAGTTCTAGAATCTAAGTACTACCGGTACACTCATAAGCTCTAAGGCTTCTCCTAACAAGTCTAGGGGCGAACCTCACATAGTAGAAGGCCGGTACGAGTCTTTGATGCCTCAACTAACGGATGCTAACTAGTGCACTTCTTGGATCGCTGGCGCGTTACTTGCATAAAGGATGGTCACCAAGTCATACACTAGCGCTGGCTCGTTAGCCAATTAATCTAATACTCGGATGGTCACTACTTTTTTTGATAAAATTTTTGAGTGGTAAGTTTTTTTTTTTTTTTTTTTTTTTTTTTTTTTTTTGTGCTAGTCATACAACTCCTATCAATGAGACGCTCATTAAGGCTAAAGCTTCACTCCTAAATGTTGTAAAAAAAATTAAATTTGGCGCTAAAATTGCCCTAACAAGTATTTCTCTTAGTTTTATTACACACCTACGATTGAACAAACAAACTCAAGTGCAATTGCATTCTCTAAGGTATCATCATTTACCCTCCTTTTACACTTAAGCTGAACATTGTCCCCAATATTCATTAAAAAGGATGTAAAAGTAACGAAGGTAAAAGAATGAAAACAAATACTCCCCTAATTCGTTCGGTGTGGATAAATGGATAACAAGGTTAAATCCTCCTCCAAGAAAATGAACGTTGAAAGCTTTCCTCCAGAAATATAAATCATCTTCTTGTCCAATATAACCTGTTAAACCTGAGAAAACAATCATGGAAACCTCGCGTAAAATCGACAGCAATCTATATATATATAAGGATATAATGCTTGTGGAATGAATGTTTGCAGATTTCCTGGAATTTATAAAACTAAAGAATTAACAAAAACTTTAAGATTCCGTTAGAAAAACAAAACTTGCAAAAATTTTTAGAATTTTTACACCTGATGTCATCAGAGTGTTCTGATAGAAATCTCATGTTAAGTTTCCGAAAAATTTCTGGAAAAACTCATGCCTTAATTCCTGGAAAATCCTGCAAAACATCCTTATGACTCGATACAAGCATTTTACTCAAACAAATACTAATATACATGTTCATTTAATATTGTTGTGGTTCATATCCAATTCTGTTCTTAGAAACAAATATAGATTTCCCTTACACTTATCTTTTGCGAAATACCTTTTTATGAAGTTAAGACAAACAACAAGGTAAAGCATTTTCACAATTTAGTATGAAACATGATCCACAAACAATAAAAATAAAGCATGCATATGGAAACAAATAAAATTAAACAAACAAACTAAACAAATAACACAAACAAAGCATGTGTTGCCTCCCAAGAAGAGCTTTTCTTTATTTACGAGTCTTGTAGCTAGACTCAAGGTCATGGGCTATGTTTTCCTTTCCCATTTTTCAATCGATTCTCTTAACCTTTGAACTACTTCTTTGTCAACTTTATACTTAGGTCCAAGGGCTAAACAATTCTTATAGTAAAGGCTCCTCTTCTCCCAAACAAAATTCATTCCTTTACTCTTATCTTCTTCTTTAATGTCCTCGATTGCACTAATGTTATCCATACCAAGTTGAGGCACATAACGAAACTCCTTCATTTTATTAGGCATTCTATAGGTGATCCAATCGATTCCATTGGAAAATTGGATCGTTCCCTCTATTTGATCGTGTTTTAACTTGGACTCCTCAACAAATGACTTACATAATACCACATGGGATAAGCGACAATCTATAATATTGGCCAAGTCTTCAACAACCATAAAGTCCACGATATAAGTAAAGTTCCCAACAAAGACATGTAGACCTTTAACTCTCCCGACAAAGTTACACACTCCACCGGGGTATTTGGGATCTTTCCTAGGTCCGAGTCTTGTTGTTACTAACTCATTATAGACACTTGAAGACATAATATTGAATGGGGACTCAAAATCGATGTAGGCTTGATTAATGCATTTATACCCAATCATACATGGTATCTTCACATTCTTAGGGTCGCCTCTTTTAATCTTAGGGTCAATCTTAACAAAGGGAGGCCTAGGGTTATCAATGAGATTGTTATAATAAACGATTTCCTCCTCAGTGGGATATAAATTGAAATAATCGTCATCTAAACCCTCCTCTTCTTCTTCCTTAACATCTTCTACAATTGCCAAGTTATTGGGTTCAATTTCCTTATCTAAGTCCATGGCTATTGCTAAGTCATTAAGCGCATAGTCAAGCTCAATATCAACCAATCTATTGAGTTCTCTAAGTTCCCTAATCACATTCTCAATCTGTTCACGCAACAAAGCAACCTCGATAGGTGAAAGGGGTGGATTCGCGTTTTCCATAGTGGCCAACGGAATAATTAATGAGGATTATACGAACAAACACACAAAGACAAGATAGACTAAAGAAACCTATAAAAATAAAAATAAAAATCTTACGAGAAAGGAATCTAGCAAGTAGACCTAATAAAAAGAAACTTTAACCTAGACAATAACTATTCCCCAGGCTGCGGCGCCAAAAACTTGATGCGTGGAATTGCGCCCTCGTAAAAGGTTTTACCTCTCAAGGGATCTTGAGAATCTTGCAATCCCCACAAGGCAGTGTACCTGACCGTTGTAGTATAGTATAGTGACAAGTACCGGGGGATTGATCGTTCAACTCAAAGAAAAGTGTTCGCTAGGGTTAAAACTCAATAAAACTAGGTCTAGAGGTGAGGGATGATTCTTTTTGTATTTTTATATTTTAAAGAAAAGCAAGTAAAATCTCGGTTTTGGAAGGATTGGGCGGAATTAGTTGCTAATCAACTAACCCAAATAACTAAAGATGCAATCAAAATAAAATAAACTAAACTTAAACTAATTGTGGTGAAAACAATAATGAGAGAAAATGTGTTTACTTAGATTTCACTACTCCCTAGCTATCTTTTACAGGTTGATTAGTTTGTTACAATTGCATGGATGACGGGTTATATTCCTTAATACCATTCGTAGGGCCGTTTACGATCTTCCCTAACTCTATAAGCTTCTACCTCTTCCTATGTCGAGCCGACTACTAGCTCCTAACATGGCCTCATTGGTAGTTACCTACGCATTAAATAAAACCAAAATATCGTAGTACACCTCCGATCATGTTTCTTAAGACGCTCAATCAATTTACCAATTGGAAATCTGCCAGTTTTCTTAAGCCTAACATCGTATTCATTCATGCACAACAATTATAAACAAACAACCAACCCATAATCAATATCTAAGTTTCATTACATCTAAGCAAACACAAAGAAAACCTAGCCTAGCATGTTAAAGAGAAGACAAACGTAAGATATAATCAAACAACACATAGACATGTTGAATGATTTGATGAAATACTTATCTTCAATTAAGCATGGATGAAACAAAGGGTTGAAACCCTTAAAATATCTATAAAATTCGTCTAGGGTTTACTCCCTTCAAAGTTGCACACAATGAATGAAAACTAGAAAACTATATATAGATTTTGTATCCTGACGGCGTCAAGAGATAACGCCGTCAACTCACCGTCAAAATAATACTCGTATTGCCTAGATCCACTTCTGACGCCGTCACTCTTTATGGACTCTGGGCCGTCTCTCTTTGCATTTACTTGTGACGACCTTGACAACTTATAACGTGACGCCGTCACAAACTTTTCAAAAAACATTCTGGCGCGTCACGTGTAATTGATTTATCCACCTCTTTGTCAAGTCATGACGTCGTCACTAGCAACATGTGACGCCGTCAAGTGCAATTTCCAGCATGATTTTGAGACTTTAGCATGATTTTGAGACTTTGTCGTTTTCTCCACTTTTTCGCTTCAAAAACGTCCAAAATGCTTCCTTTTGTAAATTTCCTCTCAAAAATACCTAAAATGACAAAAGGAACGATTTAGGGCAATATTTGATCAAATAATCTCGACTTTGGCCTTAAATGACCCCCTAAAAGCGGTACACTTTTCACTTCATCACTAGCATCCAAGTACATGGCATCCAAAGGTACATGTTTTCTACTATAAGCATTAGCTAAAGTACTTCAATAGTATTTGACTGAGAAAAGGATTATGTGTGGATGCCATAAAATGGGTTGTTGGTCGGATATATGTGAAAAATGGGTATGAAGAAACTAAATATTAAGTTCCTTTTTTAGGCTTTAGTGAAACTCAGATTGTCGGATATAATGTAGCACGCTCAAAATACATTACAACCTGAACTTGAGCATCCCATGCTAGGCTCTGTAGTTATCAATAGGTTCGGGCAAGAAGAGGTCAAGATTCAAGCTTTGGAGAGTCATGGAAAGAGAAAAGCTTGAGATGGAAGCAAAAGGAATGGAGGTAACAGTTTCATCTTTTACATTAGAACTTACTATTATAAGGTGACATGATATAAGATTTTCTAAACTCACTGAATATTGCCGTTGCATTTTGAAGATAGTTATATCATATCGAATATACAGTATTAGGTTATAAGGTGCAGTTAATTTTTGGCTCCATTAGATTATAGCTTTATTGGAAGTATTTTTGATCCAGATACTAAATGGCATGTGCAGAACCTAAAGAAAATAGATCCTCTAAATTTTGAAACAATGAGTTTAGACTTGCTTCATTTATATATTGAGAAACAAATTTATACGTCTTAACATGAGATTAAATTTAATTCACTCAAAATCAACATGGAAAAAGAGTATCGGAATGTAATTTGCTGAGGAGTACTATTGCTTTTTTTTTAATGAATGCAGCCTCGAGTTATTATTGTCTAAAAACAGATCCTATAAATTTTCCAAAAGTTGTCACTTTGTTATTTTTTGATTAGGTAATAAAAGTTTGGTGTTTTTTGTTGTGTTTTGTTGTATGTTTTGAATTTGATTCTGTGAATAATGAATGTCTTCTACTCTTCTGTTATGTTAGGATGATATAATGCTTTAGGTATAAGAGTATCATTTAACCAAAACTATATATTTGAAAATTACGCTCAGTGTTTGCTGCATGTTATATTGCTCTAGAAGTTTGTTGTTGTTTTTTTTTTTATGTTATTTTTCAGTTGTATTTGTTACTTTTTGGTTGGATATTATGATTGTCTTTATTTAGGTTAATGCACAATTTAACTGGTAAAATAGTAGATACTTTTTAAAGTTCTCATAGGTTGGCGAAAAATGATGTTACTGACCATTTACTGTTGCCCATGTCTTTAGGTTTCAGGTTGATGCCAGGATCACAAGTACAAGAGTCCCCGGCCAAGCTGCCAAGGAACATGGTGCACTACTTTTTTCTTTCCCTATTTCCCTGTCTAAGTTAGTAAATCACAATTATTAACTTACTTCTGTTCTTCATTTTACGATTTGATAGGATCTCAGCACATTAAAGATCTAAATGAAACTGCTCTCGGCACACATGAACAACATGAATGCTATGTGGTTATTCGTTTCTGTTGAGAAGCTGATTCACCTTGCTACTCGCTGCTGCAGTGGCTCCCATAATTGATACAATAGGACCCAGTATCGCTTAAAAAGTGATGGTACGCACTTTTCTTTTCGTTATGATTTCTACATTTTCATCAATGTTGTCTATTTTCTTTATTTAGAATGCCATTCTTATAATGACAAATATTGACGTACGTATTGGAAGCTTTAAGTTAGAAGTAACTCAAACTTTGTTGGGTACTAAAAATAATTTTTTAGCTAATACTGTTTGAGAATTTAATTTCCTTTCCTTAAAATTTTGTATTTTTATCCCTTACAAGCAACGTCACTCATGGTCCTTTATGACACAGCTTATTATTTATTATGGCTTACATAGGAGGGAGTCATCAGCTAATTCTCAGGTTTGTTTACAGTTCTCTTTGGAATGATATTTCAGATCCAATTCTCCTCGCACATAATTTTGTTTGAATAAATGTTTCAAGACTCAAACGCAAACAAGTAAAAGTCTAATCTTTTTTTACTTTCGTTTGTAAAAATTTAATCCATTAGTATGTTTATGGATGAGTTCCGTTAATAAGGGAGTGTTTGGGTGAAGCGACAGGATTGCTCAAACACGTTCTAAAGAATGAGATAATGTGGTTCTTACCACAAATAGGTACATGGTACGTTTAAATACTTGCTATTTATAAAGACTTTTGACAATGGAAATGCGAGTGATTGGTGAAAATGAGGTCTATCGAAGGGCTTGGGGTTACATACCATAGCACTTGGGTAGATATGGTAATCGGTCAAAATGGAACGTATTACACAGCAACAGCAACATAGTCTAAACATCGATTTATAAGAATAAATTGTAGCTCTATACAAGTTGACATTTATGCCATACTCTTCAATTTGCAAACTGAATATTAGATAGAACAATGGTCCAAATACAGTAGTAAATTTTTTTTTGCAAAATACAGTAGAGAAAAGGGGTGTTTGGCCACACATTTTACAGCTTGATATGTTGTTTTTCAACAACTTCAATCTGTTTACTTAAACGCAATGTTGTCTTTTTTATAGGCGGCGATGATAGTTTTCTGTTTACTTTTCACAGTTTACCCAGACCTGTATCTTGCCTAGGCAGTCACACGATGATAGTTATATGCAGGCCTTACTCAAAACTCTCCGGTGTGGTGGACTTATACAACTCGGCAGGATATTACACTCACACACACAGACACATACGTATAATGGCTCAGCCGAACCAAACAGGTTGGTGTTCCTGCATTATGTTATCACAAATATGATTTTCTTCGAAGTTTTTAAAGAGGTTATTGCTCATACTTTGGATATCAGGTTGTTTGTTTGTTACAAATTCTCATATAAATGGAACACAAACTTATATGATCGAATTGTTTCATTATTATACAGATGATTTCGTTTCGGTATCTTGCCCTTAACTTCAATGCCTTTGCACTAGAAATTCCATAGATGGTGACTACCATAAGAACCAATGGCGCCGCCAAATCTAATATCCCCGGTCAAATTCTTGCTGTTGCTCACCCATTAGCAAAATATACATGGAAAGGCCTCATTTGTTTGGTTAAAAATTGTTGAAGGAAGGTGCGTGAGATCTGATGATAACAGGTGCACAGAAAAGGTTATCATCCACAATTTGACTTTCAAGGTCTCATGATGGACTATGGTAAGTTACTCGTGTGACTTTTGCAGATTTCACATTATATCCAGTCACACTTTGTGATGAACTTAGTGATGAACTTTTGCAAATGTCACATTATATCCAGTTATAAGTTCATAAAGGTCCAAAGAGTGGGCTTTTTGGCTTTGCTAGACTCAATAAGCCCATAAGAAGGCTAAATAAGCTGATCCAAATGCCCCTTATATAACCGTATGCGTTTGAAAATTAAATTCAACAACATTCTTCCAAGTGCACCATGTCTTACGAAATTTATGATATTATTTATGAACTTAAAAGTTTGTATTTCCCTCCAACATGAAACCGGCCCCTTTTTATCTCTTATAGGTCAAACATGTTAACTAACCCTGTGAAGCAACCCGTTAGAACGTTTAGTAATTGGAGTTTATAGGTTATTAAATTGCCTTTTACGTATACGAATGCTGTAACAATTCACATTTTCGGATTACTATTCATTTCTACTATTCACTTTTTACTATTTATCGTATTTTGGGTCAGTATAGAAACTTGGAACTTTTTCCTAAAAAATACTATTCACTTTTTACTATTCATTTTTACTATTTATCATATTTTTGGTCAGTATAGAAACTTGGAAATTTTTCCTAAAAATTACTATTCATTTTTACTATTCACTCCGATACCCGCACCACCTTTTGGCTAATGCATTTTATATGACCTTGCCTAATCATATACCTAGTCATCAACTAAATATTATTTAGATAATATCTTACAAAATATCTCATTAAGAGAAGTCAAGTTGAAATTCTCTTCTTAAATATCTAAACACTATTCACATAAATATTTAAACACTATTCATCAAAATATCTAAACACTATTCATCAAAATATCTAGATATTTTCACAAATTTTCACTATAAATAGAAAGGAAACTAGTTCATTTTATTTCATAGAAAAACACACATTTCCCTCCTCCTCCACCTTTCCCCCTCCATACGTCCTTCATACTTGATTTTTAGGCTCCGAGTTATACAGATAAGTTGATGGAATAAGTATTCTCTACGTAAAAATATAGTTTATTTTGTGTTTCTGCGGTTAGATTAAGAGCTACAAAATGGTGGATAGGAGTTGTGGTTCTCAGATATTTCTTAAAACTTTGGCAAGGATAGATCAGCTAATTCTAATGATGGGTTTTTATTATAGGAGCGATTAAGATAGTTTTGGGGTTGCTATGAGGTGATTTAGAAGTTTTTAAGGTTTAGGAAATAGATTCTTGAATTTAGATGCGGAAGCGCTGCCCAATTTTCTAGTATCATTTGTCAGTTATTATCAGGTGAGTCATAGCCCCTACTCTTTTTATACTTGTTTTAACTCTTTGGGGGAGATACATGCTCAACTACTTGCTTACTTGTACAAATACTCAAAACATTTATACTTGATTGTTTTATACTTGATTGTCTTATACTTGATTGTTTTATACTTGATTGTCTTACACTTGATTGCATTATACTTGATTTCATACATACATGATTGTGTTATACTTAACTGCGTTATACTTAATTGTGAGACTTCCAGTGGCTCCAAATTAAGTTGTTGGATGACCATTGAGACTTCCAGTGGCTCCAAATTAAGTTGTTGGATGACCATTAGCCTTGATACATCCTAACATTTGCGAATGTTGGATACATCATAAACGTGAGGTCTTCGGAGATGAAGTGTAGACTCACGACTAATTGCTTAACTGTTGTGATGAACTTATGCATGTCTTTATCATACTGTATTTTAGCAGTGGGTTGTGAACACACAGGTTGCAAGTGTTGTTATGGGCGGGACTTGCAACTGAGTGGATTCACAATGCCTTTGCTGTGTGAACATTCTTTAATGGCTTTTCAACTGTTTTAAGACAAACTCTATGAACTCACCAACCATTGTGTTGACACTTTAGCATGTTTATCTCAGGTTAGTAATAGAGTCAAGCTGCATATTCTGAAGACTTACACTTTTTATCATTTACCATTCAAAACATTTTGTATACATTTATGTATCATATTTTGGAATCTCATGTTTGTAACTTTGAATTCATTAATCGAATGGTAACTTTTCAAAACGTCTCATTTAGAGGTCATTTTCTATCACTTGTACTTTGTATTATGAAGTAGCACCCCAGTGACACAGTCTTCTGCTGCGGTACTTTGGGGGTGTTACAGATTGGTATCAGAGCATTGGTTATAGAGAACTAGGTTGCATTTAATGCCTAGACTATAACTGCTATATACGTTAAGACTCTCCTCTTTATTTGCCTTACACACACTACATACGCACATGCTTTTATTAGTTGTTTGTTTAGTTCCACGCTGTTAGATGATATGACTTTAATATTATAAGGAACCCCAAAAATTTAGTCGAGTCATTAGAAATATGGAGCTCAGTAATAACTAATTATTTAACTTGATCTTGTGACAGTTCTTGTTTGATGAGACATGAGATTTGAGTTAAATAATATTATTACTTAGCTTTAGGGATTTGATGACTTGATTATCTTACTATCTGTCTCAGAAAGCGAGTTTTTGTGTCGGAAATTCTTAAGTAGGATGATTTAGAATCTCCTTATTTAAATGGATTGGGACGCCTCTTTATTTAAATAAAGAAATTGTAAATCACCGAACCATGAGTTTATGATCCCTTACTTACATAAATTTGGACGCTTCTTTATGTAAGTAATGAGTTATAAATAAGTGAGCTTATTTGTATCCGATACGACTCCTTAACCACAACCTTAGATGAATCAGAGTGAACACCACTATTATAGAGATCCTGAAACCCCGAATTCTCTTAGACACACCGTAAGTAGTTAACATCAACTGAACTTCGGGACGAAGTTCCCTTAAGGGGTAGAGACTGTAACAATTCACATTTTCGGATTACTATTCATTTCTACTATTCACTATTACTATTCACTTTTTACTATTTATCGTATTTTGGGTCAGTATAGAAACTTGGAACTTTTTCCTAAAAATTACTATTCACTTTTTACTATTCATTTTTACTATTTATCGTATTTTGGGTCAGTATAGAAACTTGGAAATTTTTCCTAAAAATTACTATTCATTTTTACTATTCACTCCGATACCCGCACCACCTTTTGACTAATGCATTTTATATGACCTTGCCTAATCATATACCTAGTCATCAACTAAATATTATTTAGATAATATCTTACAAAATATCTCATTAAAAGAAGTCAAGTTGAAATTCTCTTCTTAAATATCTAAACACTATTCACATAAATATTTAAACACTATTCATCAAAATATCTAAACACTATTCATCAAAATATCTAGATATTTTTACAAATTTTCACTATAAATAAAAAGGAAACTAGTTCATTTTATTTCATAGAAAAACACACATTTCCCTCCTCCTCCACCTTTCCCCCTCCATACATCCTTCATACTTGATTTTTAGGCTCCGAGTTATACAGATAAGTTGATGGAATAAGTATTCTCTACGTAAAAATATAGTTTATTTTGTGTTTCCGCGGTTAGATTAAGAGCTACACAATGGTAGATAGGAGTTGTGGTTCTCAGAAATTTCTTAAAACTTTGGCAAGGATAGATCAGCTAATTCTAATGATGGGTTTTTATTATAGGAGCGATTAAGATAGTTTTGGGGTTGCTATGAGGTGATTTAGAAGTTTTTAAGGTTTAGGAAATAGATTCTTGAATTTAGATGCGGAAGCGCTGCCCAATTTTCTAGTATCATTTGTCAGTTATTATCAGGTGAGTCATAGCCCCTACTCTTTTTATACTTGTTTTAACTCTTTGGGGGAGATACATGCTCAACTACTTGCTTACTTGTACAAATACTCAAAACATTTATACTTGATTGTTTTATACTTGATTGTCTTATACTTGATTGTTTTATACTTGATTGTCTTACACTTGATTGCATTATACTTGATTTCATACATACATGATTGTGTTATACTTAACTGCGTTATACTTAATTGTGAGACTTCCAGTGGCTCCAAATTAAGTTGTTGGATGACCATTGAGACTTCCAGTGGCTCCAAATTAAGTTGTTGGATGACCATTGAGGCTATCTAGTGGCTCCAAATTAAGTTGTTGGATGACCATTAGCCTTGATACATCCTAACATTTGCGAATGTTGGATACATCATAAACGTGAGGTCTTCGGAGATGAAGTGTAGACTCACGACTAATTGCTTAACTGTTGTGATGAACTTATACATGTCTTAATCATACTATATTTTAGCAGTGGGTTGTGAACACACAGGTTGCAAGTGTTGTTATGGGCGGGACTTGCAACTGAGTGGATTCACAATGCCTTTGCTGTGTGAACATTCTTTAGTGGCTTTTCAACTGTTTTAAGACAAACTCTATGAACTCACCAACCATTGTGTTGACACTTTAGCATGTTTATCTCAGGTTAGTAAGGCGATAGCTAGTGCATGGAACATAGAGTCAAGCTGCATATTCTGAAGACTTACGCTTTTTATCATTTACCATTCAAAACATTTTGTATACATTTATGTATCATACTTTGGAATCTCATGTTTGTAACTTTGAATTCATTAATCGAATGGTAACTTTTCAAAACGTCTCATTTAGAGGTCATTTTCTATAACTTGTACTTTGTATTATGAAGTAGCACCCCAGTGACACAGTCTTCCGCTGCGGTACTTTGGGGGTGTTACAAATGCTTATAACCATAATTCTTTCCCTCCCAATTATAAAAGATATGCTTTGACTTTTAATTCAAACATGTTCACATTTACTTATGCTTTATAATGGGGTGACCTGGGTAAAATTTTATATATCAAAAGTCTCTTTAGCAATATAAAATGTATTATATCTGTATGTTGGTAATCTCTTGGTTGTTAAGGGTAGAAATTTAATTACTTACCACAATTATTTAGATCTCAGCACTTTGTGTGGAAAACTAGAAGTGGTGGGGGGGGGGGGGGGTTGAATAGTTTTACGTCTTTTTATTTTATTATGAAAACTTAGTTTAGTTTTAAAACCTTGTTTACTTTTAAAACTTTGATTCGATCTTACGTGAACTCAAATCTTGAACAATATGAACAACTATATCTAAGTATGAATAATAATAATAATGTAAGCTAAGTATGTGAAATCAACACATGCATAATATAAACAATTATAGCTATATACGAGAGATAAGTAAGCAAATGTTTATTTTGTAATCCTTAATTATATTTTGTATGAAAACTATACTTAATCGAAATGATCAATTATATGTATATTACCTTTTTAGTTTGATTGTAAAAACTTTGTTTTGTGAATGAAACTTTTGTTTGATCTTTAAGTGAAATCAACACTAGCACTATATGAGCAACAATATATATACGTCTACGTCTATAAAAGTAATAACGATATAAGCAAGATAATAAGTAAGAGATGGAAAGATCTAACCGCGAGACAAGAGATTTATAGTGGTTCGTCTACAAGGACACCTTCCTTGCCCTACTCCACTCCCCGAGCACCTAACTCAAGAGTTTTCTTCACTAAGTCAACAAGCTCCCTTATGGCGGAGAAAACCTTACACACCAATTATCACACCACAACTTTGTCACACCTTTTTCACAACTTCTTCACACCTAAGCACTACCTAACCACACTACTTCTTCTTCACACCTATACTACTTGCACGCCACAATCAATTCACAACTTCTCTACATACACACCTTACTAGCCTAACTCCTTATGCTTACTTCTATCTAACCAATATTCACAACTAATACACAAATGGATGAATACTATACAAGTGATGATGCACAAACAACTTGGATGTGGAGGTCACAACAAGTTGTAATACTTCTTGTCTTGAAGGATTGAAGTATTCTTCTCTTGCACTTGAAAGGTTGAAGCTTGGATCACTTGGAACAAAAGCTTATGATTATATGATCAAAGGGTTTAAGAGAATGGTATAGAAGATTTAGATCAGAAAGTTTATAGTGCAAAAGGTGAGAAAAAATGTCAGATTTGAGCCAGTATTTATAGGGGGAAAATATTGTTTGGGAGCGTGGCCGGTCCCCTTAATTATTAAGGGTGCCGCCCATACAATTAAGGGGGCCACCCTCCCAAAACGGCCATAAAATTTGTCTTTTACTGGGAAGGTTTTTCTAGAACATTGTTACCATTTTTGGTTGAAAATTTGAATTCATGTATTTATAATGATTTAAACATATTCTTTTATTTCCAAAAATGATTTTGCAAAAGATATAAAATGTTTTGTAACATTTTATAAAAATTCTAGTGTTTAAGAAAAATGTTCCTTTGATAATAGAATGCAATAAACACTTTGTTTATTCATACCTTAAGTGATTTTGATTTAAAGAGAATATTTATCACTAAATACTTGTTTACGTCATAATTTTTAGCTCAATGGGTTTACGTTTTGTGATTATCAAAACATAGAGATATCGATAAATGTTAATAATGTTTTTAGGCATTATTTATATCAACAATCTCCCCCCTTTTTGATGATTGCAAAACCTAAACTCATCAAGACTAAAAATTAATTTTTAGACATGTATTTAGTGAGTTTATATTCACTTCTCCCCCCCCCCCCTTTTTGTAGAATCAAAAAGGTTATGCCGACTAGCTTCATAAATGAAGTTAGACGGGATGAAAGCTCCCCCTTGATGTGTGCTCCCCCTCGTTCAAGGGCACCATGGAATCGAGCAATGGGAATCTTGGCTGCAAAAATATTAGAAGCACAAGCATACATAGAAAAATATGCAATATACAAATAACAAGCATAGCAAACAAATATTAAGGATACATAACAATTAATTCAAAGTGATTATGTTAAAGATCCTAATTTGCCAAAGAGAGCCATCAGACTTGCTTGTAACAAAAGGTTGGTTGATTCTTATTTGAAAGTGAAAATCATAAGCATATATTATGCTTAAATGGTTGATGATTAAGTGTTTGGAATGAAAATTGTTAAGTTAGGGTAAGATTGTTGGATTAATGGAGGCGTATGTTTGGGTGCATGAGTGTTGGAGAGTTTGGTGGTGGAGAGTTTAGAGGTGTAGAGTTAGGAGCGGAAGAGGTTGATAGAGAGTTTGGATGTTGTTCAAGCGAGGGTTTTGGATGAGATCTAGCGAGAAGATAATCAATCCAAGTGAAGTATTCATTCAATGAAATGGTTTGTATTTGGAGAAAGATGCAACAAGGAAAATTGTTGACATGTTTTGCAACTTGTTTCAAGTTGTGGGGTGATGAAGGAGAACTAGAGGAAAGTTGTTCCAAGTTGCATTGAGCAAGGTGTAAGGCAAGAAGAGCACAAAGCTCATGGGCTTCCATAAGTTCTTCAATGAACTTTAAGTGTTCGGAGGAAGGTGATGATGGTGGAGTGTGATTATTATTAGGGATTGTCGTTTTGAAATTGAGCATGCTCTTCATATGACTAATGTGGGTAAGATGAAGGTGTATTTTTGGGAACAAGGATGGATATTATGATGAGGTTTGTGAAAGGGTTCATATAAGTGAACATGATGTTTGTGTATCATGAAATATGGTTTGACCTTCATGGGTTAAGTTGTAGTGGTGATGACACACTTTGTAGAGTGTAGGGAATGGTTATATGGTTGAATCTTTTTGTGAGGATGACTAGGTGGAGTTATTGGTGAAGATGGAAAATGAGAAAGAACGATGTTCATCGAATGGATTTCTTGGTAGGAAGGTGTTATAGATGGTGCATTAGGTGCACTAGGAGATGAAATTTGAGGTTGAGGTGAGTAAAGGTTATGAGGTTTGAGTTTAATGTAGAAGGATATTAGTGACTAAAGGTTTTTGATATGTAATGTTGGTGAGAAGGAGAGTGAGGTGTTAGGTATGTAATGTTGAAGACATAGGAGGAATTTTGTGTTGGATGTTTAACAACATCATTTGGTTTGACGGGCTTATAATGGAAGTTAGGCTTTCTTCTCCAAACGGGTTTCTTGGTGGTTTTGGTTTAATGGGAGAGGACATGATAAGATGAGTAGAGATTGAGAGGAATGAGAGTGTTTATAATATAGTATTGGTGGGATTAAGGATGTATAAACTTTGATAGAAGGTTTAGGATAAAATAAGTTTGTGAATTTTGGGAAGTGTAGAATGAAATGCACTAAAAAGTAGAAAAAGGAACAACACCTTTGACCATCAGATGGCCGGTCCCCTTAATAATTAAGGGGGCCGCCTTATGATTTAAGGAGGCCGCCCATCTGGTGATTCCCAGATTGCCAGAAAAAAGGTTTTGGTAGTGAATTGCAGAAAGGTTGTGTTTTTTATTTCAAACAAGTCCAACTCTTTGAGGCAATTAAGCATATACTAATTATGTAGGCAAATATGTAGCAAAATCATGTTAACCAAAAAGATTAAGTAAACAAGCAATTTCATCTAGCATGCAAACATACTCATCAAGCAGGTAAAATATAAGTGCTAGGAAACAATAAGCAATCATCAAGTATTTCATAACTACATAACTAGGAGGATTAATCCTAATGTGTATCAATGTGCAATAAGTGGGTAGTTATGATAGCATGAATTTCTAGACTTGTTACAAACAAAGTCTTAATAGACAAACCATGGTCCTCTTGATTTGATTTAGTTCACTTATAAGTGTCATTTATATAAATATAGATGACAAATATGAGATCACCATGCATGATTTAAAGAGACATTTTTAGCATTTTTCAACAATGTTTGAAAGTAGGTTTTCATGTAGAAGTGAGAGTTATTTGAATAAAATAGATTGGGTTTTACTTCAAAATGTTTTAATGAAAGGTAAAGAGAATTTTCCCAATCTTTGGTTTTGATCAAAACAAAATTGTGGATATTGATAATGAAAACATGTTATTGAAAAGTGGAATAGTCATTTGAAAAACTATTTTTCAAAATGTGAGGTTTTTGCATATTTTTAAAGATATTAGATTTTTGACAACAAATATCATTAATCATAGATTTTAAAAGATGTTTATTAAAGATCTCATGCTCAAGAGGATTGGTTAAGCCTATTGTCATATGCCATCATTTTCTACATAACATATGATCTTAAGTGAGTGATGACGTAATTCTACATGTTTGATGTGAGGGTGTTGAATGGGGTATATCCTAACATCTATAGCTCCTTTGTTATTGCACACTTATCTAACTTAATGCCATAGTCTACGAGAGCTTGTTTCATCCATAGTTTTCTTACGCAAGGGATCTAATCCTACTTCTATATTAACGATTAATCCACTTAACTCATTTCACTTTATCACCATGAGTTTGCTATTAGTGGATATAGAAGATTTCCATTTTCTATTTTGTTCGATAATGAACAATTTCATTATATTCCTAGGAAAGTCAACTAATGATGTTTTTAGGTTATAAGTATATAAGCTATTATGTACGTATATATGTATAAGAGTTACAAAAAATATATATGTATAGCCAAGCATTAATCTAACTAATCATTTATCTAAGCATGCAAATTATAGCGATGAACTTAAAAGAGACGCGTACCTTTTAGTCTTCAATGGATTTTCTTCAAGCACTTCAAATGACAATGTTGACTTATAGAAGTCATTTGTAGATGAGATTCCAACTTCTTCGAAGAATGACAACTTAGCCACTTGGTCCCCATTGTCTCATTGGTCCAAAGTTGTTTGGTCCAAAGTTGTTTGGTCCAAACATATTTAACATTTGGCTAGTATGCATGTATGGTGGTAATATTCCTCAAGGATTGTAACTTGGTTGATAATTCCACATTTGACTTCTAGTGTTATTTTAATTGTCTATTTTGATTTCTTCTAGGTTGAGGTGTTTTAGATCTTGGATGATGATTGTTAGGTTTTCTTGGTGGTGGAATTTTAGATCTTAATTTGGGTTTAGATGATCCTATTTCGGTTTTTAAGGATGGTTTATAAAAGGCTTTTACATCTTCATCATTGGCAAGAGGTATTTTTCTATCATTAATAAGTATATATTTAGGATTTGATTCTAAAGGTTTTAGTTCATTAAGTTTACTTTCAAATTTAACATTTTTAGTTTCACTTGTTGAAGCTTCGGTTGAGTTAAATCTAAAACCGATTTTATCTCCGGATGCTCTTTGAATACTTATTATTTTCCTAAGTGAGTGACTACTATTTTCAAATTTATCAAGTTTATAAATTTTGTCCTTAAGTTTTTCATTTTCATTTTCTAGATCATGACATGATTTACATTCCTCAAAAATTTTCTTACCCTTTTCTAAGTGGTGTATTTTAGCTTTCAATTCAAGTATTTCATTTTCTAGTTGAGTAATTATGCATTTTAGTGTTTTATTTTTAACCATTACTTTTTGACCTAATTTGCATAATCTATTATATTCATTATCTAGGTCTTTTTCATCTAATAATAAATTTTCATCAGTAAAGAATTCGGTTTCGGAATGTACCTCTTTTGACGTCTTAGCCATAAAACACTTTTCCTCCTTTGTGGTTTCTTTCTTGTCCTCATCGCTATCACTTCAAGCACCTCCAATGAACGCCTTTTGATTTTGATCTCTTGAAATCATTGGACACTTTCCGAGGAGATAATTTGGATCACCACATTTAGAACACTTCCTTTCATTCTTCCCACTCTTGTCATCTTTACTTCTTTGAGATACTTTCATTTCATCATGCGGTTGTCTAACGAATCTTCCTCGTCTTTTGAAAAATTTCTTGAAATCTCTTATGGCCATAGCGTATTCTTCATCATCACTTTCGGAGGTTGAGCTTTCGTCGTCACTAGATTCCCTCCTAGCTTTCAAAGCAATGGATTTGCTTTGTTCTCTTTTTCTTTTGACTATTTCAGAGTCCTTCTTTATTATGACCTCGTGTACTTTCAAGTTCCCAATTAATTCGTCAAGTTGTAGAGTTGACAAATTCTTTGATTTTTCAATAGCCGTGACTTTAGCTCGCCATTTTGGATGAAGAGCCCTAAGAAATTTCCTGACAAAATTCTTACTAGAAAAATTCTCATAAAGTGCTTTTAGACTTGTGATAATAGTGTTAAATCTAGCAAAAGCATTATCAATTGATTCCTCTTCCGGAATTGTAAATTGCTCATATTGTTGCACAAGTAGATCTATTTTGTTATCCTTGACTTGATTATTACCTTGGTGAGTTATTAGTAAAGAATTCCAAATTTCTTTTGCGGTTTCACACATAAAGATCCTTTTGTATTCTTTACGTGGTAACGCATTGTAAATAACCATTTTTGCTTCATTATTTTTAGAAAGTTTTCCTTTTAAATCATCATTTTGCTTTTCAAAAGGTACTATTTCATCTTTATTTGTTTCGGGGTTATTTTGAGTATGTAAAAAATCACCATTAGCAATAACATGCCAAAGATCTAGATCCTTTGATTTCACATAAGTTTTGAATCGATTTTTTCAATATAAAAATCCATCACTTTCAAATAGTGGTGGTCTTTGCATAGATTGCCCTTCTAAATATTTTTCAGATTCCATAGATCGTTACAAGTTTTAAAATACAATATATTTTAAAGATCTTGTTAGACCTGGCTCTGGTACCAATTGCGGAAAACTAGAAGGAGGGGTTGAATAGTTTTATGTCTTTTTATTTTATTATGAAAACTTAGTTTAGTTTTAAAACCTTGTTTACTTTTAAAACTTTGATTCGATCTTATGTGAACTCAAATCTTGAACAATATAAACAACTATATCTAAGTATAAACAATAATAATAATGTAAGCTAAGTATGTGAAATCAACACATGCATAATATAAACAACTATAGCTATATACGAGAGATAAGTAAGTAAATGTTTATTTTGTAATCCTTAATTATATTTTGTATGAAAACTATACTTGATCGAAATAATCAATTATATGTATATTACCTTTTTAGTTTGATTGTAAAAACTTTGTTTTGTGAATGAAACTTTTGTTTGATCTTTAAGTGAAATCAACACTAGCACTATATGAGCAACAATATATATACGTCTACGTCTACAAAAGTAGTAACGATATAAGCAAGATAATCAGTAAGAGATGGAAAGATCTAACCGCGAGACAAGAGATTTATAGTGGTTCGGCTACAAGGACACCTTCCTTGCCCTACTCCACTCCCCGAGCACCTAACTCAAGAGTTTTCTTCACTAAGTCAACAAGCTCCCTTATGCCGGAGAAAACCTTACACATCAATTATCACACCACAACTTCGTCACACCTTTTTCACAACTTCTACACAACTACTTCACAACTTCTTCACACCTAAGCACTACCTAATCACACTACTTCTTCTTCACACCTATACTACTTGCACGCCACAATCAATTCACAGCTTCTCTACCTACACACCTTACTAACCCAACTCCTTATGTTTACTTCTATCTAACCAATATTCACAAGTAATACACAAATGGATGAATGCTATACAAGTGATGATGCACAAACAACTTGGATGTGGAGGTCACAACAAGTTGTAATACTTCTTGTCTTGAAGGATTGAAGTATTCTTCTTTTGCACTTGAAAGGTTGAAGCTTGATCACTTGGAAACAAAATAATATGATTATATGATCAAAGGGTTTAAGAGAATGGTATAGAAGATTTAGATCAGAAACTTTATAGTGCAAAAGGTGAGAAAAATGCCAGATTTGAGCCAGTATTTATAGGGGAAAAAATATTGTTTGGGAGTGTGGCCGGTCCCCTTAATTAAGGGTCGATCCCCTTAATTATTAAGGGGGCCGCCCATACAATTAAGGGGGCCACCCTCCCAAAACGGCCATAAAATTTGTCTTTTACCGGGGAAGGTTTTTCTGGAACATTGTTACTATTTTTGGTTGAAAATTTGAATTCATGTATTTATAATGATTTAAACATATTCTTTTATTTCCAAAAATGATTTTGCAAAAGATATAAAATATTTTGTAACATTTTATAAAAAGTCTAGTGTTTAGGAAAAATGTTACTTTGATCATAGAATGCAATAAACACTTTGTTTATTAATACCTTAAGTGATTTGGATGTAAGGAGAATATTTATAACTAAATACATGTTTACGTCATAATTTTTAGCTCAATAGGTTTACGTTTTGTGATTATCAAAACATAGAGATATCGATAAATGTTAATAATGTTTTTTATTTATATCAACACTTTGTTTTACTTACATTAAATGTCTTCCCATTTTATCTTAAGCGAATATGTGTACGCGGAAAGATACTGCTTTACAATCAAGTGTTGCTGCTACTAGAAATGCTATTGATACGTGGGAATTGCGCCCTCGCAACAGGTTTTACCTCTCAAGGGATCTCGAGAAGCTTACAACCCCCACCAGGCAGTGTACCTGGTCGTTGTAGTATAGTATAGTGACAAGTACCGGGGGATTGATCGTTGAACTCAGGATTTGTGTCGCAAGGATTAGAAAGCCTATTGAACTAGGTCTAGAAGTGAGGGATGATTCTTTTTGTATTTTTATATTCTTATGAAAGCAAGTAAAATCTCGGATTTTGAAGGAGTGGGCGGAATTAGTTGCTAGTCAACTAACCCAATTAACTAATAATGCAAATAAAATAAAATAACAGAAATGAAAATAAAACTATTATACTAATGTGGTGGAAACAATAATGAGGAAAGTTGTGTTTACTTAGATTTCATTACTCCCTAGATATCTTTTACAGGTTGATTAGCTTGTTACAATTGCATGGATGACGGATCATATTCCTTAATACTAGTCGTAGGGCCGTGTACAATATTCTCAAACTCTATAAGATCATACTTCACTCCTATGTCGAGCCGTTAGAAGCTCCAAACATGGGATCATTAGAATTCTCTTACGCATTAAATACAACCAAAAATCGTAGTACACCTCCGATCATGTTTCTTAAGACGTTCAAGCAAGTTACCAATGGAAGTCTGCCAGTTTTCTTAAGCCTAACATCGAATACAATCATCCGTAACAATCATAAACAAACAATCAACCCATAATCAACATCTAGGTTTCACTTTATCTAAGCAAACACAATGGAAATCTAGCCTAGCATGTTAAAGAGAAGACAAGCGTAAGATATAATCATACAACACATAGACATATTGATTGATTTGAATGAATACTTATCTTCAATTGAACATGGAAGAATCAAGGGGTTGAAACCCTTGAAAAGCTGATAAAATTCGTACTAGGGTTTATTCCCTCAAAGTTGCACACACTAATGAATGAAATTTGGCAAACTATATATAGATATTACATCTTGACGGCGTCATGTATTAGCTCGTGACGCCGTCAACTCGCCGCCATGATAAAAATCGTATTGCCTAGATCCATTTGTGACGCCGTCATGTGTAGAAATACTCTTGGTCGTCACTAGTAATTGGGCCCTGACGGCCTTGGTGACGCCGTTAGGCCATAAGCTTGAAAACTCTCTGGGCCGTCACGTTATAAGGTCCATATCCACCTCTTTTGTAACTCTTGACGCTGTCATGTGTAGAGGCTTGATGCCGTCAGGTACTGTTCCAGCAAGGAAATTTGAGACTTTGCCGTTTTCTTAACTTTTATGCTCCAAAAACGTCCAAAATGCTTCCTTTTCCAGATTTCTCCTCAAAAGTACCTAAAATGACAAAAGGAACGATTTAGGGCAATAATTGATCAAATAATCTCGAATTCGGGCTTAAATGACCCTTAAAAGCGGTACACTTTTCGCCTCGTCAAATACCCTTACACTTGAGATTTGCTTGTCCTCAATCAAATGTGCTTTTATTCTAATCAAAATACAAGTTAGGGGTCATTTAACACTAATATAAAAGTAATTACAACAAATAATCGTTCCACTAAAAACCAAAAACAAGCACGAAGATCATACACTAGCACCACAAAAATAGTGTTTAGATACTCACATCTCTCGGGTGTAATAAACTATATATCACAATATGGAAATGGAAAACATCTCTCACTACCTGTCATAGCAAATAGATTACCATAGGCTTGAGAAAGGATCAAACCTCCACCACTTGGCGTAAGCACCTAGGATAAACTATCAAAGAGGTCTTTTAAAGGGTTATAACGTTAGGTGTAGGGATATGGAAAACACGGTTTTGTTGGATAAAGGCCATATTTACTGGTGGCGAGTTAATCATCTTAGTTAATTACATGTACAATATGGTGTTGCTAAGCCAAGACTAGACTCGACTTATGCTAATAAATCAAAACTAACAAAAACATAAAACAAACATAGAATGAAACGGGATGGTAGTCCGTATGTTTTTTTCTCCTTTCTTTTTTCTTTTTTTTTTCTTTTTTTCTTAATTTTTTGATTTTTTTTTTCTTGCATACACTCCTACCCTACCATCCAAAATAATACATCATAGGGAATGTACATTCCCCTTACACTTGAATTTTTACATACTTTACAATAAACTAATCTAATGACTCGAATCAAGATAATCAAAACACTTGGAGTACTTTTTAAGATTAATGCACATATGGGGGTAATATATTATGTTCTTCCCCATTACTCCATAACACAAGTACTTTACCCATGAGTCCCAATCGTCCCAAAACAATATGTACAAGATATGAATCGACTTAGCAACCATGTAATCAATTAGATAATTAACTAAGGGTTTAAACATGTAACAATAATGCACTAAAGATAAGTGCAAACACGGAAGGCTAAGGCGATTTGGTTACACATTTGGGTGGGTTGTAACAAATTCTTCCTTTAAGTAAAATGCTTAAAGTTAGAAACGAAAAGATAGGCTCGGAGGGGTGTACTAGGGGTTTCGTGTACTAAAAATGAGTACAACGCTAAGGTGTGGGAAAATTAATTGACTTTACTAGTCAAGTAATATGACTTAAATGGTCAAGTAATTATGATACGGGTTTAACACAAGGGTGATCCTAATGCCTCTTATCATGTAGTAAATCCTACTACACGAATGTAGTCTCAGTAGCGGTCTCGGGATGGATCACTAATGAAAGTTCTAGAATCTAAATACTACCGGTACACTCATAAGCACTAATAATAAATGCTTTTCCTATCAAATCTAAAGGCGGACCTCACATATTTGGGTGGAAAATTTTTCTGAATGGTACGGTTTTGTGCTAGTCATACGACTCCTATCCATGAGACGCTTGTTAAGGCTAAAGTTTCACTCCTAAATTACACTAACAAGTATTTCTCTTAGTTTTATTACACACCTACCATCGAACAAACAAACTCAAGTACAATAGTATCCTATAAGGTATCATCATTTACCCTCCCCTTATACTTAGGGTGAACATTGTCCCCAATGTTCAATTAAAGGATGTAAAAGTAAAATAAGTAAACGAATGAACACAAATACTCCCCTGATTCGTTCGGTGTGGATAGTGTGTCAACAAGGTTAGATCTTTCTCCAAGAAAATGAACGTTCAAAGCTTCCCTTCCAGAAATATAAATCATCTTCTTGTCATATATAACCTACTAAACCTGAGAAAACAAACAAGGCAACATCGCGTAAAATCGGCGGCAATCTATATATACTAACAAATCCTAGAAAGCAATTTAAGATATAATGCTTGTGGAATGAATGTTTGCAGATTTCCTGGAGTTTATAAAACTAAAGAATCAACAAAAACTTTAAGACTCCGTTACAAAAACAAAACTCGCAAAATTACCAGAATTTTACACGTGACGCCGTCAGGGGTTAAATCCTGACGCCGTCAGAAGTGACCTGCAGAAATCTTTATGTTAAGTTTCCAGAAAAAATCTGGAAAAACTTATGTCCTACTTTCTGGAAAATCCTGCAAAACATCATTATGACTCGATACAAGCATTTGACACTAAAAAAAAATACTAATATACATGCTCATTTAATATTGTGGCAAATCAAGATTATTTTCATTCTTAGAAACAAATTTGGGGTTTCCCCTTACACTTAGCTTTTGCAAAATACCTTTATATGAAGTTAAGACGAAGTTAAACAACAAAATAAAGCATTTTCACAATTTTAGTTTGAAACGTGATCTACCAACAATAAAAATAAAACATGCATACGAAAGCAAATAACATCAAACAATTAAAAATCAAACAAATAAAAACACACAAAACATGGGTTGCCTCCCAAGAAGCGCTTTTCTTTATTTACGAGTCTTGTAGCTAGACTCAATGTCATGGGCTATTACGTGACCTCATCATTGGTTTCATTCTCTAGGTCACCTCCAATCTTAGTTTTGTATTCCGGACCCGATTGTAAATGTTCCTTATAAAGACCAACCACCTTTTTCTCAATTGCTCCTATAATCCTATTGACAAATTCCCTATCAACTTTATATTTTGGCCCTAGAGTCAAGCAATCCTTATAGAAAAGGCTCTTCTTCTCCCATACATAGTCCATGCCTTTTTTCTTATCCTCTTCATTGATGTCCTCAAAAGCACCAATGTTATCCATATCAAATCGAGGCACAAAACGAAATTCCTTCATTCTATTAGGCATCCTATATGTGATCCTATCTGTTTCACTAGTAAATCGGATCGTCCCTTCTATCTCATCATATTCTAACTTGGATTCTTCAACAAATGGCTTACCAAATACAACATGGGATAAGCGACAATCAATAACACTAGCTAGGTCTTCAACAACCATGAAGTCAATGATATAAGTAAAGTTCCCAACAAAGACAGGTAGACCTTTAATTCTCCCGACAAAGTTACAAACTCCACCGGGGTATTTGGGATCTTTTCTAGGTCCAAGTCTTGTTTTCACTATATCATTATAAACACTTGAGGACATAATGTTGATTGGGGATTCAAAATCAATGTAAGCGTTGTCAATGTGCTTATACCCAATCATACATGTATCTTAACATTCTTAGGATCGCCTCTCTTTATCTTAGGGTCAATTCTAGTAAAAGGAGGTCGAGGATTATCAATAAGATTATTATAGTACACAGTCTCCTCCTTAGTGGGATATAGATTGAAATAGTCATCCGGTTTCGGATCGATCTCCCCTTCCTCAAGTTCCTCAACAACATTCTCAAAATCATTAGATCCTAGGTCCTTATTTGAATACAAGGCGGTCGCTAGGTCACCAAATGCATGATCGAGCTCAACATTAATTAACCTATTAAGCTCCCTAAGTTCCCTAATCTCATTCTCAATCTGTTCACGCAACAAAGCCACTTCACTAGGGAAAAGGGGTGGATTCGCGTTTTCCATAATGGCCAACGGAATAGTCAATGAATTTAATTTACTAATAAAAGCATGAAGAAAAAGATAGACTAAAGAAAACCTAAAAAAAAAGAAAAATAAAACCTTACTAGAAAGGAATCTAGCAAGTAGACCTAATAAAAAGAAATCCTAACCTAGACAATAACTATTCCCCGGGCTGCGGCGCCAAAAACTTGATACATGGGAATTGCGCCCTCGCAACAGGTTTTACCTCTCAAGGGATCTCGAGAAGCTTACAACCCCCACCAGGCAGTGTACCTGATCGTTGTAGTATAGTATGGTGACAAGTACCGGGGGATTGATCGTTAAACTCAAGAATAGTGTCGCTAGGATTAGAAAGCCTATTAAACTAGGTCTAGAGGTGAGGGATGCTTCTTTTTGTATTTTTATATTCTTATGAAAGCAAGTAAAATCTCGGGTTTTGAAGGAGTGGACGGAATTAGTTGCTAGTCAACTAACCCAATTAACTAATAATGCAAATAAAATAAAATAACAGAAATGAAAATAAAACTATTATACTAATGTGGTGGAAACAATAATGAGGAAAGTTGTGTTTACTTAGATTTCATTACTCCCTAGATATCTTTTACAGGTTGATTAGCTTGTTACAATTGCATGGATGACGGATCATATTCCTTAATACTAGTCGTAGGGCCGTGTACAATATTCTCAAACTCTATAAGATCCTACTTCACTCCTATGTCGAGCCGTTAGAAGCTCCTAACATGGGATCATTAGAATTCTCTTACGCATTAAATACAACCAAAAATCGTAGTACACCTCTGATCATGTTTCTTAAGACGTTCAAGCAAGTTACCAATGGAAGTCTGCCAGTTTTCTTAAGCCTAACATCGAATACAATTATCCGTAACAATCATAAACAAACAATCAACCCATAATCAACATCTAGGTTTCACTACATCTAAGCAAACATAATGGAAATCTAGCCTAGCATGTTAAAGAGAAGACAAGCGTAAGATATAATCACACAACACATAGACATATTGAATGATTTGAATGAATACTTATCTTCAATTGAACATGGAAGAATCAAGGGGTTGAAACCCTTGAAAAGCTGATAAAATTCGGACTAGGGTTTATTCCCTCAAAGTTGCACACACTAATGAATGAAATTTGGAAAACTATATATAGATATTACATCTTGACGGCGTCATGTATTAGCTCGTGACGCCGTCAACTCGCCGCCATGATAAAAATCGTATTGCCTAGATCCATTTGTGACGCCGTCATGTGTAGAAATACTCTGGGCCGTCACTAGTAATTGGACCCTGACGGCCTTGGTGACGCCGTCAGGCCATAAGCTTGAAAACTCTCTGGGCCGTCACGTTATAAGTCCATATCCACCTCTTTTGTAACTCTTGACGCCGTCATGTGTAGAGGCTTGACATCGTTAGGTACTGTTCCAGCAAGGAAATTTGAGACTTTGCCGTTTTCTTCACTTTTATGCTCCAAAAACTTCCAAAATGCTTCATTTTCCAGATTTCTCCTCAAAAGTACCTAACATGACAAAAGGAACGATTTAGGGCAATAATTGATCAAATAATCTCGAATTTGGGCTTAAATGACCCCTTAAAAGCGGTACACTTTTCGCCTCATCAGCTACAGTTAAGCTCATCGGTGCATTACACAAATTTATTGGTCCTGATATCAAAGCATTCCTGTCTAATGTGAAGTCCACCCTTCTTAGTGCCGTAGAGGCTGAGTATGTGAAAAAAAAAAAAAAAAAAAAAAAAAATCCTTTTAAGGTATGTTTTTGTCATTTGCTTTTAAGATAATGATTGTTTCTCTATTATATAGTCAAGCTTACTGAAGTGTATACTTATGCAGGGTGCATCTGCTGCATCAAACAAGACTGTCACGGCATCTAATTCAGTAGGAGGCCTTGACAGAGTTTGTAAGAGGTGACGAGAGGATAACTTGGTTGCAACTAGGTGCGTGGGGTCTTTTTAAGTTAACGATTATTCTGTGTTAACCATTAAGCCTATTGAATTGCAAACAAACAATATGTAAATCATTATCTGTTAAGCCTAATATTTGAAATTAAACAATTGTATGTTTAACTTAACATCTGTAAGTGATTATTAGTAAATGCATATCCAAACACCCCCTAATCATTAACCAAACATTATTAGACAACAAGCCAATGAATGAATGAATATAATTTAAGAAAGAAACATTCATATATCTGTCATTAGATTCATATTGACCAAATGTTCATACTTTATATTTTTTAACTGTTGCTTATACGTTGTTGTTGTTGCTTTTCTTTTGACAGGTATTATTAAGAACTTGCAACAAGGTGGTTGCACCTCCCATGTAAACACTGAGCGTATAGTTCGCATTAACAACCAAAGTACAAGTAACAATCGAAGACGTCAATCAAACGCAGGTACATTAGGATATGAATTTATATATATACATATATATAGATATAAATCTACATATACGTATGTAGATTTTTGTTTCATAAATTAGATGCTAATTTAAGTTGCAATTTGCTGGAACAGGTGGCTGTGTTGGACGAGTAAATGCCGGCTGCAGTTCTCATTAAAATGACATGCATGCGGCGTACAGGCCAAGGTAGGACCGAATGTTACTTTCGTTGCAAGTTTGTTGGAATGTGTTTCATTGGCACTACCGGTCATTCTCCCATTTTTTAACATGTATGCAAAGAATGGACTTTGGGCGAGTTTTAACCTGTTTGACCCGTTGCTCCTTAAGCTAAATTGTAAAGTGTAAAAACCAATTACAACTGTTGGACCAGCTTTCTACTTGAAAAAAGTATTGTGCAATAATCAACGCCATTAAACAAAACAAAATACATGAGAAAATAAACAGGTACGCCTGCAACGCGGCGACCGTTGCTATACTAGTAATATATAGTTTCATAAAATCATTCTAGATACAATAATATATGGGCTAAGCCTTATAAATACAACCCAAGCCCATAAGCATAAACAAACACGTCTAACAGAAATGTGTTTGTGAATAAAAATAAACAAGTATGGCGGCGGCCGGCCGCGTTGCGGCCTGGCGGGGTTTTCTTCACGTGGTGTTTGTCGAGTAGTCTATGGTAGCATCGCATTCTTTAATGCTAACCGTTTAAGTTGTGTACGATGTACATGGTATATAAAAGGTATTATTTCATGTTACATTTGTTTTGACATGTTTTTTCTATGCAATACAACGTTTTTTTTTTTTTTTTTTTTTTTTTTTTTTGCTAAACAATATACACCCGTTTTTTCTATGTAATATAACAAAGTTTTCTGGAATAAGATAAAACGCATTATTTTCTATGCAATATATACAATTTTTTTTTTGGGCTAGAACAATATACACCCGTTTTTTCTATTAACAAAGTTTTCTTGAATAAGATATAACGCATTGAGTATGGATCTAGTGAGAAGAATTATTGAAATGAGAAGAGTGAGAAGAAATTGTAGCCACATATTTTAAATAGGGAAAGAGAAATAATAGGAGATGCATCTATTTTTTATTGATGCATCTAATATTTGTGGTTGTGGTTTCTTCTCATTCTCCTTATCTTAATTATATTTCTCATTTGATTTTAAGTTTTCTTGAATAAGATATAACGCATTATCAAAGCTCCAATATTCAGTGAGAAGTGGGGCTACAATAGTGGGCCGAAAATGACAACTTACTGGGCTTAGTAAAATGGACTGTTAGATATTACAATGGGAAGATAGGTACGTATTTTTATCCCACCAATGATATTGCACCGAATCTTCCATCTTTAATATATAAACGAGTTCGGCACCGGTCCGCCGCGTTGCGGTGGGCGTCGAAGTTGGCCATATTTTGCTATCGTAAGTTATTATGAGGTTAAAAACTCGCATTTTTTTAGAAGATTATATTGCCGTGTCATTATCCAAGTTTTTAAGGTTTATGGATTTTTAATTTTTTTTAAGGAGGAAATAAAAGGTCTCTCTATTTGGCTTATCAGTTCCATTGCATTCTGCGATGAAACAGATACATAAAAAAATGACTGCTGCTGGGGATCGAACCCAGAATCTCTGGTTTTGTAGACCAGTGCCTTATCCATTGGGCCACAGAGTCAAGTTATATTGTCAGATCTTATTTAGTATCTAATTTTGCCTACCATTTATGAATACTTTTAAAAATGTTAGCACTACTTCAATAAACAACGTGAGAAAAGTTTTTTTTAAAAGGCTCAAGTTTATGGTCTAACCTGTAGGAAGATCAATTTATGATAGAAGAACCACAGCTGCTGTTTGATGTTTGTGTTACCATGTGAGTACCGGCTGCAAGGTAACTGTCAACACAAAAGTGAATATATTGTAACAAACGTGGAAAACTAATGCAGCTAGAAACTAATATACATGATTATTTTCCAAATACTTGGGCTGATATAAGAAAATTAAGGAGTAAGAAACTTTATTAAAAAAATAAGTATACCTTCAGAGGGTGATTGTATGCAATTATTCTGACCATGTAGAGGGTCGCGTACATTCTGGCCCGGCCTATTTATGCTCAACTAAAGCCCTGTAGAGCCAAAGAGAAGGAGAACCGCTATTAGATAGGAATGAAACGCATTTACCTCCAGCTTAGCAATCTGTGCTCCCATGTCTCGCTTTTCCTCATACTCAAGCCTGATAAAATTTGTCTACGTATAAACTCAAGGGCTAAAAGACCATGCAGGGGCGGAGGCATGTGTAAGCCAGGGGTAGCGGTCGCTACCCCTGAACTTTTACCCGGTAGTGTAATTTTAGCGATTTTTGGTGATTTTTGGCCATTTTTTGGCGATTTCGCTACCCCTGAAACAAATTTTCGCTACCCCTAAACAAATTTTCGTATTTCGCTACCCCTAAACTTGGCTCCTGGCTCCGCCACTGAGACCATGTATTACAAAATATATACTGAAGTGAGCTAATAAACATATTGTTCTTTCAACGTTTAACCTCATTGTTGCGGCAACACCTTAAGGAGGTGAGGTTGCAATTGCTACCCACAAATGATTTTAGGGTTTCCGCGCAACTGCCTATCTGGCTACAATACATAAAAGTAATAAAACCAAAAACCTCGGTACCTTGTTTTCAGCAACTCGTAGAAGCAGAATATGGAAGAAAATCTCCAGCAAATGTTGTAGTTGATTATTAGCTTCAAAACAGCAGTTCCGAATAGTGCCAGATACCTAATGAACACAAAGTATTTATTTGAGTTTTTCTCCTCGAATTTCTTCAACATTAAAATCCAGAAAATTAGTAAACTTCTGAACTCAGTTTCAATGAAAAATCATCCACAAACATTTTTTGGAAATGACTTAAAACGTAGCAAAGATAAGTGTTCTTTATGATCTATGGAACTGTCATTAGCTTCCTGCAATGCTCCGGAAGTGTATGACAATTGCAAATATTCAATTATACGTCATACAGATAGAATATAAGGGTATAAGTAGTTGATACCTTGCAGTAGAATAAAGCAGAAAAATGCCCTTTTGTTACCTCCTTCTTTGCCAGGTCCGATCATGTCATGCCAACACCATACATATACCTTGCATTCAAAGTGTAACAGAACTGAAATAATTTACAGTATATTTTTAGTGCTTACGGATATGAAAGGAAAGGAAATAAATGCAATGAAAAAGTCGATGTTACCAGTAAGTCCTTTGGAGCCTCTTATCATAGAAAATAAAAGTAACCTGCATCAAGAAGAACATCCCAGCAGCATCAATATAAGCGCGAAGTTTCAGTTTATTAAACTTATTTAAGAATAAAGAACAAAAGTTTGACGATTCTTTATTGGAAAGTATTATGTACCTCACTGTTTGTGAACTCGCTTACACATTCGTTCCTGTGTCAAACACGTCGACGTTTAGTGTGAGAAAATTTTCCAATACGTGTCATGCTTTTCCTCATCACCATCCTACTAATCCGCCAATGATCTATACCAATAAAAAACAATGATAACATCAATCAAATACATTGCCGATACTACTAATGTCAGACCTAGCAATGGAGATAAAGTTGTTGCAGTTTTAGGAAAAGACCGTCGCCATACTCATTAGCAGAAAAAATCAACGCAAATCACATAACAGATTAATGGTGCTTAAAATGTTGGTTATACAAATCCTTACCTTTCAAAATCAGGAAATAGTGGCAAAATTTCCACAGGCTGCAGCTTGTTATTGGTAGACGACACGATATCCTTAATCTTCTTTTCTCTGATACAAATAAAAGTTGGTCAACAAAACAAAGTCAATGACCATATCCAGCCTTCATTCTTTAAATATAAATGGGAAGGTATATAATATACCTGCTATTTAAACTATCTAGTATATCATGTCCACGTGTTTCCCTGAGTTCTCTGGCATGCTTTTCAGCAAAAGACTGCAAATTCATCAAAAAATGTGAATACTTATTGTAAGGATATTAAAAAATGAAAGGTTTTACTTTTATACCAACCTGTCTAGCGGCGTCTATTCTAATAAGAGATATGTATTGTGTTTTACCAGCCAAGACATGCGTATATCTACAGGGCATTCCTTCCTTTTTAGGCCATCCTTTTTAACAGGGGTTGCTGAAACATCCTCCTGCAACAGTTTGTCGTCCTCTGGCACAATATGTAACATTTGATCCTTTGGAGCACTAATCCAGGGAAATGAGGATGGAAACATTAGTGAACTATGGTTTTATTGAGGTGCCTATTTTATTTAGAAAAATAAGAAAGAAAAGGATAGAATGAGCTATTACTTGTATACACTAAGATCTAGTATGGACAGCAAGAAATTCAAAAATAATTGAATATGTACATACATGTATTGGCAGTTTGTTTTGCAACACAACAACGATCATGCGTCCCATCGTTTTTAGATCGCCTTTTATTCCCTCCCGGCTTGCAAAACAAACGCAGGGCTGAAAAAAATATTATGCAACCCATAGTCGTTGACACAACAAAAAAGAGTTGAAAGTCATATGGAACAAAAAATGCAGGTAAACATAAGAAAATACGCAGACAATGATGGTCACCTTGAGCAGGCTTACCGATCAGTTCTGACATTGGCGTGTCTCCACCATCTGAACATTAACCAAACTAAAAATGATCCACT
The DNA here is from genome assembly GCA_030686995.1 of Artemisia argyi. Classification (NCBI taxonomy): domain Eukaryota; kingdom Viridiplantae; phylum Streptophyta; class Magnoliopsida; order Asterales; family Asteraceae; genus Artemisia; species Artemisia argyi. The sequence goes on from CM060684.1 coordinate 155,611,174, forward strand.
TTAAAGCTCGCATGAAACCATGTTGGTTACCTGTCACCAGTAATTCAGATGTCATGTCTGCAATTTTCCCGTCATCAAGCTTGGAACTTTTTTGTAAGTAGATATGTGTTTGGGTTGTGTAGCTGGGTTCTCTTTGTTGAACTGCAAGGACGCGACATAACACAATGAGAATACATAACTTCACATTGAAATATAACATAACCTGAAATTAATAAGTAAACCGATAATAGTAGCGTTTCATTGTTTAACTGTGTGTAATACGTATGCGTATGTGTGCATAAGGATAACAGCAATTGAGCGTGTAAATGTAGAATGAAAATGATAATTACAGCATTTCATCATCGTAAATACAAAACCAAATCTATAACATTACAGCAGCATTCGATACTTACAATGAAAAGGAAGAGTTAAATACGAAGGAGACAATAACTCGGGAAAGCTTCCAAGGTTAGGGTACAAATTACTCAGTTCTCCATTTCCGTTAACATCCTTTGTTGTCGCCAGCGACGGCACTGCTAACTTACTTCCTGTGAAAGCCTGCATAAGGGCATGGTTTTAACAATACAGTCAATTCTGGCATTGAATTTTGAACAACAACAATCTTTATAACAGCAAGTGTCAAGACAAAACAGTTAAAGTTTAAGGAATTGTACCATATGATTCGAGCTTACGATCTATCAGCAGCTTTCACTTTGTTTGCACAGCACTAATACACACTGTTTTCCCGTTAGCATTGGCTGTGAAACCCTGCATAAGTGTATGGTTCTAACATTATACTTAATTATGAAAACAACAATATAAGAGTGAATGGAATGTGTATGATTTGTGGTCAAATCATGTTTCAAGTATCCAGTAACGAAAAAGTAACAGTGTAAATGCACAGATAGAAAGCATTAACTAAAATCTAAGGCAAACAGAATGAAAATATTAGCACAAACGGCAGAACATCATAAAAATATTAAATCCAAATCTCTTTCATCACTTACCGACGCTTAAAAATTTGACAGGCAAAACAAATCCCAACCCAGAACACCCGTTGGAGGAGGCACGTACCCTTTTCAGACCTGCAAATATAGAAAAGGCACCAGAAATCCGACATGACTACAATGACAAAACCATTTGAACAGAAGGTATGAAGTTGAGCATAATGTTACCTATGGGTTCACTTCAACGATATACAGCCCTCGTTTGATGGTGACAGCAAGGCTGCAATAGAACCCAGAACTTCAGGAGCGTCGTGTCTAACAATAGGAAGCTCGTTCACATCTTTAAGCACCCTCGAAAGCGCATCCGAGCCATTTTGTTTTGCAACCGTACCAATACTTAAGCAACCTGAAATCCAATATACTTAAATCAGCCCACCAAAAGAAGAAATTTATGTGGAAACCCATGATAAATCTGATTTCAATTTCGATATTACATGTGGTTTACATCTTTATTATGTGTGCCTAGTTCGAATATGGGAATGGGATTGGGAGTATTTGGGAAGATGTGTTAACTTGGTTGTGTTTTATATCTGATGTGTCAAATGGGTAAAGCTTTTGAGCTTAAGGACTAAACTTTAAAACAATACGTGTCAAAAGGATTGAACAGGTTATCAGTCGGCCATATTCCAAAGTAAGCTCCTAAGTCGTTGCTAAATTATCTTGATGCTAATATTGTCTTTGTAATCATATTTATAGCACATAAATTTGTTTACAAAGTAAAAAGGTGTTTGTGAGTCCGTTTTAAACTGGGTAAAAGGTTACCGGTTTGACTTGTTGCACTATCCACCATAGACGCAATGTTGCCATCTCTAGAAAATAATGGTCATTGTTCAAGTAAGTTTTTTTTCTTTTTTTTGTAATGAAATCAGATGGTATTAGAGGTAAATTATTGAGTCACATCTAGCACAACAATAAGATAGATGGATGCTATAACTAAGTTAATTAAAATCATCTTAGAACCAACAGAGTGAAACGCCAAACCAAGATTCAGATTATTAGAGAATTTAGTTGCTTACTCGAACATCAAACACATGTTTATGAAGAAAAGAGAGTCGATGAAACCATTTGTATCTAAAAATAGAGCAGCAAAGCAAATCTAAGCAGTTAGGAAAACTCACCACAAACGCAATCTTCTCAAGCAATTCATCAAACACTTGGTAGGTACCAAATCTACCAAAGATATTAACAACAAAAGTGAATCCCAAAATCATGACTAAACCCTTAGATTCATATGATATGAGTTAGAAAAACATACCTTCTGAATAATTTTTAAGTGGTAGCGAAAGATTCTAGTTAGTCTCTTCCACAAATCGGAGTACCCCCCCTATAATCCTCAGCCATCGCACCACCAGATAACCAACCGACCATCGCATCACTTTTTTGTTGTTTTTTACACACAGAGAGATAGAGAGGAGGTTGGAAGAAGATGGATGATTATTCTAGAACTGAAAGTACATCTGAGAAGAGGATGAAGCTTCCGGAGATTTGTATCACATAGAAAATGGACTGGAAGAAACAGGATTGGGCAAGAAGATGCAGGCCGAAAAAAAAGGGGGAGCCCAATGCGATGACACGACGTCGTATCAAACGGTTTTTAATATATATATTAATAAACTAGAAAGGTGCCCACGCGATGCGGGGGCGGATTGTTGGGGTGAAGAGGAGGGAGGTGGGGTGGTGGAAAGGGTTGTTGGGGTGGTTGTTGAGGTGGTTATAAATTGTTGGGGGTGGTTGTTGAGGTGGTTATAAATTGTTGGGGGTGATTGTTAGGGGTGGTTTTTTCCATAATTAGTAAGTAAAAGTCTGAATTTTTAAGCCTTTCTAATTATAGAATAGTCCCAAATACATTATATAGTAGTATAGATAAGTTTAGCCTCCAATCATAATTTGGTTGTAAAGCGGTGACAATCTCTATGGTGCATAATTATTTGAACTCGAATCAATTATCAACTTACTTTACTATGGTTTGAAATTGTTGGTAAGCCATCTTTCTACTCTTCCCCGTGGTTATATATATTCTCCCAGAATCGAAGTGAGATCAAATGAGAACTTTTTAAAAGTTCTGCAAGGAATTGAAAAAAGACTACTTTATCAAAATGAGATCAAATGAGAACTTTTTAAAAGTTCTACAAGGAATTGAAAAAAGACTACTTTATCAAAATGAAAAAAGACTACTTTATCAAAATGAGATCAAATGAGAACTTTTTAAAAGTTCTACAAGGAATTGAAAAAAGACTACTTTTATTTATTCTCCCAGAATCAAAAAAAAAAAAAAAAAAAAAAAAAAAAAAAAAAAAAAAAACATGAAAAACTTTCCCAGAAAAGAAGAAAAAAAAAAGTGAAGAATAAGAGTTTTATAAAAACCAACAAACTAGTCTTCTTTCCATATTCAGGGTTTAGGAGGAAAATTATGCCTTCAGCTATCTTGAATGAGATACACGAAAAAGAAGGCATGGTCGTCATCCCACTTGAAGAACAACCCGTTGAAGAACAACCCCCACAAAGCAATCACCCCTTATTCATCAGAGCCTCACTTTTCTTACAAGACCTTTGCGCACGTGGCGTTGCAGCATTGCATGGTTTAGCTGCATTTCTGGGTCGCCTCTTGCCGGAGGATGGTGTTGTTTTGCCCCAACCTACACTTAATTCTATCATTACTTATTTACTTGCTTTCATAGCAATCAAAGCACAGAACCATCCTCATTTCCCTTATATAACACACCATAAGTCAGTTTTGGCTGCTGTTATCTGTGTAATTATGTTTGGTTTTGCTTCTGTTGCCGAACATATCGCCACGCGTGTTGATCAACCTCCTGTTCTCAAGGGTGTAGCTCGTACCGGAAGGATACTCTGTTTGTTCCTTTTTGTCATCATTCTCACATATCTCTCCTGTTTTTGATCATATTTACTCGTTGTTGTATACGTTGTCTGATCATCATTTCATAGGTACTAGCCCTAGCTAGGAATACATTGTTTCTCATTTGTTTTGCCGTTACTAGTGATAATTAGAGCTGGCAAAAATGCATGCTAAAAGAGAATGAAGTTAAAGTATATAAAGTGATGTGAAGTATATAAGCAATAGAGACTGAAGTTAAAAGAACAGTTGCTGAAGTTAGGTTCCTACGTACTGATATACGTGTTTTAGAATGTATGTTTAATCATTTATGTATGTTCTCTTTTGGATAACGGACAGTTTGTTGCTAGAGGGCATGTCCTTTGGAAATTCTGGTCCATCTTGTATGTAACACTATTATTATTACAAAATAAACTAAATAAATGAGTAAGATGAACAATCAAATGAGTATAAAACTAAAGTTTATATATATATATTTTGGTATGGATCGAGTGATTTGTATGGTTTTGGGGCTTAAAAATTATCTCGTACCCATGTATAACAAGAATATGCTTAAAACTTTGACCAATTTATCTCGTACCCATTTATAACCAGAATATGCTTAAAAATCTGATATGTTCACTCGTTTGCTTGAATAACAAGAAGAGTAAATTGCATAAATCATCCCTAAACTTTGGCCAAATTGCAAGTTTCATCCTAACCATTTCAAAAAAGGAAACCTTTGGTTAAGTTTTGGTCCCTAGTATTAACCGGCGTTAAGTGAATTCCGTTGGCAGTTACAAGTTAGCCCTTTTGGCTAATGACTGTGCATCGTCCATCCTTTAAACTAATGACCGTTATAATTTGAAATTTTCGGCTTTCGATTTTTTATATACACTTTTATATGAGCATATACGTTTATATTATATACTTTTTATATACGTTATTACAAAAACGTTCTTATATACATTTTATACATATTCTTATATATTCTTTTATAAGTTTTTATATACGTTTTTATATATTTTTTATATACATTATTACAAAAACGTTCTTATATACATTATTATATACGTTTTTATATACTTTTTAATTTTATATGTTTTTATATAAGTTTTTGTATACGCTTTTGTATACGTTATTATCAAGGTTATAAATGCCGTGAGGCGTGGCGTGGCGGCATGACCATGCCTCATGCCTTACGAGCCATGGCGAAGCCATGCGTTCTTTAAGGCGTGACTATGGCGACAAAAAAATATGTATAGATTTATCATTTATGTTATAGTATCATATTTCATATACATTTATACTACTATATTAGACATTTCAACTAATATTTATTATATATTACCAGACCCAAATACGAAATAGCCCAAATTTCAAATACTTGTTCAAAATATTTATTTAAAAAATTTAAAAAATATATATATATATAAAAAAAAAAAAAAAAAAAAAAAAAAAAAAAAAAAAACTAGTTCAAAATGGCTCATCACGCCTTACCAAAAGGCTCGCCTTTTTCCACGCCACGCCTAGAGCAGCCGCCATGGTCCATTTCGTGGCAGCCTTGGCGACGCCTTGACGCGCCTTTTAAAACACTGGTTATTATATACTTTTTATATATGTTATTATAAAAACCTTTTTATATACATTTTTATATAAATTTTTGTATAAGTTTTTGTATATTTTTTTATATACTTTTCATATAGTTTTTATATACTTTTTATATACGTTATTACAAAAACTTATAAAAAGTATATAAAAACATATACATTGTAAGAACATATATAAAAACATATAAAAATGTATATAAAAGCATATAAAAACGTATATAATGACGTATACAAAAACGTATATAATAACGTATAAAAAATATATAAGAACGTGTAAAAAACGTATATGTTTATATAAAAACGTATATAAAAAATCAAAAAACTTTAAATAAACATAAATTTTTAAATTATAAACGGTCATTAATTTAAAGGATGGATGCTACAACAGTCGTTGGCTAAAAGAACTAACTTGTAACTGCTAACGGAATCTATTTTTAACACCGGTTAAAATCAGTGACCAAAGCTTTCCCAAATGTTACCCACAGGGACAGTATCTGCACTTTCGAAATGGTTTATGACCCCGTGTCCTGTTCCCACTTTTGTACTTACTGTAGATCTACGATTGAAACAAAGATTCAAATATCAAAAGAGCATGAGTAGCAAAGTGGATGATAAATACTTATTTTCATCACCAAATGGAGTTTAAACAACTTGTGGAAGGTTCGAAAGTGACAGGAGAAAGGGTGGGTAGAGGTTGAAGAGAGGATCTCCAAGATCCCCAAAGAGGATAAGGTTTCAATTTTTGGATGGAGAATGTGTTATGCATGTGATAAAGTATGTATACTTGCCCATTTTTGTCTACCTACTTTTTAAGTAAAAAAAAACACGGAGAGTTGAAGTGGGAAGGAGTTCATTTCTTAAGCAATTGTGATGGAAATAAAAATACAAAGGGAGTAAGTCACGGGAGTTAGATTCTCCGTTTTTTTTCTTTCTCAAGTGTACCAAACACAAGAATACAAATCATTTCCATTTCTTTGGGTCCAATTCCTGCTACCAAACACGCCCTAATTCATTCTTCTTCGTAACTAGCTCAATAAAAAATATTCACCAGAAAGGTATCAATTTTGCTTATTAGTATTTCTACATTTATTTTCATGCCCTAATTTCTATTACACCCATGTGGGTTATGATTTGCTTTATAAAACTTTGATTTGATCGTGTTCAACTGTTCATGTTTCCAATCCTTATCCCATGTTTTATGTTGTATGAATTGCATATATTCTTTGCTGTTTTTGCTCATCATTTTAAATTGCACATATACCTGTTTTTTATTAAGCTTATTTTTGGGCTTACGAGCTTATCTCTTTTCGGCTTATATTTCATACACCCCATTTTCCCTACTTATTTTAAAATTTATGGGTTTATATAAACTTGTTATGACAAGCTTAGATAAGCCGATAAGTTGCAAAATAAGCCGGAAAAAATGGGGCATGTGACATATAAGTTGAAATGAGATAAGCTCGTAAGCCCAAAAATAAGCTTAAGCAAACAACCCCTTTTTGTTGTTGTTTGGTGCTTTTCTTTGCATGTTTATGTTGCTTGGTCTATGTGTTGCATTTTAGGTATGGCGAGCAAAAGTAGAAATTATAAGGGGTGGTCATCTAGAGAAGAAGCGAAGCTTGTGGAACTTTTAGTGGATATGGTCAACAATGGTGAATTTGTATCCGATAATGGCTTTAAAAATGGATTTTTAGTACACCTCGAGCAACAATTAAAAGTTCACTTTCCAAAATCGGGTCTAACTGGCAAACCCCACATTGAATCAAAGATAAGGCTCTTGAAGAAAGATTGGAACGCTGTGTGTGATATGTTGAATGGTCCAAATGCTAGCGGGTTTAGTTTTCTTGGCAGTACAAATATTTTGGATGCGCCTGAATCTGTTTGGGATGACTACCTCTCGGTGAATTTAACTTTTATGTTTTTTAAATAATGGAGATACATTTAACTTATTATTTTTGTTTTTTTAACTTAGTTATTTTTATTCGGAACAGCATAACCCAAAATCAACTAAGTGGAAGACAAAAGAATTTCCTCACTATAATGATTTGTGTAAGGTATTTGGAAAAGATCGTGCTCAAGGGAATGGAGGAATGAATATTGTCGAGATAAAAGATGACACAAACGCAGATGTACAAGCATCTGGTGATGACTTGGATGGGACGATGGAAGAAAATATTGATACACAGAGCTATACAAATGATCATGTTGAAGAACCTTCAAGTGTTCGCAGTGGGAAGAGGAAAAGTCAAGCTGATGAAGAACCTTCAAGTTTTCTTAGTAGGAAGAAGAAAAGTGGAGTGGATCCTATGGTTGACGTATTAAGTGAAGCATGTAATATATGCTTGGTGATCATCTATATGGGCTTATGAGCTTTTCTGTTTTCGACTTATATTCATAAGTTCAATTTTTTTTGTCTTGTTTTGAAACTTGTGGGCTTATATAAGTTTGTTATGACATAATAAACTTATATAAAGCATGAGTCCGAAAATAAGCAAGAAAAAATGGCCTTATAAAAGATAAGCTGAAAACAGATAAGCTCATAAACCGATAAATATGCTTAAACAAACACCCTCGTGCTTCTTTTTTTTTTTTTTTTTTTTTTGCTGTTATTTTTCTCTTGTTTGCTGCCGCATATGCTGTTTGTGTCGTTTGTGTCTCTGTTTTCTTTACATGTTTATGCTGCATTGCTCTATGTGTTGCATTTTAGGTACGGCAAGCAAAATTAGAAATTATAAGGGGTGGTCATCTAGAGAAGAAGCGAAGCTTGTGGAACTTTTAGTGGATATGGTCAATAATGCTGAATTTATATCCGATAATGGCTTTAAACATGGATATCAACTACATCTCGAACAACAATTAAAAGTTCACTTTCCAAAATCGGGTCTAACTGGTAAACACATTGAATCAAAGGTAAAGACCCTGAAGAAAGATTGGAACACTGTGTATGATATGTTGAATGGTCCAAACACTAGCGGGTTTTGTTTTCTTGGCGATACAAATATGTTGGATGCACCTGAATCTGTTTGGAATGACTACCTTGAGGTGAATATAACTTCTATGTTATTTAAATTAATGTGATATATTTAACTTATTTTTTCATTTATTCTAACTTAGTTATTGTAATTTGGAACAGCATAACCCAAAATCAACTAAATGGAAGACAAAAGAATTTCCTCACTATTATGATTTGTGTATGGTATTTGGAAAAGATCGGGCTCAAGGAAACGGAGCGATGAATATCGTCGAGATAAAAGATGACACAAATATAGATGTACCTGATTCTGGTGATGGCTTGGATGGGACTATGGATGAAAATATTGATACACGAAGCAATACAAATGATCATGTTGAAGAACCTTCAAGTGTTCGTAGTGGGAAGAGGAAAAGTCGAGCTGATGAAGAACCTTCAAGTGTTCGTAATAGGAAGGAGAAAAGTCAAATGGATCCTATGGTTGATGTATTAAGCGAAGCATGTAACATACTTGGTGATCATCTTTACAAAGCTGCTACTAAGATGAGTCGGGAAGTGGAATTGGAAGAGGCCTTCGAAAAGAAAGTTGACATGGTAATTTCTGAGCTTTCTAAAATGAAATCGCTTTCTCGAATGGAAAGGTTTAAGGCAATTGACATAATAACTAGTAACCCGCGACACGTGAAAATTTTCTGGGGTTTGATTGACGAAGAAAGAGAGGCTTGGGTGAGGTATAAGTTGCAAGAATGATATTTGTAGAAGAAAAACTAGTTAAGGCAATGTATAGTTGTATTTTTCAACTATTATATATCATTATAAATTGATGGTTGCGAATGAATCATGTTATGACAGAATAAACCAACTACAAATGGAAAATACACCAAGATGCCTATGGCTATGTCAAGTATCAAGTGTTAACATGTTCCACCAAATATGGAACTAACATGAATTCAGCAAGTTATAAGTTCCTTCTAATTTTAGTACACAAAGTCACGAACTATGTTTTTCCAAGACTATAAACTCCGTTACTACGTTAGTATTAAGTACATCATTAAAACTCATGTAGATGTTGTGATGCAAGAGATAGAGCATGAGTTTCTTTACAAAAGACCTTCACAAGTTGCAGGCTTTAAACTTGAACGCATGGTTCGTGGGTCAATGCTTTGTCGTTGCCTCAGCAGCTTCTGCTTCTCTGCCAGCTTATGGCATGGCGCGAAAAACTCATGATGAAGAGCGTCTTCTGCACTTAACCTTGATCGTGGGTTCACCATCAAACACTTATCCACAAGATCGATAAGTGAGCTTGGGATAACCTCTATAAAATCCGGGCGTCTTGTAATTTGTTTACACCATTCTCCTAGTTTAGTGGATCCCAATGATTGTACTTGATAGAGTTCCTGTAAGATAAACATGTTGCTTTAGTTTTACGTATAACAGGTCTGATACAGACCTAAACAGGTCGGGTCAGGTTGAGAACCCGGTCATGGACAAACATTTGAAGTCAGTTGTAAACAATTATTGTGGCAGCTGCTATTGCACAATTTAGGAGGTTTTATTAGCATTACAGATAATAGGTTACTTCTGGCCTGTTTGACCTGCTTCTGCTTTAGCTAAAGGGGTGTTTGAAATTGCTTATAAAGCAAAATTTGATAAGCATGTAGGGAGCTACTTATTCAAAATGCCCATTCAAGTAAAACCTAAAATTACTTTTTACTAACATGTTAAACCTAAAAGTCTAAAACCTTTCATTAATGAGTTTGATTGATTTTTCTATTATTTTTAGAGTATTATTAGACTTTTTACAAATAAGCAAATCCAAATTTCTAGAAGCGCTTATTTTTTGAAGCTTATATGTACTCAATTATAAGCATAATCAGAAAAAATAGCAATCCCAAACACCCCCTTGATTTGACCAGTGCAGATAAACGACACATTCATAAGAAATTTGAACTTTCTGATTTAGTATTCTAGGTTTTAAAGGAAAAACACATATATGATATTATACCGGTGGAAATGATGCTTCACGGTCATGCAACTTTGCCACTTCCCATAGATCTTCACTGCCCCTTAACTTTGCGATCTCCTTTATGTTTCTGTTGGTGAAAATTCAAAATGACACAAATTGATCAGTTTAAATGATATAAAAATTTGTCAGTAGGAAATAAGGATACTCACTGATCAGGGTCACCAACAAAGGGTGATCTTCCAATGATGAAGTAGAGTAGAGTGACCCCAGCAGACCATACGTCAACCTTGGGGCCTTGGTATATAGACTTCAACAATACCTGAAACATATAAGAACACGTATAATCAGAATACAAAAAAAGATCGCCAGAAAGATGCATGATGGTTTACTGAGTTTATTTCTTTTCACAAGCATATCTTGCTGGAGAATGATAGCCTTAATGATGAACATTTTTTAACACTTAAAAAGGCTATTGATAAACTAAAATGCCACCTGACTGCCATGGATAAAAATTTAGAGGTGGCAAAATGAGTGGGTCAAGTTGGTTTGATAACAGGTGATTTTGATATGGTTCTAGAATCTATAGACAGATCAACCGGCTTGTGTTGTCCCAAAAAGCTTTTTGTCACAAAATTTGAACTTCTTAGTGTATCAAATATATATTGTTTCAATTTTAATCTAAAATTTTGAATAAATTGATTTAGTAGATATTATTCATCAAGAATACACTTTGGGTGACTTTCAACCTATTTTGTCCATTTCATTTGTTTCCTTTTATAGCTTTTTTGCAATTACCAGTATGACCCGATAGATATAAAACATAGCCCAAATCAACCCATTCATAAGCAATTGAGTCGAATTACCACAGCAAATAGCCTAGACCCGCAAACAGTGCAAAAATGATCAAGATAACGTATATTACCAGTCAAGGGGTGGACTTTTTTATTCAAAGGTATTTCATTAGTTCTGGAAAGAAATCATTCATAATGTATTAATGTTCACCTATCTTATGGTTGCAGTTTAGAAAATGCATCGGTATCATACAGCTTATCTTCCAACAAAAGAGACAGAATAACTAATTAAATCATTGCATAACACTTACCTCTGGAGCTCTAAAACCTTTTGTACCAACACATGATCCTTCTTTCTTTTGTTTACCTTCCCCTTGAAAACAAAAAAACCACCGCCAGTCCAGCAATCATAAAGTAAAAAAATAGTTACTACATGAAGTCAGTTTAATTCAACACAAAACCACATGTAGACAAATACCTTTGTACTTGAGTAAACCAACACCAGTCCTTGCAACAGAAACTCCAGTTCCATGCAGAGGCATTGGAGTGAGATACATAAACTTGTTATCTATATTTGTTGGAGGAGCAGCAACCCTCTTTCTCTTTATAGATGGAGTACTTACTATTTCATGATCACGGCTCTGTATTGCTTTGTGCGCCAGATTGAGCAGTTCTTTTCTGCCTGTGCTGGGAATTGGCTGTCTAAAGCGTTCTGCTTGAGTAACTCTGTTGCTTGTCGCATCCTTTGTAGAGGTGATTCCAGAACCATCAGCACCTTGGCTTTTAATCACATTCTGCATATTTAAGTCTTTCACTTGGTCTGTTTTCCTTTTCAAGTTCTTTGGGGACAAAAGTGATTTAGAGTGTGTTCCTGCTATTAAAGCTTTAGAACTTGTATATTTTCGCCCCTTTGAAGGAGGTAGGGATTCTGGATTAGTTGGAGGGACAAACCCAAAACTTGCATCATGGTACTTGGATTTTTCTGTGTATTAATGCATCAAAACAAATAATCAACTTTCTATATACCGATGTAGAAAAGAAAACTGATTATTCACACCCCTGCTTACAACCATATTTGTGTATAAGATAATTCAAATGACACTAGATGGAGCTTACCAGTAGATCCAGGCTTCTGATGCAGATCCTGTATAAGATATATACAAATTATAAATAGATATTTATGAAGATATATCATACTGTATATGATTAAGGCTATGGTGGAGTCTAATGATACTTACAGTTGCAAGGTTGAAATCTATGAGATAGCCCTTACTGGCCTCACAGGAAAATAGGAAATTTCCAGGCTTAACATCCCTGTGAACTACTCCCTGAAACATGACATTCACAATATTAGTATTTGGGCAGGGCACCCATGTAGGTTAAAGAGTTTTTTGCATTGAATTTTTACCTGTTTGTGAAGACTAGCAAGTGCTCTGAACAAACAGTAGCCATACCACCGTAGTTGATCAACATCTATTTCTCTCTTCAAAACCTAATATAAGAGCAATGGTGAAGCAGATTAATAACAGTGACAGACTGACAGCTAACTACCAAGTACGTAGTAATAAATAAATAAACTAGAGGATCACCTCAGGCCTGTCATGTGCAACATGCTCAAGAACAAGGCAATGGGAATTGCCACTTTTGAACGAACCTTCGTATCTTATCACAAAGTTCTTACCCCTGAGGTATGAAATCATTTTGTATTAGCATAGTAACTTAGAAGATTGTTTCAAGTAATATCTTTACATCCTTACCCAAATCTCTCCAGCATTTTAATTTCATTATAAATACTCTGTCTGTTAGCATTTTCATGAGGATCTGCAAAACCATAATGCACCAATCCCAACAAACTATCAGATGCTATCATAAGTAAACAGTATATGCAATTGTGATGCTAGCAGATTAAGCAGATAAATACAGTATAATTCACTACAAATTCTAAAAATATAATCGCTGCAAGTATATCACTGATGAATGCTACAAAAGTACTCATCATACAGAAGGCCCAGTTTGGTTATATTATGTATAGGTTTGTGATGATTGATGAAATGGGGCCAAAAATTTTTAGTGATTAACTTATGCAGTTGCATCATCAATAATCATTTTTTTAAGTTAACATTGCGGAACCAAAAAGCCATAGCATGACCAAAATATTAAGCTCCTTACATTTGACAGCAAACGTTATTCCATCTTCTTTCCTCCGTGCCTTATACACTGTGCCATAACCACCTGTGTATTCCGTAAGTGAAAAACATTAAATAATGTAAACTGTCATAATAAAAATATTTTTAATTGTAGTTCTATATTCAGAGTTCATCTTTGCTTTCGTTACCTGAACCTTCTTCTTCCTCTACAATATACGATTCAAACACTGGCAATTCTTTTGGCTCTGAATGACCCTGTAAATGAAGCATTAAAAAATTATCACGGTGTCATGATAGGTAATAATAAGCTTATACTTTACATTTGAATAAGGCTAAGATCGTGATAAGACAATATCTGACACTCATTTATAACTGGAACTCACTTTCACAGAAAAAATGGGAGCCTTTTCTTTATTTTCTTTTCCGATATCCCGTTTTCCAGTGGTTTGCACCTTCTGGTCACAGGTTGACTTTATCCTCTGCTTCACAGATACTGGCCTCTTGTCTTTTCTACAAGGCTTCTGCTCAATATGGTTAACAACATCATCTCCCTTATTTACTGTTACTGAGATTGTTTGCTCTGTAGATGTTGCATCCTTTGGAGTAGCTACCAGTTTTGCTGTGAATTCTGGGACATGCTTCTGATCAGGAGGGATAAGTTCTTTTGTAGGAGTCTTCAAATTCAGCTCAGCATTTGTGCAAGCTTGTTTGTGTTTGACAATGTTCTTACTTTTACAGTCATTTTTTAAAGCCATATCAATATTGATCAACGGAGTTTCAGGATCTCGTGAACAAACTAACTGCTCATCTCTTCCACATATTGCTTTCTCTTCCTCTTGTAAATCGTCCATTTGAGCTTCATTCGCGCACATTTCTTCAGCGACTGTTGGTGAAACTATATTCTGTTCACCAACTTCTTTGCAAGGTGTCATGTTATTGCAGATCAAAGTGTTTGTGTTTCCAGTATTAAGCTCAGGTATCATGCCCCCAGGACCAGTGTCATGCGACAGAATTTTCTCATTGGCTTTAGGGCTTGCTAAACCTAAAACACACTTATCTCTTCCCCCCACAAGTCTCTGTCTTTCAAGTTTGTTGTTACTGGCCCTAGAAGAGCCATCGTTAATCCAAGCCTTTACCACTGAGTTCACCTTACTGTTATCATCGGCACAGCAAGATCTTGTATTATGTTTTTTGATTAACATACAACTATCACCCTCCATCTCTTCTATTCGCACATTTGAATTTGCAGTAAGATAAGATGATGATTCCAACTGAAAACAATCCTTAAGCCCTCTTGATATTGTGGCACTCGAACCAGGGAGACAAATTTGACTATCATTTCTGAGAACATTACTATTGTTTCCAATCTCTTTCACGCTTGAAATCGTACACATCTCCCCTTCACCTTCAAGTTTACCTATGTTTGATCCATAAGTTAACAGTCCAACATCAAACTGAAATTGTGAGGGAAGTTTAACAGTCATTTCATCTGATTTATCGTCGCTAGATGAATTTCCAGCATTCATGAACACGCTCCTTAGCATATCATCATCATCAACATGAATGTAGACCTGATATTAATACAAATAAGCTAAAATCATTCTACTGACTACGTCAACTAGTTTAGATGAAAGATATAAAGGAGAGTCTGAGTGAGACACAATTTGTAAAATTTCAACCAGACCTAAAAAAAATTGTGCGGGCGTGACTAGAGCATGAACTAGGTTCCAAAACAAATATCTTAACAGATACACCAGCTGACAGAATTCCTAAGTTCCACATCACAGTCCTTACCATATCATCATCAACATGATTATACATATGTTATCAATACAAGAAACGAAAGCGTTCAATATTGACTAAGTCAACTACTTCCAATAGAAGACCAGTTAGAGTCAGGTACAATCAATGACATAACAAGTTGGCACCCTTACCTAGAATGTGCTCGGAAGTGTCAAACTTACTGGAGCATGAACTAGGATCTAAAAACAAATATAATAACAATTTCGCACAACTAATTCTATTTAAAACTTCAGATGTGAAGGAATCGTAACTGTCATTTCATCTGATCTATCGTCATCTGATACACTAACTACCAGATTTCCTGAGTTCAACATCATGTCCTTACCATATCATCATCAACATGAACATAAACCTATTATCAATACATAAAACTAAAATCGTTTTATATTGACTAGGTCAGCTACTTTCAATAGAAAAGCAGTTAGAGTCAGGTACAATAAGTGACGTGACAAGTTGGCAACCTGGCCTATAATTTGCTCAGAAGTGTCAAAATTACTAAAACATGCACTAGAATCTAGAAAATGTATCTAACGAGTTACACCATTCAATACTAACTAATTTAACTACTGTACAATCCATAAAACAGCAACCTCTCATATAATCGATTAAATTGATCAAATAAAGAGTTAGACCTAAATAATTGCACCGTAAAAACTACTGGAGCATACACTATAATCTAAAGCATAAAATCTAAGAGCTACACATATGCTATCACTCAAATACTAACTGATAAGCTATAGTATGCCAAATATGTGCAACGTCAGCCTCGCTCACATCTCATGTTATACCAATAACAACTCATCACGATAAATAGATACATATATTCGCAGTTCATCTCGCATATAAGTCAGTTCTAAACTAAGCACACGAATTCGAATACTAAGAAATAGCATGCCACACATGTGCCACATCAGCATCGCTCAAATCATTTTTTATTGCTAACGAGTTACACAAAATATTACTAACTCTATTATAAAACATATCATGATAAATAGACACATAAATTCACAGTAAATGTTACATATATTATAAGGCTGGGCACAGAAGGACCATTCGACCGACTCATTCGATCGATCCCATTCGGTCGACCCTAGTGTGGCAAATCGGTCGAGTAAGGAAAAAAAGGGAATTAAGTCGCATGTAAGATCGAATTGCATTTTCATTTGCTTTTGAAATTTGAACCATGTGACCATTTGTAGCTAACGTTTAAAGGTAAAAACAAGAAGAAAAAAAACCTTACCGTTTGATTTTTAGAACACTTTGGAAAAAAAAATCTTAAAAATTACCTTATAAATACACAACACATACACACTTCAATTCACAAATCTCATTTCAAACATTCTCTATTTGAATAAATATTGTAATGTTTTAATAAGTGTTGTAATGTTTTTATTTTATTTGAATTAATATGTAACGTTTTAATTATGAATGTAATTTTAGTTTGTGTTAAAAATGTTTTTTTTTTTGTTAAAAAAAAAAAAAAAAAAAAAAAAAAAAAAAAAAAAAAAACTGAACTAGGTCGCCCTTACCGGGCACTGAATCGCCTGCAGGTCGCTGGAGAGAGAAAGCTGACGTGGCAGGGAAAAGTAAGGGGATTGAATCCCCTTACTGTGGGTAGCCTAACATCCTTTCCAAATCAGGTCTAAACTACAGGCATTCGAATTCAATTGCCACACGTGTGCCACATCAGCACCTCTCAAATCGTATAAATAACGAGCAAACGAATTTATAACTTATAATTTATAAAAATGCATAACGTAAAGTACCTTCGAGTAATTAGGAATCACGATAATTTATAAAAATGCATAACGTAAAGTACCTTCGAGTAATTAGGAATCACGAACCGCATCGTCAGATCCATCGGACCTACACTATCTGTTAATCACATTTCACAAATTCAAAACACATTAGCAACAAATTCAGCTTCATTATCAAATAAATCACAAATTTACACACCGAAAACGTTACGCAACAATCGCCTTCGCTTCCGATACAACATCATTTCCTCATCACACCTCCTCTTACACCTCAACTCACTCATCTCACTATTCACCAAAACCTTCACATTCCGTCTCGAATTATTCAAAAACCTCTTCAAAGCCACAAACACATCACTCGAAACCGTGACTAATCCATCGCGCGTCATCTCAATCGGCGAATTCGCTACCGAGCACATAAACTCGACAAACTGCGGCGACGCATCGCGCGAAAAGGCGGAGAGGTCGAGAGGCGTGACTGGATGGCCGATTGATAAGAGGAGAGCGAATAAGTGGAAGGATTTGATGTGTAGATCTGTTTGCTTGGAGGATGAGTTTGTGAGGATTAACTCATCCATTGGATGGATTGATCTGGAAGTGTGTGTGTGTGTGTGTGTGTGTGTGTGTGTGTGTGTGTGTGTGTGTGAAAATTTGGGGGAAGTGTGAAATGGAATGAAATGTGTGGCGGGAAAATGTGGGTGGGGTTAGGGTTTTGATATTTTTGGTTTCCCGCTTATTGGTTTTGGATCTCATTTTGGAGTTTATATATTGGTGATTGGTTCCTTTTGACTTTTTTTATCCGTAATTCCATTTCGGATCGGATAATACATTTAAATTTTAAATATTTGTGCATTTATATTATCTTGTTCTATTTTGATATAGTAAAGTGTCCAGAGTTTGTTAAATAAGATTTTTCTATAACGGTGTGAAAAAGAAATTATATAGTTATAAACTTATAATATCCGTGTACGCGCAACTTTTACATAATTTTTTTCATTATGTATTAATATCAATTAATATTTTATAAAGTTTTTTGTTTGATGAATGATTTGACTAAGTTTAATTGACTTGATGTTAAGGTTGATATTGTTAAATTTGAATATTGATGTCATGTTTTACATATTATATGAGTTTAATAGCACGGAATAACTTTTAGAAACTTTAAAGAATAATTACATGCATGAATGCTATATGTATATCGTGTATATGTTTCCATCTCACGTAACATGTAACATCGTGCATTTATTTTAATATTTATATATTTACTAAATCTTATAAAAATAAAGAGGAATAACATTTAACCGGGATGATAAACCTCACCGATCCAACATAAACTTTTATGTTTATTTGAGTATGAGTACACACGCTTATCTTAGTCGAAATTTGAATGCGCAACAATTGCTTTTGAAGCATTATTCGTCAAACTAATCAAGATGAATTCACATCGAGCATTGCTAAATCCTCCTACAATATCCTCCTACACACAAAATAATATTTTATTATTTTATATTTTCTTTCCACTAATTCTCTCTCTGCATCCAAACCGTCAATTCTGACACTTGTCAGGATCCTGTGAGTAGAAGGATTTGTAGGCACATCAAGTAGGAGGATTTATCATTTCCCATTCACATCTCATAATCAAACTAAGCACACATCACTCGCATTACTGTATCCTCACTCAATAAACTTGTGTGATATCTTCACATCCACTATATCATCACCTCCACTATTAAAAATCGTTATTTACTCCACAGCAAAAAATCAATTCAAAAAATAAAAACATCTACAAAAACTTGCGAGAAATGCAAATTACTCATCACCACCCAAATTGTCCTGTAAATTTTGCTAGGCGAATGTAACCAAGAAAATAACACTTAAAAAGTTAGGCTTCACTGTAGTTAATATATTGGATATGATTTTTTGGCCCTAAAGGATGTTAGGCGCTTCACTATGGTAGGATCTCAAATGTTTTTTTTTTTTTTTTTTTTTTAAAAAAAAAAAAAAAAAAAAAAAAAAAAAAAAAAAAAAAAAAAAACTACGGCCCAATTACATTTTTGTCTTTTACTATTTTTAGAATTATTGATACAATCACTTCAAGCCTGGCGGAACTAGGATGAGAATGTCGGCGAACAATTTTTTCAAAGAGATTGCTATATACTCAATAGTTGGTCTTGAGCTAGAGTCTTTACGTGCAAATTAGCTTATCAGCACTTAGTAAATTTGCACGACTCCAGGTTCCGAACTTCACTGGTTCTTTATGTCACTGAATCACTAAGTGTTGGTAAAGTTATGTTGATCACCATAACTTCACGATCAGTTATTTTGGTAGTTGGTGAGGTGGTCATTAATAATGAGAGATAAGGTCATCAGGGATAAAGAGACATTTTTCATATCTCAGTGTCCCTGATGGTACTCAAGTACCTTAATAACTAGACTGCAACAGTGACTAAAGCGCATCTTCAGTTGGTTTTATTACCAACTCTCGAAGAATGCCATTGAGGTTCTCCCCTGAGGCAGGGGGAAGACATGCTCACTGATCACCAGTGTGTTAGAATTATCACTGATATTTGTCAGTGAGTGTCTGGTGCTATTTTTATGTTCAAATCTTTATTTGAGACAATTAGATCAGTTGTTGGACCTAACACTAGGTGATCTGTACATCTCTGCATATCTAACTTGTTTCCTAACTGGTTTTTCAACTCTTATTTTAGCCACATAAGGAACAACAATTTTCTTTTCTACTTTAACTTCTGATACATTTTCCTCAACCAATGAGGTATCACTAGCACTCTTAAAAGATTCCTTAACCTCTTCATGCTTATCTATACTAGAACTCTCACTTGCCTTATGTCCATATTCAAACTTAGGCTTTTGAAATTCCTCTATACCAGTATGTGCCAAATCAATACCTGGGGGAGAATGTACCCTTTTATAAGGAGGTGCAACAAACTTGTATCCTAGACCAGACTTAGCTTTGTTAACAATCTAACACTCTATAATCTTGTTAACCCCTTTAGATGCATATTCAAGAGTGTCTACACTTAGTTGTATGTTTTTCTTTTGTTGCTTAATCTTGTCTATTTCATTTTTGTGGAAAACTAGAATGGGGGGTTGAATAGTTTTCCCCTCTTTTTGATTTTATAAAAACTTGGTTTCAAAATGTTGATTCAAATTTATTCAATTGTTTGTTTGAAAAACCTTCAATTAGAGTTTGGTATGAAAACAACATATAATCAATATGATCAATTATATACGTGAGCTTTTGGATTAGTTTTCTAAACTTAGTTTTATGAATGAAGCTTTGGTCGATCTTTATGTGAATACGTTTTCCTTTTAAAATCTTAAAACGTTTTGTATCAAATTATCTATCAAGTTAAACTTAATATGAGAAGTGTGAATAATAATCTATTTGACCATATCATATAATTATACACACAATCACAATATTAACATCTATGTACAACACAATCAATCATCACAACTATATAAGCAACAACTAAGACATATAGGCAAGCATAGATGTAAAGCGATAAATGCAAGAATAAATGAAAAGAGATAAGAGAAAGGAAATGCAAACCGGACACGAAGATTTATAGTGGTTCGGCTACAAGGACACCTTCCTTGCCCTACTCCACTCCCGGAGTCACCTACTCGAGAGTTTTCTTCACTACTCAACAAGCTCCCTTTTGACGGAGAAAACCGTACACAACTTTTGCTTATACAAATTTACGACACTAAGCTAAATGTCGAGTTCTAATAGTAGCTAGAACCAATCTCACGACACGACTTCGATCACTACACAATCTACACGACTTCACGACTTCTTCACGACTTCACGACTTCTTCACTACTTCACAACTTCTTCTATACTCCACTACTTATTCACACACCTACATCTTCACAACTACATGACTTCTCCACACTACTACTTCTTCCCACTACTTCTTACTCAATCATTGACTCACTACTAAATAAGATCATCTTGATCTACTTATTACATATACATACATAACTCACAACTTCACATCAACACTAACTAGATTTTAATACATCTTTGGCTTTAGGGAGGATTTTTCTCTTGCACTTTGAATGATGAAAGATTGGATCACTTGAAACAAAGATTAATAATCTTATGATCAAATGGTTTTTAGAAGGATGTTTAGAGAGAATTGGATCTGAAAATTTTTGTGCAAAAGGTGGTAAAAATACAAGGTTTGAGGTGGTATTTATAGGGAAAAATTTTTGACAAAATCTGACATGGGAGCGTGGCCGGCCCCTTTAATTGTGTGCCGGCCCCCTTAAAATTAAGGGGGCTACCCCTTATAATTAAGGGGGCCGCACAGACGAAAACGACAGTTTTCTTGTCTTTTTCTTGGGAAAGTTTATTTGGTGAAAAACTAATTGATTTTGGTTAAAAATTTGAATTCATATATTTATTATGAATTAAACATTTTCCTTTATATAACAAAAGTGTTTTTCAAAATATATAAAATATTTATATCATTTTATATAATTTGTAGTGTTTAAATAAAACTCCCTTTGATCATAAAATGTATTAGACATTTGTTTATACATACCTTAAGTGATTGTTGAAGCATACTCGAGACGTTGAGATGTCGAGGCTTGTTGACGTATGAATGCATAGATGAATTGTGATCACAAGTAACTTGAGCATTTTACGTTATATGTTGTAACTTACATCTTTGTCATCATCAAAACATGAAGAGGATGTTTAGATTAAATATCGTAATATTCATGCCAACAATTTTTAAGCACACTAATCTCAGCATCTTTGTGTGAGATGTCTCTTTTAAGCACAACAGTGTCCTCAGTAAAGACAATCTCATTTTTCTTGTAAAACACTAGTTGTTATTCTACAACAGCTAAACCTCTCTTATGATTTGCTAAATTATAATTAGATTGGTTAAGCTCTATTCTTAAGTCATCATACTGCTTTTTAAGAGTTCTGTAGTTTCTTTAAAGCTAAACAAGATTTTGAACAACTTTTGACTGTATGTACCTCAGAGTCAGAGAAAGCCATCAGTGCCATGTTGGTGGGAGCATCCTCTTTAGCCATAAAACTCCAATCAAATACAAGTCCATCAATGGCTACCATTGCTTTGGAAGAAGTCTCTTCCTCTCTCTCTTCATAGTGCTTTCTTGATTCCTGGAACCTCTGCTATCTTGATTCCTACCCGTGCTGTCCTGGTTCTCCTCTGCATTCCCTAGCAAAGTGTCCCAACTTATGACAATTGTAACACTCCACTTTTGACTTGTCATACCCAGCAACATCACCTCCACTGATAGTGATCTTCTTTCATGTCTTCTGATAAAACCTCTTGGCCTTCGTGCTTAGCAAAGCTAATTGCCACTTCAAATCCATCTCATCCAAATCATCTTCATGGATCTGTATAAGGTCTTCATGAACAAGTTGAGACCCATTAGCTTGACTGGACAAAAATGCATAGATAGTCTCATCACTTAAACTAACAATACTAGTTTATGAACTAGCAGTACTAACTTTAGGGTTAGTAGTACTAACTTCAAAAGAAGTATTAACCTCCTCTGGACTGCTATTGTTGGGGAATGACACAAGTGACAAGTTCCCAGAACTAGAACTTGAGCTTCTAGTCTTTCTAACCTCCTGTTCAACAATCTTAAAATTGTTGTACATATCATCAAAACTCATGGTGTCTAGATCAGGCTTGTTTCTCCAGACCACCACATGAGTGTTCTATTCAGCAGGCTATGATAATAATTTATTTTATACCTTTTTAAGGGGTCATTTAAGCCTAAAATCGTGTTTATATGATCAAATATTGCCTCAAATCGTTTCTTTTCATATTTTAGGTACTTGGGACGTGATTTTTGGAATTCGGAGCATTTTGGACGTTTTGGGCTAAAAAGTGAAGAAAACAGCAAAGTCACGGAAGACCTGTCAGGAAATACACTTGACGGCGTCACGCCTTAATAGGTGACGCCGTCACTTGAATAATCAGGAGCTTGGGAATTAACACATGTCGCCTCAGTGAACTTTTGAAGACTTTACACCTTGGGGTCAGGTGTAATTAGAAGAAGGACGTCTAGTGTTAAAGTTATAAGAGACGGCTCAGAAGGCTTAAAGCATGATGATGTCAGAACTCCACCTGATTGTGTCAGAAGACAAAGGATGACGGTGTCAGAAGGTCGACTTGCACAAGAAGAAACCCTAATCACGGCGGTCTGACGGCATCAGGATCTATAACCTGACGCCATTAGCTTTGTAAATCTATATATACTTTTCAATTTTTCATTCATTAGTGTGACACTTTGGAGACTCAAACCTTAGGATGAATTTCACAGCTTTTGTAAGGCTTTCATAGCCTCTTTTATTCAATGTTCAATTGAATGTATATGTGTTGTTTGATTATCTGTTTATATTTTCTTTCTTTTAAAATGCTAGCTTAAGTTAAATAGTGTTTGCTTAGATCTAATGAAACACAGTTATTGATTATTGTTGCGTTGTCTATTGTTTAGTTGATTGCTTCACGTTAGGCTAAGAAAACTGGCTGATCTCCCTTGTGTAACTAGCTTGAACGTCTTAGAAAGCGTAACCTTATGTGCAATTAGGTTTTTCTCATTGTATTTAATGCATGAGTTGAGGTTTATGATCTTATGATTGCGTGATTGACTTACGGTTGTAAGTAAAATTGATTTACATAGAGTTGGAGAATGTAGCACACCCCCACGACTGGTATTAAGGAATACAACGCTTCAACTAAAACAACTGCACTGTGACATATAACAATTCAATAAAAGATAACTAGGGAGTAATTAAGTTTAAGTAAACACGTTTGTCTCACTATAAGAAGTTCACTACATTTACTTTTTTTTGTTATTTTAATTTTTGTTTATTATAAGTAGCTTTTAGGTTAGTTGACTAGCAACTAATTCCGCCCACTAATCTAAAAACCAAGATTTTACCTGCTTTCATAAAACATAAAAAAATACAAAAAGAATCATCACCTCACCTTTAAGCTTAAATTGTCATACACTTCAACCTAACGACATTATTCCCCTAGAGAATGATCAATCCCTCGGACATACCTATAATACACTACAATGACCACGTACACTGCCCGGAGGATTGCAAGCTTCTCAAGATTCTTTGAGGAGTAAAACCTTTTGCGTGGCCTCAATCCTTGCATCAAGTTTTTGGCACCGCTGCTGGAGAATAGTTATTGTTTTTGTTGATTTCTATCTCATTTAAGTCTACTCGCTAGATTATAATACAGGTTTAAAACATGGGTTATCCTAATACCTCTTATCATATAGCAAATTCTAACCACACGAATGTAGTCTCAATAGCGGTCTCGGGATGCATCACAAACGCAAGTTTTAGAATCTATATACTACCAGTACACTCATAAGCATCAAAAGTAAATGCTTTTTCCTAATAATCTAAAGGCGAACCTCACATTTTTTGGGTGGAAATTTTTGAGTGGTACCGTTTTTGTGCTAGTCAT
The DNA here is from genome assembly GCA_030686995.1 of Artemisia argyi. Taxonomy (NCBI): domain Eukaryota; kingdom Viridiplantae; phylum Streptophyta; class Magnoliopsida; order Asterales; family Asteraceae; genus Artemisia; species Artemisia argyi. The sequence continues at coordinate 155,635,543 of CM060684.1, forward strand.
ATAATTCCTATCCATGAGACGCTTATTAAGATTAAAGTTTCACTCCTATATGTTGTAAAAAAATTTAAATTTGGTGTTAAAATTACCCTAACAAGTATTTCTCTTAGTTTTATTACACATTTACTGTTAAACAAAACAAACATCGAGCGGAGTTGTAGTTTATAAGGTTTCCCATTTTCCCTCCATACACTTAAACTGAACATTGTCCCCAATGTTCCTAAAAAGGTATAAAAGTAAGATAAAGGAAAGAAAGAAACTAGTATTCCCCTGATTTGCTCAGTATGGACGATGCAAAACTTGGTTAAATCTTCCTCCAAAAAAATAAACTGCAATCACGCTCTTCCAACTTCCTTTTTTTATCTTCTTGTCCAATATAACCTGTGATTAACTAAGAAAACAAAACACGAAACCTCGCATAAAATAGGTGGTAAAATCTATATAAAATTAAATCCTAGAAAGCAGAGTAAGATATAACGTTTGCAAAATAAATGTTTACAGGTTCCTAAAAATTTAAAATTATTTTTTTTTCAAAATTATAAGATTTCCAGCAGAAAAATAAAACCTGGAAAAATTGTGCATATATAATGCCTGACGCCGTCAGGTTGCGAGGCCTGACGCCGTCAGGTATAATTTGACAGAATTTTTATATTTTGTTTCCAAAAAAATTTCTACAAAAATTCAAATTTTAAAACCTGGAAAAACTGTAAAATATTCATTGTGACTCATAATCTTATAACACGTATTGGTTTTGTATAATATGGATCAAAGATGAAAGAATTAGTAGAGAGAAGTTAGAGAGATAAAGTGGAAGGGAACCTTGAGATAAAATGGTGAATATTAGATTAAGGTTGTGAAAGGTCCAACCCTCTCCCTTGGGTGGGAGAGGGTATTTATACTACAATACTTGGTGCTCTATGAAATGAGCTGTAGAGTGAGCTGACAGAGGGTAAAGACCCGACCTATTCTACGAATACTATTTATATATTTTAACTACTAATAAACTACGTAATAACTATAATAAGGATAATTCTACGAGCTACGTAATGCTTAGCAATACTTGAGGTGACCAAGTCTTTAACTGAATAATCGTATTCCTAACAATCTCCCCCTAAGGGAGGTCACCCCAGAAGATAAGTACTGAATTCTTGCATCCTTGAAATCTTGTAGCTCGTAGATTTTGATTCTTCAAAGTCGTGATCTTTGTGCATTCAGCAGCAAACTCTAGAAGACTTGTTTAATGAGTTGGATGATCTTTGGCATTACTTCGAGTTCATCATCCAAATGGGTATTTGCAAGTCATCTTTGAGTAGTAATTTCTCCATGTGATTTGAACATCTTTGTATTGGCATGTTCACACTTGTCAGGATCATGATCTACTGCATCAGAGTTGTGGAAGCATAAATGAGGCCCAATCAATGATCATGATTTCTTAGATCGTGATGTCAAAGTGTGAGCATGTGTTGATAGATCAGCATCTTTTCAGCAATCAACTGCAACCGTCAGAAATTCCTGCAAGTAGACAGTTAGCAACAAATCATCCAGTACTTATAGGTTTGGAAGTAGAGATTGTCAACAGCATAGTGTGAAGACTCCTTCTAATCCTTACCAAGACCGTTCCCAATCGGCAAACCCCCGAGAGGATTTACACGATCTACCTAAGTAAATCAACGACTGGGTGAGTCGCTGGAGTTCACTCCACGACTGTAGATCATTGGTAACCGCCGCGACCACTAAGCGTAATTCACAAGGAATTACCTAAGTGACCTGCTTTCAGAGCTGCTTGATGTTGACCCTAACAGGAATTTCCATTCAATCACTGGGAGTTACTATAGCAACAACCCTCATAAATGTTCTGGCAGATTGCTAACATCTGCGTAGGACTCATGAGTTTACCATTGGTGTCCTTAATGTTGAACAGCCAAGGTAGAAGTAGCACGTGTTCCTATGAGATCTTTTTATGCATCTCGAGGCTCTAGGCTCAATAAGTGCATTTGGTTTTCCTATGCGGAGATTAGGGAGAGGTCTCCTGCTTCAATATCAACCATCTCTAAGAGATATGTCGATAGATTACACCGGTTCCCCGTGAGAATGAAACAAGTTCTTTTAAGAGAACTTGAGTGGCTAGAAGGTTCGGTGCAGTGCGTCACTGGGTCCATGACGTCTTGTCTTCAATACCAATGTCGCCGTAGCAACCATCAGTAGATTATGAATTGAACCCGGTTTCTGCCCTAAGGTTGAATAATTGGAGGGCAATTTCTTTTCACCCTTTCTCATTTCGTTTCTTTTTAATTCTTCAACCCCTTCTTTCTCCATTCTCGCATTTCTCCTTTTTTCATAATCATACATACGGACTTACTAATACTATCTATTTGGTATTGTCCATGGGTAGATCCCTCCGGCTCTGGCGGATCATAGGACAGTTTTCCTAACCTTAGCCACCTTATAACTTCATGACTATCCTATGTTGCCATACACCAAATCATTGAAAATTCTCTCAACGTGTTTATGATTGAGAAACACATTTTGTTAACACATTGAGAGTTTTGTCATTTTCAAATGCTCCCCCTTAACATGTGCTCATATGTATTGATTTGAAAATTTGCACATGTCGGGTAGAGTTGCACTTTTGAATTGATCTACCTTAAGTGAACATGACCGGGCATTCGAGACACGCTTACATCACTAGTTAAACTAGCTTGAAGTTATTACCCGGCCTGATCAAATCCACACAAGGTTTCTTGAAATGGTACATTCTACTCAAACAAGTCCTTTTCGAGACACGCTTACATCACTGGTTAGACCAGCTTGAAGTTATTACCCGTCCAGGACTAGTCCTTTCGATTCATGACAATTATTGTTTCATCAATTCATTGGTGAAGTCTGAGTCTTGCTCACATGGGATGCTAAAGATCCTTTTTCACAAACCATTTGCTCCCCTGCATTGATATACAAAAGAGTTTAGCACATATAGGGGAGCGTTTGTTAAAGTCCAAAACAATCACATTTTATATCAGATTTCGTATTTAAATCACATTTTCTCCCCCGATCAAAAATTTCAAACCATTTGAGATTTGTGATCCCAAGTGATTTAAATAAGTTAGAAAAGTTTGGGAGCAAGATGTGGTCTGATTAAAGATATTCTGATATTGAGACAATTCATTACTCCCCCTCAATCAATGAGGGAGAAGATTAGTGTCAGTTATGATGAGTTTATAAATGATTTAAAGTTTAATGAGAAACTCATGAAATAAATAAATAAAATCATGTACTGACACATAACATTTGATACCACACTACTTATGACGCACAAGATAACTGGTGGTGGTGGTGAAAGAGTTGTTGTCATTGTTGCTACCGATGTTGTTGTTGTGGTGAAATCAAAGCCAGTCAATGAAGTTTAAACATCTGATCAAATGGTTAGAGCAGGAGCAGGCACATTCACATCAGCCATGGAATCTGCATAAGAGTATCAACAAAGATATGCATACATACAGATACACTCTTAATTAACTTCTACCACGTAGCAGCTAGCCTACTCATAATACCATATTCATATCATGATCAAAGAACATTCAAGCAACTCATCAAAATGCTATCTAGTATGAAGAGAAACTGGCAATCATGAACATTCATTGCAAGTTTCTATCAAACATAAACAACAATCACTAACATGGCAACTCACGCATATTTTCAACATTCAAATCAGGAGCTTAGGAATAAGATTCTACCCCGGTAACTACATACCTAAGCAAATCCTGAGAACACGAACACATAATCAACAACAATCACACAATTATCAGCAAACAGCAAATGAAACACAATCAATCAGATTATACGAATGCCAAAGGAGAGAACAAGAGCATCAAACACAATAGTTTTCTAACATCATTAAGATTTTGGATTAAAACATATTTAGGGGATTAAGCGAGGATACCAACGTGAGACAAATGGACCTTTTAGTTACATAAAGCTAGGAAACTATACGCAAATAGCACATAATGCCCTAATCTTTCTAACAACTAACACATTTGGCCATTTAAGATAACCCTTAGTAAGTTCCTCTTCAACTAATACCCCATTAACTACAAAACCTTTTCTAACCATTATGAGACAACCAATAAATCCGTTTGATGATATAAAATTGGAGATCTCTCTCCCCCTCAATTGATGACCCATTGTCATTAATTGAGTGACAAATTTTATGAAGTATCTAAGACTGATTGATTTACAAGCAACACGTTACCACCATGTATCATTCAAATAATTTTCCAAAGAATTATAAAAGAAAATTATTTGTTTTGATAAAAAGAAGACTTCTCTTCTTAAACAAGAAATAATGCCTGAAACGTACATTAGATCGGAAAGGCACAAATATAAAGTAATTCACGTCTTTGTTAGGAACAGTTGTCTTTATGGCGACGGACTTTCCCCAATATAAAGACCGGGTTGCTATCTGAAGTAATAGAAAACCATCTTGAAAGAATATTTTTAGAAACGACATGTTTTAGAAAAACATTATTAAAAAGAAAAAGAAAAAAAACTCTTGCTCAAGCATATGTATGTTTCCGTGTCATTATTGAATGACATTTCTAGAAATGTACATAATATTGATTACACAAGAGACATGTCGTAAGAAGAATATTTTTGGATTTTAAGATTTTTCAGTTTTTTTATGGTTTTTATAGGTTATATATTTTTCTATTTTCCTTTTTGTATTCAACTATGTACAAAGGATATGTGAAGTAAATCCTTTTACTCCTCATTCTCTTCCTAAAGGCTTATGAGAGATTCTGACGTAAGACTCTTCATTCCAAGTCGCGGAAGAAAGAATAGCAATCTTTCTCGTGGAAGAGCCTTTGTAAATAAGTCAGCCAGTTGAAATTCTGTCATCATGAAGTAAAGTTCCACTACCCCATTCTCATCTTATTCCACCACACCTTAGGAGGATCCGTTTCCCAGGAGAAACTTTGACAGTGTATCAAACGATGCCCTAGGCGTCTGTTTTAGGCCAAAGAGAGCCCTTTTCAGACGATAGACATGGTTAGGACGATCAAAATATACAAATCTTTCCGGTTGACTGAAGTAAAGAACTTTATTCAGCTCGCCATTTAGAAATGCAATTTTCATATCCATTTGATAGACCGTCATGTTCTGACTTGCAGCATTGGCGAGAAAAATTCTGATAGCTTCAATACGAACAACCAGAGCGAAAGATTTCACTAAATTAATGCCTTCCTGTAGACGATATCCCTTAGCAGCAAGCCTTGCCTTGTTTTCAGAACGACATAATGCTCATCAAGTTTCACTTTGAAGATCCACTTAGAGCTATAATCATTGCACAGTCTGGAGGTAGTACCAATTCCCATACTTCAAGTCGATCGAAAATGCGAGCTTCATCTTGCATCGCATTAACCCAACAGTCTTTAGAGATAGCAGTCTTGAAATCTTTGGGTTCGAATTTGGATAGTATGGAATTATAACAGCACCACAAGGCATGGGTGGTAAATTTCCTTCGTGTGAACACCGGTTGAGACGGATATCCAATAATGTTGTCAATCGGATGATCCTATATTCCTTTTCTGAGATGTTCATGTGGATGTAGGTAGGAACATGAAGAAGCCTTGTTAGTATTCCTTGAAGAGGATGTCTCAGAAGAAGGTTCATGAGCAAACAGGTTTTAGTACGGAGCATCTCCAAGAGGAGCAAATGAATTCACTTCAAAAGAATTGTCGACTGCAGTGCCTTGATGTACTGAAGGAGATTGAAGGTTTGACGATGATGGTGAGTAACTTGAAGATTGAGCATCTTGATCAATTCAAGTAGACACTGATGGACCATTTGAGTTGTACAGAATTGGAGCTACGGCAGCTGGTGGTGTTAGTGTATCATCAGTCGGTGTCTCAAAGTATTCATCAATCATTTGGTCAAACTAGATCTTCAAATGCTCATTTGTAGGTGGTACATAAGGTACATGCAGGAGTGAGATTCTGTACAAGACCTGAACTGATTGATTCAGGAGACAAAAGTTTAAACGCGGGTCCTGCACTGATGTGTACAGGAGCCATTTGCTCAGTCAGCTCAAAGAGTGTGACGTGAATGGTTACCAAGATTTATCGGGTTCGATTGTTGTAGATTCTGTATCCTTTACTATCTGGAGCATAACCAACGAAGAATCCCATATCAGCTTTAGCTTTTAACTTTCCCAGATATTGACTGTCATTCGTAGGGTAGCATAAAGCACCAAACTCAAATAGAAAAGAGAGATCCGGTTTCTTGCCATGAATCAGCTCATTTGGAGTTTTGTTGTGAAGAGTATGTATCAAGTATCGGTTTTGGGTGTAATAAGCTGTAGCAATTGCTTCCGCCCATAGAAACATCGGTGCGTTGGAGAATATTAGCATGGTTCGTGCAGCTTCTACAAGAGAATAGTTTCGTCTTTCAACAATTCCATTCTACTGAGGAGTGCATGGGATACTTTACTGATGGGAGATGCCAATACTTTCGTAAAATTGAACGAGTTGTTTGATGATTGATTGTACAATATTTTGCACTACCAGGCCTTCGATGGTGATCAAAGGAAAATGAGGGGTGTTGTGATTGCGCCAAGCTTGGATATAACCTGAAATAAGAAATACTAAAACACTACGTTAAGTGATTGCGCAGGGGTTGGACCCTGCGAACCACCTCCGGCGTGTGAATAAGTGTTTGGTATGGGAGTTTAAATATATGCGTAGTAAAGTAAGGTGAGATAGATTGCATACCAGATTTGTCATCGTCGGACTATTTATAGGTGAAGAAAACGGTCCTGGAGAGTGGTCACACGTTTGATGGAGATCATGGGGGCGTCCCATGATTTGTGGTAACCGCTAGAGGTTAGTGCCCCACTCCTCCGGGTTTAGCGGGGGTGCTAAGGAGGAAGAGACGACGTGGTTAAGACTTGGTCTCCCAATATTGGACTTGGCATTGTTCCGTCCATAAAACTTATCGAGAGATACCCCGAAGGGCTTAATCCTTCGATTGGCGAATTCCCACTTGGTAACTAGATCGTTGATGATTAGTTTTACGCCAAGGAAAGTTTTAGGAGGCTAGCCAGAGCCTTCAATTATGTAGGTTGCGATTATAGTCGAAGGGGTGTCCTTCGAGTTAATCGGAGGGTACATCATCAAGCCCCCAAGTTGAAAGTTAGATATGCACAAGAATATGTGGCTTACAACTCTATCGTCAATTGAACTAACCGTGTTAGCTCGTAGGGCCTTGCAAAAGAGATTAACTTCACAAAATACACATTAAATGCGCTTAAATATTACCTAACAACTCACATTGAGCCTACAGTAGCAATATCCTTGGTAAACAAAAACGTCCCTTCAAATTTTGAAAACCCAATGGAATCCGGATAAGTACACAAGACACGTGTATGGTTATGATCAAAAAAGATAGGCGGTATAAATGTTTATCACCCTAACCCTAAATCATTTTTACATTGCGCCCAAAATTGTGTTTCATCACTGTGTGCGTATCTTGGTCAAAATCTACACACATCATCACGTTTTATTAATCCACGCAAGAAAAAAGGTAAATTTGCTCTTTGTTAAACTATTTTATCGTAGAGGTAGCTGTCTTCGTCAAACAATATGGCTAAAAATAACAAATTCGTGATTAGAGAACAAAAATGCACTTTATTAAAAAATGAGTTACGCACTTTTCTTGAGGATTATCCTATTCCGAAAGAATTTAAGATCATGCTCCCTAGTAAGAATCAAACAATATTTGATGCTCCTACAGGATATGTGGGTCTGTACACCCATGCCTTTAAATTGGCAAAATTTAGAATACCTATCCGCCCTTTGATTTTAGAGTTTATGCAATACTATCAAGTTCACATCTCTAGGTTCAACCCATTTGACCTAGCTAAGTTAACAACATTCATAGTGATGTGTAAAGCTTATGGATATGAGCCTACACTTACAGTGCTTAGAGGTTTTACGAACCTGTACCCGGGTGGGGAGTGGTTAACTTTGGCAAAAAGAGGTGACCCTGATGTCCCAACTATATTGTTAAAGCCTTTTACAAATATAACGGACTGGAAAGGGAGTTTCTTTTACATACAAGATACAATTATACCTTCAGAGTACCCTGCTTTGGTGAACGAAGCATACAGGTTTGTTAAAAAACATTTCAAAGATGAGTTGCCTTACACTGTTCGAAGGAATCCATTGTACCAGCGTCTTGTTCGCCATCCAGTGAATGTTCAATCTTTCCCCGAGCCCATCTTGTACGTGGCTGGTATTGTTGACCACTGGGAGGGTTCCCCTATGAAGCCTGAAATTGTTTGTGATGGAAAAAGTATGTATACTCTTTATTTAAATACATTTGAACAACTTATCTGATGATATTTATTTGCGTTCTTTCGTGTTGCAGGAATGTCTTTCCGAAATTCGTTGTTGCTGATGGTGCTAAAGAGGCTAGCTTCCTTCCAAAGAATCCTGAGGGGGTTAGTTATGGTGTTGGTTCACCTTCCGTGTCTGTGAACAATCAAGAAGAGTATGCCCACATGGTGGAGCCCATAGCTTCCCTGCAGCCTTCCAAACCAGAGAAAAAATCGAAGCCTATGGTGACAGAGGAGACTTCTCAATTGGTGGAGAATGTTGCTGATGCGTGGGAATTGCACCAGGCTTTACCTCTCGAGGGATCTCGAGAAGCTTACAACCCCCACCAGGCAGTGTACCTGATCGTTGTAGTATATTATAGTGACAAGTACCGGGGGATTGATCGTTCAACTCAGGAATAGTGTCGTTAGGATTGAAATTGATCTAACTAGGTCTAATGGTGAAGGATGATTCTTTTTTGTATTTTTATATTTTATGAAAAGCAAGTAAAAATCTCGGGTATTGGAAGGAGGGGCGGAATTAGTTGCTAATCAACTAACCCAAAAGCTACTAATTAAACTAATGTGCAAGAAAACTAAACTAAAGTTCTACAAGATAAGTGAAGCATGTCTACCCATGATATGTTACTCCTTGCTAGCTATCCAATTCTACCTATTGAATTGTTACACCTTGTTTTAATTGACGGGTTGTATTCCTTAATACCATTCATGGGGTGGCGTACTTACTTCCCCAATCCTATAAGCTCCTACTTCACTCCTATGTCGAGCCGGCAAGAAGCTCCTAACATGGGATCATTAGAATTTAGTCATGCATTAAATACAACCAATAAAACCTAGTACACATCGGTTCATGTTTCCTAAGACGTTCAAGCATGTTACCAAATGGAGATCTGCCAGTTTTCTTAAGCCTAACATTGAAATCATTCAATCAAAACAAGAATCAATAGGAAACAAGAATTATAAACTAAACCAACTAGATCTATTGAAGTTGTCACGCCTTAATTGATGAAGATAGACACACACATCAACAAGAAATCAATGAGATCTAATCAATTATATACAAGTTTCAGATAATCATAAGTAGACACAAGGTGAATTAGTAAATCATCATCAAAGAAGAGCAAACAACAATGATAATGGAAAACATAATTAAGATAGAATCATCAAACCAATACATGATGTTTTTGGAGTGATTGAAACCCTCTAAGTTTCTGGAAAAACACCTACCTAAACCCAGGAATCGACCTTAGGGTTTAGAGCTTACAAAAAGTGAAGTTATGATGTTATATTTATAGGTATGTTTTCTGTCGGCCCATCTTGATGGCGTCAGCTCGTTCTCTTGACGCCGTCACGACCATTTTTTCACCAAATTGTAGATCTCTTCGTCCTCTTCGCGTGGGCTTTTGAATCACCTCAATCCGAGTTCGTATGCAAAAGTTATGACCAAAACAATATCAGCTACTCCGCGCGCAAGTTTTGACAAGTTAACACGTGACGGCCTTGGGTGACGTCTTCACGTTTCTTCTGGGCCGTCACCACTTTTACTCTTGACGCCGTCAGGATTTCCTTCTTGACGCCGTCATACACTGTTCTCAGCATGGAAAATTAAGTCTTTGGCGTTTTCTTCACTTTTATGCTCCAAAAACGTCCGAATTGCTTCATTTTCTAGATTTCACTCCCAAAGTACCTAAAATCACAAAAGGAACGATTTAGGGTAATATTTGATCAAATAAATTCAATTCCGGGCTTAAATGATCCCTTAAAAGTGGTTCATTTTTCGCCTCATCAGTTGCTGAGTCCGATGACCCTCTCTCCGAGGATGATCAGGTGACTATTATTGGCTCCTCTTCTGGCATAGCTGACAGGGTTCGAAACAGGAAAGGTACGAGTGCCAAGCCTGTGAAGCCTACTCCCAAGAGAAAATTGATATTGCCAACACCTCCCTCCAGGAACACCAGGCAGAAGGGTCAGATTATTACCAAGAAAGCTGCTGAAGCATTGGATGAAGATATCCATGTGATGAGGCGAAAAATGATCCGTTTTTAGGGGGTCATTTAAGCCCGAATTCGAATTTATTTGATCAAATATTACCCTAAATCGTTCCTTTTGTGATTTTAGGTAATTTGGGAGTGAAATCTGGAAAAGGAAGCAATTCGGACGTTTTTGGAGCATAAAAGTGAAGAAAACGCCAAAGTCTTAATTTTCCATGCTGAGAACAGTAGGTGACGGCGTCAAGAGTAACTCTCTGACGGCGTCAAGAGCAAAATTCCATGACGATCCAGTAAATATTTGACGGCGTCACAAAGGTAGGGCGTCAAGAGTAAAAGTCATGACGGCCTGGAAATGATTAAGTCTTGACGGCGTCAAATGTAGATCAAGGCAGTCCGAGAATAGTTTTGGCGGTGAGGTGACGGCGTCACAATGTTGGTCTTGACGCCGTCAGACCCCTTTTCCTATATATAGTTTTCTAATTTTCACATTAAAAAGGAGAGAAGTTTTGGAGAAACCCTAAGTACGAACTTGGTGCGAATTTTACAGGTTTTTCAAGGGTTCCAAGCCCTTGATACCTTTCATGTGTAATTGAGATAAGTGTTCTTTTAATTCAATCAATATGTCTATGTGTTGGTTGTCTATATCTTGTTCTTGTCTTAATTCCATCATGCTAGGCTAGATCTATCTTGTGTTTGCTTGGATCTAATGAAACCTAGATGTTAATTATGTGTTGATTACTTGTTTATACTTGTCTTGGATGAATGATTTATATGTTAGGCTTAAGAAAACTGGCAGATCTCCAATTGGTAACATGCTTGAACGTCTTAAGAAACATGAACCGACGCGCACTAGGTCTTTATTGGTTGTATTTAATGCATGAGCCACTGTTTACAATCCCTATAGTTGTGCTGGGCATGGTGTAGGAGGAGATAAGAGCTCATAGAATTGGGGAGTTAAGTGTGCCACCCCATGAATGGTATTAAGGAATACGATCCGTCATCCATGCAATTATAACAAGTAATTAACATGTAAAAGATGTCTATGGAGTAGTGAAATCTAAGTAAACACATTTTCTCCACTTACTGCTCACAACTTTAGTAAAATTTAGTTTATTTTCATTTTTAGTATTTTATTTTGATTGCATCTTTAGTATTGGGTTAGTTGATTAGCAACTAATTCCGCCCAAATCCTTCAACCCCGAGATTTTTAATTGCTTTCTATAAAATATAAAAACACAAAAATAATCATCCCTCACCTTTAGAACTAGTATTTAGGTTTTCTAATCCTAGCGACACTATTCCTAAGCTGAACGATCAATCCCCCGGTACTTGTCACTATACTATACTACAACGATCAGGTACACTGCCTGGTGGGGGTTGTAAGCTTCTCGAGATCCCTCGAGAGGTAAAGCCTGTTGCGATTCTCACGCATCAAGTTTTTGGCGCCGCAGCCCGGGGAATAGTTATTGTCTAGGTTAGAATTTCTTTTTATTAGGTCTACTTGCTAGATTCCTTTCTAGTAAGATTTTATTTTTATTTTTTAGGTTTTCTTTAGTCTATCTTATTTGTTTGTGCCTTTGTTCGTAACCATCCGACATCATGGACAACGGGAACATCTTTGAACCCGTCATCCCACCGCAACAAAACCCACCATTAGAACCCCTTAGGCCCCGAACCTTAGGAGAGTATTCCCGACCTAGCCACCAAGGCTACCGAAACACCATTGAGATCACCGGAGCCAATGTGACCCCCTTGCGATCCGACACCATCCGGTTGGTGCAAAGCGGATGTGCATTCCATGGACTTCGTTCCGAAGATCCAAACCATCATCTTAAGGACTTCCTCAAAATCGTAGATTCCATAGACCTAGATGTTGCAACTAGAGAGACAACCCGATTACGCCTATTCCAATTCTCTCTACGGGATCAAGCTAGTCAATGGCTTGAGCGTTTACCCACGGGATCCATCACCACATGGGATAACCTCACCAATCGCTTCCATACTCAATTCTTCCCACCGGGGAAGACTGCAATGCTTAGAAATGACATTCTGATGTTTGAACAGCAGCAGGGTGAAACTTTCTACGAAGCTTGGGCCCGTTTTAAGGATCTCCTCCATAAGGTCCCTCATCATGGTATAAACCGTTGGTTATTAGTCCAGATTTTCTACGACCATGTTGACTATCACACTAAGCGCACAATTGATAGGGCCGCGGGAGGTAAACTACGTGATAAGAATGCCGAGGAGTCTTGGGCAGTTATCGAGGAGCTCACCACTGATAATCAGGAGATGTGGGAGTTTAATCATACAGTAAAAGCGGCTATCAATGCAGTCTCAACATCTGGAAGGACCACCGAAATCCCCGATGAACTCCTATGCAAACTCGAGGCAAAAGTTGACTATTTTGAGGAAAGGCAAAGGAGGCCTTTAAGTCCTAGACGAGCTACTGTCAATTCTGTCTCAAAACCAACTTCGGCACCATTATCTGAGTCGCCTTCTAGAGAAAATGTCGAGACTTTTCAGAACTATACCCCACCTTGTTCCCCTCCCAAGGAACTTAGCTTGGAGTTTGAAGCTAGGATGAGAGAATATATGGCAACTCACTCAGATCGGCTTGCTAGATTCGAGGAAGCAGTTTATAAGCAAAAAGAGGAGATGCAGGAGAAAATGAATGAGATGATGAGTCTATTAGAGGAGTATGCCAACCAGAGAACCCCCGAAAGAATACTACTAAGGAAAGAAAGCGCCACTCCCACCACCCAATTTGTTAACTCCATCACCATTGTCCAAAAGGATAACGAGAAGGTAGAAACTCCTGCTAAACAGACCTTAGAAAAACCACCAGAATCCCAACCTTTGAGTTACTACCTGAAACATGATATAAACAAAAACACCATAACAAATTGGATTAAGGGTGATGGGCGTAACCAACCCTCCAAACAGGTTTCTGAGAAAGAAGGAGAAGTGAAAGATGAGTATGATACGCTACCTGGAGGATCAGTATTTGAGAGGCTATTGGTACAAAAAGTGGCTACTAAGAAGATAGCATGTGGGAACTTTGAGATACTAACGAGCATCGGGGACTTGAAACATCTTAGTGCTTTTGCCGACCAAGGATCGGAAGTAAATCTTATGCCCCTAACTATTTACATCCAACTAACGTCAAAAATGCCAGCCCCTACTCGTGTTAGGTTATCTCTCGTTGGACACTCGTACGTATACCCCCTAGGAATCGCAGAAGATGTATTAGTTAATGTCGCAGGATTCATGTACCCCGTTGATTTTATGATCATCGATGATAAAGGAGATGGATGCATGCCAATAATCCTTGGGGCACCATTCCTCGCCACCGCTAGGGATGTCATTAAGTATGAAGGTAGGAAGATTGAGCTTAAATCTGGAAAAAGAAAGATTAGCTTCCCCATGACCCCGCGAAGTGGGCATGAGAATTTGAGTTGGAGAAAGATCAAAAACAACATTGGCACGACACCCATTCGTGTTCAGAATACAATTCTTGCATGGGAGGCAAGAATCAAAAGCTATAAGAAAGCCAAAAATGAAAGAAGAAAAAGCAATAAGGTTCAGAACGAATTCGAACATACTCGACCCGCAGAAAATCATATACCATTTGAGGAAGGGAACTTGGTACTCTTGAGACACTTGGAAACAACAATACCACCCGATAAACCAAGTCCTTGGTGGTATGGGCCATTCACAATCGAAGGTGTGAGCCAAGATGGGGTAGCTAACTTGAGAAGTAAATTAGGTGGAATGGTGATTGCGAGTATCGACAGATTGAGGCACTACCACCATAACAGTAATGATCACAACTACATGGGGTATATCATTTCAAGGGATGAGATCACGTAGTAACCCATGACCTTGAGTCTAGCTACAAGACTCGTAAATAAAGAAAAGCGCTTCTTGGGAGGCAACCCATGTTTTGTGTGATTTTGTTTGTTTGTTATTTGCTTCCGTATGCATGCTTAATTTTTATTGTTGGTAGATCATGTTTCTAAACTAAATAGTGGAAATACTTTACTTTGTTGTTTTGGCCTAGTCTTAACTCCACTTAAAGGTATTTTTGCAAAAGATAAGTGTAAGGGGAAACCCCAAATATGTTTTCAAGAAACAAACCGATCATGATTCTCCACAATATTAAGTGAACATGTATATTCGTATTTGTTAGAGTCAAATGCTTGTATTGAGTCATAATGAAGTTTTGCAGGATTTTCCAGGAAGTAAGATCAAGTTTTTCCAGAAATTTTCCGGAAACTTAACATAAGAATTTCTGCAGGTCACTTCTGACGGCGTCACGAGATAACTCTTGACGGCGTCAAGTGTAAAAATCTGGAAATTTTACCAGTTTTGTTTTTCTAACGGAGTCTTATGGTTTTTGTGAATTATTAAGTTTCATAATCTCCAGGAGATCTGCAAACTTCATTCCACAAGCATTATATCTTATCTTGTTTTCTAGGATTTAGTAACTTATATAGGATGCCGCCGATTTTACGCGAGGTTGTCTTGTCTATTTTATCAGGTTTTACAGGTTATGTATGACAAGAAGATGATTTATATTCTGGAAGGGAAGCTTTGATTGTTCATTCTCTTAGAGGAAGATTTAACCTGGCCACCTTATTATCCATACCGAGCGAATCAGGGGAGTATTTGATTTCATTCTCTTTACTTTTTCACTTTTACATTCTTTACTTGAACATTGGGGACAATGTTCATCTTAAGTGTAAGGGGAGGGTAAAAAGATGATACCTTACATATGCACTTTCGCTTGAGTTTGTTTTGTTTAATGGTAGATGTGTAATAAAACTGAGAAATACTTGTTAGTGCAATTTTAGCGCCAAATTTAAATTTTTTTACAACATTTAGGAGTGAAACTTTAGCCATAGCAAGCGTCTCATGGATAGGAGATTGTATGACTAGCACATAACCGTATATTCAGAAAAATTTTCCACCCAAATATGTGAGGTTCGACTTTAGATTTGATAGGAAAAGCATTTACTATTAGTGCTTATGAGTGTACCGGTAGCATTTAGATTCTAGAACTTGCGTTAGTGATGCATCCCAAGACCGCTAGTGAGACTACATTCGTGTGGTAGGATTTACTACATGATAAGAGGCATTAGGATCACCCTTGTGTTAAACCCGTATTATAATTACTTGACCATTTAAGTCATATTACTTGGCTAGTTAAGTCAACTAATTTTTTCCCACACCTTTAGCGTTGTACTCATTTTTAGTACACGAAACCCCTAGTACACCCCTCCGAGCCTATCTTTTTGTTTCTAACTTTAAGCATTTTACTTAAAGGAAGAATTTGTTACACCCCACTTAAATGTACACCTAAATCGCCTTAGCCTTCCGTGTATGCGCTCATTTTTAGTGCATTATTGTTATTTGTTAAACCCTAAGTTAACTATCTAATTGATTACATGGTTGCTAAGTCGAGTCATATCCTTGTACATATTGTTTTGGGACGATTAGGACTCATGGGTAAAGTACTTATTTATGGAGTAATGGGGAAGAGCATCATTTATTACCCCCATATGTGCGTTAATCTTAAAAGTGCTCCAAGTGTTTTGATTTTCTTAATTCGAGTCATTAGATTAGTTAATTGTAAAGTACGTAAAGATTCAAGTGTAAGGGGAATGTTCATTCCCTATGATGTATTATTTTGGATGGTAGGGTAAGAGTGTTTGTCAAAAAAAAAAAAAAAAAAAAAAAAAAAAAAAAAAAAAAAAAAAATCGAAAAAATCAAGAAAAAGAAAAAAAATAGAAAAAGGAAAAAGAGAAAAAAACATACGGACTACCATCCCTTTTCATTCTATGTTTTTGTTATTTTTCATTTATTAGCTTAAGTCGAGTCTAGTCTTGGCTTAGCAACGCCATATGGTACGTGTAATTGACTAAGATTGTTAACTCGCCACCAGTAAAACTTCCTTTATCCAACAAAACCGTGTATTTCATATCCCTACACCTAACATTACAACCCTTTAAAAGACCTCTTTGATAGTTTATCCTAGGTGCTTACGCCATGTGGTGGAGGTTTGATCATTTCCCAAGCCTATGGTAATCTATTTTGCTATGACAGGTAGTGAGAGATATCTTCCGTTTCCATATTGTAATTTACACTTTATTACACCCGAGAGATGTGAGTATCTAAACACTATTTGTGAGGTGCTAGTGTATGACCTCCGTGCTTGTCTATTGGTCTTTAGTGGAACGAATATTTGTTGTAATTACTTTTATATTAGTGTTAAATGACCCCTAACTTGTATTTTGACTAGAATAAAAGCGCATTTGCTTGAGGACAAGCAAATCTCAAGTGTAAGGGTATATGATGAGGCGAAAAATGATCCGTTTTTAGGGGGTCATTTAAGCCCGAATTCGAATTTATTTGATCAAATATTACCCTAAATCGTCCCTTTTGTGATTTTAGGTACTTTGGGAGTGAAATCTAGAAAAGGAAGCAATTCGGACGTTTTTGGAGCATAAAAGTGAAGAAAACGCCAAAGTCTTAATTTTCCATGCTGAGAACAGTAGGTGACAGCGTCAAGAGTAACTCTCTGACGGTGTCAAGAGCAAAATTCCATGACGATCCAGTAAAGATTTGACGGCGTCACAAAGGTAGGGCGTCAAGAGTAAAAGTCATGACGGCCTGGAAATGATTAAGTCTTGACGGCGTCAAATGTAGATCAAGGCAGTCCGAGAATAGTTTTGGCGGCGAGGTGACAGCGTGACAATGTTGGTCTTGACGCCGTCAGACCCCTTTTCCTATATATAGTTTTCTAATTTTCACATTAAAAAGGAGAGAAGTTTTGGAGAAACCCTAAGTACAAACTTGGTGCGAATTTTACAGGTTTTTCAAGGGTTCCAAGCCCTTGATACCTTTCATGTGTAATTGAGATAAGTGTTCTTTTAATTCAATCAATATGTCTATGTGTTGGTTGTCTATATCTTGTTCTTGTCTTAATTCCATCATGCTAGGCTAGATCTATCTTGTGTTTGCTTGGATCTAATGAAACCTAGATGTTAATTATGTGTTGATTACTTGTTTATACTTGTCTTGGATGAATGATTTATATGTTAGGCTTAAGAAAACTGGCAGATCTCCAATTGGTAACATGCTTGAACATCTTAAGAAACATGAACCGACGCGCACTAGGTCTTTATTGGTTGTATTTAATGCATGAGCCACTGTTTACAATCCCTATAGTTGTGTTGGGCATGGTGTAGGAGGAGATAAGAGCTCATAGAATTGGGGAGTTAAGTGTGCCACCCCATGAATGGTATTAAGGAATACGATCCGTCATCCATGCAATTATAACAAGTAATTAATGTGTAAAAGATGTCTAGGGAGTAGTGAAATCTAAGTAAACACATTTTCTCCACTTAC
This sequence comes from Artemisia argyi, assembly GCA_030686995.1. Classification (NCBI taxonomy): domain Eukaryota; kingdom Viridiplantae; phylum Streptophyta; class Magnoliopsida; order Asterales; family Asteraceae; genus Artemisia; species Artemisia argyi. The sequence goes on from CM060684.1 coordinate 155,653,331, forward strand.
TGCTCACAACTTTAGTATAATTTAGTTTATTTTTATTTTTAGTATTTTATTTTGATTGCATCTTTAGTATTGGGTTAGTTGATTAGCAACTAATTCCGCCCAAATCCTTCAACCCCGAGATTTTTAATTGCTTTCTATAAAATATAAAAACACAAAAATAATCATCCCTCACCTTTAGAACTAGTATTTAGGTTTTCTAATCCTAGCGACACTATTCCTAAGCTGAACGATCAATCCCCCGGTACTTGTCACTATACTATACTACAACGATCAGGTACACTGCCTGGTGGGGGTTGTAAGCTTCTCGAGATCCCTTGAGAGGTAAAGCCTGTTGCGATTCCCACGCATCACCATGGTAAGTACATGTTTTATTGATTTGACAGGGATATGTGTATATGTCTTCTAATTGATTGTATATTCCTTAGGTCTTCCGAATACCAAAGAGCTTCCTGATGCCTCTGCTTGCCATCGCCTTGCGTTGCATATTACCCCTCCGAGCTGGAAGTCTGTGCTAACCAACATGCCCATTGAGGAGTTGTGTGATCTACACAACAAAAGCTATACGAGGCAAGCTGTTCTGGACAATCATCTCAATTCTCGAACAAGGGAAGTGGTACAAACCCTTGCTTCTACTAGGGAGAAGATGGATGTGATTCTGGCAAGAGAGAAAAAGAAAGATCAGGAGTTTACAGAGGTTCAAGCTAAGTGTGAAGAATCCTTGAGAGATATTGAGCAGAATCCCCTTGTTCAAGACCTTCGTTCTGATATAGTAGGGTTGGAGAAGGAATTGAACAAAATGAAGGTGGAGTGTAAGAGGCTTCGAAAGGAGGAGGCAAAGGTTGTAGGTTACAAGGAAGAAATTGCTGAGCTAGAGATCAAGTGTCGGGACCTCGAAGAGGAGAGGACGAAGCTGGGTGAGCTGGAGATCAAGCTTCGTGAAGATCTCGATGGCCTCAGGCGCAAATACAATGCGCTTAAAAAAGATAGGGCTGCTGTTTTCTCGAAAGTCATCCCCTATATAGCCATGGAGTTATATCACAGCGATGAAGTTGGGAAGATGATAGGTGATGTTGTAAATGCTGCCATCTATCATGGGAAATGCACTACTTTGAAGGAAATTGCTGCGACTGGAAAGCCGGTGGACTTATCTGAGATATCCTACTACCGTGCCACTCATAAAGCAGAGTATGATAATGCAAGCAACCTCCTCGCAACTGCAGAGTACCCCTTCCTTGTTGATGCTACCAAAGATCCCATGGCTTCGGTTGAGACGCTTCTTTCGAGGAAACCGCGCAGGGTGAAGCCTATGGCTGTGAGCAAAAAGAGCACTCCTGCGAAGCCTGCATCTGTGAAAGCAGCCCCTGAGGAGCCCTCGTCCCCAAAGTTGGCCGTCGAGAAGTCTCAGTCTCCAGGTAAAGGTTCAGCTGTGCAGCCGTCCTCTCCGAAGATTGATTCAAAAGAAGCTTCTCCTAACAAGGTCAGTTCTGAAACCCCCCAAGTTCAGCATGAAAATCTCTCATCTCCTGGTAAGTGAAGGTTGCAGTGTTTGCAGTTATTTGGCCCCAAGGGTGGTATGTACCCTTTAAAACAATGTTTGTTTATGTCCTATGGTTTCTGAACAATTTATGTTTCTGTTGCATGTGAACTATTATCATCTTTTGAGCAGCATCGATGCTGCGTACTAAATATTAATGGGTGTATTTCCCATCTTTGTTTATGTATGCTTTTCTCTTCTTCGTTTATCTAAATAAACGTTATTATACATCCTAAAGCTTAGAATAACTAAGCCTTATTGTGTGTATTTTGACCAAGGTTTTATAACAATCGTATATGTTGACATAAATAATGCCTAAAAACATTATTAGCATGTTATCAATATCTCTATGTTTTAATTATCACAAAATATAAACTCATAGAACTAAAACTTGTGACATAAACAAGTATTTAGTGATTAATATTTCTCTTTACATCCAAATCACTTAAGGTATGAATAAACAAAGTGTTTAGTGTATTTTATGATCAAAAGGAAAGTTTAATTAAGCATTACAAAGTTTATTTAATTATATAAACATATTATATATTTTTGAAAAACACTTTTGGTAATAAAGAAAAATGTTTTATTCATACTAAATATATGAATTCAAATTTTTAACCAAAATCAGTTAGTTTTTCACCAAATAAACTTTCCCCACTAAAAGACAAAGAATCTGGCCGTTTCAGCTGGGCGGCCCCCTTAATTATAAAGGGCGGTCCCCTTAATTTTAAGGGGACCGGCCACGCTCCTCTGTCAGATTCTTTTGCCTATAAATACCACCTTAAACCTGGATTTTTTCCTCACCTTTTGCACTACAAAACTTTCTGATCTAGATCCAAATCTCCTTTCTTTTATCCTTTGATCATAAGTATATAAATTCTTTGTTTCAAAGTGATCCAACCTTCATCCTCTCAAGTGCAAGAGAAGAATAATTCTATCCCTCAAGACAAGAAGTATTACAACTTGTTGTGATCTCCACATCCAAGTTGTTGGTGTATCATCAAAGATCATTTACATTATTCTTTGTGAAGATTGTTGTGAATATTTGATTGTAGATAGTTGTGTTAGATATTGATTGTGTGATTAGTTAGTAGCTTGGTGTGAAGAAGATAAGCTAGGTACTAGATTGGTGTGAAGAAGATAGGTGTGGAGTAGTTAGTTGTGAAGTAGATAGATTTGAAGAAGTTGTATAGAAGTTGTGACTTAGGTGTGACGAAGTTGTGGTGTGAAAAGTGGTGTGTAGATTGGTGTGTATATTGGTGTGTACGGTTTTCTCCGCCATAAGGGAGCTTGTTGATATGGTGAAGAAAACTCTCGAGTTAGGTGCTCGGGGAGTGGAGTAGGGCAAGGAAGGTGTCCTTGTAGCCGAACCAATATAAATCTCTTGTCTCGCGGTTCGATCTTTCCATCTCTTACTTATTTCATTACTTATCATTACAATATATTGTGTAGTATTAATTGTTTATATTGTACAAGACTTGAGATCACATATTATCGAATCTAAGTTTTTTAAAAGCTAAGCAAAACTCTAAAACTAATTTTTATAACTAAGCAAAAAGACGTAAAACTATTCAACCCCCCTTCTAGTTTTCCACAATTGGTATCAAGAGCCACGTCTAGCAAGATTTTTAAAATATATTGTATTTTAAAACTTGTAACGATCTATGGAATCTGAAAAATATTTAGAAAGGCAATCTATTCAAAGACCACCATTATTTGAAAGTGATGGATTTTTATATTGGAAAAATAGATTCGAAACGTATGTGAAATCAAAAGATCTTGATCTTTGGCATATTATTACCTTTTGTGATTTTCCTCCTATTCAATATAATGTTGAAACTAAAATGAATGAAATTGTATCTTTTGAAAAACAAAATGATGATTTGAAAAAGAAATTAGCAAAAAATAATGAGGCTAAAATGGTAATTTATAATGCGTTACCACGCAAAGAATATGAAAGAATTTTTATGTGTAAAACCGCCAAAGAAATTTGGGATTCTTTACTAATTACTCACCAAGGTAATAGCCAAGTCAAAGATAATAAAATAGATCTTCTTGTACAACAATATGAACAATATACGATTCCGGAAGAGGAATCAATTGATAATCCTTTTGCTAAGTTTAACACTATCATCACAAGTTTAAAAGCACTTGATGAGACATTTTCTAGTAAAAATTGTGTTAGGAAATTTCTTAGGGCATTGCATCCAAAATGGCGAGCTAAGGTCACGGCAATCGAAGAATCAAAGAACTTGATGACGTTATCACTAGATGAACTAATTGGCAACTTGAAAGTTCATGAAGAAATCATAAGAAGAGATTCGGAAACGGTCAAAGTCAAGAAAGAACAAACCAAATCAATTGCTCTAAAAGCCAAAAAGGAACCTAGTGATGATGATGATTCAAGTGACGAAAGTGAAGACGAAGAATATGCAATGGCCGTAAGAGAATTCAAGAAGTTCTTCAAGAGACGAGGAAGATTCACTAGATCATCACGAGACGAAAGAAAAGCATTCCAAAGGAATAGAAGTGACAACTACGGGAAGAGAAAATGCTTTAGATGTGGAAGTCCAAATCATTTCGTTGGCGAATGTCTAAAGCCACCGGGTTACGAAAGTCAAGGTGCTTTTGTTAGTGGAACATGGAGTGATAGTGACAAAGAAGAAGTTGAAAAGCCAAGAGACGAAAAGTGTTTTATGGCAAAAGAAACCGACGAAATATGTTTAGGAATTGACTTGGAACCTGACGAATGGATCAAAGATAGCGGATGTTCGAGGCACATGACGGGGAATCGCAATCTATTCTCTACATACAAGGCATACAATGGAGGTAACGTTATTTTCGGTAGTGACTTAAGTGGAAAAATCATTGGCAAATGTACGATCTCTCAAGACTCACTTACTATTGAAAATGTAGAGCATGTAGATAATTTAACATATAACTTGCTTAGTGTAGGACAAATATGTGATAATAAATGTAGAGTCACATTTACCGAAGATGATAGCGAAATAGTTAAGGATGGAAAAATTTTAGGTAGAGGAATTAGAAAAGGTGGCATATATGTTATGAAACTAGGAAACAAACCTGAGGATAGGATATGCCTAACGACCCTAGATGAAAACTCTACACTATGGCATAGGAGATTAGGACATGCTAATATGCAACAAATACAATCGTTGGCCTCTAAGGAATTAGTTAGAAATTTGCCTAATCTAAAATATGACAAGCATTTTTGTGATGCATGTAAAATTGGAAAACAAGCTCATGCTAGTCACAAAGCCAAGAATATAGTATCCACTACTAGATGCCTAGAATTATTACATATGGATCTTTTTGGTCCATCCGCTGTGCGGAGCTATGGAGGAAACAAATATACCTTAGTGATAGTAGATGACTACTCACGATACACGTGGACTAGGTTTTTAAGTGACAAGACCCAAGCCTTTGAAAAATTCGAAATATTTAGTAGAATGATTCAAAATAAATTAGGATGCTCAATAGTTGCCATTAGGACGGACCATGGTAGGGAATTTGATAACGAAGTACAATTCGGAAAATATTGCGAGTTAAATGGAATATCTCACAATTTCTCCGCTCCTCGTACTCCTCAATCAAATGGCGTAGTAGAAAGAAAAAATAGGTCACTACAAGAAATGAGTAGGACTATGTTAAATGAACAATCTATCCCACAAAAATTTTGGTGTCACTCCGTAGATACATCAACTTATATTTTAAATAGGGTATCAATTAGAAGAATTCTAGGAAAAACTCCTTATGAGTTATTAAGAGGTAGAAAACCAAACTTAAGCTACTTTAAGGTATTTGGAAGTAAATGCTATATATTAAACACTAAGGACTATCTCACTAAGTTTGATCCAAAATCATATGAAGGAATATTTTTAGGATACTCACAAAATAGCAAAGCATATATAATACTTAACAAACACTCCATGAAAGTAGAGGAATCACTAAATGTAACATTTGATGAAACACCACCACCTCCTAAAACATTACCTTTAGAAGATGATGATTTAATCGAAGATGAAGCTATTGAGGTTAGTAAAACAAAACCCATAGGAAATGATAATGTAGACATCCACTTAGAAAATAACGAAACTAGTAATATTAAAGAATCTAGATCTCATCCATTAGATAATATAATAGGACATCTTAACCAAAGAACCCTTAGGTCACAAGCCCAAGATAAAAATAATTTCTTTTGTTTCCTCTCAGCAATAGAACCTAAGAATATTAGCGAGGCTTTAAAGGATGAAAGTTGGGTTATAGCTATGCAAGAAGAATTAAATCAATTTAAGGCGAATGATGTTTGGGAATTAGTCCCAAATCCAAAGGATATGACCATCATAGGAACCAAATGGGTATATAGGAATAAGTTAGACGAGAATGGAATAGTTACTAGGAATAAAGCTAGGTTAGTTGCCCAAGGTTATAATCAACAAGAAGGAATTGATTATGACGAAACTTATGCCCCTGTAGCTAGACTAGAATCGATTAGGATATTACTTGCCTACGCTTGCGCCCTAGATTTTAAGTTATTCCAAATGGATGTGAAAAGTGCATTCCTTAACGGTTTTATCAATGAGGAGGTATATGTGGCACAACCTCCAGGATTCATTGACTTCGCAAAACCTGATTATGTTTATAAGTTAAAGAAAGCTTTGTATGGACTCAAACAAGCTCCCAAAGCTTGGTATGATCGATTAAAAGCTTTTCTTATTAAACATGATTATTCCATGGGAATGGTAGATAACACTCTTTTCACTAAAAGGAAAGACCCAAATCTCATCATTGTCCAAATATATGTTGATGACATTATATTTGGATCGACTTGTCAAGATATGTGTGATGAATTTGCCAAAATCATGCATGATGAGTTTGAGATGAGTATGATGGGTGAACTTAACTTCTTCCTAGGATTACAAATAAAACAATTAGAAGATGGAATATTTTTTAACCAATCTAAGTACATTAAGGAAATGCTTAAGAAGTTTGGCCTAGAAGACTCAAAACCCATGAAAACTCCCATGTCTACGAAGGTAAAGCTCACAAAGGATGATGAAGGTGAGTCCGTAGATAACACCAAGTATAGAGGAATGATAGGTAGTTTACTATACTTGACGGCAAGTAGACCCGATATCATGTTTAGTGTCTGCCTTTGTGCCCGTTTTCAAGAGGATCCCAAAACCTCTCACCTAGAAGCGGTTAATCGTATCTTCCGATACGTTAAAGGCACTATACACTTAGGATTATGGTATCCTAAGGAATCCGGCATAGAAACCATTGTCTATGCGGATTCGGATCATGCGGGAGACTACGTAGATAGAAAGAGCACTAGCGGTATTTGCACGTTTATGGGATGTTGTCTAACGTCTTGGTTTTCGAAGAAGCAAACCGCTCTTGCTATTTCTACCACTGAAGCCGAATATGTAAGCGCCGGAAAGGCATGTCAAAAAGCACTATGGATGAAACAAGCTCTCGTAGACTATGGCATTAGGTTAGAAAATGTCCTCATTATGTGTGATAACAAAGGTGCGATAGATTTAAGTAAAAATCTGGTGCAACACTCTAGGACTAAACACATAGAAATACGTCACCATTTTCTTAGGGATAATGTACAAAAAGGAAATATATCTATAGAAAAGGTTGCATCGGAAGACAACATTGCGGATATATTCACAAAACCCCTTAAGCGTGAATTATTCAACCACTTGCGTTTAGGATTAGGAATGATGGAACAAGTTGACTAAATTATATTGAATTATTTCAAATTTATACTTGCATGAAATTCATTTTTCTTCCATTTCACCTATTCTGAGTCTAGGAATCTATTTCGCACAAAACTAAAGATTGAGAAAAGCTAATTTCTTTGCATAAACCGTTTTGTAAAACTCAATCACTTTTCTCTAAAAATTATTCTCACAATCTAGGAACCCCATGAAAATCATTTTCCTTGCATTGTTGACTAATCTTAAAAACATTCTATTTCAAAATCATGCATAAATTCTCACATAAATTGTCAAGATGTATAATGTAATATATGTCTTTGACATTCATGATCGAGCAAAAATTGAATCAAGGAGATTATTTGGATTGTTTCTTAGGATCGTTATTTCTTTTTGCCTCTAGGAGTCGAAACAATCACAACTCCACATTTGTTGCATATAGACACTCACTAGGACAAATTCATTAATAATGGTGTCATCTTGATCCATCATTAGTTGATCCATCATTAGTTGTTCACTCACTAATTATCCTTGCCTTTAATCTAAGATAGATGCCTTAGGAAGCTTAATTATGCTTACCTTTATTTTCCTCCTCTTGATTATTATACGTTGATTATTTGCTTTTGTGTTTATGTGTTTTTTCATGCATGCTATATATTGATTAGATTAGACTCTATATTTCCTAAGACAATTGAACTTGCTTGAATTCTAATCCAAACACATAACCTTTCTGCAAATTTTCTGCCAAAAACCCAATTCTGGCAACCTGGAAATCACCAGATGGGCGGCCCCCTTAATTTTGTAAGGCGGCCCCCTTAATCATTAAGGGGACCGCCCCCTAATTAAGGGGACCGGCCATCTGATGGTCGGGTTTATAGAATCTTTTCTGTTTTTTAGCCCATTTCAACATACATTTCCCATTTTTCACCAACACATTTTGTCCCAATCCCCCAAACAAACCTTATCCATCCTTAAACACACAAATCTTACACTATAAATATCCCCAATCCTCAAAACTCTCCATTCATCCCATCATGAACTCTCCAAACAAACCAAAATCAAAAGCCTCAAGGCTAGCAAGGATGACGGAAAAACCCGTTTGGCGAAGAAAAAGCCCTCGAAACAAATCCATCATCATAAATGAAGTTGGAAATCATTCCTCACCACCAACTTCTTATTTCCCAAACTTTGCATCAAACCAAAAAAGTCATTCATTTGATCCACTTTACAAACCATACAACATTGGCCAAACATCTTCCTTCAAGCCAAACTAAAACTCTCAACCTCCAACAACTTATAATGATCCATGCAAGTTTGATCAACCATCAAACTACAATTCCAACTACACAAACCCAACTCATCCATACCAAACCTATGATCCCCTCCACATTGCCACGGAAAAATAAAAGTTCCGTGATGAAATAAACCAAATCCATGATCTTAGTGATCTCCTTGCTATGCATCTTGCACAACGCAACAAAGGGCTACCTCCATCATCACCCTATGCAAATTGCCTTCCCCACTCTCTTAACTTGGATCAAGTTACAAATCACACTCACTTTTGCCCTTGTTGCATATTCATTCAAAAACAAATCCTCTACTTGAGTGAAGATATTTCTTGGATTGAATATCTTCTCACTCGCAATCATCCAATACCACCCTTAACACGATACAACATCGTGAGATCCAATTCCTCCATTCCACACTCCACTCCATATCCCTCTCAATCAAACATCTAAGCTTTATGCTTATGTTTCTCTTCAAGCAAATAAAACAATCAACCATGGGTTGCAAGCAAGTCCAAGTGCTCTCTTAGGCAAAATAGGACTATGTCTTTTCTTTTGTGTTATTTTTTATCAATATGCTCCAAGCATATTGAATGTTGTAATGTTTATCATTCCTATTGTTAGCATTAAAAGTGACGATCATTATTGAGTCAAACAGTTAGTTAAATATATTCATGCAATAGTTAGTAAATGCTAGTTTATTAAGTTTATGTGTATTATTCATGCTTGTATAAAGTCTAAGGGCTAGTTATGTAATATGGTCAAAGATATGTGAAGCCCTAGACTACAAGTATAAATACCCATGTAAGGCCTCATTTAGAGGTTGGTTCTCTTGGTAATATCAAAGTTATTCATTTCACACACAAGAGTTCCCATTCCTCTCTCTCTTCTCTCTATCTCTCTCTCTACTTATCTCTTCCATTCTCAATATAACTTGTGTTAGATATTCGAAGCAAGGGTCCTAACAAGTGGTATCAAGAGCCTAACAATGATTTAGGAGGGTTGAAAGTTTGCTTGGTTCGTTTTTTTTTTTTAGCTTTATACACGAATTTTTCATAAAAAAATTCTTACTTTTCTTGTTTTTTTGTTTTTAACACTTTTTTGATTACAAACTAGTGTTATAAACCTTCTCTAACAAGAAAGTTTCAATCTTTTTGAAAAATTCTTGCTTAAAAAAACTCGATTTGGTTATTGTACTTGTTTTCTAAATCACGAAAAAGTTTTATAAAAATCATCAAGTTTGAAACTTTCTTCAAGTTTTGGTGTTTTTAAGCCTAGAAGTACAAGAATCTTGGATTACAAACTTCATTTGGGAGTGCTTTTTGCGAAATCAAAATCTGCCAAACTATGTACTAGTTTCGAAATCTCTATGTACTTGTTTTCGCAATCCTGGATGCTTTTCGAGAAAACATGAACCGGCTCCTTTCGTGATCATAGTTGGTTACTCGGTATTTTCTCTCTTGTATAAGAAAGAAAACACTTCGACTTGGGATACTTTTCTAAATTGTATAATTTAGATAAGTTTGAAAAAATTTCGAGAACTTGGCATAATTTTCGAGAACTTGAATTATTTTCGAGAACTTGAAAAAATTATCGAGAACTTGAATAATTTTCGAGAACTTGGCATTATTTTTGAGAACTTGAAAAATTTTTGAGAACTTGAACAATTATCGAGAACTTGAAATAATTTTCGAGAACTTGGCATAATTTTCGAGAACTTGGAAATATTATCGAGAACTTAAAAAAATTTTTCGAGAACTTGGCATAATTATATGTACAGACTGGAAACAGTTCTTAATGCAAGATCACTTCATCTGATGGAGATGCAGAAAAAGAAGAGGGATTCAAATGAAAAAGAAAGAAGCACTTCAAGGAATGAGATTGAGAAACTAAAACGGGAAAAAGAGCAGAAGGAAAAAGAGATGCAGTTAAAGGAAACTGAGGTGATTGAAAAAGAGACAGAGAAAGATGTTCAAAATGACGAGGAAATAGTCAATGAGGGTGATGCATCAGATGTCAGTTTGGTTTTCACAGGCAATGATTCATCTTCAGAACAGCAGGTTGAAAGCAGCAGTCCTAGCTATGATTCGGATGCAGATGATACTCAAAGGAATGAAGCTGTTTGGGACACCGAAGATAATCATATCAGACCTTCATCAGACACCGAGATATTTACTAAGGTACTACATTCAAACAATAATGATGTTGTGTTTGATAATGTGTTTGCTCATAATCAGACACATCCTGAGCATTCTGAGTCTATTAGTGACACATATGTGGAGGAACAAAATGATAGCAATATCACTTTTGATACTCCAGATATGGATCCTAATAGAGGTGAGCCTGCCCAGGATGGATCTTCTTATGAACAAGATCGTGCTTTATTTGCTTCATTAATCAATAATTTCAAACATGAACTTGAAAAGTGCAAAGAGGACAATCGCAAAGCTAAGCAAACGAATGTCTTATTGACAAATGAGCTTGAGAGATTTAAAGAAATGGAAAAAGGTTTTCAAAATGTAACAAAAAGAAAAGCTGAACTCGAATTTGAAAACTCAAACCTTAAATCTCAAGCTCAAAAGTTTGAAATGTATGGAGAGTCTGTAAAACCACTTTTAAAAAGAAATGAAGAACTTGAAGTTGGTTATAGAGAAGCTGTTCTTCGTGAAAAACGTTCCATTCAAAATCTGGATACTCAAATGGTTGTTAACAACAGAAAGGTTCAAGCGCTTTTAAAAGAGAACAATGATTTAAAAAGTGAAAATTCAAAGCTTCAGAAAACCACATCAAATTTTGAGATTGTAAACACAAAGCTTGAGAATGAAAACAAAGAGTTTGTGAAACGAACAAACGATCTTGAAAACAAACTTCGAAAATTGGGACAGACTTCTCAGACATTCAACATGCTGCCTACTAAAGATGAGGAGGTTGAGAAACAAACATCTGGGATTGGTTTTGTGAATAATGCTAATGTGGAAAATGAAAAACCGTGTGTTTTAAACAAAGTGAAAAAGCTGACACCTATTTTGTACAACGCTGAAGATATGGGACAAGAATTGTCAGATGATCTTTTGTTTGAGTCTCAAGATATTTTAAAATCTGAAGAGGAAAAACGTTTGAAAGTAAAACAAACAAAAAACCCACTCTCGTATCACGGCTTTGTGTATGGTGGTCTACAAATGACAGATTTTCCAAAAGCACCTTTCAAAAGAAAAGACACAAATGTGAGAAGATTTTTCAAAGAAGCTCAACTTGCTACTTATGATGCTACGTTATGGCAAAATAAAGCAAGGAAACAATTTTGTAATCTTAAACATCACATTGAGCATACGTTAAAGGCCATTTGGTTTAAGCAAGTAGACATCGATCGCAGTATTTTCTCTTATCCTCTTTCATCAGATGAACGCCTTAAGATTGAAGTCAAAAAGATTTTGAAAGATGAGATTGAACCTCATGTGAAAAATCTCAACTTAAGTTTTGAGTACTTTGAAAAACATCTTGTCACTGAAATGAGAGAAGATTTAAAGTACGTCCACTCTCTTGAAGACGAATTTGATGAAAAATGCTTAATACTTGACATTCAAAAGGAATTTTTCACAAATCAAATAGAGTCTTTCAAATCAAAATTTGTTTGCCATGAGAAAGTGAATGAGAATTTTGAACAAACATCTTCTTTGAAATCTGAAAATCTTTGTCTCAAAAAGACAATCACCGAGCTTTCACAAGAAGCAACTGATGTCAAAGCAGAATTGTCAAAAAGAACTGCTCACTTTGAGAAACATCTTGCAATACTCGAAGCACAAAGTATCTCTTTCCAACTTAAACTGCAAGAGAAGAATGAGAAAATGTCTTCTAAAAACTCTTTGCCATCAGTGCTTAAAGAAAAAGAAAAGATTTTTGTAGAAAATTGTGATGATACCAATATCAAGTTTGATTTCGATGAACTTGATGCAAAAATTCTTGAACTGGAACATACTGTGGCATCATTACAAAAAGAAAATGAGCATTTGAAACAGACTTACAAAAACTTGTTTGATTCAATCAAGCGGTCAAGAGTTCAGAATCAAACTTCAAACAAATCTGACTCTCAGATCACACCAAATCATCTTTTTGAAAAAGAAAAGTCTGTGCTTCAAAAGAAAATTGTTGAATTGGAAAAAACGATTGCACAACATATCAAGGATTTTGGTGATGCCAAAAATGATTTTTCAATTGAAACAGAAAAATATGAAAAATATTTTGCACATCTTGAAAATCAAAATGCTTCTTTACAAGAAAAACTGGCATCGTCAGATAATCTTTCTCTTCAAAAAGAATACAATGATTTGAGAACGTCATACAATGCCTTAAAAGCGAAGTTTGATGTTCTTAACCGGTCAAAAGGAAAATCTCAAGTTTCAAACGAGTCTAAACCACAAGTAAGTGTTTCGGAGAAGGTTTACACGGGTGAATCTTCCAAACCGTTTTCGAAAAAGGTTTCTCAGTTTACAACCTATTCTTTGCAAAAAGGAAGGAAATTTTCAAAGAGACCTAATTTTTCTGAAACATTTACTCCTCAAAAAGTTTCAAATGCAAGTGCTCATAAAGTAAAGAATCAAGGTTTTAAAACTCCATACTCTTGTTTTACTCCGGTAAAGCCAGTGTGGAAATCAAAGCAAAGCCGTTCAAAACATTTGACTTATCCATACTCTGAAATGCTTCCGCTACAACAAAGGAATGACTATGCTTTGAAAAATCCTAATTCTGGAAGGTTTCCATTCATCTCAAAAACGAATTTTCGAAATGAAACACCGAGTTTCAACAATGGATGGAGAACTTCTTCTTCAAGTTTTAAAACTCCAAGAGAGACACCGAGTTTCTCAAACAACTTTCAAAAGCAAAAGAGTTTTAAATCACCGTTGATTCCACGAGCTTTATTTCAAAATGAAACACAGGTTTTCAGTCCTCGTTGGAATTCAACTTCTTTGTCTCGGATTGACACAACTTACAAATGGATTTCTAAATATGGTAACCCAGTTGGCGCCGTGCTTAAATGGGTTCCAAAAGTTGTTGTCTAATCTAAAAACATTATGGCTTTCGTATACTTCAGTACGAAACCCGGACTTCAAAATGATGACTTCTTAGTATTTCAGCTAAGGACTCGTTCTTCAAAGAAAGGAAAGTGCTTAAATCAATTCAAATGTTTCAAATATTTTTTGAGCACTTATCCTAAAAACATTATGGCTTATACACACATAACAGTGTATAACCCGTGATTTTCAACGAAAGGACCCTGTTGTACATTTATGTGCGACAATCCTAAATGATAAGAAGACTTCTCTCCAAAAAGCTTATCAAAGTCTTCTTAATTTTTGAGCAAAATTTTGAAACATATTTCAAAAGGTTTTCAAAACTTTTCACGATGTTGCTCAAGATATTACTCCCTCAAATCCTTAAATAGCTTAAATTTAATCAAAATGTTCTATTTTTGAGGGGGAGTAATATAAAGTTGTTCCAAAAAGATCATGCTTAAAGGAAACAAATATGGAATTAACAAACATCCATTTCTCCCATAAGCTATCCAAAAAGAAAAAGGTTTTAATCAATTGGTATCAAAAATACCATGGATATGCTATTTTTGAGAAGACGTGATTAAAATGTGATTGTCTTGAATCTCAAAAGAGCTCGACTCAGAATTGACCCAAGAATTGACGAAACAACAAAAGTTAGTAATCGAAAAGACTTATCCTCGATGGGTAATAACATCAAGTTAGTTACTATAGCTAGTTGTCACCTAAAAGCTGACAATGGAACTCTTTAACTAGCCACGTAAGCGTGTCTCGAAAAGGATTTGTCTTAGTAGAAATGTACCATTTCGAGAAACTTTCTGTGGATATGACCAGGCCGGGTAATAACTTCAAGCTAGTCTAACTAGTGATGTAAGCGTGTCTCGAATCGGTTGTGTTCATTGAAAGTGAATCAATTCAAAAGTGCAAATTCCTCACGCATGTGCAAATTTCTTAAAAAATCCATGAGCACATGTGAAGGGGGAGTCCTTCAAATGAAATGCAAAACTCTCGAAGTGTTAACCAAGTATGTTTTATTATTATAAACACTTTGAGAGATTTTCACAAATGGTTTGATGGCAACAATAGGATAGTCATGAAGTTATAAGGTGACTAAGGTTAGGAAAAACCGTCCTATGATCCGCTAGAGCCGGAGGGATCTACCCAAGGACAAATCCAATAGATTAGAATTAGAAGTCCTTAGGTATGATTGAAAAAAGGGAGAAAATGAGAACGGAGAAAGAAGGGGTTGAAGAATTAAAAAGAAAAGCAAATGAAAGGGTGAAAAGAAATAGCCCTCCAAATGTTCAACCTTAGGGCAGACACCGGGTTCAATTCATATGCTACTGGTTGTTACCAAGGTAACACTGGTATTGAAGATAAAGACGTCATGGACCCAGTGACGCACTGCAATAAACCTTCTAGCCACTCAAGTTCTCTTAAAAGAGCTTGTTTCATTCTCACGGGGAACCGGTTTAATCTATCGATCTGTCTCTTAGAGATGGTTGATGTTGAAGTAGGAGACCCATCCCTAGTCTCCGCATAGGAAACCAAATTATGCACTTATCGAGTCTAGAGCCATGAGATACATTAAAAGATCTCTTAGGATACACTTTCCTATGATTACACTTGTGTTCGCCAAAAAGGACACAAGTTGTAAGAGTCTTTATGAGATCTACGGATCTTGCCTTTTCTATCATGATGGTTACTTTGTCTCAAACGGTCTACAGTTGTGGGGTGATCTCCAGCAACTCACCTGAATCATTGATGTACTTCGGTGGATCTAGTAAGCCCTTTTCAGGGGTATCTGGTTCAGGAACGACCTTGGCAAGGGTTAGAGAGAGTTTTCACACTATGCTGTTAACAATCTCTAATTCCGAACCTGTAAGTACCGGATGCTTTATTGCTAACTGTTTTATGCAGGTACTGATGAATGTTCCTTGAAGAAAGACCGTTACCATCACTCAAAGATCCACATGCTCATACCCTGCAAAGCTCTCTTCAAAGATCAAAGCAAAGCAAAGTTCAGAACGTTTCTAAGTCAAAGTCAAAGAATCTACAAACTAAAGAAACAAAGATTAAAGTCAATGAAAAGAGAACTTCACAAGGATTCAAAGTCAAACAAAGTATGAGCATGTTGGAAAAGACGTAAAGATATCCATATTTGAAGATGATGATCACAAAGCATGATTGGAACAAAGGAACTAGCAAAACTATTATACAAAGACTCAAAGTTCAAAAAGAACAAGCTTCAAAGATCAACGATCAAGGTCACAAAAGAGAGATCTCAATGATCACCCTTAGGGGGAGATTGTTAGCATTAGAAGTGTTGATCATTTATGTAATCAAAGGGAGATCTCAATGATCGTCCCTTAGGGGGAGATTGTTAGCATTAAAAGTGACGATCATTATTGAGTCAAACAGTTAGTTAAATATATTCATGTAATAGTTAGTAAATGCTAGTTTATTAAGTTTATGTGTATTATTCATGCTTGTATAAAGTCTAAGGGCTAGTTATGTAATATGGTCAAAGATATGTGAAGCCCTAGACTACAAGTATAAATACCCATGTAAGGCCTCATTTAGAGGTTGGTTCTCTTGGTAATATCAAAGTTATTCATTTCACACACAAGAGTTCCCATTCCTCTCTCTCTTCTCTCTATCTCTCTCTCTACTTATCTCTTCCATTCTCAATATAACTTGTGTTAGATATTCGAAGCAAGGGTCCTAACACCTATAATGCTTGAATGAATCTATGTTTAGTTGCAAAATTGTTGCTTTGCATATATGTGTATCTTGCTCTCTTCAAATATTTTTGTAGCAAAGATCTCCATTGCTCGTTCCCTTGGTGCTCTCAAATAAGGGGGAGCATACATTAAGGGGGAGCTTTCTACCCGTTTAAACTTCCCTCGCGGAGCTTACTCGGCTTAACCTTTTTAATTAATACAAAAAGGGGGAGAAGAGAAATATAAACTATATAATACTTGTCTAAAAACAAGTTTTAGATATATTGAGTTTAAGGTTTTGTAATAATCAAAAAGGGGGAGATTGTTGACATAAATAATGCCTAAAAACATTATTAGCATGTTATCAATATTTCTATGTTTTAATTATCACAAAATATAAACTCATAGAACTAAAACTTGTGACATAAACAAGTATTTAGTGATTAATATTTTTCTTTACATCCAAATCACTTAAGGTATGAATAAACAAAGTGTTTAGTGTATTTTATGATCAAAGGAAAGTTTAATTAAGCATTACAAAGTTTATTTAATTATATAAACATATTATATATTTTTGAAAAACACTTTTGGTAATAAAGAAAAATGTTTTATTCATACTAAATATATGAATTCAAAATTTTAACCAAAATCAGTTAGTTTTTCACCAAATAAACTTTCCCCACTAAAAGACAAAGAATCTGGCCGTTTCAGCTGGGCGGCCCCCTTAATTATAAAGGGCGGTCCCCTTAATTTTAAGGGGACCGGCCACGCTCCTCTGTCAGATTCTTTTGCCTATAAATACCACCTTAAACCTGGATTTTTTCCTCACCTTTTGCACTACAAAACTTTCTGATCTAGATCCAAATCTCCTTTCTTTTATCCTTTGATCATAAGTATATAAATTCTTTGTTTCAAAGTGATCCAACCTTCATCCTCTCAAGTACAAGAGAAGAATACTTCTATCCCTCAAGACAAGAAGTATTACAACTTGTTGTGATCTCCACATCCAAGTTGTTGGTGTATCATCAAAGATCATTTACATTATTCTTTGTGAAGATTATTGTGAATATTTGATTGTAGATAGTTGTGTTAGATATTGATTGTGTGATTAGTTAGTAGCTTGGTGTGAAGAAGATAAGCTAGGTACTAGATTGGTGTGAAGAAGATAGGTGTGGAGTAGTTAGTTGTGAAGTAGATAGATTTGAAGAAGTTGTGTAGAAGTTGTGACTTAGGTGTGACGAAGTTGTGGTGTGTAGATTGGTGTGTACGGTTTTCTCCGCCATAAGGGAGCTTGTTGATATAGTGAAGAAAACTCTCGAGTTAGGTGCTCGGGGAGTGGAGTAGGGCAAGGAAGGTATCCTTGTAGCCGAACCACTATAAATCTCTTGTCTCGCGGTTCGATCTTTCCATCTCTTACTTATTTCATTACTAATCATTACAATATATTGTGTAGTATTAATTGTTTATATTGTACAAGACTTGAGATCACATATGATCGAATCTAAGTTTTTTAAAAGCTAAGCAAAACTCTAAAACTAATTTTTATAACTAAGCAAAAAGACGTAAAACTATTCAACCCCCTTCTAGTTTTCCACAGTATAATTTAATTGCTGACAGAGGGTTGCGATCCGCTCCGCCTTCATCCTTTAAGTGCGAAGGGCTTCGCGTACCCTAAGACTATGTAGGAAAGTTAATGTGAATTTTGGATGTTTTAGTTGCTTACAAGACATAAGTATCTTGTGCCATCCTTTGAACATTGAACTTGTAATTACTTGGCTGAGTAAATCTTTGTTTGCTAGATGTAACGAAAAGATTCAAGGGAAATATGCGATGTCATTAAGTGGGTAGGGGAGGATTATATCATTTGTACAAATGAATACTAAGACGCCTACCATTAATGCTTCTTTCCCAACAAGAGAAAACTTGAATACATAATAGAAAAATTTGCAAGTCTTGACTTACATAAGATGTGGCAAGCCCTTCGTATGCTGACGGAGGGTTGCTGATGATGAAACTGTCACTACTTTTGAATAAAACTCGTCCCACGCATGCTTCTGTGTACCCTGCGATTCTATGTGTAGTGGGTTTGTTATTTTGTCGAAGCCTGTTGCTCCGTTCCGGCTTCGAGATGCTCTTGATTGCTTGAAAGCAAATGTATCTTTGAATCATTTATGTGGTGTTTCTTTTGTTTGGCTCGAGAAACTCTTTTGTTGGAGGACATACTTGATTCGCATGTTTCAGCTGGTTCGTTACTTTGTCCTTCGAAGGGATCATTTTCCCCGTATTCTATGTTATATTCCTCCAGCTCTTTAGCCCATTTGACCATTCTCCTTGTTCTGTCAGGGTTTAGGAGCAACCTTTCGAATGGCTTATCTGTAAGTACTCTGATGGTATGTTCCTTGAAATATTTTCGGAGACGTCTTGTGGCATTGATTAAAGCTAAGATTAGCTTTTCTGATGCCGCATAGCCTCGTTCCACATACGGTAAGGCTCTACTCACAAAATACATCGGTATTTGTAGATGTCTTGTTTCTACGAAAAGCATGGCACCAACCTCGTCAGGGTACATTGCTATATGTAGGAACAACACCTCTCCTCTGGTTGGGGGTGCAACCGTTGGTATGATTTCCATGCAATTCTTCCATCTTTGGAAGGATGTTTCGGCTTCCTTATTCCATTGATATGATAAGTCATTGATGACTTCATTGCAAACGTTGTAGGTAGATGAAGATCTGTTAACACCCTTCGATAGAAATGCTTTTAACGTTTCCAAGTTACTTCTTAGATCTTGAGTTCCCCTTCGCGTTTGCAATTCTGATGAGGTCTCTTCATTGGTTGGCTTGGTTTTAATCGTTTGTTTTGCGAACGGGTGTTCGTTTGATTCTTCTTTTTCAATGCCAAATGAACACATTACTGGGTTCAACTTTAGGTTGATCTTTCTCAGTTGTATGAGGGTCTCTTCTACATCATGAAGGAGATCTTCTTCTGTCCTGCTCTGGGTGATTAAGTATTCGCCATGAATTTTCAAGTTTCTCCCTATCTGTTTTTCGAAGACCTTTCGGACCAACCTATTGTAACTGGCTTCGATATTTCAAAAACCGAAGGGCATACGGGTGAAGTAGTAGGTGCTTCCTTCTACATGAAAGGACGTTTTTTCTTCGTCCTCTTTTGCCATCTTTATCTGGTGGCATCCCATGTTTGTATTAAGGAAGCATTCCCAATGAACTTCAGGTGTCGGTTGCTTTTCTCCTTCTGGCAAATAGCTTTCTTTTCGGCAAGCTTTGTTGATGTCTCTAAAGTCAACCTCTAGTAACTTTTTTCCATTTCTTCGCAGGGCTACCGTTGGGTTAGTAACCCATGTTGGGTTTTCTACCCTTCGAAGTATTCCTGCAGCTGTGAGTTTGTTGACCTCGTATTTAATTGTTGCCCTGTGTTTCGGTGTCACTTGGTGGGGCTTCCGCTCAACCGGTTTGACGTGTTTGAACTCGTTTAGCTTGTGCTCCGTGCTAAAGGGTTTGCCGTTGATTGTGAACAACCTTGGAACTCCTATTGTCTTTGAATATTTTTCTACACACACGTCTTCATACACTTCGAGTAATTTTTTCAATGTTTCTCTGAAAGTTGTAGGGAGCCGTTTCCCTATTTCCACCTTTCGCACTAGATGGGAGTCGTCTAGTGACGCATGCCTTTTGGGATTAGAGTATTCTATGGCATTCCTCGTAAGCCGTTGGTTATCTTCTTCCTTGCCTTTGTAGGCTTCTTGGTATTTTTCTTCGTGATAGCTAGAGAATATGGTACCAATACCATTAGCTGTTTGGAATTTCACTGTTGCATGCACCGTAGAGACCACGATTCCCATTTTTTGCATGGCAGTTCGTCCGAATATCATGTTGTAGGGTGACTTCGATCTTACGATGACAAAATTAAAATTTTTTGTTCTTGCGAGCCTTCCACTTCCGAGTGTTACTTCTAGAGGTGTTTCTCCTAAGGGCCATGATCGTTCCCCTGAGAAACCTATCAAGGGCATTTCTGATGCTACCCGTTTAGATTTGATCGTAGGGCTGAGCTCTTTGAAGCAATGTTCGTAGATTACCTCGCAGGCACTTCCGCAGTCCTTATAAATTTTGTTCACCTCCATATTCGTGACTATGGCCTTAATGACCACTGGATCCTTCGAAAGAAAGCCTCCTGTTTCGGACGGGAACGTTATTTGTCTAGCATCGTGAGCTTCTCTCTCAGGGATCTTTCTTTTCAATCGGGAGTAATCCCATCGAACCATTAGGATGGGAGCTTCCTGAGGAGTATTATCTTTTCCCAGTTGCGTATCGGTGGTTTTCTCTTTGTTCTTTCTTATCCCTTTCATTAAATGTGTTAATTGCCCGGATTTTACTGCCTCTTCTATCTGCTTTTTCAGTTCTTGACAGCTGTTTGTTTCGTGACCAATGTCTTCATGGAAGTGGTAATATTTAGTGGTATCTCTGTTCTTGCTTTTCCCCAATATGTGAGGGGGTGGTTCGAAGGCTTTGGCAGCCTTCTCTGTGGCTAAAATCTCCCTTGGAGACTTCGTGAGATTTCCTAATAGGCCATGGTTCGGACCCTTGTTGTATGGGGTAAACCTATTATGGTTTTTGTGTTTGTTCTTCGGCCCTTCCCATGAAGATGGTTTTATTCCTTTATTGCCCTCCACTGGAGCTCCATTGGTAGATACCTCTTTGGCTTCTATCCATGTATATGTTTTTTCCATCAGGTGCTTATATGTTGCTGGAAGATCTGTGGATAATAATTCCACAAGAGTCCGATTGCGTAGGCCATGGACGAAACCAGAAATATGTTGCTCTTCATGTAAGCCTAGAATCTGCAGGGTTTCGTCAGTGTATCTAGTGACAAAGTTTCTTGTGCTTTCGTTCTCCTTCTGCTTGATATTGTGCACTGTTAGGTGCGTTCTTGTGAATTTCTTCTGTTGGCTGAAGTGAGACCGAAACTTAGCCTTCAAATCGTCAAGGTTGATAATGCTTCCTAACTTCTGTCCATTCCACCAAATGCGTGCTGAATCTCGGAGGGTATATGTGAACATGTGACAGGCTACTGGCATGGCCCATTTCTGCATTCTTATAGCTCCTTCAAATAAATGTAGGAAATTATCAGGATCCCCCTTCCCATCGTAAGTGCCGATATGCGAAGGCATCTTTAAACCATCAGACAAGGGATAATCTTCGATCCATCTCACGAAGGGTGTAGTGGGGCCTACGGGCTCAACATATGGATGGGCATACGCTGGTATGTTCATCGGAACAGTATGGTATGGATTAATAGTAGGGGGTACTCCCGAAGAAGGCTGACTAACATAGAAAGGATGAGGCATACTCGTGTTTGGAGTGTAACCAGTATACATGGTATACCGGGGGGGGGGGGGGGGGGGTATACCGTGGAAGGATTGTAGGGCACAGCGGTTTGTGAAGGATATTGATTGCCAGGCTGCCCATTGATTTAGGGATAAAGAATCGGAGGGTAACTCTGGACCGGGAATTGAGGATGCAGGTAAATGGGGGGAAGACTCCCTCCTGTGTTGACTGGGCCTAGGTTACCCTCCACACCCGACGCGTGGGAGGGCTACAGAGGAATTCCTCCTTCGGTCCTTCCTAAGTGGGCTGCTAATAATGGGGGCAGGTTTACCTCCGTGTTCTCCCTCTGCCGACTCCTTCCGTTATAGCCTTCGGCGACAGTTCCTTCTCTCCTCGTGGGTGTTCTCTCGGGAACTCCTTCGAATCCTATGCTTCTTCCTTCGACCCTTCTACTTGCAGGTGACCTAATGTGGAGGATACGGTGGTGAGCCCTATGGATTGAAGGTCTCGGTTCCATTTCGATCTCCTCATCATATTCATCGCTGGAATATTCTAACTCCCTACGCATCTCCGTTTTTCTGATTTGTCTCCTTCGAGCCCTTAGCAAGGACTCTAACTCTTCATAATTAGCGTTGACAAAGGCGGGGCTAATGATGAGTTCTGGATTGGCCGAAGTGGATGCATGGTGATTGGGCGTTATTTCAGGATGAGATCGTGTAGTAAAGGTGGAGACCGTGATTGGCGGCAGGTTGTTGGCGTCTGTTACGGGTAAAGGGGTTAAGGACGAGAAACCCGGTGGGGGTGTAACTTCTCGTTCTGAATTCATGCCGGAATAATAGCGAGTGTATTTGACTTGGTTATTTTGCTTGGAAATAACGGGACTAATTGTAGCGGGTCCCACGGATGGCGCCACTGATTGTACAATATTTTGCACTACCAGGCCTTCGATGGTGATCAAAGGAAAATGAGGGGTGTTGTGATTGCGCCAAGCTTGGATATAACCTGAAATAAGAAATACTAAAACACTACGTTAAGTGATTGCGCAGGAGTTGGACCCTGCGAACCACCTCCGGCGTGTGAATAAGTGTTTGGTATGGGAGTTTAAGTATATGCGTAGTAAAGTAAGGTGAGATAGATTGCATACAAGATTTGTCATCATCCAGGACTATTTATAGGTGAAGAAAACGGTCCTGGAGAGTGGTCACACGTTTGATGGAGATCATGGGGGCGTCCCATGATTTGTGGTAACCGCTAGGGGTTAGTGCCCCACTCCTCCAGGTTTAGTGGGGGTGCTAAGGAGGAAGAGGCGACGTGGGTAAGACTTGGTCTCCCAATATTGGACTTGGCATTGTTCTGTCCATAAAACTTATCGAGAGATACCCCGAAGGGCTTAATCCTTCGATTGGCGAATTCCCACTTGGTAACTAGATCATTGATGATTAGTTTTACGCCAAGGAAAGTTTTAGGAGGCTAGCCAGAGCCTTCAATTATGTAGGTTGCGATTATAGTCGAAGGGGTGTCCTTCGAGTTAATCGGAGGGTACATCATCAATGATAAACTCCGTTCCATCGTTTTACCGGATGATTCTGTCGGTTTTGTTGAGTCTTGCTAGTAGCTGTTTGACGAGTTTTATGATAACCTCTGGAGTCACGTCCTTGGTTCTCAAAAACCTTACCCATGTAACCCGAGAATAGTCGACGACTATCACTAGAACATACATCTTCCCACTTATACTTTGCATTTTCATTGGCTCACATAGATCCATGTGAAGGGTGTGAAGAACCTCCATGATGGTATTGATAGTTTTTGATTTGTGAGTATGCTTCTTTCTTTTGCCCAGTTGACAAGCCAAACGAAAATGTTCTTTTTTAAACTTTAAACTAGGCAGACCTCATACAAGATCAGTGTGAGCAAGATCATTGATGGTACCAAAGTTCAAGTGATTAAAACTTTGTTGCCATAGCCACGATTTGTTCTTTGAGGCCTTTGTGAGAAGGCAAATAGGAGAGGACCGCTTCATGTCTTCGATGGAAAAAGGTGTATAGATTTGTGCCATGACTGTCTTTAAGAATATCAATACCATCCAATTCTCAGACGAACCATGTGTAATTTCTGAAGGCAATCTTCAAGATCGGAATCAAGGTATTGACCAACAGAGAACAGATTATGCTCAAGTCCTTCCACGTAGTATACCCAGGAAATTAGCTGTCACCAGAAACATAATCTCCATCACTTATAATTATCCCAAAATGATAGTTCCCGAATCTATCTGTCCCGATAAACTTATTCACGAAATTCTCGAGCCCTGAGCGATCCCCAATCATAGGTTTAGAGCAGCCTGAGTCCAAATATCAAAGGACGAAATGTACGACCTGCATTTTGGAAACAGAAGAGAGCAGAAAATTTGGAGTGTCGGATCCCCAATTTGAGCTGGGTTCCAGTTGGTTAGTGCAAACAAGTTCTGGAGCCACTAAGACCTTAGGTGCATTCGTTTCAATGGTGGAAATTTCACTAGTAGATGCAATGGCCCTAGTTAAAGGACATTGGGTCTCCAAAAGGAAAGTTCTACCAGTTGGCTTCCATTCCTTAATAGGCACTACTTTAGAGTTGGTTATCCTAGTTAAAGGGCACTGTTCTCCTAAAGTGAATTTCCTTCCTGTGGGCTTCCATTGATAACCAACATTGGCAAACAGTTTACCTGTTGCTTTCCAAATTTGCTTACTTTGTTAAGCTCTCCAAACTTTCTTAACTGGGGTTTTGTTAAACGACTTCAGAAATTTCTCAACACATTTATCATGGTTACTCGAAATTATGCATTCATTACATGTTTTGCAACGTGAATTAGGTTTTAAATTATGACTCATTTTGCTCAAGTTGGGCTTAATGTTCCTCATGTGGTCGTCTACTTTCTTTTTAGGGACATTTTTAGCATGTGAAGTCCTATAATTCCTTCTATTTCTCCTTGGTTTAGACTCTCTAGCTTTAGTGTTACTATTTACTCCTGTAGACGGACTAATGGGAATTTTAGTCTTTTTCACTTCCGGTTGCTGAACATGTTTTGATGTGTTGGGATCTGAAGTTTCCAAGGGTACCTCAAAGGTAACATGCTTGTTCTTAGTCATAGATGATGATGCAGTAGACCTATCTCGCTTGCTATCAATTTTAGGACATGTACCAATAGCATATTCTAAGAGTTCCTGAGATCTATTAGTGAGAAAGCAGGCACCTACAATAGCATCATCAAGTGGTTTTGCTATCCTATCCTCTTCAATGGTTTTACGAAGCAAGTCAAGGCACTCCTTAAGATGTTTAAGATAGTCTCTATGAACTAACTTATTATTCCTAAGGGGAAGAGGAATATTCACAACACCAATTGCGTACTTCTTACAAGCAGAAACCTTTTGAACAACTGATGCGTGGGAATTGCACCAGGCTTTACCTCTCAAGGGATCTTGAGAAGCTTACAACCCGCACCAGGCAGTGTACCTGATCGTTGTAGTATAGTATAGTGATAAGTACCGGGGGATTGATCGTTCAGCTAGGAATAGTGTCGCTAGGATTAGAAAACCTAAATACTAGTTCAAAAGACGATGGATGATTATTTTTGTATTTTTATATTTTTTTAGAAAGCAAGTAAATATCTCGGGTTTGAAGGATTTGGGCGGAATTAGTTGCTAGTCAACTAACCCAATACTAAAGATGCAATCAAAATAAAATACTAGAAATGAAAATAAAACTAAATTAAACTAAGGTTGTGATCAATAAGTGGAGAAATGTGTTTACTTAGATTTCACTACTCCCTAGATATCTTTTACACGTTAATTACTTGTTATAGTTGCGTGGATGACGGATTGTATTCCTTAATACCATTCATGGGGTGGCGCACTTAACTCCCCAATCCTATGAGTGCCTACTTCACTCCTATGTCGAGCCGGCTAAGAAGCTCCTAACATGGGATCATTAGAATTTATTCATGCATTAAATATAACCAATAAAACCTAGTGCACATCAGTTCATGTTTCCTAAGACGTTCAAGCTTGTTACCATTTGGAGATCTGCCAGTTTTCTTAAGCCTAACATTGAAATCATTCATCCAATACAACCATAAACAAGTAATCAACACATAATCAACATCTAGGTTTCATTAGATCTAAGCAAACACAAGATAAATCTAGCCTAGCATGGTGGAATCAAGACAAGCACAAGATATAGATAACCAACACATAGACATATTGATTGAATTAGAAGAACACTTATCTCAATTACACATGTAAGGGTTCAAGGGCTGAAAACCCTTGAAAAATCTGTAAAAATCGTATATGGTTCGGCCTTAGGGTTTCTCCAAAACTTCTCCTCTTAATGAATGAAAATTAGAAAACTATATATAGGAAATTGAGGCTGACGGCGTCAAGACCAAATAGGTGACGCCGTCATCTCGCCGCCAAAAGAATCCTCGGACTGCCTTGATCTACATCTGACGCCGTCATGTATTAGCTTTTTCCAGGCCGTCACGTATTTTACTCTTGACGCTCTTTCTTGTGACGCCTTCATTTCTGTACTGGGCCGTCATGAAAATTACTCTTGACGCCGTCAAATTGTTACTCTTGACGCCGTCACCAACTGTTCCCAGCTTGGAAAATTAAGTCTTTGGCGTTTTCTTCACTTTTATGCTCCAAAAACGTCCGAATTGCTTCATTTTCCAGATTTCACTCCCAAAGTACCTAAAATCACAAAAGGAACGATTTAGGGCAATATTTGATCAAATAAATTCAATTCCAGGCTTAAATGACCCCCTAAAAGTGGTTCATTTTTCGCCTCATCATATACCCTTACACTTGAGATTTGCTTGTCCTCAAGCAAATGCGCTTTTATTCTAGTCAAAATACAAGTTAGGGATCATTTAACACTAATATAAAAGTAATTACAACAAATAATCGTTCCACTAAAGACCAAAGACAAGCACGGAGGTCATACACAAGCACCTCAAAAATAGTGTTTAGATACTCACATCTCTCGGGTGTAATAAAGTATAAATTACAATATGGAAACGGAAGATATCTCTCACTACCTGTCATAGCAAAATAGATTACCATAGGCTTGGGAAAGGATCAAACCTCCACCACATGGCGTAAGCACCTATGATAAACTATCAAAGAGGTCTTTTAAAGGGTTGTAACGTTAGGTGTAGGGATATGAAATACACAGTTTTGTTGGATAAAGGAAGTCTTTACTGGTGGCGAGTTAACAATCTTGGTCAATTACATGTACAATGGCGTTGCTAAGCCAAGACTAGACTCGACTTAAGCTAATAAATGAAAAATAACAAAAACATAAAAATGAACATAGAATGAAACGGGATGGCAGTCCGTATGTTTTTTTCTCTTTTCTTTTTCTATTTTTTTTCTTTTTCTTGATTTTTCGATTTTTTTTTTTTTTTTTTTTTTTGCATACACTCTTACCCTACCATCCAAAATAATACATCATAGGGGATGAACATTCCCCTTACACTTGAATTTTTACATACTTTACAATCAACTATTCTAATGACTCGAATTAAGAAATCAAAACACTTGGAGTACTTTTAAGATTAACGTACATATGGGGGTAATAATATGATGTTCTTCCCCATTACTCCATAAAATAAGTACTTTACCCATGAGTCCCAATCGTCCCAAAACAATATGTACAAGGATATGACTCGACTTAGCAACCATGTAATCAATTAGATAGTTAACTTAGGGTTTAACAAATAACAATAATGCACTAAAGATGAGCGCATACACGGAAGGCTAAGGCGATTTGGGTGTACATTTAAGTGGGGTGTAACAAATTCTTCCTTTAAGTAAGATGCTTAAAGTTAGAAACGAAAAGATAGGCTCGGAGGGGTGTACTAGGGGTATCGTGTACTAAAAATGAGTACAACACTAAGGTGTGGGAAAAATTAGTTGACTTAACTAGCCAAGTAATATGACTTAAGTGGTCAAGTAATTATGATACGGGTTTAACACAAGGGTGATCATAATGCCTCTTATCATGTAGTAAATCCTACTACACGAATGTAGTCTCACTAGCGGTCTCGGGATGCATTACTAATGCAAGTTCTAGAATCTAAATGCTACCGGTACACTCATAAGCACTAATAATAAAGGCTTTTCCTATCAAACTTAAAGACGAACCTCACATATTTGGGTGGAAAAATTTTCTGAATGATACGGTTATGTGCTAGTCATACAATCTCCTATCCATGAGACGCTTGCTATGGCTAAAGTTTCACTCCTAAATGTTGTAAAAAATTTTAAATTTGGCGCTAAAATTGCACTAACAAGTATTTCTCATAGTTTTATTACACATCTACCATCAAACAAACAAACTCAAGCGAAAGTGTATATGTAAGGTATCATCGTTTTACCCCCCCTTACACTTAAGATGAACATTGTCCCCAATGTTCAAGTAAAGAATGTAAAAGTGAATTAAGTAAAACAAATGAAATCAAATACTCCCCTGATTTGCTCGGTATGGATAACAAGGTGGCCAGGTTAAATCTTCCTTCAAGAAAATGAACAATCAAAGCTTCCCTTCCAGAAAAATAAATCATCTTCTTGTCATACATAACCTGTAAATCCTGAGAAAACAAACAAAGCAACCTCGCATAAAATCGGCGGCAATCTATATAAGTTACTAAATCCTAGAAAACAAAATAAGATATAATGCTTGTGGAATGAAGTTTGCAAATTTCTTGGAGATTATAAAACTTAATAATTCAACAAAAACTTTAAGACTCCGTTAGAAAAACAAAACCGGTAAAATTTCCAGATTTTTACACGTGACGCCGTCAAGAGTAAACTCGTGACGCCGTCAGAAGTGACCTGCAGAAATTCTTATGTTAAGTTTCCAGAAAATTTCTGGAAAAACTTGGTCCTACTTCCTGGAAAATCCTGCAAAACTTCATTATGACTCGATACAAGCATTTGAATCTAACAAATACGAATATACATGTTCACTTAATATTGTGGAGAATCATGATTGGTTTGTTTCTTAAAAACATATTTGGGGTTTCCCCTTACAATTATCTCTTGCAAAAATACCTTTAGGTGGAGTTAAGACTAGGCCAAACAACAAAGTAAAGTATTTCCACTTTTTAGTTTAGAAACATGATCTACCAACAATAAAAATAAAGCATGCATACGGAAGCAAATAACAAATAAACAAAATAAAATCACACAAAACATGGGTTGCCTCCCAAGAAGCGCTTTTCTTTATTTACGAGTCTTGTAGCTAGACTCAAGGTCATGGGTTACTACGTGACCTCATCATTGGTTTCACTCTCTAGGTCCTCTTCTAAACCAGTTTTGTATTCCGGACCTAGTTGTAAGCATTCTTTGTAGAAACCAAGCATCCTATTTTTCACATACTCTACTCCTCTACGTCTATCCTCATCATTCCTATAATAAGCCGCTTGCTTGTGTTCCTTTTCTAAATTAGAGAGGAGGCGGTATTGCTCAATCTTGTAGGGTATTTGGTAGGCAACCTCATCATTCTCTTCCTTGAATCTAACTATCCCTAGAGTCGGATCATAACTCATCCTAGTGGCCTCAACAAATGGTTTTCCAAATATTATTTGGCTTAGGCAAGCATCTATCACCGGACGAGTGTCTTCTACTATCATAAAATCGATCTCATAAGTGAGATTGCCTATAATCACATGTAATCCCTTCACTCTTCATGCAAAATTACTTATCAGATTCTTATTGGGCATCATCCTAAAATCAAGTTGTCTCTTCATCACCCAATTGTAATAAGTCCTAGTCATGATGTTAACAGGAGATCTAGGATCGATGTAAGCTTTCCATATATGCATATGCCCGATGTTGCATGGTATGTTAATGTTAGAGTGGTCTCCCATTTTGATAAGGGGTGTGCCAAGGATATATGGTCTCTCGGGACTATCGAATAAATCCTTATGGTATTCCCGTTCTTCCTTGGTGGGCAACTTATCAAAGTACTTCTCTATAGTTTCTACTCCCTCTAACCCTTTTTCCTTATTAATCTCAACTTCCCTACTTTCATCCCTAGTTTCGGTTTCTACTCCAACTTCATCTTTGTCACTTTCTTCTATCTCCTCATCTATTGGCTTAATGGTGACAACATTGACAAAGTGGACGTGTTTAATTGACGAGGGGTCCTTAATTTGGATTCCGTTATTGGTGTCCCTAGTGTCCTTCCTAGGTGTAGTTAACGCTTGGTTGTTGAGGGCTTTCAACAAGTTGTCTATCTTGTTGGTCATCTCCGTTTGTTGTTGGTTGAATTCGGTTTCAAACCTAGCTATGCGAGCTTCTTGAGATGCCATGAACTTAGACATCAATCCTTCAAGATTGTTGGTACTACCATAGTTGTTAGAAGGATTGTTGTTGAAAGTACGGTTTGAGGGTGGACCGTTTGGTTGGTAACGATTAGGCGGATTAGAAGTATTGGGTTGATTTTGTTTCCACCAAAGGTTTGGGTGATTTTTCCAAGAGGGGTTGTAAGAATCACCGTAAGGGTTTGGCTCGGGCTTGAAAGTGTACCACTTATCTCCCGCTTCGTCGGTACGCGTGGATGCGTAGTCCGCAAAAGCTGTTCCGGGGAGTTCCACACAATCACGAGTGTCACGGGGACCACTACATAATTCGCATGAAGATGTGATTTTGTTCACTTGGCTTGAAGGCTTAGGAGCTTCGTAGGATTTCATGAGAAACTTGACTTGATCCTCAAGTTCCATGATCCTACGGTCGGGAGTGCTAGAGTTATTCGAAGGCAAAGATATTGCCTTGACTGCTTTGTTCAAATCACGGGGATCATTCCAACTTTCGTTGTCATAGAGAGCAAGATCTTCTATGAGTTCCCATGATTGTTCCGCACTTAGTTCATGTAGCTTACCACCGGCCGATTGGTCAATGGCTCGCCTCGTGGGGAGATCGATATGGTCATAAAAGATTTGGACTTGGAGCCAAAGATCTATGCCATGATGAGGGACTTTTGGAGTAAGTCCTTGAAACGAGTCCATGCTTCATAAAGAGATTCATTTTGACGTTGTTGGAACATCAAGATGTCATTTCTAAGCTTAGTAGTTCTCCCTGGTGGGAAAAATTGAGCAAGGAAACGAGTGGTGAGATCATCCCATGTGGTGATGGATCCCGCGGGTAAACGCTCAAGCCATTGACTAGTTGATCCCGTAGAGAGAATTGGAATAGGCGTAATCGGGTTGTCTCTCTAGTTTCAACACCTAGGTCTATGGAATCTACGATTTTTAGGAAGTCCTTAAGATGTTGATTTGGATCTTCGGAATGA
Source organism: Artemisia argyi (assembly GCA_030686995.1). NCBI lineage: Eukaryota > Viridiplantae > Streptophyta > Magnoliopsida > Asterales > Asteraceae > Artemisia > Artemisia argyi. The sequence goes on from CM060684.1 coordinate 155,684,335, forward strand.
AGTCCATGGAATGCACATCCGCTTTGCACCAACCGGATGGTGTCGGATCGCAAGGGAGTCACATTGGCTCCGGTGAGCTCAATGGTGTTTCGGTAGCCTTGGTGGCTAGGTCGGGAATACTCTCCTAAGGTTCGGGGCCTAGGAGGTTCTAGTGGTGGGTTTTGTTGTGGTGGGATGACGGGTTCAAAGATGTTCCCATCGTCCACGATGTCGGGTGGTGAAAAGTTACAAACAAAAACACAAAGAAATAAGATAGACTAAAGAAACCTAAAAATAAAAATAAAATCTTACTAGAAAGGAATCTAGCAAGTAGACCTAATAAAAAAAATTCTAACCTAGACAATAACTATTACCCGGGCTGCGGCGCCAAAAACTTGACGCGTGGGAATTGCACCAGGCTTTACCTCTCAAGGGATCTTGAGAAGCTTACAACCCCCACCAGGCAGTGTACCTGATCGTTGTAGTATAGTATAGTGACAAGTACCGGGGTATTGATCGTTCAGCTAGGAATAGTGTCGCTGGGATTAGAAAACCTAAATACTAGTTCTAAAGATGATGGATGATTATTTTTGTATTTTTATATTTTTTTAGAAAGCAAGTAAATATCTCAGGTTTGAAGGATTTGGGCGGAATTAGTTGCTAGTCAACTAACTCAATACTAAAGATGCAATCAAAATAAAATACTAGAAATGAAAATAAAACTAAATTAAACTAAGGTTGTGAGCAATAAGTGGAGAAATGTGTTTACTTAGATTTACTACTCCCTAGATATCTTTTACACATTAATTACTTGTTATAGTTGCGTGGATGATGGATTGTATTCCTTAATACCATTCATGGGGTGGCGCACTTAACTCCCCAATCCTATGAGTGCCTACTTCACTCCTATGTCGAGCCGGCTAAGAAGCTCCTAACATGGGATCATTAGAATTTACTCATGCATTAAATACAACCAATAAAACCTAGTGCACATCAGTTCATGTTTCCTAAGACGTTCAAGCATGTTACCATTTGGAGATCTGCCAGTTTTCTTAAGCCTAACATTGAAATCATTCATCCAATACAACCATAAACAAGTAATCAACACATAATCAACATCTAGGTTTCATTAGATCTAAGCAAACACAAGATAAATCTAGCCTAGCATGGTGGAATCAAGACAAGCACAAGATATAGACAACCAACACATAGACATATTGATTGAATTAGAAGAACCCTTATCCCAACTACACATGTAAGGGTTCAAGGGCTGAAAACCCTTGAAAAACCTGTAAAAATCGTATATGGTTCGGCCTTAGGGTTTCTCCAAAACTTCTCCTCTTAATGAATGAAAATTAGAAAACTATATATAATAAATTGAGGCTGACGGCATCAAGACCAAATAGGTGACGTCGTCATCTCGCCGCCAAAAGAATCCTCGGACTGCCTTGATCTACATCTGACGCCGTCATGTATTTGCTTTTTCCAGGCCGTCACGTATTTTACTCTTGACGCTCTTCCTTGTGACGCCTTCATTTCTGTACTGGGCCGTCAAATTGTTACTCTTGACGCCGTCGCCTACTGTTCCCAGCTTGGAAAATTAAGTCTTTGGCGTTTTCTTCACTTTTATGCTCCAAAAACGTCCGAATTGCTTCCTTTTCCAGATTTCACTCCCAAAGTACCTAAAATCACAAAAGGAATGATTTAGGGCAATATTTGATCAAATAAATTCAATTCCGGGCTTAAATGACCCCCTAAAAGTGGTTCATTTTTCGCCTCATCAACAACATTATCACAAGTGATGATTGGCATTTTCCCTTTCACCTGAGTCTTTAAATTCTCAATCTCTTTAAGCAAAGAAGTTATCTTTTCATTGTTTATATCACGTGTGATCTTAATTGAATCATATAACTCTTTGTAATGTTGTTTAACTTTTGAATTTTCAGTACGAAACCAATCATTTTCATGTTACAATTTATTAATGGTATCATGAAATTGAAAATTCTGAGAATCTATAGACTGTGGTTTTTGGGTGCTAATCACATCACTCTTGTTTGACTTCAATTGGGCAATTTGTACCCTCAGGTTCCGAATCGTGTTAGTGTGAGCTTGAATCTTTTCATCACGTTTGGCTAATTCAAAATATGCATCAAATTCAGGAGCATCAGAAGATGTCTTGGCATTTGAGATTTTAGTTTTTTCTTCTAAATGTTGACACTTTAATTGCAAATTAAGATTATCAATCTCTAGTTTCGACAAATGCCTGACCATGTTATCATGGTCATCGTTTTGAATTTTCTCACGCAATTTTAAATTCTCCCCCTCAAGCTCAACAACACGATTCTGGAAAACGTTCAATGCAATAGATATCTCATGAAATTGGCAGGCATATAATGTAGAATCAGTAGCAGTATAAAATACATCTTGTGTAATACATTTAGCAATCAAATTCTCATTCATGATGAGAATATTTTTCCTCACAATTTCACTGCATTTAAGATCAATTGCCAATTGTTTACCCTCATTTTCCACAGCTTTGAATTTTTTTTTTCATTTCAGTTACATCTTTGTTTAGGGTTTTTTGAAGACCCTCAAAATGTTCGTGGAGAATTTCAAAAAATGGCATGACCTCTGTTAAATAGCATTGTTTTGTTTGTTCAAAACCTCTTCCCCTTCAGTAATACCCGTTGGTATTATTCTCTTTTTACATGTTTTATCAAAATCAGCGAATAATTGACCAAGGACATATAAGGCAATTAGTGTATTATTTTGCGTGGGGAGGGTGAAAGGAACAAGATGCCGTGGTGTGTTAATGGGATATATCGTTGGGCCAGCTATCTTAAAAACTGTACGTGTTTTTCCCACTATTCTTTCTGCTTTCATCTTTTCCATGTCAATGTTCCAGAAGACTTGCTCTGGAGTAAATTTCTTTTGTGGGACAAAGATAGCTAATTGATTATCTTCAGAGTAATCATAATTGTACAATATTTTATTAGCTATGCACTGGGGATCCCTTAATTTCTCAGCAAGTTTTTCTCTGGTTCTATCTTCTATCTCATTGCCCTCATCATCGGATGTAGCATCAGGAGGGGCATGATTAGGCTCAAGCATAATGTTTGCATCATATAATGCCGGTTGTGCACCTATACCGCCTATAAGGAAATTGGTTTTTGGCTTAGTAGAATCCTTCTCACTATGATCATCACTCAACTTCCTATGTTTATGCATCATTTGAGTAGTTTGAATGGTTTGGCCTTGCGTGTATAACTTATCCTCAAGTTTATTTTTTCGCATTTTAAGACTAGAGAAATCATTTAGGAGTTTTGTTTCCTTCTCTTTGAAATCATGTTGGAGCGTGTTTAAGCCTTTCTGAATCTCTTGTTTTTGTTTAACATTTTGATCCAGTTGTTTTTGCAACGATTCTAACTCCTTTTTCAATGTTTCTCGCTTAAGATTATTTTCAGATATGTATGCACGCATTTGCCATTCCATGTTCTGCTCACGTCCAGTGAGTTCAAATCTAGCATGTTGTTCGTACATTGCCACCTGATCCTTAAGGATATTACATCTAGTGGTCAAGGAGTCATCAGGGTTATAGGCAATGTTCTCATGCAACACACAATCATCTAAAACAGAAGATGCACAACATTGTACAACAGACACTTCATTGTGTTTCATATGTTGTTCACATGGGTCAACATTACTATTTCCCATGTCAACAACATCTGAATCGACATCGTTTGTCGGTTGTACTTTGTTAGGAATCTTTTGTTCATCAACCATGTTACACAGTTCGAGTACCTTAGCACATGACACATGTTCTTTTACCGGTCTGACATATGCATCCACATCACGTGTAGGAGTCATTGAACTATTCGTTGTGTCAAGCTTATCGATCTCTGATCCTCTGCCTTCGGTGACAACTGACCCAACATCCGACGCTTTACCTGAATCCACAATATTATCACTTGATTGCTCCCGGCATGCCTTCACCTTGTCTTCATGCTTGAGTTTGTGTTGTGCTCTTTCCATAATGTACTCCTTCACATTACCCATGAGTTGGAGTAGTGTGACTCTGAAAACGTCAACTTCAATTCCCGTATGAGTAGCAAAGCTATTTTTCATCATTTGACACTCATGATCATACTCCTCAGTGAATCGTGAATCAATGAACGCTTGGAGTTGGTTGTTGATCACACAGAATGCAGCCATAGATCTACCTTCAGAAAATTCACCCTTTTCAAGTTGTTGTTGAAGTTGATCTAAGTGTAGAGTCATTTTGACTGTGAAGGTCTCAACATTTTGACCAAAGAGTGTTGCGAATGCACGATTGAAACCTCCCAAGTATCCAGGTTTTGCAAAGAGAACCTTGAGATGTGAATGGAGTGATCGAAAACATTCAATGCGACAATCCTTTGCATTATCGGGCAATTTAATTAGCTGATGAAGCACATTATCATTAGAATTTGAGCACGAAGATTCCATAGCAGTGATTGTATGTTAAGAGTGGTGATTGTTTGTTATGACAAGGTTATATGTTGTTTAGTCGTAATTTGGTTAGGTTGATGCAAGTTGTTATGGTGAAATTTTTTGGTCTGAAAACTTAAAACCTCAATAACTTCACTCCAGAGGTGATTTGGGCCTCGAAAAATTTGTTTCACGACTTCGTGGTGAAACCTTACAATATTCAGCATGTTCCGGACGTTTTGACAGCTAATTCGCTGAAAACGAAGTTACGGTTCAAAAGTTATGCCCTTTGAAGTTTTGACGTAAAAAATCACCTTTGGTCCAACTGCAAGTAATCAACTCGCTAGAATCACACTTGAATAACTCGCTAGAATTCCAAGTAGCTAAATAACAAGTCGCTAGCCACCAACTCGCTAATTTTGAAAACTCGCTAACATGGACAACTCGCTACAGAACCAAATCGTTAGATGTACAACTCGCTGGAATCACCAACTTGTAACTGGACCAACTCGCTGGAAATATTAACAATGCAACCCACTAGATCTGGCAACTCGCTAAACTGGTCAACACTTTGAACCAACTCGCTGGTACACAACAATCCAAATCTGACAACTCGCTAGACTGCCAACTCGCTAGACTGCAAACTCGCTACCAAAACTGATCAACTCGCTAGAGTATATCAACCGTTGGAATAATAGGACAGAAACGTCACTGTCTAGAGATTTGGCTTTATATCCAGAAATAGCAAAACGCCAAATCTCTGCCTCAACTCTCTAACCAAACCTGTCAACCCTCTACTAAGAATTATCAACTCGCTAGTATGAAATATCACACGAATTACCTCCAAACTCCACGAAAGTGATGATGTTACTTAACCAAGAGTTACACACGATGCCTACAACACTACTAGATATGAAAGTACAAGTAAACAATCAAGAACAACACCTAACGAGATCACACTAGTGTGAAAACCACCAAATCAATTCGAACCATCTAAAGACACAAAACCAAGCTATAAATTTGAGCATACCACGAATCCTAGGATAGAACCATGGCTCTTGATACCAATCGTAGTATACTCATAATCTTATAACACGTATTGGTTTTGTTTAATATGGATCAAAGATGGAAAAATTAGTAGAGAGAAGTTAGAGAGAGAAAGTAGAAGGGAACCTTGAGAGAAAATAGTGAATATTAGATTAAGGTTGTGAAAGGTCCAACCCTCTCCCTTGGGTGGGAGAGGGTATTTATACTACAATACTTGGTGCTCCATGAAACGAGCTGCAGAGTGAGCTGACAGAGGGTAAAGACCCGACCCACTCTATGAATACTATTTACATATTTTAACTACTAATAAACTACGTACTAACTATAATAAGGATAATTCTACGAGCTACGTAATGCTTAGCAATACTTGGGGTGACCGAGTCTTTAACTGAATAATCGTATTCCTAACAAAAACAAATATGATCTTCCATACACTTATCTTTTGGCAAAATACCTTTATATGTAATTAAGACGCGGTTAAAGACAAAATAAAGCATTTTTACAATTTATTTGAGACATGAGCAATGAACAAAAAGAGATGGAGCATATATATGAAATCAAATCAAATAAACATACAAGCAAACAAACAAACAAACAAATAAAAGCTTGAGTTGCCTTCCAAGAAGCGTTTTTCTTTATTAACGAGTCTTGTAGCTAGACTCAAAGTCGTGCCCTAATACGTGACTCCATCCTCCGTCACGTTCTCAAGGTCAACTTCTATCTTGGTTTTATATTATGGACCTAGTTGCAAAGATTCCTTGTAAAACGCAAATATCTTTTTCATAGCATAGTCAACTCCTCTCCTCTTATCCTCTTCATTCCTATAGTAGACCAACTGCTTAAGTTCATTTTCTAGGTTTGGCACGAGCCAAAATTGTTCTATCTTATATGGCATTTGGTAGGCAATTTCATTGGTCTCATCCTTGAACTTAACTATCCCTAATGACGGGTCGTACGTCATTTTGGAAACTTCTACGAATGGCCTTCCTAACACCAAATGGGACAAACAAGGGTCGATGGCGGAACTAACGTCTTCCACTACTATGAGATCCGTGATATAGGTGAAATTTCCTACAAACACATGCATCCCCCTAACTCTTCTAACGAAATTACCATTCTTATTAGGGTCTTCGGGATCTTGCCTAGGTAAGAGTTGCTTTTTCATTCTCCAATTATAGTGTGCCTTAGTCATTATTTTGATAGGAGAGTAAAGGTCAATATAGGCCTTCCATACGTGAAGGTGTCCTATGTTGCATGGTATTTTGATGTTTTGAGGGTTAACATGTGCTATGATAGGAACTCTTCTTATGAAGAATGGGCGAGGATCATGCAACAAGTATTTGTGATAGGTTAATTCGTCATCTATTGGGAACTTGTCAAAGTAATTTTCACCTACTTCTTTTACTTCCTTCTTACCCTCATTCTCAATCTCTTCCTTAGGACAACTATTGTCCTCAACTACATTCTCATTATCCTCATCATCACTACTCCTAATTGGTGGCTTAATGGTGACGACGTTGACAAAGTGGACGTGTTTGGATGATGAAGGGTCTTTAACCTCATTTCCCCCACTAGAGTTTCTAACTACTTTATTTGATAGGGTCATTCCTTGGTTGTTAAGAGCCTTTATCAAATTGTCAAATTTATTGGTCATCTCGTTTTGTTGTTGGTTGAAATCGGCTTCAAACTTGGTCAAACAAGCTTCTTGAGATGCCATAAAATTGGACATTAATCCTTCAAAGTTGTTGGAACTATTGTAATTGTTGGAAGGATTATTGTGAAAGTACGGTTCAAGGATGAACCATTTGATTGGAAATGATTAGGCGGATTGGAAGATTGTTTTGAGATAAGTATGGTTTTGTTTTCACCTAAAGTTAGGGTGATTTTTCCAATAGGGGTTGTATGAATCACCATATGTGTTTGGCTTAGGATTGAAAGTGAACTACTTTTCTCCCGCTCTGTCGGTACCGCAAAAGCTTGTTCGGGGAGTTCCATACAATCACAAGTATCATGGGGACCACTTCAATATTCACATGAAGAAGTGAATTTGTTCACTTGGCTTGAAGGTGTGGGCGCTTCGTAAGATTTCATGAGAAACTTGACTTGATCTTCAAGTTCCATGATTCTACAGAATGCTTGAGTTATTCGAAGGCAAGGATATTGCCTTGACCATTTTGTTCAAATCGCGGGGGTCATTCCAACATTCATTGTCATAGAGAGTAAGATCTTCTATGATTCCTCACGATTCTTCCGCATTCTTGTCACGAAGCTTACCATCGGCCGCTTGGTCAATGGTTGGCCTTCTGGATTGATTTACATGATCATAGAAAATTTGGACTTGGAGCCAAAGATCGGTGTCGTGATGAGGGACTTTTTGGAGTAAGTCTGTAATGCCCCAACCCAACAAGGGTAGAAGTATCACATTATGGTGACATATCAAAGCATACATAAACAAACGCAAGCAAAAGTCTTGTCATAAATAACCAAATGAAAGTAAGTCAATATGACTTAAACATACACAAGTTCAAAGGAAAATCCAAATGAAGGAAGCATAAATAATCTAAGTCTCAACAATAATCATAACATAATTTCTAGCTAAGATGACTAAGGTTAAGTCTGCACTCGGCTCTACGCCTCTACTCTCAATCCCAAAAGCTATCCCCAGCTCCTAGCTTAATAACCTGCCGCGGAGAAAAGAAATGCGGCTGAGCTTAAAAAGCCCAGTGAACAGATATATAACAAAGCAAATGAAATAGAATGAAGATACAGGATATGGTGCAATGGGATAAGCATAAGGTATAAGCAAAGGTATAGCATAGTGTAAGGAAATCAGAAATCCACCACGAGCCCAAACATATCATGTCACTACGCCGTAGCTATATATATTTTTGTCTTTTTCGGCCTTTTCTTGTATCTTTTTCGTTCCAATGACTCAATTAACCTGAAATACAAATATGAACAAATTAAGTATCGTATTAATATAAATGAGGCAATAAACACGGGAATTTGATGTATAAAATATCGGATAAATTTGATGTTATTAAATATCCCCCACTTGAACTCTACTTGCCCTCAAGTAGACCTTTTAAATCATTTCTAAAAAGACATCTCCCAAGATTTTTTGGAAGATATGAGTTTAAAAATTACATAAGCTAGAATTTTCCAAACCAAGCACCTCACAAAAAGGGAATTGAAGTCATACTCTCTCTCACTAATCTTTGTGTTTATTTTGGGGTGATCACTCAACTGCTCATTCATGGCGAGTATTCTATCATAGGCTTGGCAAACATACTAATCTCCACCACTAGAGTCTATAGATGCAGATATTCTAAAAGGCAAATGGGTTGACACAACATAAAGGCTTACGGGGTTATTACAAGACCTAGGCTAGATACAACACTTCTCGGACTTACACTTTTGTCCGGATATACCTTAACACATCTATTCACGACTCACACACAATTCGGATATATAATCTTACAATATGTACAATAGAAAGAGTTGGAGGAAGAAGAGAATTGTAACACTTGTTACGTTTGTGTATGGACTCAATGACACATCGATTCTTGATGACTTCAAGTGTTCTTCTCTTGCACTCTGGTGTAGAGGATGAGAGAATCACTTATAAACACTAACCGACATATTATAGTGATCAAAGAAGAGAGGAAGGGAGAACAAAAAGTTTTTGTGCCAAAGGGTTGTTTTTCTGAATGAAATAATGCAATATTTATAACCACCAGGAGGAGTGGGGGGACGGTCCTTTAAAGACGGACGGTCCTTTATCACTAAGGGACCGTCCCGACAGGCGCTCCTATTTTTATCCTGACGTGGTGAAAGTTTATCTGGTGAAAAACTTAACTGGTTTAGGCGGGAAATATGGCTGTTGGAATATTTGAAATTCAAATTTATTTTCTTTAATAAAATATTTCTTTTAATTACAAAAATACTTCTGTAAAAATGTTTTTCACATAAAAATGTGAAGTTTTGAGAAAACAAAAACTTTGATCACTTTACTAGTGTCGGTATCGTATTTGTTCATACATGAAGTGACATTGAAGAAGATACGTCAAGTAAACGAGTTTTCTAGATTAAAAACTTATTAACCGTAACTTTACGTATCTTGTTTTTGTATTTTATGATTATCAAAACATGTAGAGATTGAATAATGCAAATAACGTTTTTGACATTATTTGTATTAACACCCTCCATAAACTTAGGGTAGAAACTGGGTCAATTCATATGCTATCTTTAATCAAAAAGATGATTAAGATATTGAAGACAAGTCATCATGGACCCAGTGATGAAATGCATAACCCATTCCTAGCCACTCAAGTTTCTCTTAAAAGATACTTGTTTCATTTCTCACAGAGATAAATGCATAGTCTATCGGCCTCTCACTCCGAGAAGTGTTGATATTGAAAGGCACTCTGCTCCATCCTCTACTCACTATATCAAAACGCACAAATTGAATCTAGAGCCAAATGAGATTCTCATAATAAAATCTCTTAGGACACATGCCAAACATACATTTGTTATTTAACAATTAGAACACAAACTGTAAGCTTTAGAGTCCTTCGCAGTTCTTAGTAATCTTGCCAAAACATTCATGAGTGGAACTACATATGTGATCTATAGTGATCGAATGGAAATTCCTGCCAGTGTCAACATCAAGTAGCACTGACAGCAGGTCACTTTGTTATTTCTTTGTGAATTAAGCTTAGTGTTTCCATGGTAACTTATGCATCAAATGGTCTACAGTTGTGAAATGATATCTCAATATACTTTAGCAACTCATCAGAATTATTGTAAGCACTCTTGTGGCATCTAATTCTGTAACAGCCTTTGTAAGGATTCGAATAGTAGTTACATAATATGCTGTAAATACACTCGAAATCTAAACTCGTAAGCGCTAGAAATCCAGCTAAGGAGATTCATATTACAAATCGAATCCTGAAGACATAGGTCTTTACTTGGATCTAATCCAATGTATTGATAACTATCTCTAACGAGATTAGGACGGCTGATCGCCCGACCAAGGTGAATGGGATCAGGACATTCATCAGTAAAACAATTGAAGTGAATGAACTCTCTAACAGTAAATTCACAACAATCAATTGGAGTTATACGATTATTATCTAACCTTAGTATGCAGGTACAAAAGATGAAACCACTTGGTGTGATCTACCACATACATCGATATCTTCACAATCATAAACTCATACATACGAAACAATCAACATCACCATCAAAGCTCAAATCAGGAATGTTCATGACAAATAACTCAAGATAATGACAATGTTTCTTCAAATTCAAAGATCTAATCAAAGAAAGTCAAAGAACAAAGTTCAAACGAATGAAAAAAGATTAAGTATGAAGATCAAAGCTATACAAGACGTATGAGTATGATGGAAAGAACGTGACTAAGTTAAAGATGAAGATATACGATCAAGGCAAGAAAAGACATCAAAATCATATCACATGATCACACAGCTTGGAAAAGAACAAAGAATAAAGACTCATTTTCTACAACATTAAAGGTTCAAAGATCAAGAGTAAAGAAGACCAATTCACAAAAACTCATCTAAGACAACTATGGAAGGACAACAAAATGACCTCTTAGGGTTAGATTGTTAGCATTACTTTTAGTAGAAAGTAAAAGAAGTGTTTGTCATTCTACGTTTAGGAACTATGTAATGTTAAGTGATAATATGTAAGAGTCTAATAACGGGCTATAAGATACAAGCTAATATGATAATAGTTGTAGTCTAATAGTTATGTAATATAGTCCAAGCCCACGAGAACTAAAGCCCAATCCAAGCCCATCACATAGGCGTTGGAAGGTATATGTAAGCACACAAGTCTTGCTTGTGTGTGTTTTAGTGTATGACAGTAAACTTCTCCCTTCATTTCCTCTCTTTATATATTCGTGCACTACAACCAACACCATCAAGTCACCACCACCATATTGTGTTTAAGGTTGATAAGAACGGGAACTTACAACCCGAGTAACCTGAATTCTAAATAAGGTCAAGTATTGGGTTGAAAATGCTTGAATCACAACATTGAAAACTAGATAAAATGCAACAACAAACCGTTTTAGCTTATCTATTGCTAATGAGAATAAAATCTTAATCAATGCATCACGTCATACTCCCGCTTTAGTTAATCTTCGTAGAAATAAAAGAAGTAGAGGCAAAAAAGATGCTGCAACAACCTTGTTTAATCATTATGTCTTAGGAAATAAAGCCAGAGATGTGTGGGCGGGAATCATTGTAGCTTTTCTTAATATGTTGATTGATTTAAAATGGGTTGTATAACCATACATTTTCTATACGTTATTGGAATTATGGTTAACCCAACAACGTGACCCCACTCCCACCCAAACCCGATGACCCGATTCCTTATAGTATTGTAATATAGATTGATATTTCTTCTAAGCATAATATTAGGCACATATGTTAGCTATGTCAACCTTGTTAATATATTGTAATAAATTCAGCAATAAATGCAACCATAAATATAGGTATATCAAGATTAATTTCATTTCTCATATAAATATGCTCATCACACACCTACTTATCATTCATAAACAAAAAGAATACTAATATGACAAGATCTTTGATTTACACCACATTTCTCTTGTTTCTTGTTGTTGTAGGTAATATTTGTGTCCTTACTCCTCATTCATTATTTGTAAATTTTAATTTCACAGAAATCAATGTCTTTCTTAAATTTTTGTATACAATGTCCAAGTAATGAATTAAAGTCTATTAATACTAGCTAACTTATGTGTGTACTTTAATTTTTCAGGCATGGAATTGGTCGCATCGCAACCAGGAATATACACTGACACTGAATTTTTATTGCTATGTCTCAACGACTACTGTTTAAGTCGATGCCTTTCGAGACATGGATATAGAGCTTGGGGAGAATGCAAAAATTTATTTACTTGCCGATGCCATTTTGAATGCCCAACAAAGGATGGAAACATCTTTATTCCTCAAGTTTCCCCCCTCACATCTAAGCCTAATTTCCCATACCCTCCACATAGAAAGAACCCAAAACCCTAAAGTTTAATATTTACAATTGAACGTTGCTCGTGCAATGAATGGTTTATCTTAATATAGTATTATATTAAATGAGATTATTGAAAATACTCATCGAAACAATGTTTTATATTATGTTTCGTTTAATAATTACTAGTGACCTGGCATCGTGTGATGAACAAGTCATTTAAATATAATATTAAATTCAATGAGATATTAAAAATACTCATTGAAATAATGTTTTATATTGTGTTTGGTTACTAATTAGTAATTACTAGTAACGTATCATCGTGCAATGAAAGGGTCTATTTAATATAATACTAAATTCAATAAGATTATAAAATACTCATTGAAACAATTGTGTTTGGTTATTGAATACATAACATTAGTCTCAAAAACCACATGTTAATATATTTGGTGCAATTTTGTATTTACAGAGTAGGGTTTTCACGCGTTGCAGTGGCGAGTGCCCTATAATTAAAACTTTTGGCCAGTAATGTTTTCTAATTATATGTTTTCTGCGATGAATGACGATAATATTATTCAGTTAAGAGGTACTCGCCTATTATTTATTATGATGATAAATGTAACAAGGGATGTTTGATGAAAAAAAAATGAAAATGAGAAAGATGGCATATACGACGATAAAAATAAAAGTCAAAATAAGCCGAAGTTTGTAAGTAAATAGAGTAATACATAAAATATTAAGGTAGTTAAAGTAAATGATTGTAAAATTATAAAACATATGGTTGGTTTGTATCATGTCAAATAAAATATAGCTTTCATCATTTATACCGTGTGCTATATCAATTGTATGAAACTTTTTCTATTTAATTAATTTATACAATAGGTATACTAAACTGTACTTTTTATTTTGGGAGTGTTTTTTTACATGAAATGAAAGAGTTGAAAAGTGGATGACAGAATATTTTGTTGTTTTAGATGATTGTACATATTATTCAGTTAGTAGTAATTGCTTCGATTCTATATAGAGATCTTAAAAGATTTTAAGAGAGAAGGTGTAAGATGTTATGTGAGATTTTCTGTTGTAACAACCCCAAATCAGAATAGCAGAAGCAGACAAATCGTGGGGTGCTACTCAATTGTTACCAAAACACAAGGTACAAAGAACGGTTTTACCTCAACCATTTTTTAAGAAGTTTCATAATTTTAAAAACATTCAGTTTACATCGTTCAAAAGTAGTGCGAAAAATACAGGCTCATAACAGGATTTAAGTTGTCCCAAATAGTTTCCAGAGTCATCTATGACCATGCCAAGCCATTCGCCAAGCTCCTCCAAAATTAAGTCATGCAACAATAAAGATTAAACACATGAGATAAAACGTGCAAAAAAGTCAACACAAAGGTTGAGTGAATTCTTAGGTTTAGTAGTAAAATAGTTTATCACAAGATTTCAAGTTTAATAAGTATATGGTTATCTCAGAGTACGTTTTGTAAAGTAAAGGGGTTTCAAAAGATAAGGTGTCTTAGTTGTCGTGGAATACTCGTATCAAAGTTTGTAAAAACTTTAGTTTCAATGTCGATGAAAAGAAGTAATCATTTGTATCTCGTGTGGTTTTTTGGAAAATAAGGTTTTAAGATTAAATCACGTTAAGACGATAAAAGTCGACGAAACACATTCAAACAAATAGAAAAGAATTAGGAAAAGAAGAAAATAACAAGTAAGGAAGAAAGAATAAGTTAAGAAATGAGAAAGAAAGACATCAATAAGTTGTTTCAGTGTTTTACCCCATAACCCGAATAGTTGGTACAACATTAGAATTTATGAAAGAAAGTGTATAATTCCAAAAGGTGTATGACGTTTAGAAGTTATAATTATTTTTATAAAAATTTGGATATAACGCGTCCGTTTATATAACGTTTCCAAATCGTCTATATTTCACAAGTTTTATACATATTATTTACTGTTATCATTCGTGTGTATATTAATATTGGTTTATTGACCATTTTGTATCCGTTCGGATCCTAATATATTAAACTCTTTCAAGTCAAACATACTGTTCTATCTCAAGTACAAAATTGTCCATAAGTCCATCGGATAATACCGTAAATCCAATAACGATCAATCTAATAGTCCAAGCATAGATATTGTTACAATGTCCATATCCAAATCCATATCAAATCCCATGTTAACCCGAATAGTATCCGAAACACCATTGACAAAACAAAAAAAATAATAAGTTAGTAAGAGTAAAAGAAATAAAATGTTAAAACAATAAAGGAAAATAAATGAAAAGCCCAAGTGCATTGGGCTTTGACGCAATGCTAACTTACACAACTCCATGGACTTACCTTGGGCTTATAGCCCAAAGTTACCAACACTAACCACTCTTAGGCTTAATAGCCCAAACGGCTAAAACCAAACTACCCAAGTCCAACTAAACGCAAAACACGTAAGTCGAGGTTTTCTAACCTCATTAACTATCCAAACGACAACCAAATAATAAAAACTCGAGACCGTGCTCCCTTGAGCCACGACTCGTACCAAAAAACACCAAAAGCATACCATGTCTCGTATAACAAAATAAATCTACAAGGACGTGACTCCCACGAGTCACGGCTTGACTCACTTGACACCAATATCACATCCATGGTTTGGTTAACCCAAAAAATTCAAGCTGTCATGCCATTGAGTCATGACTCACCCATAACGACACCAATATTATCCCACAACTCGAGTAACCAAATAAATATCTTGGCCGTGCTCCCTTGAGTCACGACTCAACTTTATTCAAGACCTAGCCCATTCGGCTAACACAAAAACGTAACTAAACATAAAAACTAACTACACAAGGACGATTTAAAGCTCAAAATAACATAAAATAAATAAAATACACTCTGAGTCAACTCAATTCGTGAGTTGACTCGGACGAGTCAAGCGATTCGGCTGGTGAGTCCAAACGAGTTACGATTTTAAAGTATAGATCCACACGGTTTGAGTTATAAAACATTAGGTTTAATTAGTTTTAGCTCGAAATCGGTTGGTTTTAGTTATAACCGATTAGGGTTTGAAACAAGATGAAAATAATAAAGAAATAGGGCGCGTGATCTTACCAAAAGAGAGCGAAGTAGTGTGGAAGATGGTGACGTGTGGTGCCGGCGTGGTGGTGATGGCGGTGTCGTGGCGGTGTAGCTCCAACCACAAACAAATGCACGTCTCGTGGCCTTAAAAGCACTAGAAACCCTCTTTGGGTCTTGATCTATGATGCGGTACCAAGAAATTAGGTGGCCGAAAGTTGGCCAAAAAAAGGGTGCGGTGTCGGAGTTCTATGGTTCCGGTGAGATGGAGTTATCAATGAAGAGGAAACCCTAAAGCGGATCTTATATACCCCCTTGAGGAGCCAAAAACGTACAAATGAAACATGAGGGGGCGGCAGCAAAACTTAGGCGCGGAGGGGTTGTTTTGAAACTTTGGCAAATATTTTATAAATAATAATGTGGGCCCCATTTGAGTTAGTAAATATTCGATTTGACTCAAAAAAGTTACACCATTGCGTACGAATTAATTTTTTCAATAAAATTGATTATTCATATGACTAACTTCTCGAAATTAAAATATTAATCAAACCAATTTGTTTATCGGGTTTACGGTTGTGCTAGTATGCGTTAAGTGTCGGTTTTCACGTTTCATGAGATAACCTCTAATTTTTGATTCAAATAAGCTCGGAGGTGTTCAAAAGTGAAACTTATGAAGTAATAAATACAATATATTATTAAAAATTTGTCTAGAAATTTCTGGGCTATTACATCTATACAAAACTGATACGTGAGAATCGCACCAGGCTTTACCTCTCGAGGGATCTCGAGAAGCTTACAACCCCCACCAGGCAGTGTACCTGATCGTTGTAGAATAGTATAGTGACAAGTATCGGGGGATTGATCGTTCAACTCAGGAATAGTGTCGCTAGGATTAGAAAGCCTAAAAACTAGGTCTAGAGGTGATGTATGATTCTTTTTGTATTTTTAGACTTTATGAAAAGCAAGTAAAAATCTCGGATTTTGGAAGAGTGGGCGGAATTAGTTGCTATCCAACTAACCCAAATAACTAAAGATGCAATCAAAATAAAATAATAGAAATGAAAATAAATCTAATTACTAATGTGGTGTAAACAATGATGGGGAAAGTTGTGTTCCCTAGGTTTCATTACTCCCTAGATATCTTTTACAGGTTGATAGCTTGTTAAAATTGCATGGATGACGGGTCGTATTCCTTAATACTAGTCGTAGGGCCGTGTACAATATTCCCTAACTCTATAGGATCCTACTTCACTCCTATGTCGAGCCATTAGAAGCTCCTAACATGGGATCATTAGAATTCTCCTACGAATTAAATACAACCAAAAATCATAGTACACCTCTGATCATGTTTCTTAAGACGTTCAAGCATGTTACCAATGGAAGTCTGCCAGTTTTCTTAAGCCTAACATCGAATACAATCATCCGTAACAATTATAACAAACAATCAACCCATAATTAACATCTAGGTTTCACTACACCTAAGCAAACACAAAAGAAATCTAGACTAGCATGTTAAATTGAAGACAAGCGTAAGATATATTCAAACAATACATAGACATATTGATTGAATTGAAAGAATACTTATCTCAAGTTGAACATGAAAGTTTCAAAGGGTTGAAACCCTTGAAAAAGCTGTAAAAATCGGCCTAGGGTATTTTCCCTCAAAGTTGCACTGTAACACCTAAAATCCGAAAGCATGTGAAAAGACCAAAATACCCCTACAAGTTTAAATTTAATTAAAAGTTTATAAAGTCTCCAAATAAATCCCAAACTCCTGAAAATGCACAAGTTATGTATCCAAATAATTTTAACAATTACATTTAACATTTATACAAGTAGTAAAATTACCAAATTACCCCTCTAAGGGCCGATTGGGATAAGACTTATTTTAAAGTGATTTATTTGGTTTAATTTGATCTAAATTTGGTAATTTAAGAAGATAATCACCAAGGAATATTTTGTCAATTATAATTCCGAAATTCTGGCCCAAACTCTCCCCAAAACACACGGCATTACTCTTTTTAAGTCAATACATATCTTTTTATCCTAAACCCTAATTGCCGACCCAAAACAAACACACACAAAAAAATTCTCACAGCCTCCATTCGACTCTCCCATCACTCTCAAGCATTTTTCTGTGATTTATAAACATCCTAAGAAGCCAAGAAAAATCCCATTCGAATTTTTGAAGCCTTACACGATCGTAGCATTTGGTTTCTTTTGTCGAGCCCTAAAAACAAGGTAAATTCGTTATGTTTCATACGACCTCTATAAAAATGATTTCTTATTTTTCTGATGTTCCTTACATCATATAAGACCCACGAAAATTGGTTTCAAGGTTGGAAGATTATTGGTGAAGTCGTGGTGATTTTTGGATCATTTGGCCTATACGCGTATGCTATAAATCGTACAGCCCTCTTCACACGTTCAAGTCTTGGTTTGGTATTTTTCTCAGGTCCTTTATACCTCATAAACATCAAATAAATTGTTTGGTTCGAGCCATGCATGCTCGACATCACTTTTGTGATTTAAAACCCTAAAAACATGTTTAATTGTGAAATATATACTCCGATCCAGAATAATTATTAATAAAATTATTATACACTTATTATGATGTGATATAACCTGGAAAAATATTGGAAAGAATTATCCTTGCTTAAAACATGTATTTCGAATTTAATTGTTTTGTGTAATTCGTGTATAAGAGAAAAAGAAAGAACTAGGTCGAGAGGCCTAGGGTTTGGTTTAGGGCTGGAAAAAGGTGACATTTAATGATGTTAATAATGATCTAATGATTGGAAAGTGAATAAGATGGATTAGGGTTTGAAATTCTTTATTTTATGATTATACGATTTAAGAAAAAGGTTTTGGGTGAATTTTGTGAACTTTAAAACTTAAGGGTTAATTCTGGAACCTTATTGAGCTGTATACTATTCGACAAAAATATAACCTAAGGGTGCTAAGTGTAAGTTTTGCATTTAAATGGATTAAAATGTATTTAATGATTAATTAGGGTTTGTTTTGAAAATAATTAAAAGAGAGGGACTAAAAATGTAAATTTCAGAAACTTGGAGCTGTTTTGAGTATTTAAAAGTATTCAAGGGATTATGTGCTAATTTGGTAAATTAATGGCTTAATATGTAATTATTAAGAATTAAAAGTTGAAATTGTAAATTAAAGGGTTAAATATGTAACTTTGATAACTTGAAGGACTTAAAGTGTAAATTGTGAATACTTGAAGGTATATTCGTATAACATGATAAAATAAGGGATCATTATGTAAAATGGATAAGTTAAGGGTTTAAAGTGTAACTTTGAATACTAAAAGGTTTAAAGTGTAATTTTGGAAATATAAGGGTGAAAAAGGTAAAGTTATGAAACCCTAAGGACCAAATGTGTAAATATGTTAAAAGATACTTTGATTCCATTAATAATGACTCAACTTTCTAATTATGGAAACTTTCTAAAAGTGGAAACTAACTATTTATGGAAACCTGCTAAAGGTGGAAAGTCACTTTAAATGGAAAGTTACTAAAACTGGAAAGCCGACTAAAATGAGAAATCTGAATTGAATAAGTTATTAATAACAAGCCGACCATTAATTCGTGTAGATTCGCTGAAGAAGGAATTTTGCTTTCGACCTTTATGTTTCTGTCATGTGTGCACTTGCGGTTTAAGGTACAGATATTCTGACCTTTCTCAAAAGGTTTCTCATGATCTCTTTCATATTCTGATCCGTTAGTTCCCGAATTGATGCCATTGCTATGATCCCCTTTACTTGAACCTTCTCTGTTGATCCCACTTGATATGACCTCCGTTATGAACCTATGCTATGAAAACCTTCTTAATGATGCCATGGAAATATTTTGAGAAGAACCGATTTGAAAAGATGTTTATAAATGATGCTAAATTTCTTTTTAAAAGAAAGGTTATTTAACTTTCATGAACACTATATTTTGAAAGACCATTTTTATGAAAACTGTTTTAAAAGATTATTTAAATTGGACTTTTAATGGAAACTTTTGAAACGGACTTTTGAACTGAACCATAAATTGATTTTTGAATATGAACCTTGACCTGATAAACTTTGATTGGACCTTGAATACTATTTCTGATATGAACCCTTTGTTATGAACTGCTATTATGAACCCTGATATGATTTTGAGTTGACTTTGAGATAAACCTTTGCTATATGACCTTTTGCATGACTTTGAGACCTGACTCTTAGTTTGATACCCGAGCCATTTATGTTTCTCCTACCTATGGAGGTACCATAGGCATGTCTGTGATGCACCACTGGCATGACTCATGTGTGGGTGAGTGATTTCTCACGCCGTCCCTTTTTATGATTACTATTATGGCCATTATGACTTTGAGTATATGACTTTGAGATTGACTTTGAGTAAGGGGCGTATGGGTTGCAATCCTAGACATGTATGCTTAGTGGATTTAACTATGACTTTGAGGTGATTGGTACTGTGTGCTATACATGCCCTTCACAACCCCTGGGAGCTGATCACTCCACCCTTATGATACATGAGGACACCCCTCATATTATCTGGTTGCCTGAGAGGTACCCCCTCTGATTGTGAGATTATGGATTGAAGGCTTATGACTTTGAGATATGACTTTGGGTTTTGGGCTCGTGGTGGAGGACTATCCTATTCCTTCATTTCTATTATTCATTTGTTTATTCCTTATGATATTCCCCAATGCACTATATTTCAGTTTTGTTTCATTATCATTGCTTTGTATATGTATCTGTTCACTGGGCTTTTTAAGCTCAGCCGCATTTCCTTTTCCTGCGGCAGGTTTTAGTAGGAAGCTGGGTTATGGGAAGAGAGTGTGACTGGACTTAGAAGACTATGTTTTGGACTAGAGACGATTAGATGAAGTTTCACTTTATTAGACATAGTAATTATTTTTTTTTAACCTTGTAGTTTCAGATTTTCATTTGTAACCCTGAATTTCTTTGTATGTATGAATCATATGCTTGTGTTTGTTCTGATATGTCACTGTAATGTAATACTTCTACCCTTATCGGGTTGGGGTGTTACAATTATGGTATCAGAGCCCAGGCTGCGATTCGTAATATATTTACCCTTGACCTGTGAAGTTTGGACCCCTAAGTTTCCCTGTAGGCACTCATAAGACAACCTTTGAAACTTTACATTAGGATTCCCCATAGGAACCCAAGTTATTACCGGTGAGGAATGGGTAGACTAAGACATTTATGTAAGTATCATTTGCTTCCGTATCACTCTGATCGTGCCTTTGCTCTTAGATAAGCCTTATAAGGACCTTTGTTTCAGAAGTTAAAAGTTTTGCAACTTAAGCTTAGTAACCAAGTAAGTTTGGAATACCTCGAAAAGCTACCTGGATACCTTACACATTTAAGTTTCACCTTCAGATTTTGATCTCCGCCTCCGATTTGTTTGATAAGCTGTTTGACACCTTTTCGACCACATCGTAGGTCATTCAACCACAATGTGTTCGACACATTCTGTAAATCCATTACTTATGCTGGGTATGAATGTATCATCCGATACTACTTAACTCTGTATGATCCATTACTACTCCTATGAGAATTCTAGTAATTATGAACCACAAATATGAGAAGTTTTGTTTCCTCTCTTTGAATGATGAACCTTGTTCTGCCAACCGTTTCCTTTGGAAGGGTATGATGTAAATACTATCTCTATATGGATTTGTTAACTAAGCATGATGATGCTGATAACTGAGATTCTGTACCTCTCACGATTGACGATTATACGATATTCGTATTACCAATGATACACATCCTACCTGCTACTTATGCTAAGAAGCTAAACGAAATTCCCACACATTGAACTGTTCGTTTATCCATCCCAACATTTTTGTTGAACCATGTACTTGACTCTGATATATGAACTATCTGTATGATTTGATGACTGTATTCACTCTATGAATCCTTTGACTTTGAGATGTCTGATTGTACGGTCTTTTGGACTGAATGGCTATTCGTGAAGATACCATAGACTACCATATATGAAATGTGACCTTAAAAATCTGCTTCACCCTATTCCATTATGATGACTCTCTACATCTGCTAAAATTTCTGTCACTATGGAAACACCTACCCCAAACTCATGTGATTACCAAGTTGTCCTGAACACCATTATTATCAACCCTTGGAAAGTTCTACTATTGGGAAATATTTTGTCATACGAAGATTTTTCGGTATTCTCTGATGAACCTTTTGGTACTCCTTCCTGCTTAAGAAGTAGAGTGGACATTGAACTGATATCAGTAAAGAAACCATGGTGCCATAGAAGTTGAGAGATTGAAGGAGCTGATGGAATATGATTTTTAACCTTGGTGATTCTCTTTAGATGCTCTTGTTTGTTTATGAAGAAGAACGAGAGAAGTATGCGATGACGTATCGACTATCGTAAACTTAAACGTACCACTATCAGTAATCATTATCTGTTTCCGCGTATCAATGATTAATTTGTTTTTCCTTTGAACCCCGCATTTGATTGCATCGTTTTAGATTTGAAGGACTGAAGAAGCAACCACAAGAACTTCTAAGAAGGGGGTTAACTAACCGAGAGTAACCTTTGGGAAGTATTTCAGTTCCTGAAGAAGAAAGAAGGCGATGTGAAAATTCCCTGAGATGATTTCTGAAGTTGCCTTTGCACTCGTTATAACATTTATGAACTTGAATGATGCCAATGGTGTTGGCTAGAATAATCATGTTTTTCGCGTGTTTTGGACAAATTGTCATAGTATGACATTGTGTTGTGTCCTAAAACGAAAAAAAGGAACATAGAGATTATTGGTGAGATGACCCTTTGTTCTGGAAGAAAATTTTGATTGACGTTCAGAAAGCATAGTAGACAACCCTACCCTATATAAGGTAAAGACAGAGCTTTCACAAGAGGGACCAAGATTGAAGACCGTTATCGGAGTTTGAAACCTGGTGGAAGAGTAGTAGAAGATGGTTGCGACAAGCATTATCATGGAAGAAGCATACAAGAAGAAGAGAGGAACTGGGATAGTGCTCAATCATACATCATGCAACACGTGAAGATTTCAGTTTGGGCATCAAGACAACCAGGCCAAAGAAGACGAACCATTCAACACACAACCTGGAGTCGACAACAACAGCATGTACCTTAAGACCTGGAGCTATGTTAGAAGACCTGTCAAAGACACGCAGTCTTGTTTCTCTATTCATTTTAGTTGTACTAAGATGAATTGAGAGCAGAAGCAGACCTGCGGATGGAGGAATCCACAGTGATTGCGTCAGAGACTGCCGTTACGATGCCACACTACCAAGAGGAGCTGCTGAAGACCGGAGGAACCAGACTCGAGTTTTAAATTCTTTTAATCATGAGGCAAGATGGACAAGAGTAAACAGACTACCCCAACTTGGAAGAAATTTTGAAATTTGTATTTGAGTGGACGGATTTTGAAGCGGACATTGTGTTTAGACGAGATGATTCTGTAAAGGATTGACGCTATTGATGACGTACCTTAATTTTGAAAGACATTCTCGGATTTCCGTTCTCTTAGTTATGTTGTTTGTTTCTGATGATCTTTGAGACTGTAGAAGTACTAGGTGGATTAAGATAGGTGGTTTTGACTCACGACTTGAGATAAAGTATGACCAGCATGAGGGCATATGTATATGATGCCAGTATTATGACGTCTGGCCAGCGTGATAATACTTACATCATATAACGTGCACTTATGGTGGGCATGTGATATTTCGAGGAGTGCCTTAGAAGCTTTAGAATTCTGGCATCTGATCAAGATCATCTGAGTTTAGTGAGACTTTAGGTTCATTCTACCTATACGTTTGATCTGCTGTCCTTGTTATACGATTCGATACGTTTGGACTCTCGACACGTGTTTTGCTGATCTTAGGTTCCATTATGAAATTTCTGCCATTGACGATATCTAACGATATGCTTTCTGTCCGTATACGTTTCGCATTCGTTGAAGTTGTTCATTATGGTCTGCTATGAGTAAAATATCTGATTATGGACTTTGAGGAAATGAGACTTGTTTGTTTATGAGAATACCTTTGGAAAGTTATCTAAAAGCCGAGACTATCTGAGAAGCTGAAGGTTTAAACCGTATATCACCCCATGTTGCTACAATTCAATGTATTCTCATCTGATTCGCCTAATCAATTCGATGAAAATCCTATGTATTTTTATACCTCTTCCTGGAGAATTCGTTTATCATCCGTTATGTTTGGTACATTATCCTTTTGATTCAAATTCAATATGATATGCCCTTCTGAGAAATCTGAAACTGTTTTGACAATAATTACGAGTCATGAGAAACCAATTGGTCTGAATATCTTTTGGAAGAACCTCCCCGGGCGTGAGAATGTTGTGACGACTTTTGCGGTTTGCTACGACTTCGTCTAACTTTGCGACTTCAAATTTCGAGGACGAAATTTTTCTTTTTAGAGGGGAAGAAGTTGTAACACCTAAAATCCGAAAGCATGTGAAAAGACCAAAATACCCCTACAAGTTTAAATTTAATTAAAAGTTTATAAAGTCTCCAAATAAATCCCAAACTCCTGACAATGCACAAGTTATGTATCCAAATAATTTTAACAATTACATTTAACATTTATACAAGTAGTAAAATTACCAAATTACCCCTCTAAGGGCCGATTGGGATAAGACTTAATTTAAAGTGATTTATTTGGTTTAATTTGATCTAAATTTGGTAATTTAAGAAGATAATCACCAAGGAATATTTTGTCAATTATAATTCCGAAATTCTGGCCCAAACTCTCCCCAAAACACACGGCATTACTCTTTTTAAGTCAATACATATCTTTTTATCCTAAACCCTAATTGCCGACCCAAAACAAACACACACAAAAAAATTCTCACAGCCTCCATTCGACTCTCCCATCACTCTCAAGCATTTTTCTGTGATTTATAAACATCCTAAGAAGCCAAGAAAAATCCCATTCGAATTGTTGAAGCCTTACACGATCGTAGCATTTGGTTTCTTTTGTCGAGCCCTAAAAACAAGGTAAATTCGTTATGTTTCATACGACCTCTATAAAAATGATTTCTTATTTTTCTGATGTTCCTTACATCATATAAGACCCACGAAAATTGGTTTCAAGGTTGGAAGATTATTGTTGAAGTCGTGGTGATTTTTGGATCATTTGGCCTATACGCGTATGCTATAAATCGTACAGCCCTCTTCACACGTTCAAGTCTTGGTTTGGTATTTTTCTCAGGTCCTTTATACCTCATAAACATCAAATAAATTGTTTGGTTCGAGCCATGCATGTTCGACATCACTTTTGTGATTTAAAAACCTAAAAACATGTTTAATTGTGAAATATATACTCCAATCCAGAATAATTATTAATAAAATTATTATACACTTATTATGATGTGATATAACCTGGAAAAATATTGGAAAGAATTATCCTTGCTTAAAACATGTATTTCGAATTTAATTGTTTTGTGTAATTCGTGTATAAGAGAAAAAGAAAGAACTAGGTCGAGAGGCCTAGGGTTTGGTTTAGGGCTGGAAAAAGGTGACATTTAATGATGTTAATAATGATCTAATGATTGGAAAGTGAATAAGATGGATTAGGGTTTGAAATTCTTTATTTTATGATTATACGATTTAAGAAAAAGGTTTTGGGTGAATTTTGTGAACTTTAAAACTTAAGGGTTAATTCTGGAACCTTATTGAGCTGTATACTATTCGACAAAAATATAACCTAAGGGTGCTAAGTGTAAGTTTTGCATTTAAATGGATTAAAATGTATTTAATGATTAATTAGGGTTTGTTTTGAAAATAATTAAAAGAGAGGGACTAAAAATGTAAATTTCAGAAACTTGGAGCTGTTTTGAGTATTTAAAAGTATTCAAGGGATTATGTGCTAATTTGGTAAATTAATGGCTTAATATGTAATTATTAAGAATTAAAAGTTGAAATTGTAAATTAAAGGGTTAAATATGTAACTTTGATAACTTGAAGGACTTAAAGTGTAAATTGTGAATACTTGAAGGTATATTCGTATAACATGATAAAATAAGGGATCATTATGTAAAATGGATAAGTTAAGGGTTTAAAGTGTAACTTTGAATACTAAAAGGTTTAAAGTGTAATTTTGGAAATATAAGGGTGAAAAAGGTAAAGTTATGAAACCCTAAGGACCAAATGTGTAAATATGTTAAAAGATACTTTGATTCCATTAATAATGACTCAACTTTCTAATTATGGAAACTTTCTAAAAGTGGAAACTAACTATTTATGGAAACCTGCTAAAGGTGGAAAGTCACTTTAAATGGAAAGTTACTAAAACTGGAAAGCCGACTAAAATGAGAAATCTGAATTGAATAAGTTATTAATAACAAGCCGACCATTAATTCGTGTAGATTCGCTGAAGAAGGAATTTTGCTTTCGACCTTTATGTTTCTGTCATGTGTGCACTTGCGGTTTAAGGTACAGATATTCTGACCTTTCTCAAAAGGTTTCTCATGATCTCTTTCATATTCTGATCCGTTAGTTCCCGAATTGATGCCATTGCTATGATCCCCTTTACTTGAACCTTCTCTGTTGATCCCACTTGATATGACCTCCGTTATGAACCTATGCTATGAAAACCTTCTTAATGATGCCATGGAAATATTTTGAGAAGAACCGATTTGAAAAGATGTTTATAAATGATGCTAAATTTCTTTTTAAAAGAAAGGTTATTTAACTTTCATGAACACTATATTTTGAAAGACCATTTTTATGAAAACTGTTTTAAAAGATTATTTAAATTGGACTTTTAATGGAAACTTTTGAAACGGACTTTTGAACTGAACCATAAATTGATTTTTGAATATGAACCTTGACCTGATAAACTTTGATTGGACCTTGAATACTATTTCTGATATGAACCCTTTGTTATGAACTGCTATTATGAACCCTGATATGATTTTGAGTTGACTTTGAGATAAACCTTTGCTATATGACCTTTTGCATGACTTTGAGACCTGACTCTTAGTTTGATACCCGAGCCATTTATGTTTCTCCTACCTATGGAGGTACCATAGGCATGTCTGTGATGCACCACTGGCATGACTCATGTGTGGGTGAGTGATTTCTCACGCCGTCCCTTTTTATGATTACTATTATGGCCATTATGACTTTGAGTATATGACTTTGAGATTGACTTTGAGTAAGGGGCGTATGGGTTGCAATCCTAGACATGTATGCTTAGTGGATTTAACTATGACTTTGAGGTGATTGGTACTGTGTGCTATACATGCCCTTCACAACCCCTGGGAGCTGATCACTCCACCCTTATGATACATGAGGACACCCCTCATATTATCTGGTTGCCTGAGAGGTACCCCCTCTGATTGTGAGATTATGGATTGAAGGCTTATGACTTTGAGATATGACTTTGGGTTTTGGGCTCGTGGTGGAGGACTATCCTATTCCTTCATTTCTATTATTCATTTGTTTATTCCTTATGATATTCCCCAATGCACTATATTTCAGTTTTGTTTCATTATCATTGCTTTGTATATGTATCTGTTCACTGGGCTTTTTAAGCTCAGCCGCATTTCCTTTTCCTGCGGCAGGTTTTAGTAGGAAGCTGGGTTATGGGAAGAGAGTGTGACTGGACTTAGAAGACTATGTTTTGGACTAGAGACGATTAGATGAAGTTTCACTTTATTAGACATAGTAATTATTTTTTTTGTAACCTTGTAGTTTCAGATTTTCATTTGTAACCCTGAATTTCTTTGTATGTATGAATCATATGCTTGTGTTTGTTCTGATATGTCACTGTAATGTAATACTTCTACCCTTATCGGGTTGGGGTGTTACATGCACACTAATGAATGAAATTTGGAAAATTATATATAGATTTTACAGGGTGACGGCGTCAAGAAGGAATTTTTGACGTCGTCAGCTCGCCGCCAAAATAGAAATCGTATTGCCTAGATTCAATTGCCGTCATGTGTAAATTTCTTCTGGGCCGTCACTAATACTTGGACCATGACGGCCTTGGGTGACGCCGTCATCTCCAATGCACAAAACATTCTGGACCGCCACGTGTATCATCCACTTCAACCTCTTTTGTTACTCGTGACGCCATCACTTGGAAACTCTTGACGCCGTCAGGTACTGTTCCCAGCAAGGAAAATTGAGACTTTGCCGTTTTCTTCACTTTTATGCTCCAAAAACGTCCAAAATACTTCCTTTTCCAGATTTCTCTCCAAAAGTACCTAAAATGACAAAAGGAACGATTTAGGGCAATATTTGATCAAATAATCTCGAATCCGGGCTTAAATGACCCCTTAAAAACGGTTCATTTTTCGCCTCATCAAATACCCTTACACTTGAGATTTGCTTGTCCTCAAGCAAATGCGCTTTTATTCTAATCAAAATACAAGTTAGGGGTCATTTAACACTAATATAAAAGTAATTACAACAAATAATTGTTCCACTAAAGACCAAAGACAAGCACGGAGGTCATACACTATCACCTCACAAATAGTGTTTAGATACTCACATCTCTCGGGTGTAATAAAGTATATATCACAATAAGGAAATGGAAAACATCTCTCACTACCTGTCATTGCAAAATAGATTACCATATGCTTGGGAAAGGATCAAACCTCCACCACTTGGCGTAAGCACCTAGGATAAACTATCAAAGAGGTCTTTTTCAAAAGGGTCATAACGTTAGGTGTAGGGATATGGAATACACGGTTTTGTTGGATAAAGACAATATTTACTGGTGGCGAGTTAATCATCTTGGTTAATTACATGTACAATTTGGCATTGCTAAGCCAAGACTAGACTCGACTTAAGCTAATAAATAAAAAATAACAAAAACATAAAACAAACATAAAATGAAACGGGATGGTAGTCCGTATGTTTTTTTTTTTTTTTTCTTTTTTTTTGTTTGTTTTTGTTTTTTTGTGCATACACTCTTACCCTACCATCTAAATTAATACATCATAGGGAATGTACATTCCCCTTACACTTGAATTTTACATACTTTACAGTAAACTATTCTAATGACTCGAATCAAGATAATCAAAACACTTGGAGTACTTTTAAGATTAACGCATATATGGGGGTAATATATGATGTTCTTCCCCATTACTCCATAATACAAGTACTTTACCCATGAGTCCCAATCGTCACAAAATAATATGTACAAGATATGACTCGACTTAGCAACCATGTAATCAATTAGATAATTAACTAAGGGTTTAAATAAATAACAATAATGCACTAGAGATGAGTGCATACACGGAAGGCTAAGGCGATTTGGTTGCACATTTGGGTTGGTTGTAACAAATTCTTCCTTTAAGTAAGATGCTTAAAGTTAGAAACGAAAAGATAGGCTCGGAGGGGTGTACTAGGGGTTTCGTGTACTAAAAATGAGTACAACGCTAAGGTGTGGGAAAAATTAATTGACTTTACTAGCCAAGTAATATGACTTAAATGGTCAAGTAATTATGATACGGGTTTAAACACAAAGGTGATCCTAATACCTCTTATCATGTAGTAAATCCTACCACACGAATGTAGTCTCACTAGCGGTCTCGGGATGCATCACTAACGCAAGTTCTAGAATCTAAATGCTACCGGTACACTCATAAGCACTAATAATAAATGCTTTTCCTATCAAATCTAAGGGCGAACCTCACATATTTGGGTGGAAAATTTTTCTGAATAGTACGGTTTTGTGCTAGTCATACAACTCCTATCCATGAGACGCTTGCTAAGGCTAAAGTTTCAGTCCTAAATGTTGTAAAAAAATTTAAATTTGGCGCTAAAATTACACTAACAAGTATTTCTCTTAGTTTTATTACACACCTACCATCAAACAAACAAACTCAAGTGCAATAGTATCCTATAAGGTATCATCATTTACCCTCCCCTTACACTTAGGATGAACATTGTCCCCAATGTTCAATTAAAGAATGTAAAAGTGAAATAGGTAAAAGAATGAAAGCAAATAATCCCCTGATTCATTCGGTGTGGATAGTGTGGTAACAAGGTTAGATCTTCCTCTAAGAAAATGAACATTAAAAGCTTCCCTTCCAGAAAAATAAATCATCTTCTTGTCATACATAACCTGTTAAACCTGAGAAAACAAACAAGGCAACCTCGCATAAAATTGGAAGCAATCTATATATACTAACAAGTCCTAGAAAACAAATTAAGATATAATGCTTGTGGAATGAATGTTTGCAGATTTCCTGGAGTTTATAAAACTAAAGAATTAACAAAAACTTGAAGACTCCGTTAGAAAAACAAAACTCGCAAAATTTCCAGAATTTTACACATGACGCCGTCAGGAATTAATTCATGACGCCGTCAGAAGTGACCTGCAGAAATCTTTACGTTAAGTTTCCGGAAAATTTCTGGAAAAACTTATGTCCTACTTCCTGGAAAATCCTGCAAAACATCATTATGACTCGATACAAGCATTTGACTATAACAAATACTAATACACATGTTCATTTAATATTGTGGAGAATCATGATCAATTTCGTTCTTAAAAGCAAATTTGGGGTTTCCCCTTACACTTAGCTTTTGCTAAATACCTTTATATGAAGTTAAGACGAAGTTAAACAACAAAATAAAGCATTTTCACAATTTTAATTTGAAACATGATCTACCAACAATAAAAATAAAGCATGCATACGGAAGCAAATAACAATCAAACAAATAAAAATCACACAAAGCATGGGTTGCCTCCCAAGAAGCGCTTTTCTTTATTTACGAGTCTTGTAGCTAGACTCAAGGTCATGGGGAATTACGTGACCTCATCGTTGGTTTCATTCTCTAGGTCATCTCCAATATCGGGATCGCTTTCATAGTGCAGATATTTTGGGTCTTCAAGCTCAAAGACATAATCTCGATACTTGGGTCCAAGCTAACTAACATCCTTAAAGAATCCACATGATAAATCAAAGGTGTTTTTACATCCTCTCCGGACATCTTCATCACATAAAACAAGTTGAGAACCTAGCTTATCAAGTCTGTCATAATCAATTCCTTCGAAGTCTCTCCTCTTGTATGGCGTTTGG
This sequence comes from Artemisia argyi, assembly GCA_030686995.1. NCBI lineage: Eukaryota > Viridiplantae > Streptophyta > Magnoliopsida > Asterales > Asteraceae > Artemisia > Artemisia argyi. The sequence goes on from CM060684.1 coordinate 155,715,002, forward strand.
TATGACACCCTCCTAATTCCATCAGTGAAAGTCATAATTCCATTCCGGTCGTCAACCATTAAGTTAGTGAATTCACAAAAGGGTGCTCCGAAAACAACTTGCGATAACCTTGGGTCGACATAATCCTCAATGTTGTCCACGATCGTAAAGTCCATTGTGAATGCCATATTCCCTATGAATACCTGGATTTCATGATCTCTACCAACAACATTTTCTCCTTTATAAATCATCCCCCATCTGCAAATATTGTTATAATGGAACATGGACATAAAATTCTTAGGTAGAAACATGTCAATGTAGACATTATCGAAATACTTGTGACCGATCATACAAGGGATTTTGAGGTTATTCGGATCACGCCGCTTTATCCTTTCCGATCTTCCATCCTGTGATCCATATGTATTACAATCTAGTGACGATCGGTACTCATACACTTCCTCATCACCCTTTTGAAAAATCACTTTCCTGACGCCATTGGTGAATAATGCACTACCATCCTTCTCATCAAGGATCACTCCCGTTTCATTAACAAATGGTTTTCCGAGGACGAGGTTGGTTAATGTTAGATTAGTGACAGAGTCAATGTCATCGATCACGGTGAGATCAATGTTATAGATGAATCCTCCAATCATGACTGATAACCTTTTCATTATCCTGGCGTTATCGATTCCTTCACACGAGATATATTCAGGGAAGGCTTCGTTGTAAAGGGATAGGGAGATTACGTTTATAGGGAGGTTAGGTTCTATGTAAGTATCGGTTATGAGCTTCTTCCTAGTAGTGCAAGAAATCTTAAAAACTTCAGAGCCGCTCCCTTCAATCCTATCACTACTCCCTATGGTTGGATTTTTCGTGTGCCCTTTTGATCTCTCTTTCGACTCATCCCTTTCGCCTAACCCATGTGTGATGGAGTCCTTGAATAAGTCGGCAAGGCTCTTGGCCAATTCATGGTCTATCTCTGGGGTCTCATCCTTAACTTCGTGACCCTTATTCGCAGTTGGTTGTTGGCTCTGGTCAGATGTAGGAGCAGATATTGTGGTGATGGTATTCACAAAGTGGATTGGTCCTGGAGGGTTAGCATGGTCCCTAACTTCCTTCACCGTTGGTGACAGATGTTTAAACAGTTTACTAGGGCTTTTTATTTTCACAGGAGAGGTTGGCTGATTCATAATGGTGACAGATTTAACTTCTTTAGCCAGAATCGGTTTACTAATAGCGTGCTCTTTGATAGCGGTTACCAGATTACAAATCTTGTCATTCATATCGGCTTGCTGTTGTCTAAATCCGGTCTCGAGCGTGGAAAGCTGTAATTCTTGAGAGAGAATGAACTTTCGCAAGGCATCTTCATAGCTTTGCCTAGGAGTGTTTTATGATGGAAAATGCTCGGACCATTCGAGAGGAGGAGAATCATTGAAGGATACGCTCCGAGTTTGGTATCCTCAGAAATTTGGTTTATTGTTCCATGCATTATAGGCCTCGCCAAAGTTTCAAGGACTTTGATTAGTGGCGAGCTCTCTATCTTTTGTTTTATCAACGCGTGATGATGTGAATTTCTTAAAAGCATGTTTCGGAAGTTCCATGCAGTTATGGGTTTCATGAGGGCCATCACACAATTTACACGAAGAAGTGATTTTGTCCACTTGGCTTGAAGGCTTGGGAGCTTCGTAGGATTTTATGAGAAACTTGACTTGGCCCTCAAGTTCCATGATCCTACGGTCGGGAGTGCTAGAATTGTTCAAAGGCAAAGATATTGCCTTGACCTTTTTGTTCAAATCACGGGGATCATTCCAACTTTCGTTGTCATAGAGAGCAAGATCTTCTATGAGTTCCCATGATTCTTCCGCACTTAGATCACGTAGCTTGCCACCGGCCGATTGGTCAATGGTTCATCTTGTGGAGAGATCGATATGGTCATAGAAGATTTGAACTTGGAGCCAAAGATCTATGCAATGATGAGGGACTTTTTGGAGTAAGTCCTTGAAATGAGTCCATGCTTTGTATAGAGTTTCAACTTGACGTTTTTGAAACATCAAGATATCATTTCTAAGCTATGTAGTTCTCCACGGTGGGAAAAATTGAGCAAGGAAACGAGTGGTGAGATCATCCCATGAGGTGATGGATCCTGCAGGTAAACATTCAAGCCATTGACTAGCTTGATCACATAGAGAGAATTGGAATAGGCATAATCGGGTCAACTCTCTAGTTGTAACATCAAGGTCTATAGAATCTACGATTTTAAGAAAATCCTTGAGATGTTGGTTAGGATCTTCGGAACGAAGTCCATGGAATGCACATCCGCTTTGCACCAACCGGATGGTGTCGGATCGCAAGGGGGACACATTGGCTCCTTGAGTGAGCTCAATAGTGTTTCTATAGCTTTGGTGGCAAGGACGGGAATATTCTCCCAAGGTTCGGGGCCTAAGAGGTTGGTTTGCTAGTGGTGGGTTTTGTGGGTGGTTTTGTTGTGGTGGGTTGATGGGTTTAAAGATGTTACCACCTTCCATGATGTCGGATGGTAAAGGTTATGAACAAAGACACGAAGAAATGAGATAGACTAAAGAAAACCTAAAAATAAAAATAAAATCTTGCTAGAAAGGAATCTAGCAAGTAGACCTAATAAAAAGAAATCCTAACCTAGACAATAACTATTTCCCCGGGCTGTGGCGCCAAAAACTTGATACGCGGGAATCGCACCAGGCTTTACCTCTCGAGGGATCTCGAGAAGCTTACAACCCCCACTAGGCAGTGTACCTGATCGTTGTAGTATAGTAGAGTGACAAGTACCAGGGGATTGATCGTTCAACTCAGGAATAGTGTCGCTATGATTAGAAAGCCTAAAAACTAGGTCTATAGGTGAGGTATGATTCTTTTTGTATTTTTAGATTTTCTGAAAAGCAAATAAGAATCTCAGGTTTTGGAAGAGTGGGCGGAATTAGTTGCTAGCCAACTAACCCAAATAACTAAAGATGCAATCAAAATAAAATAACAGAAATGAAAATAAATCTAATTACTGATGTGGTGTAAACAATGATGGGGAAAGTTGTGTTTACTTAGGTTTCATTACTCCCTAGATATCTTTTACAGGTTGATAGCTTGTTACAATTGCATGGATGACGGGTCGTATTCCTTAATACTAGTCGTAGGGCCGTGTACAATATTCCCAAACTCTATAGGATCCTACTTCACTCCTATGTCGGGCAGTTAGAAGCTCCTAACATGGGATCATTAAAATTCTCTGTTGGGATCATACTTTTGTATTTTAGTCAAGTCTCGGTCATTACCTTTTGTAATAGGTTGCTTAGTTATTTATTTCACATTGTTTAAGTTACAAGGCTTAAGTATGAAAGTCCAATGGGCTTGAAAGCCCACGTTTAAGCATGATGAGGGAGGAAGGGAGTGTTGCCCTACTCCTCCCCTATATATACTAGGCTTATGTAACTCTTACATTTGTTGGTTATTTGAATACACTAGTGAAACTCTTGCAATTTATCTTCTCTCATTTCTTATAATCAACCACCTCTCATTCTCATCTATTTTCTTTCATTATCATACTTGTGTTTACATAAATGGTGACCTAACAAGTGGTATCATTCGCCTAATAGAGATTGAAGTGTTGTTCTTGGATTGAACGTGGGGTTTAAGGTGTTATTTTGCTTCTCTTTTGCTTCTTTCTTTGTTTCTTACACTTAAATCTTGAAGCTTGGATAAGTTTTAAGGTTAATATAGTGTTTAGAAGCTTAGATTTTGCATAAAGTTTTGATTTTAAGGTCTTTTCTACACAAAATCTTCACTAGTTAGTGTTTTATAAGTATTGGTGAAGTTATTTGATCAAAAGTACCTTATTTCTAAGCATTTTTCTTCAAAAATTTGAGATTTTTCAAGCTTCTGACCACCTTACGCGTAACTTTTTGTGAATAGTATGATTCAAAAGCCGCCAACAGTATTTTTTTGTCCTTTCTACGAGTAACTTTTGGTCAAAACCCTTTTCTTACGAGTAACATAGGTCAAAACCCTGTTCTTACGAGTAACTTTGGAAGTCTACGCCTAAATCCTACGCTTAAGTCTGTTTCCTACGCCTAAGTCCTACGCTGAAGACCCATCCTATGCATAAGATACCTTTTCTACGCAGAAGTTCTATTCTTACGCATAAGAGTTCATCTTACGCATAAGTTGCCAGAATCTACGCTTAAGTTTCATCTTAGGTCTTCTCATTGTGTTACGGTGACTCAGTACTTCCCTAGCTTGGACAAGTTAGTGGAATACTTCGACTTCGGTTATCTTTCAAGCTTGGATAAGTTTGAAAGATTTGTTTGGTTGTTTAACCTTACGCATAAGTCTAAACTTACGCATAAGCCAAAGCTTACGCGTAAAGAGAAAACTTACGCATAAACTTATTGTTTACGCCTAAACTACTCTTTACGCATAACCTAAAGTTTACGCGTAAGATTATTGTTACGCGTAAGATTTCAACTTACCCCGGGAATTTTGAACTTAACCAAAGGAACGTGCATTTCAATCTTCTACAAAGATCCATTACTACACAAGTGTTCAAAGATGTCTCAACCACCACATTACTACTTCTCTAATCCTCAGCAACAATATCAGCAGTATCAGCAACAACAATACCATCAGCAACAATCATATCAATAACCTTCACAATCACACTTTCATCAACAACCGTTTAATCAACAACCACAATATCTCATGATGCAACAACATCAAATCATTCCTCAACAACAACCATATCAAATGTCACAACAAAACAATCAGTACTCCTCCAAACAACCTCACTGGTTTGATAGAATGTGTGAAGTTATTACAACTCAACAATCCAGACATGAGGCAGGATCACTTGAAACAACTCCAATGCTAACACCTGGGAACTATGTTCAATGGTCAAGTCATTTTTTACGATTTCTTGAACTAAAGAAACCTCATGGGAAATTCTTGAAACAAGTGATACTTGAAGGACCATTTGAGTGGCCAACAAGATTTGAAATTGGTGATCCAACTGCTGATCCTCCACGTCCTCTTGGTGTAGACCTCTTCCAGAATCTCAACTCACAGAAGAACAAAGATTACATCATGAAGCTGATGAGTATGCAATGGCTTATATACTTCAAGGTATACCTAATCCAATTTATCGAAGTGTCGATGCTCAGAAAACAGCCAAAGCTATGTGGGAACATGTTCATCTCCTTATGGAAGGCACTCAATTGAACAAAGATGATATGGAATCCAAACTCTACATGGAATACACTGACATCACAATTGAACCAGGAGAGTCACTTGAATCCTACTATCATCGTTTCACAAATGTGGTCAATGATCTGGAACGTCACAATATCACAGTACCTAGAATAGCAGTGAACTCCAAATTCGTTGGAAGTCTTGGTCCTGATTGGCATAAATATGTGACATTTGTTCGACAAACCAAAAATCTTCATGATGCACCATATGGCTTGTTGTATGATTTTCTGAAACACCATGAACCTGAAGTGGAAAAAGATAGAGCTCTTCGAGGAGGATACTCACCATCACCAACACAAAATTCTTTGGCACTCGTAGCTCAATCTCCCTATGCTCCACCACCTATGTCAAATCATGCATATGTTCAAGAGCAAAACTACTTCAGTTATCCACTATCATCTACCTCGAACCAAATGGTCCCTTATGATTCATCTCCACAGAATACTTCTACTCAACTTGTTCCATTAAACAACAATGATGCAGTGTACTACTCCAACTCCAATGAAGATGATGATGATGACTTTAATACTTTGAATCAGGGACTTGCTCTTATTGCTCGTGCTTTCAGCAAATTCTCCAACAAAACAAACAACCGTCAACGTTCGTCTTCTAACACAAGGAATCAAGCTGTTGTCAATGATGGAAGAGTGGAAATTTAGAATCGTAACTATGGTCGATCTGGTTCAGGAAGTTCTTCAGGAAATTTTGGGAATGGTCAGAGGTTTAATAACAATGGGGGGTTCAGGAACAACTCAGGATCTTCTCAGCAAAGGTCTGAACCAGTTGCAACTAGGAACTCCAACTCAGGGAATGCAGTATGGTGCTATAATTGTAATGAACAAGGTCATATAGCGACAGCATGTCCCAAACCGAGAACTCGGGTTAGTAAGGTTCACAAGCAGGCATTACTCATGGCTCTTCAAGATGAAAAAGATGGACATTTCCCTGAACAAGATAACAACTTCATGGCAAATGTGAACAATGATGATGACATGGAAGATCTGGAAGCCAATGCAGCTGTGATGCTTATGGCCAACATGCAGGAACTTCAGTTTAATGATTCAGGTCCAGTGTATGACACTGACGGCTTGTCTCAGATACATGACCAAAAAGCATGCCTAATACATGAAATAGCCTCACCCTCTGCTTCTGAATCAGATATGGCGCAAGTTGTTCCATCTAACTCATCTTCATCTTCTCAAACAGATGAACAAATAAGCACAGTTGTCATATTTGATGATGACACAGCTACTTCATTTGATGATCCTATTGAGAATGATAAACATGATCATATAGAACAACATGAACCATCATTTGATCCAGACCCTGACCTAATATTGTTATCTAAACAACTGGATGCACAACAATTGCAAATCATAAAATGCAACGAGAAAAACAAAGTTTTAAAAGAAAAAAATGTGTCACTTGCAAGAGATATTGAGTGTTATAAAATTCAACTTTCAAATCAGGAAGACAAGATTAAACATGCAAAAAGTTTTGAAAAAGCTTTTCAAGATTCTTATAACAAAGAGCAAGATCTTCAACACAAAATGCAAGATTTAATTGAGTCAAATGGAAAGTTGATTTCTAAACTTGAAAGTGAAAAGTGTGAACTAAAAATGCAAGTTGAACGTCTTCAAACAGTACTTTCAAAAACTGAAACAGAATTGTCCAATTGCAAAAAAGATTTTTGTGAACATAAAATACGAAAACGGAAGTACATAGATAATTTACTTGGTGAGATTGTTGATCTTGAAAAACAACTCAAAGAATTTCGTCACATTGTTTACAAACACGGGAACTCTGTCACAACAATTCAGAAATTTTCTTTAAAACCGAGACCCGATAAAGGATTTGCACTTTGTGATTTCAAATCAATGTTTCTTCACACAACATTCAAAGAAAATCCTAAGATTTACAGTATGGACCACATGCTTGATAATACGATTGTGCGTGCTGTTGTATTTGATACTGAGGAAGAAGAAGAACTTGAAGACGAGAGTCGATAAAAAATGAGTTATGTTCAATATTGGACACCATATGATTATTCACAAGCTCCACACATTTCTAAATCTTTTGTTCCTCAAAAGGAATTACCTGAGAAATCATGGTATGTCACAGAGTCATATGTCTCATCCTCTAATGCGGCCCCGGTCTAAACTGTAGCACAAGTCAATGGTCCTTTACCATCATCCGGTGAACTTACACCTTTGCCGAAAAAATGTCGTGTCTTAAATTATTTCAAAACTTTTATGGAAGCCATCGAAATTTTAGAGGAAACAATTGAACGTAATTCTGAAATAAAAATTGAAACTTTTCAATCCGCTTACGAGCGAGAAAAGAGAGATATTTTTCAAAAACAAATGTTGCCAATTGTCAAACACCTCCGTCTCTGTGCTACACGTTGGGATCAGGAACTTCAAAACGAGGTCAAAAATATGATAAACGTTTTCAACTCAACTGAAAATGAAATTTTGGCTCAAAAGCAAAGAAATAGAGTTTTAAAAAATGATGCTGATCGACTCTTGGAACAAGTTCTCAATGCTGATATTTTGTCTGTTATCATGAATGATCTCTATAAATCTGGTACTTCTATGCTTATGGATGATCTTTGTGTTGATAATAACTTGTTGAATGTGGAAATTGAGACACTCAAACAGGAAAATGATAAGCTGAGAATAACAAATGATGATGTGACAAAACAGTTTTCAAAAGAAATTTGTCTACTCAAACAAAGGCTTGAATGGTGTCAAGCTCAAAGTCTTGAAATGGAATTGAAACTTCAAAATCAAAATATTTCAAACTCCTGTCAACTTTGCAAAAACAACGAGTCTTTCAAAAGTCTGTGTCTCAAATACGAGAAAGAAATTGCGGATTTAAAAATTGAAAATGTTGCATATCAACAAAACCACGAAGACATCAAATATTGCAATGGTGTACTTGAGTCAAATATTCAGGATAAGAATCACATTATCATTGATTTAAAAGAGAAAATTAAGATACTCCAAAAAGGAAAGTTTGTTGACACCACGGTGATAGCACCAGGATTGTATCAATTAGACAAAACTGCTAAAGGAAATGTTGTTCAAAACACTAATGTTGATAACTCCACTTCTACAGGACTAGTCTCCACTAATAGCGTTAGCAGACCCAAGCGAAAAAGTAAAAAGAAGAATAGGCTCTGGAAACGTAAAAGAGGATCACTAGAAGCTCAAGAAGTAGAAGATCAACTTAGGAATTTGAATAAAACTCATGTTGCATCAGATTTAGATTCTAATCTGGCAAATTGTAATCAAAATCTAAATGTAACGAATGATGAACCTTTGAATGTTTTGAACATTAATGCATCTTGTCTGTTTTGTCGTAAAAGCGTATCATCTGGTGATCATACAAAATGTATAGCTAATTCTCTTCTTAATCGTCATAAGAAACGTAGGACACCCATAAGTGCCGAGAACAAATCTAGGAATAAGCCAACCACTAGTGAATTCACCATTAAGAAAGCACGAAATAGTTGGAATTGGCAACGTTGGTTACAACACAAACCAGACTTTAAATGGATTCCTAAATTGTTGAATACATGTGCTTCTAACCAACAGGAACCCGCACTTTCATTGGGTTCCACCCTTACTTCTGTTCCATCCGTGTCTTCTTCTTATGATGCAGGTGGTACAGATTGTTCTCTGGATTGTTGATAGCAGATGCACCCGACATATGACAGGCAATCTCAAACTGTTACACAACTTTGTCTCAAAGTTCATTGGCACTGTCAGATTCAGGAATGATCATTACACTCTAATCATGGGATTTGGTGACTATGTCAGTGGGAACATTGAAACCAGTCATGTTTATTATGTGGAAGGCCTTGGACACAACCTTTTTTCTGTTGGTCAATTTTGTGATGGGGATCTAGAAGTTGCATTTCGTGAGAAAACTTGTTTAATTCGTGACTTACAAGGAAACGATCTAATGTCTGGTTCACGTGGTTCTAACCTTTATACCATATCAATGTCAGATATGATTGCTACATCTCCGATATGTCTTCTCTCCAAAGCAGAATCGACTAAATCTTGGTTATGGCACAAACGTCTTTCGCACTTGAATTTCAAAACTATGACTGACCTTGCTCGTTATAAACTTGTTGATGGATTTCCAAGATTCTGATTTACCAAAGATCACTTATGTTCAGCCTGTGAACAAGGTAAAAGTACTCGGGCTCATTTTCCTTCAAAACCTGAGCACAGTACGAATCATGTGTTACAATTACTTCATATGGATTTGTGTGGCCCAATGCGTGTTCAAAGCATCAACGGTAAACGCTACATTCTTGTAATTGTGGATGATTGCTCCAGATGGACTTGGGTTTATTTTTTACGAAGTAAAGATCAGGCTCCTTCAATGATCATCACCTTTCTCACTAAAATTCAAGTTCAGTTACGCAACACGGTACGAATAGTCAGAACTGACAATGGAACTGAATTTAAGAATCAGACACTTCGGTCATATTTTGAGAAAGTGGGAATTGAACATCAAACATCTATTCCTAGAAGTCCAGAACAGAATGGAGTCGTTGAAAGACGCAACAGGACGTTAGTGGAAGCTGCTAGAACTATGTTGATTAATGCTCAATTACCAGATTACTTGTGGGCAGAAGCTATTTCAACCGCATGTTATACCCAAAACCGTTGCATGATCACAAAACGCCATCGCAAAACACCTTATCAAATTGTTCACAAAAGAAAACCGAACATCGATTACTTTCATGTATTTGGAGCACTTTGTTATCCGAAAAATGATCGTGATGATTTAGGTAAACTTAAAGCTAAGGCTGACATCGGAGTGTTCGTTGGATACTGTGAAAATTCTAAAGGTTTTCGGATATGGAATCGTCGAACAAGAGAAATTCAAGAAACCATTCACGCAAATTTTGATGAACTCACACAAATGGCTTCTGAGCAACACAGCTTAGGACCCGAATTCAACCGTCTTAACTCTCTGGAATCTTCGGCTGAACCATTGCCACTCAACCGCAAAGAATTGGAAACCTTGTTTGCTCCACTGTTTGATGACACAATTGAATACCGTCCTACTGAGGTCTTACCTAATTCCGCTGCTCAACCTGATAATATTCCAGTTCCAGACTCTCCTCAACAAACAACAACAACTGTTGAGAAAGACGGTCCTCCAATTGCATCACCATTTACAGCAGAACAAACAGTTTCTAACTCCCGACAATCAGCTGAAGATCCTACACCTCAATCAGTTCCACAACCCACAGAGCATGATCCTGATGCGTTCTTTAACCCGTTTGCACTGGCTCCTACTTTTCCTGATATAGCTGAGTCGTCTACACGCAATTTGGATCCTGCCAACATGCGAGATACTTATCAACTACACCCTTCAACACACAAATGGACTCGAGACCATCCACTAGTTCATATTATTGGCCATCCAGATGCACCTGTAATGACAAGACAACGACTTCACACTGATGGAGAAACTTGTATCTATGCACTCACAATTTGTCGCGAAGAACCGAAGAACATTAAAGAAGCAATGACTTATGACAACTGGATTGAATCTATGCAAGAAGAATTTCAGCAATTCATAAGATTAGAAGTCTGGGAATTAGTTAAAAGACCTGATGGAGTCTTTGTCATCGGGTTAAAATGGATCTGGAAAAATAAGCTTGTTGCAGAAGGCACTGTCATACGTAACAAATTACGCCTGGTTGCGAAAGGATACTCCCAACTAGAAGGACTTGACTTTGTAGAATCCTTTGCTCCAGTGGCTAGACATGAAGCTGTTCGGATCTTTTTGGCCTACGCCGCACACAGGAACATGATTGTTTAACAAATGGATGTGAAAACTGCATTTCTTAATGGAGAACTCCGTGACGAAGTGTATGTAAGCAAACCAGACGGCTTCGTTGATCCTGAGCATCCTAATCATGTTTACCGACTCAAAAAGGCACTCTACGGACTTAAGCAAGCCCCACGGGCGTGGTATGACAAACTGTCCACTTTCTTGCTGGCCAATAAATTTTCTAAAGGATCGGTGGATCCAACACTATTTACAAAAACCTACGGGGAGGACTTACTTGTTGTTCAAATATATGTCGATGACATTATTTTTGCCTCAACAAAAAGAAGTTACTCTAATGATTTTGCAAAATTAATGAAAGATAATTTTGAAATGTCCATGATGGGTGAACTTTCGTTATTTCTAGGACTACAAGTTCATCAATCACCCCGTGGAATTTTTATAAATCAGTCCAAATATGCTCTTGATTTTAAAGAAACATGGAATGATGTCTTGTGATACTTATAATACACCAATGGGCTATACGACAAAACTAGATGCTGACTTACATGGGACTCCAGTTGACCCTACCAAATACCGAAGTATGATTGGGTCACTCATGTATCTCACAGCTAGTAGACCTGATATAGTATTTGCTGTCTACATGTGCTCTCGCTATCAGTCTAAACCAACTGAAAAACACCTCAGTGAGGTCAAAAGAATCCTTCGATACATAAAGGGAACCATTAACTTGGGAATCTGGTATCCGAAGGATTCTGGTTTTGAACTAATTGCCTTTTCAGATGCTGATCATGCAGGATGTTTAGACACACGCAAAAGTACATCTGGTGGATTACAGTTTCTCGGAGATAAACTTGTGTCATGGCAATCAAAGAAGCAGGACTGCACATCACTGTCGTCAACAGAATCTGAATATGTAGCCATGTCAGCTTGTTGTGCTCAAGTCATCTGGATGAGATCACAGCTTAAGGATTATGGCTACCTATTCAACAAGATTCCAATCTACTGTGATTCCAAAAGTGCCATTGCTATCTCCTGCAACACAGTACATCATTGCAAATCCAAACACATCGATCTCCGATATCACTTCATCAAAGAGCATGTTGAAAAGGGTACCGTTGAACTTTATTTTGTTGGGACTGAGTACCAATTGGCGGACTTACTGACCAAATCCTTAGCACCATCAAGGTTTGCTAGTCTAGTTCACCAGATTGGTATGCGATGTTTGACTCCAAATGATCTGGAAAAGTTTTTAAAACACAATTGATCGTCAAACATCAAAACTATTTTTGTAAATATTTCTTCTAAAGCATTTAAAAAAAAATGCAAGTATATTCCACTCTTTTCAACACTAATTTTTTTAGATATGTCTTTAATCATTAAAAACAAGTGTTGAGGGGGAGGAAAAGTATTTTAAAGTTTTCACAAAATATTAACTTTTATACTTGCATTTTACCAAAAAATATTATGTTTTAGATTAAAGTGATGCTTCAAAAAGTGTTTCGGGATACTCACCCTGACCATTATAATAAATTTTTAAGATTTTTTAAGACTACGGTCTAAGGTCGAGGGGGAGTATAATTCAACAAGTTGTTCTTGTCATAACTTGGTGTTATTAACGAAAGTTAAAAGAGTTAGTTAGTTTAGGCATTAGGTGTGAAAGTAAGATGAGGTTTAGGGGCCATACTTGTCAATCTATGAAACGAGGATTAACCTTTGGTCAAAACTGAGTTTGACCAAGATCATTTACTGCGCCTGCTAAAACACTTACACACATTTAAGTTTTCACCAACCTTCATCAACGAACCATAATCAATTGACTAATCCAAGTATCTATCTTCTAATTTGTAAGTTGTAACATGCTTTGATCATAATTATGAACAAGGGTTTTAAATTTCATATCAATCCAACGATTTAATTTGTCTTAATCGATTAATTAGATCTAGGGTTGTGCGTAATCTTGAACCCAGAAAATTGTTGTTGTTATGGCTAAATTGATTGATGGGAAACATTCTTAGGATGATAATAAACATATATCTAAACTCTAATCGTACCCAGAAACACTAAATCGATTGATTTGATTTTAGGGTTCATACGAGTTCTTTGGGGAATCTTGATTATGTGTATAATGATTGAAATTGGTGATGGGGTTAGTGTTCATGTATGCATAGGATCATGATATTATGGTTTAATTGTTTCAGTAACTCGTATTGATCATGAATCTAAGATTTAGGGCTCGTTGCACTAGCAGATTTGATTTTGTGATTCTATGGTCAATTTGTGTTATAATTTGGACCATTTGATCCTTAGGGTATATGTTACACTTGCCCTATACCTATGCTTACCCAAAATCATGTTTGATTAGGTTTGTGATTATATGTTCATACGGTCTTACGTGTAACTCTGGATTAAGGCATGTTTACGCATAAAATGTGTGTATAAAGTGTGTCGGGTTTAATTATTGATCAGTGGTTATGTTTGTACACTTTCAGGAATCAAACAACTCAAATTTCTTAAGGTGATTTTCTGAAAAAGGACGTTTTTTACGCATAAGAAGTTCATCCTACGTGTAAGATTGAATCTTACGCGTAAGATTCGACACGTTGACAAACATTGTCTTGGATAAGACAATGTTTACGCATAAAGATTAGCTTACGCATAAGTCTTGATTTTACGCTTAAGACATGATCTTACGCGTAAGTCAAAACCTACGCACAAGTTATATCTTACGCCTTAGGTTCAATCCTTTGCATAAATCTTACGCATAAGATATACTCCTACGCGTAAAATTTAGCCTTCGCAAAAGATTGAACTTACGCGTAACATATAAAGTTATGCGTAGACTTTGCACCTACGCCTAATATCATTTCTTACGCTTAATATAAGTTATGCGTAGGATTTTCCACTTACGCGTAACATTGTCCAATTCATGAATTTTCTTAGTGTTGTAAAAATTTCCAATGTGTAATCTCTTGTTATGATAAACTCATTTTGTAACTTAATTGTTATAAGTTTCTACCATGTGATAATAACACAAGTTTTTCATATAACAAAAGTTTTCACACACACAAACACCCACTGATCAATTCATAATATGCACAATGTCACACCCCCAAAGTCGGGTCCAGCGGAAGCATACATGTAGCTGGGGTGTAACTCAATTGGTATTACAAAACAAGTGTAAAATGGTATTCATTTCAATCGTTTAGAATAAAATCTTTTAACCAAAAATGTTGAATTTACATTGTTAAAAGTAGTGCGGAAATAGGCCCTTAACATAGTTTAAAACGGTCCCCAAATGAATAATCAGAGTCTTCTATGACCATGCCATGCCCTGCCAAAACCTCCTGTAGCGTGCCATAGCTTAAAACCTGAAAATACATGCTAAAGTGTCAACACAATGGTTGGTGAGTTCATAGAGTTTTGTGAAAAAGAATGTAATGCATTTAAATGAAGATTTCCCAGCAAAGGCATCGTAAATCCACTCAGTTCCAAGTCCCGCCATAAGAGACTTGTAACCTGTGTGTTTACAACCCACTGCCAAATGTAATATGTTTGTAATAAATCAGTCATAAGATTGTTGCAAAGACATAGTAATTCTGTAGTAATAGTGGTGGAAAAGTATCGTAATTCCATAAGTAATTTTTGTATGCACAATAGCCACAAGTATAAAGTGAACCGACATAAATGTCAAAAATGCTACATTGTCCCTTAAGCTCATGACCCCGAAGCTAGACTTTGTAATGCCCCAACAGAGTGTTTACCAGACACTCACTTGATAAGACATGAAATGCATTCGTCCCGTTGGAGCAACCCAAACACGAATGGAGGCGTCACCCTCAATAGATCTATTCACTCACTCTCGCTTAGTACTTGAAATTAACGGTCCATGATATTGAAAAGGGGACTTGTTATGAAGTGGTAGTAAGGCAACTTAAGCAATGTATGGAATTTGTAATACTTGGGCATGTACAAAAATCGTTGCTGCAATGTATTCTCCCCCATGGGATTTGAAATCGTATAAAAGTATAACACGAGTATTTAAGCATGCATCTCCCCCAAAGAGTTTGCAAAACAATTAAAAGAGTAGGGGCTATGACTCACCTTAACTGATGAAACTGTGATGAAATGAAATGAACACCAATGAACAATTAGCTGCCGCAACCCAATGTGATGGTACCATGAACATGTAATGAGCTGAAAAACAAGGCGCGCAAACTAGCTGCAACCTAATATGAATGATGAACGATCTACTTTAGATCATGAAATGATGTTATGAATGTCCATGCACATGTTTCTATACCACTCTACCCTTTGGAAAAACACTTGTTTTATCAAAATATATAATCCAAGAATTTGGAAAAATATTGCTATTAGAAAATATAATAAGCTAGTTGTAATATATATATACTTATATATATAACGTATGTTTCCATGTTAGTGTTGAAATACTCGGGTTGTAATCCTTGAAATATCGCCTTGAAATGATGAAAATATACTCGTAATAACTAATACTACATTAGTTATAAAGCTTGGTACTTAATATTATTTCTAGCTTATAAAAGTACTTCGTAGTTTTTGTGTCACTTTTTATTAAAAGCTGTCAAATATAAAATGGTTTTAGCCGATATTCAAACGTGAATATCTTTGTCGTTACTTGTCCGTTTTACTTGTTCTTTATGTCCACGGTTACGTCTTAGTATGTAGTAATATATTTTGGAAAGCTCGGCTCCTCCGGGTTACGTCTAAAGTCTCTTTTTGTCCATTGAAAAACGTCCAACAGCAAACAAATTTCCAGAAAATACTTTTCGTCAACAATCTTGCAAAAATCATAACTTCTTCGTTATTAACTCTTTTTAATCCGTTCTTTCGCCTACGGATTCGTTTTTGAAAGTATTTTCTAAAAATTTTGCCAAAGTTTCCTTGGTGTTTACTGATTTTCCAGATTTTTACAAAACGGGACAGCATGTCCTAAACATGTTCCAAATCAAGTTTTCAAGGTTTAAAACTAATTTCTACCATCACCAAACCTCTTGTAATCACCACATAGCTAATCTAATCCTACCATACACCTTCTCAAGGTGCCATGGACTCCTAACCAAGTTATTATAGCAAGGGGATTCATAACTAAAAAGTTAGGGTTTGTATGTTTCATTTTAGATAAAATAAAGGGTGGTATAGCTAGTTGTACATGGTTTTTAGCATGATACTCATGAAATACATGTAAATATAAGATGATCCATGTAAAAATAAAGTTGATAACTTACTTGATAAAATGAGATGATTAGATGATGATTATGCTTGGATTTCTTGTGTTTTTCTTGATTGATTCTTGATTAGACAAGTAAAAGGAACAAGTTTGGTGTTATAACTTATGAAAAATGATCACTTGATCTTGATATGGTGGTTTGGTCGTGGCTTAGGAGGAAGAACAAGAGAAAACTTCATTTTTGATTTATAAAAATAAGTATCAAAGTGTTAAATGTGTTTAAGTATGAAATATCTAAATTCCATGGCATTTTGGTAAATAAAGGGACAAGTTGAAGTAACATTGGGATGGGGGGCTGCACATGTGTGAAAATTAGAAGAGTATGTAGTAAGCTTGGTGTTATATGGTTCACGGAGTCGGTTTTGGTTCCGTTAATCGCAAACCGTAAAGTTTTAAATCGCGAAACGTAACTCTGGGTATCGTAAAAATATGGAATATGAAATAATGACTAAACTTGTCAAAATAGAGTTATAAAAATGTTAAAATTATGTTGGGTATAAGTATTGAGTGTTCGGGTGATTATTGTTTAGTTTTCACGAAAACCGTCGTAATATTCATAAGCTTACGTTATAAATAAAATAAATTTCCAAAATACTGGGTAAATGAATGTAATAACTTTTATGATGATAAAATGGATATAAAAATATGTCGGGACCATTGTGGGAATATTTAGATATATTCGTCGTGTATAAACCGAGTGTTAACGTTTACTATAAATACTTATACGTAAAAACGTTAAATGTACTGAATATAGAAATTTGAAAATCCTAAGAGTGGTATAACATGAAAATGCTGTTATGATGATATGCAGACTATCTCCAGTCCGTATGCAGTGTTCTTAACACTAATGAAATGAATTCGCACCTAAACCAATCCGGTTACGCGAATTTGAATACCCGTAAACTAAATTTACGATGAAATGAGTAATGCAAGTGAATAGTGAAAACTTTTCCGGAAATGAATAGTGTTCGGTGAATAGTAAATTTCCCAAAAGTTTCTCAGAATATCAAACTGACCTCGAAAACGATGAATAGTAAAACGATGAATAGTGTTTTGATGAATAGTGTTTGATGAATAGTGTTTTTCCAAAGTTCGGGAAATGACCTGAAATGACCTGAAATGGTGAGTTGTGACAGTCTTCCCCTCTAAAAGGAACTTCGTCCCGAAGTTCAGTTTATGTTGGTTTCTAAAAACATATTGGTGAAAAGTGATGATATTCGAGAATTCCAGCGAACTCTAACGATAGGAATTCGACTTTGCTTCAACTGTTTGACCTAACTGTCCATGATTTCTACTTGTTCTCCTGCAAGGTTTATGTTTGACTTTGGGTTGGATTCCTTTCCAAATGGAATTATGAGTGACTAATCTGAAAAGATGATAATACATGGTTGTGTAGTCCTGTTGTTCTCTAACAAGGCTCAAGTCTGACGGCCACTAGGCCTACTCTGTTTGAAATATTACATGGTCCAGTGTATATCTCGAGTTTAACTTTCCAAGTTTTCTGAATGGTATCATGCCTTTCCTAGGCAGAACTTTCTGTATAACTCTGCTTACCAACTTGTAGTTTTAATGGTTTACCAAAGATCGATGTTTAAAATTTCCTAACAATTCAATAGTTTTGTAAAGGATTAACCAAAAGGAATTTGTTTATCAAAATAAGTGCCTCAGAAAAGTATTTCTTACAAGATATATGTTTTGTATAACTGTAGTTTGGAGAAAAATCCATTTAAAAGTGAAAGTATTAAGAGGATAAAATAGTCAGGTATGTATGTCTGCACAAAGGCATAGGTGTCTAACAGGTTTGGATAAAGTCTATTGGTGAGGACATGTTCAATCTATAGTCTCGGTTAAGAGGTTGAATTTATCTCTATGGTGTTGCTTAGTGAGCACTCGTATCGAAAATAAACCTGTAATTCAGTCAAGCCAATACTTTCTAGATGGTGGAATTTTTGGTGATCAGGCCAGTGATAGTGGTTCGAATTGTTTTGTGATATCCTGAGATTTCTGTTGAGTTTTGAATGATCTTAATGTACCTAGGGATCCTCCTTATAGATGGTATGGAAAGTCTTTCCTAGGGAAGTCATTGGTAATATCCACTTATCAATATTGGTGGTAGTGAGGGATGAGTGACATAGGAATCCATAAAGTGTCAGATAATTCTATATATATATGGGGATGGGGAAAGGAAATGATAGTGATGGTGAGAAGGGAAGAGACTGTGACAACTGCGACAAAATGATATTGTGATAAAAGAAAATACCGTGATGTAAGTGTATAATGCATAGACGTGAATGTTCATGAGATGAAATGATCAATTGACATGCTTCCAATCGGTGATCCACGAAGTGATAAAAAGTATGAATGTTCTGACAACGAGGGTATACACACACATGCATGAAACATTTGGAAAATGAGTAAAGGATTCAATCCAGACAGAATTTTATTATAACTATTCTCAGTGTTGCAAAATTCATCTCTGAGTCAGACATAGGTGGTCAGCCTATATCTCACTATCCCGGGTTGAATATAGATGACCAGTCTATATTCCACCGAGGTTCCATGAATTTTGAAATACTCAGCTCAGTCATACTAAGACTATGTCCTTCACAAATACCAAGACGTTCTGAAAGACAAAAGCAAATGACCAAACTCGAGGTCAAATGATGAAACTATGCAAGGAAAAACATAATGCGGTGATATATATGATACGTGAACATGCTTATATGAAAGACAATTATAGTAATCAACTATAATAAATGAATATAATATATATCAGATAATGAGACATAAATCTCATCACCTATGTCAGCAACTAACCACAAATGAGGCTTCAGCTTGGCAGGCAGGCACGTGACGGTCATAGGGTTAAGTTTTCTTGAAAGTAGCTATAGTCTAGGTTTTAAAAACACTTAGTTCGCTATAGCCAAAGCTCTGGTACCAATCTGTCACACCCCCAAAGTCGGGTCCAGCGGAAGCATACATGTAGCTGGGGTGTAACTCAATTGGTATTACAAAACAAGTGTAAAATGGTATTCATTTCAATCGTTTAGAATAAAATCTTTTAACCAAAAATGTTGAATTTACATTGTTAAAAGTAGTGCGGAAATAGGCCCTTAACATAGTTTAAAACGGTCCCCAAATGAATAATCAGAGTCTTCTATGACCATGCCATGCCCTGCCAAAACCTCCTGTAGCGTGCCATAGCTTAAAACCTGAAAATACATGCTAAAGTGTCAACACAATGGTTGGTGAGTTCATAGAGTTTTGTGAAAAAGAATGTAATGCATTGAAATGAAGATTTCCCAGCAAAGGCATCGTAAATCCACTCAGTTCCAAGTCCCGCCATAAGAGACTTGTAACCTGTGTGTTTACAACCCACTGCCAAATGTAATATGTTTGTAATAAATCAGTCATAAGATTGTTGCAAAGACATAGTAATTCTGTAGTAATAGTGGTGGAAAAGTATCGTAATTCCATAAGTAATTTTTGTATGCACAATAGCCACAAGTATAAAGTGAACCGACATAAATGTCAAAAATGCTACATTGTCCCTTAAGCTCATGACCCCGAAGCTAGACTTTGTAATGCCCCAACAGAGTGTTTACCAGACACTCACTTGATAAGACATGAAATGCATTCGTCCCGTTGGAGCAACCCAAACACGAATGGAGGTGTCACCCTCAATAGATCTATTCACTCACTCTCGCTTAGTACTTGAAATTAACGGTCCATGATATTGAAAAGGGGACTTGTTATGAAGTGGTAGTAAGGCAACTTAAGCAATGTATGGAATTTGTAATACTTGGGCATGTACAAAAATCGTTGCTGCAATGTATTCTCCCCCATGGGATTTGAAATCGTATAAAAGTATAACACGAGTATTTAAGCATGCATCTCCCCCAAAGAGTTTGCAAAACAATTAAAAGAGTAGGGGCTATGACTCACCTTAACTGATGAAACTGTGATGAAATGAAATGAACACCAATGAACAATTAGCTGCCGCAACCCAATGTGATGGTACCATGAACATGTAATGAGCTGAAAAACAAGGCGCGCAAACTAGCTGCAACCTAATATGAATGATGAACGATCTACTTTAGATCATGAAATGATGTTATGAATGTCCATGCACATGTTTCTATACCACTCTACCCTTTGGAAAAACACTTGTTTTATCAAAATATATAATCCAAGAATTTGGAAAAATATTGCTATTAGAAAATATAATAAGCTAGTTGTAATATATATATACTTATATATATAACGTATGTTTCCATGTTAGTGTTGAAATACTCGGGTTGTAATCCTTGAAATATCGCCTTGAAATGATGAAAATATACTCGTAATAACTAATACTACATTAGTTATAAAGCTTGGTACTTAATATTATTTCTAGCTTATAAAAGTACTTCGTAGTTTTTGTGTCACTTTTTATTAAAAGCTGTCAAATATAAAATGGTTTTAGCCGATATTCAAACGTGAATATCTTTGTCGTTACTTGTCCGTTTTACTTGTTCTTTATGTCCACGGTTACGTCTTAGTATGTAGTAATATATTTTGGAAAGCTCGGCTCCTCCGGGTTACGTCTAAAGTCTCTTTTTGTCCATTGAAAAACGTCCAACAGCAAACAAATTTCCAGAAAATACTTTTCGTCAACAATCTTGCAAAAATCATAACTTCTTCGTTATTAACTCTTTTTAATCCGTTCTTTCGCCTACGGATTCGTTTTTGAAAGTATTTTCTAAAAATTTTGCCAAAGTTTCCTTGGTGTTTACTGATTTTCCAGATTTTTACAAAACGGGACAGCATGTCCTAAACATGTTCCAAATCAAGTTTTCAAGGTTTAAAACTAATTTCTACCATCACCAAACCTCTTGTAATCACCACATAGCTAATCTAATCCTACCATACACCTTCTCAAGGTGCCATGGACTCCTAACCAAGTTATTATAGCAAGGGGATTCATAACTAAAAAGTTAGGGTTTGTATGTTTCATTTTAGATAAAATAAAGGGTGGTATAGCTAGTTGTACATGGTTTTTAGCATGATACTCATGAAATACATGTAAATATAAGATGATCCATGTAAAAATAAAGTTGATAACTTACTTGATAAAATGAGATGATTAGATGATGATTATGCTTGGATTTCTTGTGTTTTTCTTGATTGATTCTTGATTAGACAAGTAAAAGGAACAAGTTTGGTGTTATAACTTATGAAAAATGATCACTTGATCTTGATATGGTGGTTTGGTCGTGGCTTAGGAGGAAGAACAAGAGAAAACTTCATTTTTGATTTATAAAAATAAGTATCAAAGTGTTAAATGTGTTTAAGTATGAAATATCTAAATTCCATGGCATTTTGGTAAATAAAGGGACAAGTTGAAGTAACATTGGGATGGGGGGCTGCACATGTATGAAAATTAGAAGAGTATGTAGTAAGCTTGGTGTTATATGGTTCACGGAGTCGGTTTTGGTTCCGTTAATCGCAAACCGTAAAGTTTTAAATCGCGAAACGTAACTCTGGGTATCGTAAAAATATGGAATATGAAATAATGACTAAACTTGTCAAAATAGAGTTATAAAAATGTTAAAATTATGTTGGGTATAAGTATTGAGTGTTCGGGTGATTATTGTTTAGTTTTCACGAAAACCGTCGTAATATTCATAAGCTTACGTTATAAATAAAATAAATTTCCAAAATACTGGGTAAATGAATGTAATAACTTTTATGATGATAAAATGGATATAAAAATATGTCGGGACCATTGTGGGAATATTTAGATATATTCGTCGTGTATAAACCGAGTGTTAACGTTTACTATAAATACTTATACGTAAAAACGTTAAATGTACTGAATATAGAAATTTGAAAATCCTAAGAGTGGTATAACATGAAAATGCTGTTATGATGATATGCAGACTATCTCCAGTCCGTATGCAGTGTTCTTAACACTAATGAAATGAATTCGCACCTAAACCAATCCGGTTACGCGAATTTGAATACCCGTAAACTAAATTTACGATGAAATGAGTAATGCAAGTGAATAGTGAAAACTTTTCCGGAAATGAATAGTGTTCGGTGAATAGTAAATTTCCCAAAAGTTTCTCAGAATATCAAACTGACCTCGAAAACGATGAATAGTGTTTTGATGAATAGTGTTTGATGAATAGTGTTTTTCCAAAGTTCGGGAAATGACCTGAAATGACCTGAAATGGTGAGTTGTGACACACAATCATGTAATCTTATGTCTGAGCTAACACAGTAAATCATTGCCATGTTTGTATCTGTTTATGATCAATTCAGATGGCAGAACACAATGACATTCCATATGGACCAGAACCTGAACCAAAACTCTCATGGGAAGAGACCTTTCCCGCTGATTACACCAGGAAGATAGGAAAGAACAACTTACGAATCAACTTCAACAAAATAACTTGCAACGAATCCTCATGTATTGTTGCAGTGGATGCTCTCCTCTATCACCCCAACAAGCTCTTGTTCACTAAGTCAGCTTCAGTCTCCTGCTTCTACATACACCAGTTTTGGCATACACTTCAGCTAGACCTTGGGGAAGCTTCCTTCACTTGCATGCTTCATGACAGATAGGTCACTGTGGACATTGACACACTTAGGAATGTTCTTGGGTTACCCGAACTTGGCCCAGATGAAGAATACGATCAAGTACCCACCGAGGAAGAGCTGATAGAGTGGTTACGGGATATTGGCTATGATGAATCAGAAGAAGTTGTGACACGACATTCTAGGGTCAACATCAGATTTCTTCCACAACCATGGAGAACCCTGTATATTCTGATTGCCAAATCCTTATCTGGCAGAGACACTGGCCATGAACACCCCAAGCTCCAACACCTCAAACTCTTCTGGGCAGTGGCAAACGTAAAGAAAGTAGATTATGCCAGAATCATTTGGGAAGACCTTGTGTGGCACATTCAACACAAGACCAACAACATTCCATTTGTCCGTTTCACAAAACTACTATCGAAAGCTTCCTTCGTGAGTATGATGATATTCCTCAAAGACTTGATGATGAAGCCAAGCACACTTTCAGAAATGAGGAAACTCTCAAGATCATTAAGAGACTTGACACCAGCACTCGCAAGCAAGGAAAGAAATTTCCCGACTGTCTCTTGAACAATAAAGTGAAGCTTTGCAAGAACTACAAGTACTACCTTCAAGCTCTTGAAGCAGACAAAGTTGGTTTCTTAGACGAAGTAATTCTACCTTCGCGCATGCAGAAGAAAGGAAAGAAAAGAAGCAAGACTGGGAGCTCCGGTAGTTCTACCCAGTCTAAACAAAAGAAGAAGTACTCTTAAGAGAAGACTTCCTGCCAAGAAACCTGAGTTAATTCCTGAACCTACACAACCATCTTCTCCAAAACCATCTGACTCAGAAACCGAATCCGAAGAAGGTCCAATATACAGGGAAGCCTTTGCCAATATCAACGAGAATGTTAATCTTGAAGACATTGACGATAAAGACTTGACTTTCGAAGATTGGGAGAAAAACATAGATGAGTTTGCTGATAATGCTGAATACCCAGCATATCTCAATCAAAGACCGTTCACTGAAGCAGAGTCAATATTAGAAGAAGAAAGGATCAGGAGAGAGAAAATGAAGGAACCCATGACTGCTGAACAAGAGTCTGCTCAATCCAACATAGGTCTTTCAGTTGAAGAAGAAAATGAAAGAGCTCTCAAGTTGGGTCTCCTCCATAGCAAGATAGATGCATTCAATGCTGATCTACCTCCACCTCCAGAGTTCTCTCATACTACCGAAGCTGGCGGATCTAGCAGCATTCCTGATTCTGCTACAGGAATCAACACTGACTTGGTCGCACACGACAATCCTTCGGTATCTCCCACAGACATAGAAATGACTAATGCTTCAGCAACGGGAGAAGAGGAAGAGGAAGATCCCATGGATACTGATGCTCCACAGTTGATGTCTATGGAATAAATGGAGCTCAGAGAAAGGGCTCAAGAAGAAGAATTAAGGAAAAAGCAAGAAGCTGAGGAGGCTAGGCTTGAGGAGCTTGCACAAGCCAAACTGGAAGAGACAATCCGCATGGAAGAAAGCAGGAAGGCTGAAGAGGCAGCTAAGCTGGTAGAAGAAAAGTTGAAAAGAGAAGAAGAAGCCAAGCTTGCAGAAGAATTAAGGCTTAAGGCCGAAGCTGACAAACTTGCAGAAAAACAAAGGTTGGAAGAGGAAGCAGCCAAAGCAAAGAATGTTGAAGAACCCGAATCACAAAAAGGAGATGATAAGGACGTTACTACCAAATAGAATCTTCACAATCATCACCTCCTGCATCCGAATCAACCCAAGACAAATCAATCAAGAAACCAACAAGCACCAAAGCCTCTGCTGCATCCAAGTTGCTAAAGTCAGCATTCAGAAGAGTTCATGAAAAGAAGAAAAGCAGATTGGAAGATCAGGTTGCATCACTAGCAAGCCAAGTTGCTGAACTAACAAAGCTCAACACGAATGTCCAAGAGCTGCAAGAAAAGGTTGACACCTTCCTAGCTAAGGACGTGCAAGAGAACTTGGAAGCCACATTAGCTGCTCAAGCACACCAGTACATGGAACAAGACTTGGTCGTTGAGTTGAAAGAGCTGCTGGCACCTATGAGAGATGAACTCACCAAGTTCGCAGAGCAAGCAGTCAAGAAAGTGATCCGATCTACCACGTTTACTCTTTGAGCTGACAAATCAACTGTTCCACTACCAGGGCTATCTATGGACGAATTAGAAGCCCAGCTCTTGGACAAACTGGCAAGCAAGTTCACATTATCACCTGAAGAAGCTAAAGTCCTGGAAGCTTTGAAAGCCAAAATGACCAAAGAGACTTGCAGCACAGAGGCGGACAAACTGAAACGTCCAAGAGATGATGAAGATCAGGATCCTAACTCTCAGGCAAAGAAACAAAAGCATGCCGAAGGACCCTCATCTCAATCAAAAGCACCGGTCATCCTTCCTACTACTACAACATCATCACAACAACCTAAGCCATCTGGTTCCGCTCCCAAAGCACATGACCACTTTGAATACACAGGTGGTGACGAGATTCCTCAGCCCGATGAAGTTCCAGAACCATCCTCCAAGAAGAAGAAAGAAAGGAAACGAAAGCATCATCAACACAAACCAAACACCTCATCAAAAGGCACAGAACCAAAGAAACCAAAAACCGTCCTCAAATGGCTAGACCAAGACGATACTGCCGATTACTCCTGGTTTGAAAAGATGATTAATTCGCAACCGCCACTTGCAGACAATCAAGAACCTCAAGATGGTCGAACGGTGGAATACGCTCAATTGATTCAGCATAAGTTTCAGATGAAAAAGATGAATAAGAAAGAGCTGCGAAGAATCAAGAATGATGCGTTCAATCTTCTGAAAGATCGGTCTGCTAACTCCATCGAACTTGAGTACCATCTGGAAAATATTGCTCGAGCTATGTCAAGCAATATTGACTGGATCAATCCTAAATCTTATGTCGATCCAGTCAGAAGGAAAACCGCACCATACATAACTGACTGGTCCAAACCACTACCGATGATTGGGAAGCCAAAGGAACCAAAGATCCCTTACAAGTTCTTCTTCAACAATGACTTGGAATTTCTGCAACTCGGCAGCAAGATTGAGAAGAAGTACGTCACATCACTTGCCTTTCTCCCTGCAGCTAGATATCTCAACAATGCCATCGAAGAAGAAGCCTCTGCCTTATTTATCGACAAAGTTGTTGACTATGACCGGAAAGCACTTTATGGTATACATCATTGGCCAGATAACCGGGCACAGTATTATCGAAGTAGCAGACTCAACCAGACGATGGGTGATGTGACAAGTGATTTGAAGATAGTCTCGATTCAGTTCATTTCGACTGTCACTCACTTTGGGTACCCCTTCCTCAGCAAAATCACACTCAAAAGACTTGATGAAAAAGAGTATGATATTTCTGAGTCTGACTTTCCATGACTACTACTCAACGACATTGAAGATATGTACCTGCTCAAAGTTCAAGGAAAGCTTTGCAACTTACCCAAAGAGATGCAGCTTGCCTTTATCACAGCTCTCCTAATCTACATCAGGCAGATAGTCATCAGAGAACGAGTAGAAGATCTTCAACTGGAGTGGAAAGTTATCAGAAGAAGCTGAATCTCACCAAACCAAACCTGTTTGACATTCCCAACCTTCAACATCTATCTCAATACTCCTTGATCAGACATCCAGCATTTGGGTTCACCTACCGCAGTGTAAACGGTCGCAACTGCTTCATGGCCTACGAAGAAATTCATAAGTTCTGTGATGAAACCTTGAAGTTCGTCAGAGATGGAATCAAAAGCAGATTGGATGACATTGCAATGGGTAAATCTAAAAGGTGGAATACCAATGAGGCCAGGGACGCTCGCAGATTCATCTTAAGGATTGAGAACCGGTTGAAGCGCAGGGATAAGTTTCGGAGATTGGAAAGTTATGTTGGAGGCAGACAAGGATTTCCGGTGTTGACATTTCAGAGACCTGAATGGTAGAATGTTGTAAGAATTTGATTTGATTTGTCAATATTATACTTCATAATGGCTTGTGCACGTATTACAGTGCACAACCCGAACTTGTAAAGAAAGGACCCTGAGGTACGCATCAGTGCCTCAATCCTAATATAAGGAGTGAAAGCTTCTTACTTTTGAGTAGAATTAATCAAATAATTTTATGATTTTTCACAATTCTGCTCAAAAGGACAAGTATTTCACCTCAATAAGACCTAATCACTTGTTGAGGGGGAGCACTTGTCAAAACAAAATACTTTGTTCAAAATCAAAAAGTTCTTGGTGAATCTCCCCATAAGACTCAAAAAGGTATATTTAAATCCGAAAGAATGTCAAAAACATCATGTCATATGCTATTTTTGAGGGGGAGAAAATATAAAAGTGATTAAAATATAAGTAGCCAAAAGGCTAAAAGTTGTTTCATGTGCGAGCTAGACTCAGTAATTACCCAGGAATTGACGAGACAATAAAAGTTAGTAATATCGAAAAGACTTATCCTCGACGGGTAATAACATCAAGTTAGTTACTAGAGCTAGTTGTCACCTAAAAGCTGACAATGTATCTCTTTAACTAACCACGTAAGCGTGTCTCGAAAAGGATATGTCTTAGTAGAAATGTACCGTCTCGAGAAATTTTCTGTGAACTTGACTAGGCCGGGTAATAACTTCAAGCTAGTTTAACTAGTGATGTAAGCGTGTCTCGAATCGGTCTTGTTCACGAAAAATGGATCAATTCAAAATGCTTGCTCCTCCCGCATGTGCAGATTTATTAAATACTTATGAGCACATGTGAAGGGGGAGCCCTTCAAAAGTGTACTCAAAACTCTCAAAGTGTTAACCAAAATATTTGATTATCACCAACACTTTGAGAGATTTTTCAATCAAAGGTTTCTTGGCTACTGTCGGACTTATAAGGTGAATAAGATAGGAATAACCGTCCTATGATCTGCCAGAGCCGGAGGGATCTACCTAAGGACATCTCCCATAGTTAGAATTAGAAGTCCTTAGGTATGATACGAAAAAAGGAGAAAAGAATGAAAGGGAAAGAAGGAGTTGAAGAATTAAAAAGAAAAGGGTGAAAAGAAATAGCCCTCCATATGTTCAACCTTAGGGCAGACACCGGGTTCAATACGTATGCTACTGGTTGTTGCAAAAGACAACACCGGTATTGAAGACAAAGTCGTCATGGACCCAGTGACGCAATGCACTAAACCTTCTTAACCACTCAAGTTCTCTTAAAAGGACTTGTTTCATTCTCACGGGGAACCAGTGTAATCTATCGACTTATCTCTTAGAGATAGTTGATATTGAAGCAGGAGACCCCTCCCTAGTCTCCACATAGGGAACCTAAGTGTGCACTTATAGAGTCTAGAGCCTTGAGATACATCAAAGATCTCTTAGGAACACTTAGCATTTCTACAACTGGTGTTCTACATCAATGGACACCAGCTGTAAATTATCGAGTCCTTCGCAGATCTTAGCAATCTGCCGAGAATGTTTATGAGAGGATTACTTATGTATTTCTCAGTGATTGAATGGAAATCCTGCCAGGGTCAACATCAAACATCCCTGACAGCAGGTCACTTCGGTAACCCCACAAGGGTTACGCTTAGTGTTTGCGGCGGTTCCATAGCGGTCTACAGTCGTGGAGTGATCCCCAGCGACTCACCCAGTCATTGAGCTACTTAGTAGGTCTCGTAAGCTCCTTCGGGAGTATCTGATATGGGAACGGCCTGGATAAGGATTAGAGGGAGTCTTCACAATATGCTGTTGATGAACTCTAATTCCTTATCTGTAAGTACCGGGTATTTATTGCTAACTGTTTACTTGCAGGTACCTCACTTCCATGATGGTAGATTCCAACATGCTCATACATACATCTTGAAGCATATGATAGCTCCCCCAAAGATCTTAGCACCACAAAGTTCAAAGAAAGATTCTACGTCAATAAAGAAGAATCTACAAAGTATAAAGACTTAAAGATCTCAGAATGTGAAAAGGAACTTCATGTACGTGAAAGTATAAGTTCGAAGATGTATGAGTATGTTGGAATGGCGGACAACCACCACAGACGCAGGAGTGACGAACGGCAGACTACTTCATGACACAATCATTACATCATCACCAAAAGAACAAAGACATAGAGCAAAGTACATTCATTATCATTCAACCATTTTGAAGACGTCTAAAGCTTTACATATCACAAGTCAAAGAAAAAGATGAAGACGTCAAGCAACCGTGATGACCGACCCTTAGGGGGAGATTGTTGGGATCATACTTTTGTATTTTAGTCAAGTCTCGGTCATTA
This sequence comes from Artemisia argyi, assembly GCA_030686995.1. Taxonomy (NCBI): domain Eukaryota; kingdom Viridiplantae; phylum Streptophyta; class Magnoliopsida; order Asterales; family Asteraceae; genus Artemisia; species Artemisia argyi. Next base: position 155,744,215 of record CM060684.1, read on the forward strand.
CCTTTTGTAATAGGTTGCTTAGTTATTTACTTCACATTGTTTAAGTTACAAGGCTTAAGTATGAAAGTCCAATGGGCTTGAAAGCCCACGTTTAAGCATGATGAGGGAGGAAGGGAGTGTTGCCCTACTCCTCCCCTATATATACTAGGCTTATGTAACCCTTACATTTGTTGGTTATTTGAATACACTAGTGAAACTCTTGCAATTTATCTTCTCTCATTTCTTATAATCAACCACCTCTCATTCTCATCTGTTTCCTTTCATTATCATACTTGTGTTTACATAAATGGTGACCTAACATTCTCCTACGCATTAAATACAACCAAAAATCATAGTACACCTCTGATCATGTTTCTTAAGACGTTCAAGCATGTTACCAATGGAAGTCTGCCAGTTTTCTTAAGCCTAACATCAAATACAATCATCCGTAACAATTATAAACAAACAATCAACCCATAATTAACATCTAGGTTTCACTACATCTAAGCAAACACAAAAGAAATCTAGCCTAGCATGTTAAATTGAAGACAAGCGTAAGATATATTCAAACAACACATAGACATATTGATTGAATTGAAAGAGTACTTATCACAAGTTGAACATGAAAGTTTCAAAGGGTTGAAACCCTTGAAAAAGCTGTAAAAATTGGCCTAGGGTATTTCCCCTCAAAGTTGCACACTAATGAATGAAATTTGGAAAACTATATATAGATTTTACAGGGTGACGGCGTCAAGAAGGAATTTCTGACGCCGTCAACTCGCCGCCAAAATAGAAATCGTATTGCCTAGATCCAATTGTGACGCCGTCATGTGTAAATTTCTTCTGGGCCGTCACTAATACTTGGACCATGACGGCCTTGGGTGACGCCGTCATCTCCAATGCACAAAACACTCTGGACTGTCACGTGTATCATCCACTTACACCTCTTTTGTTACTCGTGACGCCGTCACTTGGAAACTCTTGACGCCGTCAGGTACTGTTCCCAGCAAGGAAAATTGAGACTTTGCCGTTTTCTTCACTTTTATGCTCCAAAAACGTCCAAAATGCTTCCTTTTCTAGATTTCTCTCCAAAAGTATCTAAAATGACAAAAGGAACGATTTAGGGCAGTATTTGATCAAATAATCTCGAATCCGGGCTTAAATGACCCCTTAAAAATGGTTCATTTTTCGCCTCATCAAGAACCTATTGTGTAATTTCTAAAAGACATGTGGTAAACTTCTCATTTCTACTTTTATAACACTTCATATTAACTAGTTCCATCAATTTTGTTATACATATTATATCCTTCCTTTGTTAATACGTCTTTTTCAAATTGACCAAGTGTTCCAAGTAGGGGTGTCAAAAAAATCTGACCCGATCCTAACCCGATTAAACGCCAGTTAGAAAATCAAAATCTCTCATATTTTTGAAATCAACCAACCTTTTTGGCATCTCAAAAACACTAAACTCATATTTTTGAGACAAATCAAAAAGAGGTTTTATCTAATCCTAAAGTAATTGCTCCTGGTATGTATCAAATTGCATCTACTTTTAATAGTAAACCATATGGTACAAATGACATGCTTCATAACAAAGAATTAGAAATAGCTAGGAAGCAAACATTACTTAGTAAGAACATGCCTCTAGATGCACCAATGTGCTCTTTGACTCCTCCCCTATAGATAAGAAACCCAAGAAGTCAAAGACATATAAGAACAAGAATCGTAAGAAACAGAAATTCGTTCAACATGATCAAATTACACAATCTCCTAATGCGGATTTGCTTTTTGATCTAGGTTTAGACACTACTTGTAGAAAGGAGAGACCACCTAAGAACAATGCGTTGAAGACTAGTGCCTCTCAGCCTAAAGTTTTAGACAAACCTAGACATTTTAAAGCTTTCAATAAAAAACGCTTTAAGCGAAAGGATGATTGTAATGACTTAAATGTGCATGGATCTGCTGCTTCTAATAGCAAGAATGCTTGTTTTAATTTCGTTGCTTATAATTCTGCTTCTGTTAATCATGTGCATGATAATTTGAATTGTGATATTTTGAATGCCAACACCACTAGGACTACTTCACCAAATCCAAAAAACCATAAGCATAGAGAAAAATGGGCATGGATCCCAACGGGTAGAATATTTGAATATCCTGACATATCCCCTAGATCCTGCCTTTAGTGGAAACCCACAGGAAGAGTGTTCAAACACGTAGGTTAAAAATGGCTACCTGTTAATAGGTGATGAAATCACAATTATTCATATTTTTATATCGAAAATGCCCCAATTTATGCTCAAATAAATAATAATATAGATGTTTTAATTGCAAATATTACGTCTATTGTTATTTTGTTTATCAAGGTACCGTTGGAGATTTATTGGAGCAAAAGTGAAGCAAAATGATGATTTATTTGAAGATTAGAAGATATTTAATTTGGAGCTTATTCAAGGATATATCAATAAGCAATTTACACCTAGCACCACTAAGATAGAAAATTTCAATCCTCTAGGTTTGCATTCTATACTATCTAACTATGTGGAACCACGATGAGGCGAAAAATGAACCACTTTTAGGGGGTCATTTAAGCCCGTAATTGAATTTATTTGATCAAATATTGCCCTAAATCGTTCCTTTTGTGATTTTAGGTACTTTGGGAGAGAAATCTGGAAAAGGAAGCAATTCAGACGTTTTTGGAGCATAAAAGTGAAGAAAACGCCAAAGACTTAATTTTCCATGCTGGAAACAGTGTATGACGGCGTCAAGAGGAAATATTTGACGGCGTCAAGAGTAAAATCCATGACGACCAAGAAGAAACCTGAAGGCGTCACAACAAGAGCGTCAAGAGTTAAAATCATGACGGCCTGCATAAGGAGTACACATGACGGCGTCAGATCCAGATCTAGGCAGTCCGAGGAACTATTTGGCGGCGAGATGACGGCGTCAGAAATTTGTTCTTGACGCCGTCACCTTCTAAAATCTATATATAGTTTTTTATTTTTCATTCATTAGAGAGGAACTTGTGTGGAGAAACCCTAGGGCCGAACCTTGTACGTATTTTATAGTTTTTTCAAGGGTTTTCAGCCCTTGAATCCTTACATGTGCTATTGAGATAAGTGATTGGGTCTAAACCGTCAGATAATTATTGACCAAGGTCACCAAGTCAAAGACAGCCTAGAATCAATACTCCGGTGATAGTGTAGTGTTTTCCCGGGTCGTTAAAGTCCCAGCGAGAATGAAATGGTGTCGTTTGAAATCATTTTTGAGAAAGTGGCACTGAGGACAGTAGCCAGATGATGTGGAGGTGATATTGCTACTGTTATTTTGGTATTTGTACACAGATATAATATTCACAAAAATCAGATAACAGATATATACACGTATTCACAATTTAGATTTACGCAATCGGGCTGAAAAAGTGGGTTTTGGTATTTAACAAACTACAGGGGGTGCTTTTGACACTTTTTGAAACTTAAATTTAAAAATGAAAAAATGAAATTATGAAAATGACTAAAATACTATTTAAGTATTATTTAATTAATTAAACTATTTAAAAACTAAATTAAAATCTAATTTAACTTAACTAATAATTATAACTATTACAAATTAAACTAAAAAGTTGCAAAAATATTTTCTAAACCTAAAATAGAACTTGAAGAAAGTATAAAAAATAAAAATAAATATTTTTGTCTTTTTATGGGTTTTTTATTAATTAAAAACTTATTTAACTAAATTAAACTAATTAAACTACTTTTAATTAATATTAATACTAAATTAACTTAGAAAATTAAGATAAAATTTATAAAATTACTTAACCATCACAGGAATCCTACAAAATTATAAAAACTCTAAAAATTAAGTTTTAAGATTAAACCACTAATTATTTACCTTTTAATTAACTTAATACTAATTTAAATAATTAAAATAAGAAAAATAGAAAATGAACAGTAGAATTTAAAATTATATTTTCTAAAAGTCTATTATACTATATTAGAGCTAAGAAAAATATAAAAACTAAGTTTAACTTTATAAAAACTAAATATGATATTTATTACTTAATATTAATTAATAATAAAGAAAACTAAAATTAAATCTAATAAATACTAAATGACAAAATAAAAATCTGAAAAAATTATCAAAATTACTTTACTATATAAGGTAATTAATAAAAATATAAAAACACTAAGTACTTAATTAAAATCTAAAAATGAAAATTAAAATTAAATTGAATTAAATAGAAACTATCACTTGTTTTAAACTTGACTTTTTTGGATTTTTCTTTTACAAACTTGATTAATACCTAAAAACAACTACTTTTAATGAAAACAACTTTTTTGTAAATGAAAAATAAGCACTTTGCACCCCCTTTGCTTATTCAGTTGACTTTTGTTGACTGTTTGGGCAAATGTGGTCAAATGGCTATGGGTGGGGTCCACAATGGTTGAAATGGGTGCAAACAAGCTAAACAAACAACAATAAGCCAGAAATAACCAACAATGATCACAATTAAGCTAAATAAGATGAGTTAAGCACTTTGCAAATTGCAATTTAACACAGATTAGGGACAGAGCTGAGAGGCTAAACTAGGTGGGTCCCAGGGGTCCTAGAGTCAAACTAATGGTCAAAGGTTGTTCCCTGGTAGGAGGGGGGTTGGTAGAACCTTTGTCTAGGGTGTGGGGACCACAATGGTGGCCACAAACCACCACCAAAGTGGTGGTGATGGCTGTGGTATCTGATGTGCAGGGGAGCAGTCTGCCCTGCAGCCTTGTTTGGGCACAAGTGGGGCCCAAAGAAAAAATGGAAAAAATAAAAGGATACAGAGACTTTGTAGATGAGGTGGGGGGAAACTAAACCTCAAAAGATCATGGCCTAAAACCTAATCCTAAATTCTAAACAATTCCCCAAAATTTTGCAAAATCTGAGAAACTTATACCTTTGACTTTTTTCATAAACTTGGAACTTTGACCTTTGTGAGTTTCTAATGTCCTTAACTGAATGATTATGATGTGGTAGGGTAAAATAAAGCTAAATTACTTTAAACCTACAACTTTTTCATTGAAATGAGGGTTTGTGGTTCCTAAATCTACAACAGATGGCTGTGGTGATGATCCAATGATCACTTTTGACTTTTGAAACTTTTAGCACTGATTTTAGGACTTAGTTAACTTAATTAGAACTAAGGTAATATCTTTTGACTGAAAGTGTCAACCACAAGCACACTGAGTGCCTTGAAACAGATTTGCCAAACACCCTTATATCTATGACTGCCAAGTGATTATCAAAGTAACTTACTAGATTAAGTCATGGAACTGAATCACTAGGTCTCAGATTGATGTAATGAACTGTATGAAACACAGAAACACAAGTCTTAAACAACTAACACTCAAAAATCACAGATGCACAATTTGGCAGTGAAAATGGACAAATGAACAATATTGAGATTCAGTGAGCAAGTTCTAAATTTAAAGTATTATTATGACTAACAAACTTCAACTAAGCACAATGAAACAAGAAAATGCAGTAACAAGCATAAATATAAATAGAAAACTGAAAAATGGAAGTATGGCTTACAATGGTGATTAACTGAGAATCAAGTAACAAGGGACCAAACCACAAACCTAATAGCTTCCACAAGCTTCTAATACCATAAATATCCAAATTCCTTCAGGCTTCCTTCTTCAATCAATTCTTTCACTGATTTTTTGTATTTTACTCTATTTTTCTATTTTTTTTTATTTTTTTTATTTTTGATAATAATGGACAAGATTGGTTCAAATGATATTAGGTTTTTGAAAACTTACTAAGTAACTAAAATTGAGCTTATAAAACAGAAATCAACAACATTTGAATGAACAGTAGAAATTAGGCATAATTGAGCAAAAACAAGAAATAAGTGAGACAACTGAATTTGTTTATTGAATCAAACCTTTGTATTACACTAACAGTACTCAGAATACAACTTAAAATCTCCAAAGTACACTAAAAATGGAAAGTACATTTAATTCGACACTAAATTTTACCCTAAGAACTATTCTACTCTAACTACTGCACTTCTCTTTCTTTTCTCCCACTTTTATAAGTCCCACTTCAAATCCCAGCAACTTGTTTTGCTTTTGGATCACCTCTGCTTACTCTTTATTTTTGGCGGGAAATCTTTTTTTAAGCAATTGGGACTGAGGCAGGGCCCTAGGGGGGGGGGGTTGAGGTGATGGGTGTATTGGGGAAGTGAAATGAAGGGATAAGGTGGAGGTGGCAAAATACTAGTGGTGATGGTGGAGGTGTTGCAGGGTGGGGTAGTAGTCAAGTGGTGAGGAAGAAGGGACGGGTCAAACTTGGTTTGACCAAGTGGTATTATTTGGAACGGTTTCAAAAAATGGGCTGTGGACTGGGCTTGAAAGTGTGTGGAAGTGGGCTAGATTGGGGTGAGTAATGGTTGTGGTATTTATTATTAAGTCCGGATTTGGTTTTAGTTTTTTAGGGAATCACAAGGACCTTTTTTGTAATTATTTGAAAGTTGAGGGCCTGTTGTGACATTTTTCCAAAGATCATCATAAGGACCATATTTGTCATTCATGAATAGTACAAAGGCCATTTTTTATAATTTCCCATTTTTATTCCCGGGGACCTTTTCTGCCAAACTTTCAAACTTCGGGGGCCAAACGTGTAATTTCACCAAACTTTCTAACCAAGGACCAAACCTACCTTAAAAGATTAGTATAAGGACAAAATTTGTTTTTCTCAAAGTTTTCATATCTCAGGGACCATTTTTGACAATTTTCAAAGTTCAGGGACTAAACTTGACATTTTGTGAAACTTTTCACCAAAGGACTTTTTATGTAACTTTTTGATTTATAAGGACCTTTGGTGACTCTTTCAAGTTTTTTAGAATGACCAGGGACTAGATTTGACAACTTTTGAAAGTTGGGGGACTAAAACTGCCAATTATGCAAACTTTGTGCGTTTTTCATCTGTTTTTGATTATTTTGCATTTGAAACATGTAAAACACTTTCCTGGGATATTTTCACTATTTTGATTCAATATTGAGTGTTTTTAGATATTTTGGCAGCTCAGAAAAGGTAAAAATGATGAGTATTTACACACTCATCAATCCCCCACACTAAAACATTGCTAGTCCCTAGCAATCTTTTGAGAAAAACTTGATGGATTTGAAAAACTCTTTACCAAAAGCCATCACTTCTGGAGTAGCCAGGTGTAAGAACTGTGGCACACCTGATAACCGTGTGATTTTGAGCAAACCACCAGCTGTAAACGGATTTGATTAGTCTTTACCAAAAGCCGTTTGCTTCTGGACTAACCAGCATCTTGATGGACTAAGTCAACATCTTGGTGAGCTGATTACCAATTATGGATTTTCCACGGCCTTTACCACAAGCCATAATCTTGTGGGCTAGCCAACTCATTTGTTTTCGGGGAGTTGAGGAACCATACAATTTTTGGCAAATTGCCAGCCATCAACGGGTTTGAGATGTCTTTACCAAGAGCCGTTTGCTCCTGGACTAGCCAATCCATTTGTCATTTAGACTTTGGCGGACTGATTACCACAAAAATTTTGAGCTTTAGTGAAAAAATTTTGAAAATTTTGGTCAAAAACGGGGGTATAAGATAGTAAAATGTGATAAAATTCGCTAGGATAGCGAATACCCCCCCACACTTAGCATGAATATTGTCCTCAATATTCAAAGTCCCGGCTATTATGCCGACTCTTGGAACGTAAAAGGGCAATATTACAAGCTAAACGTGGAAACACAATTTTGTTTTTCACTTTTGTAATCATAGCATGGGGGACTCCCCCACACTTAGGGTGAAAACCCTATAAGCATGCTACTGTTTTTGTTTACCGAGTCGCTAGCTTGACTCGACCCCGAATTCATTAGTCCTTGGGGAAGCATGATGTGGAAGAAACAATCTCCATCGGACTTTCATTCAAGATGTTTGGATAAACATTTGAAGCACGTGAAAGTTCCACACCGATGAGATATAATCCCGGCTCAAGATAATGATACATGAAAATGCCGGGATCAAATATAGTGTCCTCACTCCCGAAGGAGTGAAGAACATGGGAAGTCACCCTGTAGGTGAAGAAAAGGAAGAAAACCATGATGAAAATCATGATAAGATCTTCTTCCTCGAAGGCAGGCTCATTAGCCTGATTTTGGATTTCAAAGGTTAAGCTCGAAAACATCCCGGGAGGGTGGGTGGGAATTTGCAAATTCTCATGATTGAGTGCATCTCCCCCCGGGTCATCATACTCCGGAGGAGTCATGATATGAGTGAGTTCACAGGAGAACTCATCAAATGTGAATGAATCATATTCTGGATTGATGTGCGTGAGTTCACAGGAGAACTCATCGAAGGTAAATGATTCATAAACGGGGAGAGAATTATGAGAATGAGAAGTGGTACTGCCACTAATCTTCTCTCCCATAGGATCAAAAGTAAAGGCTTCAAATTCCGGTATAGGGTCATCGGAGAGAACGTCACTATCCTTTATGGGGATAGGAGATGAAATAGGTTTCTCTTTGAAAGCCTCGATTTTAGAAATGAGGAGATTGACTTTCACTAAAGTTGCACGAAGTGCTTCATCTTTGATTTCAGTGTCAATCTCATCATTCTCTTCTTCTAAGTTAACTAGCTCAGAAGGTAATTCTTCCACATGACTGATGTCTCCATAAGATAAAGAATTTTCATCAGCATGTGAAGTACTAAGCTCGATGTTGGGATTAGAGTTTAAAAGATTTTCAGTTTCTCCCATATCGGCTTCAAGATCAAGGAGACCATCATCATTTCCCAAAGGAAGTGGATTGATGTGAGTAAGTTCGTTTGTGAACTCCTCAATAAGAGGGTCAACATCCGAATGAGGCAAATGTGCCTCCTCATACTCAACTTTTTCATAAGATATGCAATCATCATTAAAATCGGAGAAAGTCTTAAAATGATCTTTTGGATTTTAAGGGTGAGCAGGTAGATCACACACATGATCCAAAGTTCCCTGTGACTCTCTTGGGATTGGGACAAGGATCTCAGCACTAGACTTTATTAATTCGTCCGATTCCTTATTAGGAACAGTGCTAAGATGCTCATCCCCCATGATTAGAGAGTGAGTGTGAACTTCGGGTGTGATAACAGCAGACTGAGGGAGTTGAGAAGGACTAGCAGTCATGGTTTCTACAAGTTCCATGATTTCTACTGCTAGAGATTCAATCATAATATTTTCTCCCTGTATTTCTACTGAAGCAATTTCAAGAGGTTTCTCAGATACCTTTGGGATTGGAACAAGTTTATCAATCTCCTCAAGAGGATTGCTTTTGACTTCCTTGTCCCCCATTGGCAAGATATCTGAAGTTTTCTTAGGTTTTACCTCTTGAAATGGCTCATCCTCATCACTTTCATCCTCATAATAAAATGAGTTAACAGGAGGCTTTTGTTTTCTAAGAATCAGATCCTTAAGACAGTTTATACTATCTTGAATGTTCTTGTTGAATTGAGTTTGATTCATAATTATTTTAGTAATCAATTCAGCTCTAGCTAACTCGTCCTGAGGCGGTGGTTGAGGGTTTGTGTATTGTGAGGGCTGGTTAAAACCAAATTCATGATTGTTACAAGGAACCTGTTCATAGACAAACTGATCCCTAATTTGACAATCAGAGCTGTAGTGAGGGCCACCACAATACTCACAACAGTAAAACTGTTGAGCCTGACTTGGTGTATTTTGATATGAAGCATTATTGAGATTTGGATAATATGATTCTTGCTCGTATTGAGATTTGTAATGTGATGAGTAGTTGGAAAAATTTGAGGAGTTGTTGAATGAGTTTTGATTAGGATCATAAGCAAATGAATTACTCGATCCACAAAACAAACAACTCCCGTCTCGAATATCGTTACCACATTGTACACATGTACACCAACGACATGGAAAACCGAAAAGTGGCTCACCACAACCTACACAAGGAATAAAAGCCGGGGGTGGGACAAGTGGTGTGCTCTTAGAGCTAGCAATTTCCACCACTTCCGTTATAGTCTCGGGTTTTTGTTTTTGATAAACGTGAAGATTGGGTAAGTCGTTCTTTTCAGTCACTACCCTAAGCTCTGTACGTTTGCTTGACAAACTTTTAACCGTAAACCGTGAAAGGTTAGGATCAATTCTTGACAATTTAGGAGCAATTGTGAGCTTAGGGGAAAGTACCGGGTCTTTTGTCATCCCGGTTTCATGATCCCTTTCCCTCACTGGAGAGGGAATAGGAATCGATGGTCCATCGTAATCAACACGACATCTCGATATCTTTGACAAGGCCATAAGTTTTTCAATGTTGCTCTCATAGGCCCTTTGTTCAAAGAAATCGTCATCGAGAGATGTCATTAGAATCAATTACGGGATAAGTGGAAGAAGTGAGAATCAAAAGGATAGAGGGTAAAGGGATGAAGAATCAAAAAGGTGAGAGGGTAAAGGTGAATATTTTTGGTATTTTCAGGAAACATGTTTAGTGCACATGCACCAAAAACAATTTTTCAAAACAAATTTGAGGCAAAACCACAGTGAACTTAAACCAGAAATCACAAGTAAATGGCTTCTTTGAAAAAGGTATACCACTTACAGGGATATAAAGGCAAGTTTTAATCTTAAGTTTGGGAACTTATTATGGGTTTATTAATTAATTTGAAAAACTGCTTTAGGCTTATGGGTGTGTGTGCAGAAAACTTGGGAAATATTTTTGGAAATGATTCGTTAACCGAAATCGTCCCTTTAAGATTACTCGCAGGCTGGCGGGAGGAAAGAATGGATTCCTCTTCAGTTCGCAATTTAATGTCAGAACTTACCTTAAACCAACTGTTTCAGGTTGTAATCTTAAAGAACACGAAGTAATTTAACTTCACGGTTTGTTTTTGATTGTTTTTAATTTTTTTTATGTTTTCAACGCTTCAGGAGAAGTGTTAATGAACGTTTTTGATATGATTATGTTTTTACAAAAACTTTTTACAAATTTGTGTGAAATTTGTACAGGGAGGGTTTTGAAATCTACTAAACTTAAAACGATTTTGTAAAACACGCAACAACCTCCCCGGCAGCGGCGCCAAATTTTGATTGGGTCTAAACCGTCAGATAATTATTGACCAAGGACAACAAGTCAAAGACAGCCTAGAATCAATACTCCGGTGATGGTGTAGTGTTTTTCCGAGTCGTTAAAGTCCCAGCGAGATTGAAATGGTGTCGTTTGAAATCGTTTTTGAGAAAGTGGCACTGAGGACAGTAGCCAGATGATGTGGAGTTGATATTGCTACTGTTATTTTGGTATTTGTACACAGATATAATATTCACAAAAATCAGATAACAGATATATACACGTATTCACAATTCAGATTTACGCAATCGGGCTGAAAAAGTGGGTTTTGGTATTTAACAAACTACAGGGGGTGCTTTTGACACTTTTTGAAACTTAAATTTAAAAATAAAAAAATGAAATTATGAAAATGACTAAAATACTATTTAAGTATTATTTAATTAATTAAACTATTTAAAAACTAAATTAAAATCTAATTTAACTTAACTAATAATTATAACTATTACAAATTAAACTAAAAAGTTGCAAAAATATTTTCTAAACCTAAAATAGAACTTGAAGAAAGTATAAAAAATAAAAATAAATATTTTTGTCTTTTTATGGGTTTTTTATTAATTAAAAACTTATTTAACTAAATTAAACTAATTAAACTACTTTTAATTAATATTAATACTAAATTAACTTAGAAAATTAAGATAAATTTTATGAAATTACTTAACCATCACAGGAATCCTAAAAACTTATAAAAACTCTAAAAATTAAGTTTTAAGATTAAACCACTAATTATTTACCTTTTAATTAACTTAATACTAATTTAAATAATTAAAATAAGAAAAATAGAAAATGAACAGTAGAATTTAAAATTATATTTTCTAAAAGTCTATTATACTATATTAGAGCTAAGAAAAATATAAAAACTAAGTTTAACTTTATAAAAACTAAATATGATATTTATTACTTAATATTAATTAATAATAAAGAAAACTAAAATTAAATCTAATAAATACTAAATGACAAAATAAAAATCTGAAAAAATTATCAAAATTACTTTACTATATAAGGTAATTAATAAAAATATAAAAACACTAAGTACTTAATTAAAATCTAAAAATGAAAATTAAAATTAAATTGAATTAAATAGAAACTATCACTTGTTTTAAACTTGACTTTTTTGGATTTTTCTTTTACAAACTTGATTAATACCTAAAAACAACTACTTTTAATGAAAACAACTTTTTTGTAAATGAAAAATAAGCACTTTGCACCCCCTTTGCTTATTAAGTTGACTTTTGTTGACTGTTTGGGCAAATGTGGTCAAATGGCTTTGGGTGGGGTCCACAATGGTTGAAATGGGTGCAAACAAGCTAAACAAACAACAATAAGCCAGAAATAACCAACAATGATCACAATTAAGCTAAATAAGATGAATTAAGCACTTTGCAAATTGCAATTTAACACAGATTAGGGACAGAGCTGAGAGGCTAAACTAGGTGGGTCCCAGGGGTCCTAGAGTCAAACTAATGGTCCAAGGTTGTTCCCTGGTAGGAGGGGGGTTGGGAGAACCTTTGTCTAGGGTGTGGGGACCACAATGGTGGCCACAAACCACCACCAAAGTGGTGGTGATGGCTGTGGTATCTGATGTGCAGGGGAGCAGTCTGCCCTGCAGCCTTGTTTGGGCACAAGTGGGGCCCAAAGAAAAAATGGCAAAAATAAAAGGATACTGAGACTTTGTAGATGAGGTGGGGGGAAACTAAACCTCAAAAGATCATGGCCTAAAACCTAATCCTAAATTCTAAACAATTCCCCCAAATTTTGCAAAATCTGAGAAACTTATACCTTTGACTTTTTTCATAAACTTGGAACTTTGACCTTTGTGAGTTTCTAATGTCCTTAACTGAATGATTATGATGTGGTAGGGTAAAATAAAGCTAAATTACTTTAAACCTACAACTTTTTCATTGAAATGAGGGCTTGTGGTTCCTAAATCTACAACAGATGGCTGTGGTGATGATCTAATGATCACTTTTGACTTTTGAAACTATTAGCACTGATTTTAGGACTTAGTTAACTTAATTAGACCTAAGGTAATATCTTTTGACTGAAAGTGTCAACCACAAGCACACTGAGTGCCTTGAAACAGATTTGCCAAACACCCTTATATCTATGACTGCCAAGTGATTATCAAAGTAACTTACTAGATTAAGTCATGGAACTGAATCACTAGGTCTCAGATTGATGTAATGAACTGTATGAAACACAGAAACACAAGTCTTAAACAACTAACACTCAAAAATCACAGATGCACAATTTGGCAGTGAAAATGGACAAATGAACAATATTGAGATTCAGTGAGCAAGTTCTAAATTTAAAGTATTATTATGACTAACAAACTTCAACTAAGCACAATGAAACAAGAAAATGCAGTAACAAGCATAAATATAAATAGAAAACTGAAAAATGGAAGTATGGCTTACAATGGTGATTAACTGAGAATCAAGTAACAAGGGACCAAACCACAAACCTAATAGCTTCCACAAGCTTCTAATACCATAAATATCCAAATTCCTTCAGGCTTCCTTCTTCAATCAATTCTTTCACTGATTTTTTGTATTTTACTCTATTTTTCTATTTTTTTTTTCTTTTTTTTATTTTTGATAATAATGGACAAGATTGGTTCAAATGATATTAGGTTTTTGAAAACTTACTAAGTAACTAAAATTGAGCTTATAAAACAGAAATCAACAACATTTGAATGAACAGTAGAAATTAGGCATAATTGAGCAAAAACAAGAAATAAGTGATACAACTGAATTTGTTTATTGAATCAAACCTTTGTATTACACTAACAGTACTCAGAATACAACTTAAAATCTCCAAAGTACACTAAAAATGGAAAGTACATTTAATTCGACACTAAATTTTACCCTAAGAACTATTCTACTCTAACTACTGCACTTCTCTTTCTTTTCTCCCATTTTTATAAGCCCAGGGTGGGTCCCACTTCAAATCCCAGCAACTTGTTTTGCTTTTGGATCTCCTCTGCTTACTCTTCATTTTTGGCGGGAAATCTTTTTTTAAGCAATTGGGACTGAGGCAGGGCCCTAGGGGGGGGGGGTTGAGGTGATGGGTGTATTGGGGAAGTGAAATGAAGGGATAAGGTGGAGGTGGCAAAATACTAGTGGTGATGGTGGAGGTGTTGCAGGGTGGGGTAGTAGTCAAGTGGTGAGGAAGAAGGGACGGGTCAAACTTGGTTTGACCAAGTGGTATTATTTGGAACGGTTTCAAAAAATGGGCTGTGGACTGGGCTTGAAAGTGTGTGGAAGTGGGCTAGATTGGGGTGAGTAATGGTTGTGGTATTTATTATTAAGTCCGGATTTGGTTTTAGTTTTTTAGGGAATCACAAGGACCTTTTTTGTAATTATTTGAAAGTTGAGGGCCAGTTGTGACATTTTTCCAAAGATCATCATAAGGACCATATTTGTCATTCATGAATAGTACAAAGGCCATTTTTTATAATTTCCCATTTTTATTCCCGGGGACCTTTTCTGCCAAACTTTCAAACTTCGGGGGCCAAACGTGTAATTTCACCAAACTTTCTAACCAAGGACCAAACCTGCCATAAAAGATTAGTATAAGGACAAAATTTGTTTTTCTCAAAGTTTTCATATCCCAGGGACCATTTTTGACAATTTTCAAAGTTCAGGGACTAAACTTGACATTTTGTGAAACTTTTCACCAAAGGACTTTTTATGTAACTTTTTGATTTATAAGGACCTTTGGTGACTTTTTCAAGTTTTTTAGAATGACCAGGGACTAGATTTGACAACTTTTGAAAGTTGGGGGACTGAAACTGCCAATTATGCAAACTTTGTGCGTTTTTCATCTGTTTTTGATTATTTTGCATTTGAAACATGTAAAACACTTTCCTGGGATATTTTCACTATTTTGATTCACTATTGAGTGTTTTTAGATGTTTTGGCAGCTCAGAAAAGGTAAAAATGATGAGTATTTACACACTCATCAATAAGTCTTCTCTTAATTCAATCAATATGTCTATGTGATGGTTGTCTATATCTTGTGCTTGTCTTGATTTCAACATGCTAGGCTAGATCTATCTTGTGTTTGCTTAGATCTAATGAAACCTAGATGTTAATTATGTGTTGATTACTTGTTTATGGTTGTATTGGATGAATTATTTCAATGTTAGGCTTAAGAAAACTGGCAGATCTCCATTTGGTAACATGCTTGAACGTCTTAGGAAACATGAACCGATGTGTACTAGGTTTTATTGGTTGTATTTAATGCATGAGTAAATTCTAATGATCCCATGTTAGGAGCTTCTTAGCCGGCTCGACATAGGAGTGAAGTAGGCACTCATAGGATTGGGGAAGTAAGTACGCCACCCCATGAAAGGTATTAAGGAATACAATCCGTCATCCACGCAACTATAACAAGTAATTAACGTGTAAAAGATATCTAGGGAGTAGTGAAATCTAAGTAAACACATTTCTCCCACATATTGCTCACAACTCTAGTTTAATATAGTTTAATTTCACTTTAGTATTTTATTTTGATTGCATCTTAGTATTGGGTTAGTTGATTAGCAACTAATTCCGCCCAAATCCTTCAAACCCAAGATTTTTACTTGCTTTTCATAAAATATAAAAATACAAAAAGAATCATCCCTCATCTCTAGACTTAATCTTTAGGTTTTCTAATCCTAGCGACACTATTCCTAGCTGAACGATCAATCCACCGGTACTTGTCATTATACTATACTACATCGATCAGGTACATTGCCTGGTGGGGATTGTAAGCTTCTCGAGATCCCTCGAGAGGTAAAGCCTGGTGCAATCCCTACGCCTCAAGTTTTTGGCGCCGCAGCCCAGGGAATAGTTATTGTCTAGGTTAGAATCTCTTTTTATTAGGTCTACTTGCTAGATTCCTTTCTAGTAAGATTTTATTTTTATTTTTAGGTTCTCTTTAGTCTATCTTAATTCTTCGTGTTTTTGTTTATACTAGTTTGGTCTTCATGGATTTAGAGAGTCGCCGTTTAGAAGTTAGCATGAGGCTTATAGTGCATAAAAGAAGAAAGAGAGAAGTTAACACATTTAAGGAAGTCATTAAGCCTCTCCAAATGAAAATTGAGTTTACGGACTTCGCTCCAACCCCGGATGAATTGAGTTACCATAGGTTCCTTTTACAACACCCTTGCCCCTCAAAATATAAAAAGACACAATGGATTAGGAGGCATAACTTCAGGAACATAAAAATTCCTTGCATGATTGGGTACATGTCTAGAGAGCATACATACATTGACTTAAAAGCACCCATGAATATCATGTCTAGGCTCTATTACAATTGGATAATGAACGAAAGGTTAAGCCCTAGAAAAGACCCTTACAATTCTAATAGGCTATGTAATTTCGTCAGGGGAGTTAAAGGGGTACACATCTTTATAGGAAATTTTACTTATCAATGCGACTTTGTGATCCTAGAAGATGTTAGAGGCATTATAGATCCACACTTAGGAGAAATAGGTTTAGGATGACCTTTTGTTGAGAAGACTAAGATGTATTACGACCATGAGAAGGGGATAGCTCAGTTTACTGATGGGATAGAAAAGGTCACTTTTATGATGCCTCACATGAAGGAAGAATTAAAGAGCATCAAGAATCTACAAATTGATGAGATTCGACCCTATGAGGTTAAAGAAGATGGAATTACTGATGACGCCTATTATGAGAGGAGGCGAACATACTATTCGGGTTGCATGAATCTAGGCCTGGAATACAAGCGTGATGAGAATTGGGTTAGATGTTTTGAGTTGGCACAAAAGTGGGAAAGGAAAACGTAACCCATGACCTTGAGTCTAGCTACAAGACTCGTAAATAAAGAAAAGCGCTTCTTGGGAGGCAACCCATGATTTTGTGTGATTTTTATTTTTGTTTGTTTGTTATTTGCTTCCATATGCATGCTTTATTTTTATTGTTGGTAGATCATGTTTCTAAACTAAATAGTGGAAATACTTTATTTTGTTGTTTGGCCTAGTCTTAACTTCACCTAAAGGTATTTTTGCAAAAGATAAGTATAAGGGGAAACCCCAAATATGTTTTTAAGAAACAAACCGATCATGATTCTCCACAATATTAAGTGAACATGTATACTCGTACTTGTTAGAGTCAAATGCTTGTATCGAGTCATAATGAAGTTTTGCAGGATTTTCAAGGAAGTAGAACCAAGTTTTTCCAGAAATTTTTTGGAAACTTAACATAAGAATTTCAGCAGGTCACTTCTGACGGCGTCACGAGTTTACTCTTGACGGCATCACGTGTAAAAATCTGGAAATTTTACCAGTTTTGTTTTTCTAACGGAGTCTTAAAGTTTTTGTTGAATTATTAGTATTATAATCTCCAGGAAATCTGCAAACTTCATTCCACAAGCATTATATCTTATTTTGTTTTCTAGGATTTATTAATATATGTAGATTGCCGCCGATTTTATGCGAGGTTGCCTTGTCTGTTTTCTCAGGATTTACAGGTTATGTGTGTCAAGAAGATGATTATTTTTCTGGAAGGGAAGCTTTGATTGTTCATTTTCTTGGAGGAAGATTTAACCTGGCCACCTTATTATCCATACCGAGCGAATCAGGGGAGTACTTGATTTCATTCTTTTTACTTATTTCACTTTTACATTCTTTACTTGAACATTGGGGACAATGTTCATCTTAAGTTTAAGGGGAGGGTAAAATGATGATACCTTACAGATAAACTTTCGCTTGAGTTTGTTTGTTTGATAGTAGATGTGTAATAAAACTATGAGAAATACTTGTTAGTGCAATTTTAGCGCCAAATTTAATTTTTTTTTACAACATTTAGGAGTGAAACTTTAGCCATAGCAAGCGTCTCATGGATAGGAGATTGTATGACTAGCCCAAAACCGTACTATTCAGAAAAATTTTCCACCCAAATATGTGTGGTTCGCCTTTAGATTTGATAGGAAAAGCATTTACTACTAGTGCTTATGAGTGTACCGGTAGCATTTAGATTCTAGAACTTGCGTTAGTGATGCATCCCGAGACCGCTAGTGAGACTACATTCGTGTAGTAGGATTTACTACATGATAAGAGGCATTAGGATCACCCTTGTGTTAAACCCGTATCATAATTACTTGACCATTTAAGTCATATTACTTGGCTAGTTAAGTTAACTAATTTTTCCCACACCTTAGCGTTGTACTCATTTTTAGTACATGAAACCCCTAGTACACCCCTCCGAGCCTATCTTTTCGTTTCTAACTTTAAGCATTTTACTTAAAGGAAGAATTTGTTACACCCCACTTAAATGTACACCCAAATCGCCTTAGCCTTCCGTGTATGCACTCATCTTTAGTGCATTATTGGTATTTGTTAAACCCTAAGTTAATTATCTAATTGATTACATGGTTGCTAAGTCGAGTCATATCCTTGTACATATTGTTTTGGGACGATTGGGACTCATGGGTAAAGTACTTATTTATGGAGTAATGGGAAAGAACATCATATATTACCCCCATATGTGCGTTAATCTTAAAAGTACTCCAAGTGTTTTGATTTTCTTAATTCGAGTCATTAGATTAGTTTATTGTAAAGTATGTAAAAATTCAAGTGTAAGGGGAATTTTCATTCCCTACGATGTATTATTTTGGATGGTAGGGTAAGAGTGTATGCAAAAAAAAAAAAAAAAAAAAAAAAAATCGAAAAATCAAGAAAAAGAAAAGAAAAAAAATAGAAAAAGAAAAAGAGAAAAAACATACGGACTACCATCCCTTTTTATTCTATGTTCATTTTATGTTTTTGTTATTTTTCATTCATTAGCTTAAGTCGAGTCTAGTCTTGGCTTAGCAACGCCATATTGTACATGTAATTAACCAAGATTGTTAACTCGCCACCAGTAAAGACTGCCTATATCCAACAAAACCATGTATTTCATATCCCTACACCTAACGTTATAACCCTTTAAAAGACCTCTTTGATAGTTTATCCTAGGTGCTTACGCCATGTGGTGGAGGTTTGATTCTTTCCCAAGCCTTTGGTAATCTATTTTGCTATGACAGGTAGTGAGAGATATCTTCCGTTTCCATATTGTAATTTATACTTTATTACACCCGAGAGATGAGAGTATCTAAACACTATTTGTGAGGTGCTAGTATATGACCTCCGTGCTTGTCTTTGGTCTTTAGTGGAACGATTATTTGTTGTAATTACTTTTATATTAGTGTTAAATGACCCCTAACTTGTATTTTGATTAGAATAAAAGTGCATTTGCTTGAGGACAAGCAAATCTCAAGTGTAAGGGTATATGATGAGGCGAAAAATGAACCACTTTTAGGGGGTCATTTAAGCCCGGAATTGAATTTATTTGATCAAATATTGCCCTAAATCGTTCCTTTTGTGATTTTAGATACTTTGGGAGAGAAATCTGGAAAAGGAAGCAATTCAGACGTTTTTGGAGCATAAAAGTGAAGAAAACGCCAAAGACTTAATTTTCCATGCTGGAAACAGTGTATGACGGCGTCAAGAGGAAATATTTGACGGCGTCAAGAATAAAATCCATGACGACCCAGAAGAAACCTGAAGGCGTCACAACAAGAGCGTCAAGAGTTAAAATCATGACGGCCTGCATAAGGAGTACACACGACGGCGTCAGATCCAGATCTAGGCAGTCCGAGGAACTATTTGGCGGCGAGATGACGGCGTCAGAAATTTGTTCTTGACGCCGTCACCTTCTAAAATCTATATATAGTTTTTTATTTTTCATTCATTAGAGAGGAACTTGTGTGGAGAAACCCTAGGGCCGAACCTTGTACGTATTTTACAGATTTTTCAAGGGTTTCAGCCCTTGAATCCTTACATGTGCTATTGAGATAAGTCTTCTCTTAATTCAATCAATATGTCTATGTGTTGGTTGTCTATATCTTGTGCTTGTCTTGATTTCAACATGCTAGGCTAGATCTATCTTGTGTTTGCTTAGATCTAATGAAACCTAGATGTTAATTATGTGTTGATTACTTGTTTATGGTTGTATTGGATGAATTATTTCAATGTTAGGCTTAAGAAAACTGGCAGATCTCCATTTGGTAACATGCTTGAACGTCTTAGGAAACATGAACCGATGTGTACTAGGTTTTATTGGTTGTATTTAATGCATGAGTAAATTCTAATGATCCCATGTTAGGAGCTTCTTAGCCGGCTCGACATAGGAGTGAAGTAGGCACTCATAGGATTGGGGAAGTAAGTACGCCACCCCATGAATGGTATTAAGGAATACAATTCGTCATCCACGCAACTATAACAAGTAATTAACGTGTAAAAGATATCTAGGGAGTAGTGAAATCTAAGTAAACACATTTCTCCCACATATTGCTCACAGCTCTAGTTTAATATAGTTTAATTTCATTTTAGTATTTTATTTTGATTGCATCTTAGTATTGGGTTAGTTGACTAGCAACTAATTCCGCCCAAATCCTTCAAACCCGAGATTTTTACTTGCTTTTCATAAAATATAAAAATACAAAAAGAATCATCCCTCATCTCTAGACTTAATCTTTAGGTTTTCTAATCCTAGCGACACTATTCCTAGCTGAACGATCAATCCACCGGTACTTGTCATTATACTATACTACATCGATCAGGTACACTGCCTGGTGGGGGTTGTAAGCTTCTCGAGATCCCTCGAGAGGTAAAGCCTGTTGCAATCTCTACGCATCAAACCATTTTATCAGCGGGTTCCCAATTTTTTGTTTCTTGCTTTGTTGTGCGGCTTGTCCAAGTGTGCCTATGGTACCTTGACTCGGGGTGCACCCAACACATGACCGGGAACAAGGCACTGCTCAAAAACTTCAATTCATGGCCAAATTCTTGGGTATAGTGCATTTTAGGAATGATCACATTGCTAAAATCACCGGCTATGAGGATCTCATTCATGATAAGGTCATAATTCAAAGATTCTACTTTGTCAAAGGATTGGGTCACAACTTGTTTAATATTGGTCAATTATGTGATAACGGTTTAGAGGTGGCTTTCAGAAAACATTCGCGTATTGTTCACACTATTTAAGGCGTTGATATTCTCAAAGGCTCCAGGGATTCGAATCTATACCAAATTGCACTTAAAGAAATAACATCACCAAAACTGATTTGTTTGCTTGCAAAAGCAACATCATCACAAGCCTGGCTATGGCATCGTCGATTCTCTCATTTGAACTTCAGAACGATAAACGACCTTGCTCAAAACAATTTAGTCAGAGGATTACCAAAACTATCTTTCAAGAAAGATCATCTTTGTTCAGCTTAAGAATTAGGGAAGATGACACATGCAACACTCAAATCCAAATTTGAACCTAGTTTTGTTGCTCCTTCATTGAGTATCTTTCTATTGTTTCACTATGCCCTAATTTGTTGTAACCCTAATCCACCTTTGTAAATTTCCATCCCCCATCTCAAACTATCCTCTCATTTGACTTTCAATACATAACACATCTCATATCATTCTCATCCTAATCAAGAAGAAGCATATACCATCCTTATAAATCCAAGTAAAAAACGCCTCTCCTACAAAACAAAATGAAGCTACAACCTTATCACTCCTTTCAAAAGAAAACAACCACTAATTTCGAACCCAAGCCTACGAAAAACATACAACCCCTTTCCGTTTTAACCCCATGAATGAAGAACATAAAGTAACCCCCGCTTAATATTTCAGCTATAGCTTCAAGATCTTATTAAAGGTCTCGGGTAAGGTTATTTGTTTTGATTTTTGTTTTTTGTGTCAAGATCATTGATGGGTATGTATTTAAACTAAAATAATTCTTTAAATGATTTGTAACAAAGTTGAACCGATATGAGATCTTTAGTTATTTTCATGTATAGATCGAGGCTATTGTTATGATGAGAGTTGGGAATGACGTTAGGGTATTGTGGTTGTGTCGTTTTTGTTGTTGGTTAACGTGAGGAGATGGTTGGGACATAAGCTATAGTTATTTTCAGTCATGCAGGTCTTTAACATCAGTTGGGAGGTGTGGCGAGTTTAAGAAATGTGTGTGTTATTTATAGGCTCCCTTAAGATGAATACGAAGTGTTGCAACAACTAAATGTAACCATCAAGATGAATATGAAGTGTTGCATGCAGAGAAGGCCAACAGGCTATAAAACCAAAAGCTTACAATGAATTTTCATAGAGAACTTCAAACTTTAAGACTCCACATTAACTAAGAGGACTGAATTTTTTAGTAGATATTGAAATAAATTATATGAAACCTAATTATACTCACTACCAAAATTCCAAATGCTTATAGTCCCAAACAAAAAGAAAATACAACAAAAAACTCTTTGACGACAAGGCAGAAAATTAACTTGGGATATTGTTATCTCCGAACCCTATCTCCAAATCCTTTTCTTCTGGGGGATGCCAATTATATAGTTTTGATCGTGGCTTGATGGATAGTTTTGATGGCTTGATGGATGGTATTGAACGCTTTTTATATTTTTCAAAAGTATGTCTTCCACGTATGATTTACAAAGGCTAAAACTACGAGATGCTACAACTTTTCCCTTTTCTAGAATAGATGTTTACGTATTGTGATTGTGTTACGATTCCACATCGACCAATTATGGGATTGGTTGATGGTTTATAAGTTAAGGCTAAAACCATCAAGATATATATATATATATATATATATATATATATATATATATATATATATATATATATATATATATATATATATATATATATATATATATATATACATATATATATATATATATATATATATATATATATATATATATATATATGTATGGAAGAAATCCAGTAAGAAGAAAAACTAAAATAGGAAGAATAAGAAGAATTTCTACCCACACATTTCAAATAGGAGGTAGAATTTTAAGAGGAGATGCATCTATTTTTGTAAGTGTATCTGAAATGAGTGGTTGTGGTTTCTTCTTATCATTCTATTTTAATTTTTCTTCTTATTTGACCAAGTATAGGATTGGTTGATGGTTTATAAGTTAAGGTGTCCCCTTCTCTTACAAGCTAATGGCTTTCACTCGGGACCATATTTGGTGAAGGTATAAAGTTTCTCCTATAGCAACAAAAATAGGAACTGCTGAACAAAAGACGATGAATGTGTAGACGTTTGCATGACAGAAGTAGTCATATTGTTTGTAGTACCTGACGTTTAAATGCCTCAAGTTGTACAACAAGTCAACAACATGATCAGAGCCAAACCGACAACAAGACAACTAATTAAAGATAAACTTATATCTTATATTTTGGCACTCATTATTGATATGCGTACCTTTTGTAGATATAATAAGCGTATGTTTCATTATCATCTGTTTTTTTATTGATTTGTTACATCTGTTCATTAACTTTTTTGCTTATCGATCTAATAAGTCTATATACTACTTGCTGATTTCTAATTTGATTATATATATATATATATATATATATATATATATATATATATATATATATATATATATATATATATATATATATATATATATATATATATATTGTAAGGAATTAGTGAAGTCAGTATTTGGATATTGCTGAAGATTTCTGCTGACAGGTTTCTGCGGAAGCATATACTGGTTTCTGCTGAAGACTAGTTTTTGCTGAAGAATAGTGTTACTGCGGATATAGTTAATCCGTAGATAGAAGTTAGTTATTTATAGATAAGATATGTAGAATATCTTCTAGAGTATTATGTTTATACATTTCTTGTAGAAGAATTTAGGGTTTCCACTAGTATATAAGGAACCCAAGGGTATTGTATTATGTACGAGTTTCAAAAACGATTATTAGTGAATAATATTGATCCATAGAGGATCAAAGTTTAGCATACAAGTTTATATTTATATTCCGCAATAAGTATAAGCTAACAGAGATTGTCTATTTAGTTTGCTATTGATTACATTAGTAGACTAACGATCTATTGGCTCGAGATCTATCAAGAGTAGATCCTACAAGTGGTATCAGAGCCACAAGATAATCTCTGTAATCTAACTCACACTCAAATACCTTTTTCACTCAGTAACAATGGTTGATTGAGATGCTACTGATGTCACTCTTACAAACACCCACGCCCTCACTCAACAACTCCAACAGGTTGCCTTCTCCAATAGCAACACCAAGTTTCCCTATCTCAGGAAGGATGAGTATGAGATTTGGGCCATGAAGATGCAGAACTGGATTGCCAGTGTCGATTTCAACCTATGGAATGTTGTATTAACTGGGTGCAGTCCTAGGATGCAAGGAAAAGATTCACAGGGTAATATAACTACTTTGCCTCCAACATCTACTGAAGAGATCCTTGTTGTACAAAGGGAGAACAAAGCAAGAACTATTCTGCTTCAAGCAATTCCTGATGATCACATGAGAGATTTTCATCACCTGACTGATCCCAAAGAACTTTGGATGGCAATCAAAACTAGATTCGGGGGCAATGAAGAATCTAAAATGATGAGAAAGTCTATGTTGAAGCAAGAATTTCAGGAATTCAGAATTACTGAAGAGGAGGGCATTCACAAAGGCTATGATCGGTTTCAGAAGATTCTAAGTCATTTGAATCAGCTTCTAGCCAGACGTGACAATGAGGAGGTTAACTCCAGGTTTTTAAGAGCCTTACCTCCTTCATGGTCTCAGGTCAGCATATCTTTGAAACCAAAGGAGGCCTGGACTATCTCTCGTTTGATGACTTGTACAACAAGCTCAAAGCTTTGGAACTTGACATCAAGGTTCACTCCACTTATGCATCACCTCCTTCACACTCTGCATTCATCAACACTAATTCAAACTATATGCCACACTCTCCTAGTCCAAGTCCTTGTACTACAACATTGTCTTTCACAAATGCTAGTCCAAAGAATCATCCAAAGGTTAGCAATGTGATGGAAGATGTACTTCACTCATTTGTTGCTGAAGTTGATCAACAGCAACAAATAGCTTATGAGGACTTTGAGCAAATTGATGAATTTGCATTGGAAGAGTTGGACTTAAAGTGACAAATGGCAATGCTGTCTCTTAAAGTCAGAAGATTTGAGCAAAAGGTTGGCAGAAAGCTCCAAGTTAATGGAAGAGATGCAGCTCATTTTGACAGAAGAAAAGTGAAGTGCTATGCATGTGGAGAGATTGGCCATTTTGCAAGAGAATGCAAGACCAAGAAGAGTGAAGATAGTACCAGATATTCTGCTTACAAGAAGAAGGAAGTGAAGGCTGGAGAATCAAAGGCTTTGGTCACTGCTGTAGATGCTTGCGTTGACTGGAATGAGCATGAATCTGAAGATGCAACAAGCAGCTCTTCTCAACAAATCTCCTGCGTGGCTAGCTGTAATGCTGACTTTGCCTACATGGGAATATCTCCACAGGTATCTGATTGTATTTTTGGGTGTGATATTAAATATAAAACTCTTAAAGAAGCCTATGATGAAATGGAACCAAAATATAATGCTAGCTTTATTGAAGCTCAAGCTTATAAAGAAGCTATGAAAACTTTAGAAAAACAGAAAGTGTTGTTTCAACAAAATCAGTTAGCTTATGAGGAAAAGATAAGAGTTTTAAAAAATGATTTAGAGGTAACTACCAATGAGTTAAAATTTACTGATAAAGAAAAAGCTAGAATTGAGTCTGAGAAAGATGTTTTGCAAGATAAGTTGAATAAGGAAGTTACTAGGCATAAAGAAGGGCTAATTTCAGGTGATAAGTTAGCTAATATTCTATATAGAAGTCAGTCTGTAACATTTGAACTTGGTTTAGGTTTTCAGAAGTATGTAGGTGTAGAGGTAAACCATCATTTAGATAAGAAAAGTAAAAATAACTTTGCACTTGTAAAATTCTTAAAGGAAGGTAAGATGCATGCTGTACCTGGACCAATTAGAGGTGAATTCATGCCTACCTCCAAAACCTCTGACTTTGATGGTTTACACCATCTGTATGGCAAAAAGTCTGATGACTTGCCAAACTTTACATGTAAAACTAATAACTCTGACTCTCCCACTACCATAGGAACTCCTAAGCCTACATCCCATAATTTGGACTTACCTGAATCACAGACTCCAACTGGCATTAAGATCAATGACTCCCCTGACTCTAGAAGTACCTCTAGTGATGATTCTAATGAATGTGTCTCTTGTTCTTTCAGGGACAAAACCTCAGAGACCTCTAGTTATGCCAGCTGTGAATCAAAGACCAAGTCAGACTCACCCAAGTCCTCAATAAAGTCATCTTACAAGCCTGTGGAATCTGAAGTTGCTGCTGAAGAGATTTCAAAGACATCCTCTTCTGAAGACTTGTTATTTACTTCTTTTAAAAATAATTCCTTTCAGTCATTACAAAACAATTCTATTTCTGGTGGTTGTTTGAATAATTTTGTGTTTAATAAGACATCTTCTGGTTTTAATAAATCTTCTAGAAAGAAGAAGTGTTTTGTTTGTGGTAGTAAATGGCATTTGATTAAGGATTGTGATTTTCATGACAAGAGGATGGGTGTTGCTGCTGTTCGTAATAGACCTAGACCAATGTGGACCAATGTTCCACATGCACCTTACACCACTAGCAGAACCAACTCAGTTTCTGCTGAACGGTTTGTTTATGCTGGTGGATCTGTTTCTGCTGATAGATATGCTGATAGGAATAGATATGTGTCTAGACCATTTTCTGGATTTAATCATACTTATTTTCAAAATGGTTATTGGCCTGGTTATTATGACCCAATGTTTTTGGGAAGGGCAAATTGGAATTCTGCTGAAAAGTCCTCAGCAGATTGTTCTTGGAAATTTGATAGACCATATGTATACAGGGGTACCAGGAACAATGGTGGATCTAACTCATCTACATGGCTTCATTATAAAGATCCACAAGGCAGGCTCAAGTCTTTCAAGACTTGAGTCTATCAATGTACTTATGTTGTTGAATAATTTTCTTGTTGTTGCAGGGACATCCTCTTTTGAATAAAGACTTAGGTATTGTGGATAGTGGTTGTTCAAGAAGCATGTCTGGGAATCAGGAGAAGCTACATAATTTTGTGCCTTTTAATGGAGGCATAGTGAGATTTGGAAGTGGAGTAGGAAGAATCACTGGAAAAGGAACCATTAGAACTCCAAAGGTTGATTTTGAGAATGTCTACTATGTGAAGGAACTACAAGGTTTCAATTTGTTCTCAGTTTCACAAATTTGTGACAAAAAGATCCTTGTGCTTTTCACTAATGAGGACTGTCTCATTCTTTCACCTGACTTCAAAATGCCTGATGAAAGTCATGTATTACTAAAGGTTCCAAGAAATCATAATCTTTACACATTCAATTTGAATGATGTCAAGCCAGAAGGTGATCTAGCATGCTTGGTGGCTAAAGCATCCTTGGATGAATCTACAAAATGGCACAGAAGGATGGCACATGTTAACTTCAAAGTAATCAACAAGCTTGCTAAAGATGGACTTGTTCATGGACTTCCTTCCAAGCTATTCACCAATGAACACAACTGTGTTGCATGTAACAAAGGAAAGCAACACAAAGCTTCTTATATGGCTATTACTGCTGTGAGTACAATCTCAAAACCTTTGCAGCTGCTTCATATGGATCTTTTTGGTCCAACTTCTATCAGGAGTATTGACCATAAAAACTTCTGTTTGGTGATCACTGATGCTTTTAGTAGGTTTAGTTAGACATTCTTTTTGGTGACTAAAGACCAAACCTTTCAGACACTTAAAGAATTTATGGCCCTCATTGAGAACCAACTTAACAGGAAGATCAAAGGTATAAGGTGTGACAATGGGACAGAGTTCAAAAATGCCAATCTTATTGAACTCTGTGGGTTATAGGGTATAAAGAGGGACTACAGCAATCCCAGGACTCCACAACATAATGGAGTTGCAGAAAGGAAGAATAGGACCCTGATAGAAGCTGCAAGATCTATGCTTGCTGACTGTAAACTTCCCACTATGTTTTGGACTGAAGCAGTTGGCACTGCTTGTTATGTGCTTAATAGGGTGTTGATTACTAAACCTCACAATAAGACACCTTATGAGCTTTTGACAGGGAAGAAACCTACCATTGGATACTTGAAACCTTTTGGATGTCAAGTGACTTTTCTGAATACAAGTGATCACTTAGGCAAATTTGAAGAAAAAGCTGTTGAAGGGTACATTGTAGGTTACTCAGCTCATAGCAAGGCTTACAGGGTATATAATTTGGCTGCAAAGAAAGTTGAAGAGACTCTTAACCTGAAATTTCTGGAGGGCAATGAAAATACTCAAGGTAAAGGTCATGAATGGTATTTTGACCTTGATTACTTGACATATCATTTGGGGTATACAACATTTAAAACTAACCCTTCTGCATGTACACAAGTGACTCCTACTAACAATGCAGGTACCCTGGAAGATGACTCAGACAGTGATTCAGAATGTGATGGACTCACTATTGTTGTATCTTCTCTCCCTATCCATGTTGCAGGTCCCACTCCTAACACAGAAGCCTCTGATGCCAAAACTGCTGATGATGTGGAAAACTCAACCTATGCAGAAGATCTTGCTAGACTCAAAAAGCAAGAACATGTAGCTGCTGAAGAAGCTAAAAGGCTTGGTCTTGAATTTACTCAAGACACTGAAACACTCTTGAAACAAGCGGCTATTGATGTCAGCAGAAAATCTATTTCTGCTAATGAATCTGCTGATGCAGCTGCTGCTAATTCTCCTGAAGGCATTTCTGCACCAACACCTGTTTCCACTGCTACATCAACTAGCTTAGAAGAACTATTTGGCAGGTTCCCCAGCCCCTCAGATCTTGGTAACCATGAACAAAGCATTTTTCAATCAGCTTCTTATGACGAAGACTTTGCTCCAACTTTGACTAATCTTAAAACCTTTGTTGATGTCAATCCTGTTCCCACTAAGAGGATCAACACCATTCATCCTCAAGAGAATATCCTTGGTGATCCAAATGCTATGGTTTTAACCAGAAGTGCTTTAAAGCAGACACAGTTTGGTCAATGTGCCTTTTTCACATATGTGTCTAATCAGAAGAGAGACAATCACATAGATCAGAAGCATTGTCTGTTTGTTTGTTTTCTATCACAAGTAGAGCCAACAAGCATTAAACAAGCTTTGAGTGAACCTAATTGGGTTGAAGCTATGCAGGAAAAGTTACAACAATTCAAGAATCAAGATGTTTGGGTCCTTGTTGATCTACCTACTGGTAAAATTGCTATTGGAACCAAGTGGATATTAAAGTGCAAAAGGGATGCTAGAGGTATAGTGGTCAAAAATAAAGCAAGATTGGTGGCTCAATGTTTCAGACAAGAAGAAGGGATTGATTATACTGAAGTTTCTGCACCTGTTGCTAGAGTGGAGGCAATTAGGTTATTTTTGGCTTTTGCCTCCTACATGGGATTTGTGGTATATCAGATGGATGTAAAAAGTGCCTTCCTCTATGGCAAGATTGAGGAGGAAGTCTATGTCACACAACCACAAGACTTTGAAGACCCACAACATCCTAAGAAGGTATATAAGGTTGTCAAGGCACTCTATGGCCTTCATCAAGCCCCAAGAGCCTGGTATGCTAGGCTATCTACCTTTCTTTTGGAACATGGATACAGAAGAGGAGCTATTGACATGACTCTCTTCATCAAGAAAAACTTCAGGGATATCATTCTAGTACAAGTATATGTGGATGATATTATTTTTGGCTCCACAAAGGAAGCATGGTGCAGGGAATTTGAAGATTTGATGAAAAGTGAATTTTGCTTGGCTGTAAACAGTCAGAAAATATCAACCAAGTAATGGTCAACAAGTCAAACATCTTAAACCAATGCTTCCGTGGAATACAGTGTTTCCCCGGGTCGTTAAATCCCAACGAGGTGTCCAAAGGTATTAAAAACGAATATGTGATCGAGTGATTATGAACAGGAAAGGGTATAAGTGTGAGTGAGTGATTACACTAAGGATTTATAAAACAAAATAGCTTAAATAAGCTATAAGAGTGATTACGTAAAAGCTGGATATCTAAAAACGTTTAAAATCTAAAAAACGCGTACGTCTAGTTTAATTCTTCGTAAACGTACGAAACAAAAACGATTTTAACTAAAGTAGGAATTTGCATGCCTTAGGGGCTAAAATGCAAATTAAATAAACTTAAAATATTTATTTTATAATTACTAACTATTTAATTAATTATTATTATTTAATAACTATTATTAATTATTTAATAATTCACTAATAAATAAGAAAATGTAAAATAATTCTAGAAAAATAAAATAAAAAATTATAAAAGTCTAAAATATTATAAAACTTATTTTAAAACTAAAATTATATTTTTCACACTATTTATCTAATTATTATTAATTAATTATTATTTAATTATATTTAACTAATTATATTGATTTAAATTATTAAAAATACTAAAAAGACTTAGATAATTAAGAAGATTTTTATAAATCTAATTAACCATCACAGGAATCCTAAAAAATTATAAAAAGTTTATTTTACGTATTTTTAAACTAATTTACTAATTATTATTCTAATTATTAATTAATTACCAATTAAACTAATTATATTATAAATACTAAAAGATGAACAGTAAAAATTATGGAAAAATTCCTAAAATTATTTTATATCATATAAAAGCTATGAAAATATAAAAACTAGGTATTGCTTTATAAAAACTAATTATGCTATTTAATAATTAATTATTAATAAAACTAATATTAAATTTAATAATTACTAAATGACAAAATAAAAATCTGATAAAATTACTAAAAATACTTTAACATAAAAGGAAATTAATAAAAATATAAAAATACCAAGTACTTAACAAAAATCTAAAAATGAAAATTAAAATTTAAATTACATTAAATAGAAACTATCACTTATTATTAAATTGGTTTTTCTTGATTATTCTTTTACATTAAATAGAAACTATCACTTATTATTAAATTAGTTTTTCTTGATTTTTCTTTTAAGATGTGAAAAGATCAAAGTCCTGGGTGCCCTAGTGCAGGGGAGGTCTTTACCCTGCAGCCCACTTTGAGGGCTTATATAAGCTACATAAAAATTCACAAAAATAATCCAACTATGAGATTTGAAAGTTAAGCTAGTAGATTTTAAGATGTGAAAAGATCAAAGTCTAATTTGCAATCCAAAAATCAGGAAAATTCCTACACATTTTGAGTTTCTGACAAGAGGTGCAAAATTGACTTTTTGAAATTATATCTTACTTTGACTTATGTGAACTTTGATTTGATTCTATGAACTAAGTATGATGTAATAAGTTATATTGATACTGAATTAAGCAATAACAACAGTATTTAAAGCTAACTTGATGATTATGGTAACTAAAAATCACACAGTGAATAACTATAAGAGATTGAAGGTCAATTTGACTTTTGGTCAAGTGACTACTAAATTTTATGGGTTAACTGGGATATTAGGTCATGTAGTGTCATACATCAAACAAGGAAAATAACACAAACACAATTCTAACACAGTCAACACAATAAATCCAAACACCCCTTTAAAACTTACTCACAAGTGAATTCAAAGCACATCACAGATAAAGTCCACAAATTTGATTCATAAACACTTATTATGATGACCTAAGCTGAAGAAAACAGATAAACAACATAAATAACATCAAACACTAAAAATTCCACATGATGCTATAATGGCAGTCAAGATGAAATTTGAGCATCTAGTTAAACTGATTAACAAGTATGCTATTTAAAGTTATAATATCACTAACAAACTTCAGATAAGCACAATTTAACAAAGATAAGCAATAACAAGATTGTATAACAGTAAAGAGCAAAATTAAATATTTTAGCTTACAAATAAAATTGACTGAAAAGCTAGTAACCAAGGACAAGAACACCCCCAATAGCTTGTCACTACACCAATGGAGTTATTTCAGTCCAAATGAGTACCTTGCTCAGCCTTCTTCTTCCTCACCATTGATTTTTTTTATTTTCTTTCTAATTTTCTTTGATTTTTAGTATTTTTTTTATTTTCTAAGTACAACTGGTTTTTATGATTCTAAAAGCTTATCTAAGCTTTGTCAGAGCTTAAGTGAGCTTAATAAGTCCATAGAAACAACTGGAAACAACAATCAAGCTATTTGATATTTTTGAAATACAAGGAAATTGCATAAACTGAATTTGTAAAAGCAAAGTGGAATTGAGACTTGAAATATATCTTAGATTACTTGAATTTACTTGAGATACACTTAAAAAGCTTGGAATTACACTGGAAATGTTGAAATTAAGTTACACTACACTAATTTACACTACCTAATCTAATAATCCTTCTCTCTGGCTTCTTTCTTCTTTTAAAGAGACTTTTGAAGTTCCATGTGGGGTCCTGAGCAAATCTGTGGAAAACTAGAAGGGGGGGTTGAATAGTTTTACGTCTTTTTAATTTTATTTTGAAAACTTAGTTTAGTTTTAAAACCTTGTTTGCTTTTAAAACTTTGATTCAATCTTATGTGAACTCAAATCTTGAACAATATGAACAAGTATATCTAAGTATAAACAATAATAATAATGTATGCTAAGTATGTGAAATCAACACATGCATAATATAAACAATTGTAGCTATATACGAGAGATAAGTACGTAATCGTTTATTTTATAATCCTTAGTTATATTTTGTATGAAAACTATACTTGATCGAAATGATCAATTATATGTATGTAACCTTTTTAGTTTGATTGTAAAAACTTTGTTTTGTGAATAAAACTTTCGTTTGATCTTTAAGTAAAATTAATACTAGAACTATATGAGCAACTATATATATACGTCTACGTCTACAAAAGTAATAACGATATAAGCAAGATAATAAGTAAGATATGGAAAGATCTAACCGCGAGACAAAGGATTTATAGTGGTTCGGCTACAAGGACACCTTCCTTGCCCTACTCCACTCCTCGAGTCACCTACTCGAGAGTTTTCTTCACTATATCAACAAGCTCCCTTATGGCGGAGAAAACCTTACACACCTTGGCTTACACAAGTTAACGACACTAAGCTAAATGTCGAGTTCTAATCGTAGCTAGAACCAATCTCACACCAAATATCACACCACGTGATCTTCACACCTTAATCACACCTTCACACCTTCTTCAAGACTTCACACCGTCTTCACACCTTGTCAATCTTCACACCTTCTTCACAACTACTTCACACCAATCTACTACACACCTATCTTCACAACTACTTCACACCAACTATCTTTACTACAATCTACTAGCCAATCACACTATCTATATTCCTAACACAACTATCTACAATCAAATATTCACAACACACTACACAAAGATATATGTAAATATTCTTGATGATGCACCAACAACTTGGATGTGGAGGTCACAACAAGTTGTAATACTTCTTGTCTTGGAGGATAGAAGTATTCTTCTCTTGCACTTGAGAGGATGATGTAAGAATCACTTTGAAACAAAGGATTATGTATTTATGATCAAAGGATTTTAGAAGGATGTTTAGAGAGAATTGGATCTGAAAATATTTGTGCAAAGAGGTGAGAAAAATTCCAGGTTTGAGGTGGTATTTATAGGGAAAAATTTCTGACAAAATCTGACAGGGAGCGTGGCCGGTCCCCTTAATTGTGTGCCGG
This sequence comes from Artemisia argyi, assembly GCA_030686995.1. Lineage (NCBI taxonomy): Eukaryota > Viridiplantae > Streptophyta > Magnoliopsida > Asterales > Asteraceae > Artemisia > Artemisia argyi. The sequence continues at coordinate 155,777,937 of CM060684.1, forward strand.
TCCCCTTAATTATTAAGGGGACCGCCTAGTATAATTAAGGGGGCCGCCTAAGAAAAAATATTTTTTCTTCAGATTTTTTTGTCTTTTTGTGGGGGAGGTTTTTCCTGAAGAATGTAGCCGTTTTTTGGGTTGAAATTTGAATTCAAAATATTTATTTTGAATAAAACATTTCTTATAAATACAAAAATGTTTTGTATAAGTTTAAAAATGTTTGTCCCACTTTAATAAAATGTAAGGTTTGTAAAAATAAAAATTCCTTTGATCATAAAATGCATTAGACACTTTGTTTATTCATACCTTAAGTGATATGGATGTTAAAGCTAATATTTATGACTAAATACTTGTTTACGTCATAATTTGTAGTTCAATGAGTTTACATTTTGTGATTATCAAAACATAGAGATATCGATATATGTTAATAATGTTTTTAGGCATTATTTATATCAACAATCTCCCCCTTTTTGATGATTACAAAACCTAAACTCATCAAGTCTAAAAATTAATTTTTAGACATGTATTTAGTGAGTTTATATTCACTTCTCCCCCTTTTTGTAGAATCAAAAAGGTTATGCCGACTAGCTTCATAAATGAAGTTAGACGGGATGAAAGCTCCCCCTTGATGTGTGCTCCCCCTCGTTCGATGGCACCAAGGAATCGAGATATGGAATGCTCGCAAGAAAAATAGCAGAAGCACAAGCATATATAGAAGAATATGCAATATACAAATAACAAGCATAGCAAACAAATATTAAGGATACATAACAATTAATTCAAAGAGATTATGTTAAAGATTCTAATTTGCCAAAGAGAGCCATCGGACTTGCTTGTAACAAAAGGTTGGTTGATTCGTATTTGAAAGTGAAAATCATAAGCATATAGTATGCTTAGATGGTTGATGATGGAGTGTTTGGAATGAAGATGGTTGAGTTAGGGTAATGTTGTTGGATTAATGGAGGTATATGTTTGGGTCATGAATGTTGGAGAGTTTGGTTGTGGAGAGTTTGTAGCGGAAGAGGTTGATTGAGGTTTTGGATGTTGTTCAAGTGAGGGTATTGGATGTGATCTAGTGAGAAGATATTCAATCCAAGTGTTCATTGAATGCAATGGTTTTTAGGAGAAAGATGCAATAAGGTCAATTGTTGACATGCTTCTCAAGTTGATTTATGTTGTGTGGTGATGAGGGTGATCTAGATGAAGGTGGATCCAAATTGCGTTGAGCAAGATGTAAGGCTAAAAGAGCACTAAGCTCATGGGCTTCTTTTAGCGCCTCAACGAACTTCAAGTGTTTGGAGGAAGTGATTGTGGTGGAGCATGATAGTTGTCTTGGGTGATGGTTTGAACATGCAACATAAGAATGGCATGTGAAGTTGTAGGATGTGGTGGTGATACTCTTGGTGGTGGAGACATGTTTGAGCTTGGGTAATCATGAAAACATGATATGGGTGGAAAAGATCCTTCATGAGTGGATGGTGTTTTTGTTGAATGAGCAACATGTAAAGTGTTGGTAATGAGGTTGGGATTATTGTTTTGGGATTGTGCATGTTCATCATAAGAAGGAGCATTAGTCGAAGCACGAATGGATGATTTGTTGTTAAATGGATCATTTGTGTGAGAGTGAGGTTTAGGTGTTGGTTGATTATGAACAACATCGCTTGAGTTGTGAAAAGATTATGAGGTTTGAGTGTAATGTAGAAGGATATGGGTGAGTAAAGGTTTTTGATATGTAATGTTGGTGAGAAGGAAAGTGAGGTGTTAGGTAAGTAATGTTTGAAAACATAGGAGGAATTTGGTGTTGGATGTTTGACAACGTCATTTGATTTGACGGAATTTTAAAGGAAGTTAGGCTTTCTTCTCCAAACAAGTTTCTTGGTGGTTTTGGTTTAATGGGAGAGGAAATGATGAGATGAGTGGAGATTGAGAGGAATGAGAGTGTTTATAATGTAGGATTGGTGGGATCAAGGATGGATAAACATTGATGGAAGGTTTAGGATAAAATAGGTTTGTGAATTTTGGGAAGTGTAGGATGAAATGGGCTAAAAAATAGAAAAGGGAAACAACACCTTCGACCATCAGATGGCCGGTCCCCTTAATTGGAGGCCGGTCCCCTTAATAATTAAGGGGGCCGCCTTATGATTTAAGGGGGCCGCCCATCTGGTGATTCCCAGATTGCCAGAAAAGGGTTTTTGGTAGTGAATTGCAGAAAGGTTGTGTTTTTGGTTTCAAACAAGTCCAACTCTTTGAGGCAATTAAGCATATACTAATTATGTAGGCAATTATGTAGCCAAAGCATGTTAACCAAAGAGATTAAGTAAACAAGCAATTTCATCTAGCATGCAAACATACTCATCATGCAAGTAAAATATAAGTGCTAGGAAACAATAAGCAACATCAAGTATTTCATAACTACATAACAATGAGGATTAATCCTAATGTGTATCAATGTGCAATAAGTGGGTAGTTATGATAGCATGTATTTCTAGACTTGTTACAAACAAAGTCTTAATGAACAAACCATGGTCCTCTTGATTTGATTTAGTTCACTTATAAGTGTCATTTATATAAATATAGATGACAAATATGCGATCACCATGCATGATTTTAAAAGAAACGTTTTTAGCATTATTCAACAATGTTTGAAAGTAAGTTTTCACTTGGATGTGAGAGTTATTTGAATAAAATAGATTGGGTTTTTACTTCAAAATGTGTGAATGAACGGTAAAGAATATTTTCCCAATCTTTAGTTTTGATCAAAACAAAATTGTGGATATTGATAGTGAAAACATGTTATTTAAAAGTGGGATAGTTATTTGAAAGACTATTTTCCAAAATGTGAGGTTTTTGCATATTTTTAGAGATATTAGATTTTTGACAACAAATATCATAAATCAAATATTTTAAAAAAAAATGTTTATTAAAGATCTCATGCTCAAGAGGATTGGTTAAGCCTATTATTATCTCATGCTATCGTTTCTACATATCCTATGATCCTAAAGGAAATGAAGACGATAATTTATATGTTAGATGCGAGAGTGTTGAATGGGGTATAACCTAACATCTATAGTTCCTTTGTTTTCGCACGCTTATCTGACTTAATGCCATAGTCTACGAGAGCTTGTTTCATCCATAGTTTTCTTACGTGAGGGATCTAATCCTACTTCTATATTAACGATTGATCCACTTAACTCATTTCACTTCATCACCATGAGTTTCCTAATAGTGGATATAGAAGATTTCCATTTTCTATTTTGTTCGGCAATGAACAATTTTATCTTATTCCTAGGAAAGTCAACCAATGATGTTTCTAGGTTATAAGAATATAAGCAATTATGTACTAAGCATTAATCTAACTAATCATTTATCTAAGCATGCAAATTATAGTGATGAACTTAAAAGAAACGCGTACCTTTTAGTCTTCAATGGAATATCTTCAAGCACTTCAAGTGACCATGTTGACTTATAGAAGTCATTTGTGGATGATATTCCAACTTCTTCCAAGATTGACAATTTAGCCACTTGGTCCCCATTGTCTCATTGGTCCAAAGTTGTTTGGTCCAAACATATTTAACATTTGGCAAGGATGCATGTATGGTGGTAATATTTCCCAAGGATTGTAACTTGGTTGATAATTCCACATTTGATTTCTAGTGTTATTGTAATATTGTCTATTTAGATTTCTTCTAGGTTGAGATGTTTTAGATCTTGGATGATGATTTTTAGGTTTTCTTGGTGGTGGAGTTTTAGATCTAAATTTAGGTTTAGAGCATCCTACTTCGGTCTTTAAGGATGGTTTATAAAAAGTTTTTACTTTTTCATCATTCGCAATGGGTATTTTTCTATCTTTTGTAAGTGTATACTTAGGATTTGATTCTAATAATTTTTGTTTACTAGATTCACATTCAAACTTTATACTTTTATTTTCACTAGTTGAGACATTAGTTGAAGTTAATCCTAGACCGGTTTTATCTCCCGAAGTTTCTTGAGCACTTAGTATTTTCTTAAGTGGGTTATTATTATTTTTAAACCTGTCAAGTTTGAAAATTTCATCTTTAAGTTTTTCGTTTTCATTTTTAACCTCTAAGCAAGTTTTACATTTTACAAAAACTTCTTTTCCTTTTTCCAAATGTTGTAGTTTAATTTTTAATTCGAGTACTTCATTTTCTAATTGATTATTAATATGTTTTAGTGACTTATTTTTAGCTATAACCTTTTGTCCTAATTTGCATAACCTATTATATTCACTATCTAGGTCTTTTTCATCTAATGATAAATTTTCGTCATTAAAGTATTCGGTTTCGGAACGTACCTCGCTTGATGTCTTAGCCATAAGACACTTTTCTTCATTTGTGGTTTCTTTCTTGTCCTCATCGCTATCACTCCAAGCACCTCCAATAAACGCCTTTTGATTTTGATCTCTTGACATCATTGGACACTTTCCGATGAGATGATTTGGATTGCCACATTTAAAACACTTCCTTTCATTATATGGTTGCCTAATGTATCTTCCTCGTCTTTTGAAGAATTTCTTGAAGTCTCGTAATGCCATAGCATACTCTTCATCGTCACTTTTGGGGGTTGAGCATTCTTCGTCACTAGAGTCCTTTTTAGCTTTCAACGCAATTGATTTGCTTTGCTCTCTTTTTCCATTGAAAATCTCGGAGTCTTTCTTTATTATTGCTTCGTAGACTTTCAGGTTGCCGATCAACTCATCAAGTTGAAGAGTTGATAAGTTCTTCGATTCTTCAATCGCCGTAACTTTAGCTCGCCATTTTGGATGAAGAGCCCTAAGAAATTTCCTAACAAAATTCTTACTAGAAAAATTCTCATCAAGTGCTTTTAAACTTGTGATAATAGTGTTAAATCTAGCAAAGGCATTATCTATTGATTCCTCCTCCGGAATCGTAAATTGTTCATATTGTTGAACAAGAAGATCTATTTTGTTATCTTTAACTTGACTATTACATTGGTGAGTGATTAGTAAAGAATCCCAAATTTCTTTTGCGGTTTTACACATAAAAATTCTTTCGTATTCTTTACGTGGTAACGCATTGTAAATAACCATTTTTGTTTCATTGTTTTTAGAAAGTCTTCTTTTTAAATCATCATTTTGTTTTTCAAAAGGTACTATTTCATCTTTATTTGTTTCGGGATTATTTTGAGTAGGTAAAAAATCACCATTAGTAATAACATGCCAAAGATCTAGATCCTTTGATTTCACATAAGTTTCGAATCGATTTTTCCAATATAAAAATCCATCACTTTCAAATAGTGGTGGTCTTTGCATAGATTGCCCTTCTAAATATTTTTCAGATTCCATTGATCGTTACAAGTTTTAAAATACAATATATTTTAAAAAACTTGCAAGACGTGGCTCTGGTACCAATTGTGGAAAACTAGAAGGGGGGGTTGAATAGTTTTATGTCTTTTTAATTTTATTTTGAAAACTTAGTTTAGTTTTAAAACCTTGTTTACTTTTAAAACTTTGATCCAATCTTATGTGAACTCAAATCTTGAACAATATGAACAAGTATATCTAAGTATAAACAATAATAATAATGTATGCTAAGTATGTGAAATCAACACATGCATAATATAAACAATTGTAGCTATATACGAGAGATAAGTACGTAATCGTTTATTTTATAATCCTTAGTTATATTTTGTATGAAAACTATACTTGATCGAAATGATCAATTATATGTATGTAACCTTTTTAGTTTGATTGTAAAAACTTTGTTTTGTGAATAAAACTTTCGTTTGATCTTTAAGTAAAATTAATACTAGCACTATATGAGCAACTATATATATACGTCTACGTCTACAAAAGTAATAACGATATAAGCAAGATAATAAGTAAGATATGGAAAGATCTAACCGCGAGACAAAGGATTTATAGTGGTTCGGCTACAAGGACACCTTCCTTGCCCTACTCCACTCCTCGAGTCACCTACTCGAGAGTTTTCTTCACTATATCAACAAGCTCCCTTATGGCGGAGAAAACCTTACACACCTTGGCTTACACAAGTTAACGACACTAAGCTAAATGTCGAGTTCTAATCGTAGCTAGAACCAATCTCACACCAAATATCACACCACGTGATCTTCACACCTTAATCACACCTTCTTCAAGACTTCACACCTTGTCAATCTTCACACCTTCTTCACAACTACTTCACACCAATCTACTACACACCTATCTTCACAACTACTTCACACCAACTATCTTTACTACAATCTACTAGCCAATCACACTATCTATATTCCTAACACAACTATCTACAATCAAATATTCACAACACACTACACAAAGATATATGTAAATATTCTTGATGATGCACCAACAACTTGGATGTGGAGGTCACAACAAGTTGTAATACTTCTTGTCTTGGAGGATAGAAGTATTCTTCTCTTGCACTTGAGAGGATGATGTAAGAATCACTTTGAAACAAATTCCGTCATATGAAAAATAATTGGAAATTTTCATGAAATTTTTTTGTCACGTGTGAAAAAAAATTCGTCACATGTGAAAAAAAAATTCGTCGCATGTGAAAAAAAAATTCGTCACATATGAAAAAAAAATTCCGTCACATGTGAAAATTTTCAAAATGTTTGTTAAATAATATTAGCCATTAGATGAAAGCTAAAAAAGGATAAAATGAGTGGATAAGATTAATTCTCGCGTTCTCACAAAAATTAGATTTGTCACATGAATGACCCCATATATATATATATATATATATATATATATATATATATATATATATATATATATATATATATATATATATGTGTGTGTGTGTGTGTGTGTGTGTGTGTGTGTGTGTGTGTGTGTGTTTATATATATATATGTGTGTGTGTGTGTGTGTGTGTGTGTTTATATATATATATATATATATATATATATATATATATATATATATATATATATATATATGGAAGTGATCTAGTAAGAAGAAAAACTAAAATAGGAAGAATAAGAAGAATTTCTACCAACACATTTCAAATAGGAGATAGAATTTTAAGGGGAGATGCATCTATTTTTGTAAGTACATCCGAAATGAGTGGTTGTGGTTCTTTCTTATCATTCTTATTTTAATTTTTCTTTTTATTTGACCGTAACATAATAAAAATATCCGTTTTTTACGTATTTCAATAATTAACTACACATTAAACCTGACTCGTGATGCCACTATTGAAATTATAATAACATGACATTCATAATATAACCAAGATCAGATCAAGACACATGCGCAAGCGTAGGAACATATAACATATAATTAATTAACTGAAAAGTAAATAGTATGCGTACCACTTTGCAATCTTCAACAAGCAATTAATTAGATGAACCCTAATTAGGATTTATGTAGATTAACGAATTGACCCTTACCGTTTTCCAATTCACTCGAAGATACAAATAATAGTGTGTTTGTACCACGTTCTTGTACGCAGGTACTAATACCGAATTAAGGTAATGCTAGTTAAAGTATACACAAAACTAAAAACCAAACGATTTGTTTTAGTAAAACAAACCGATCGACCCTATATGGGTGTTTGTTCGATCAGCCAAGAAAACAAAGGAGAGAAAACCTTTAGGTATTATGTGTGTACAAGAGTACCCAATAATTAACCCCTAGCCTTGTTAGACTAGGATTAGGAAAACCCTAGCCCATTCGAGCGGCCATAACCGCCCATAGGGGCTTCCGGATCTTTCCCAGCCTCTAATTTACACACTAGTCCTTTCATTAAATATAACCTTTTATATATTAATTATTTTTCATACATAAAGTGTGCAATCCTGTGATCTCGAGTTCAATTATAGACATACACGTATTAATAATTGTCCGCAAAACCAACATCAAACACCCCCTTAATTTGTTTTACCTTCAAGGTTTAGAATACTTGACATAATGATGTTAATTATAGAGAAAGGACATGGCATACTAAATATGCTCTTGTTATCTCAAACTTTACGCTAGTTTTGATGCTCCAATTGGAACTTCCAGGCTCATCTAGTTCTACGCCTGCAAATAAGCGACAAAGATTCACACCTCCGCTCCCCATTCTGGAAAAGTTGTCAACAAGGACACCATGTATCCCAACTTCAGTTGAGCCGAGTGCTGGTCAACAACAAAAGAAAACTCATATAATGCCATAAGATATTATATCTATATCCCAATATATATTTTAAAGTATCAGATATTTAAGACAAACTATTAAAATTTACCCACTAATATAATATATATATAAGCAATTGAATTTTCAACTTTATGCATGTAATCACTATAGGCTGAGAATGACAAGGAGCGCTTTTTTTTCCCTCTCTCTCTATATAATTGTGAAAAAAGGAGAGGTTTAAAAGAGAAATTATAATCTAAAGCATATTATACGAACAATCAGAAGTCCTCGTGAATTGTCAAACAATCTTAACGATTGACAAAAGAGAAAAAAAAAAAAAAAAAAAAAAAAAAAAAAAAAAAACCCTGAATAAAAGAATGTTGAGCAAGCCATTCTGGCATAGGCTTACGATAAGCAATCAATCAGCGAAAGTGGATTGCCGGTGGCTGAATTTCTGTTTCATAACAAGGAAAACAAAAAAGAACAGTAGGGTGAATATTCATTTATATATAAGAAAAAGGTCTCAAATGAACTTGATTTAATGTTAGCAAATACCATTTGAGCCCCCCCCCCCCCCCCCCCCTTCCACTATACGCAAAACCAAACAGTGTGGGGTGGCCGAGTTGGCAAAGGGCTTGTGACTATCATCACTAGATTGCATTTTTGGTGCAAACAGATATGCAATTATAAAGTAGTAATACAAAGAAGAGAAAAGAAGAACCTGAAAGAATGAAGCATCATAGTACAATATAGTCTGTGTGTGAAATCAACATTCAAGTCTATCCTAGCTGTAATCAATAATAATAAACAATTAATAATAATCAAACAACACACAGAAATAGAATGTTGTTGATTTCAAAATGAATTAAAAGAATACTTGTGTCAGCATGGACGCTCTGTTGAGCACCCATCCTACAATAATATTTAGTTATAATCGGAGTATCAGTTTATTACTACAGTATTATAATAATCCACCATTTGATTTCAAACTCCTCATACCCTTTATTTTCATACAAACAAACACTTATTGTTGTTTTGTGTTGCTAGAATCAGATGCTTGTGTCAGTTATGAGAATAATTATGGTACCGAATATTAAGTAACATTACATCGTACATATATAACCATATACCAACTATTCTAGATTATGCGCTAGAGCCCATTACAGTAGACACAATACGAGTTAGGCTAACACTCGCTCGCAGTCATAGCGAGAGGACACCGGACGCTGAGGCTGGACCAAAATTCTTTAAAAGTGCATACGGTAATCCTTTTGTGAAAATATCTGCATATTGGTAGCGTGAGGGAACATGGAGAACCTGAACCTGACTAGTGGCAACCAAGTCACGAACAAAATGAATATCAAACTCTACATGCTTCGTTCATTGATGTTGAACCAGATTACATGATAAGTAGACTGCACTAACATTGTCACAGTAGACTAGCGCAGCGGAAGATAAAGGTGTGTACAGCTCACGAAGTAAATTCCGTAACCAACAAGTTTTAGCAATAGCATTTGCAACCCCATAGTATTCTGCTTCGGCACTAGAATGAGATAGAGTTGATTGTCTCTTAGATGACCTAGATAAAAGGGTGTTGCCAAGGAAAATACAGTAGCCGAAAGTGGATCTCCTAGTAGTTGGGCAACCAGCCCAATCTGCATCAGAATATGCTACCAAGGATGAAGTAGAAGAAGTGAACAATTATAATCCATAGTGTAATATAACCCATAGAAGAGACTGGATCACTATCATCCCCCAGTTTGCACACAATGTCAACAGGAGTCCGACTGGGATTACAATTAACCATATGAGCTCTCTCCAAAACCTCAAGTGCATATTGCTTCTAAGATAAAAACAACCCTGTAGAATCACGAGAAACAGAGATACCCAAAAAGTAATTAAGTGAACCCAGATCAGTTATAGCAAACTCCTGATGTAAGGAACTAATAATCCGTTGTAACAAACTATCAGAAGAAGATGTGAGAACAATATCATCCACATATAATAATAATAGATAGGCAGTATCCGTCCCTTGTTTGTATATAAATAATGAAGAGTCACAGCGACTATGTGAAAATCCAACCCGAGTGATATAAGATGCAAACCGCTGAAAACATGCTCTAGGGGCTTGCTTGAGCCCATATAGAGACCGCTTCAATAAAAACACATAATCAGGGTGCACAGAGTCTCGAAATCCCAGAGGCTAATACATATAAACAGTTCAAATCTCCATGTAAGAAAGCATTCTTGACATCAAGCTGGTGAATTGGCCAATGTTGAGAAGTAGCTAAACTCAGTATAGTCAGAATAGTGCCCGATTTGACCACCGGACTAAATGTCTCATCCACATCAACCCCTTCAATTGATTACTACCGTTGGCCACAAGACGAGCCTTGTAGCGACTAAGAGTGCCATCAGCCAAATACTTGTGACGAAAAAGCCACATAGAGCGAATAATGTTGGTGTTCGTGGGTCTAGGCACAAGAGTCCAAGTTCCATTCTTAAAAAGTGTAGTGTATTCATCACGCATAGCATTTTTCCAATTAGGATCACTAAACGCATCACGATAGGTTTTTGGTAATGGTGATATCAAATACACATGCATATTGAGACGCTTAGTAGGATGATTAGTCCCGAAACAAAATCGTGTGACCACGGGATGAATTGAGACAGGGTTTGGGTTATTAGGAGGATTTGGGATAATATGTTGGTGTTGGTGCGCGGGTGGTGATGTATTTAGTGTTTGTTGTTGGGCAGCGGGTGGTGATGGGGATAGTATTGGGTCATGGGTTGCGTGATGTTGGGTTGTATTAGGACTGGTGGGAATTGGTGTTGTTGGCTCGTTTGTGGGTTGAGGCACAATGTGTTGCACAACCGGGGCGGATGGAATGAATGAAGGATTTATATCGGGTGATTCATCCAAGAAATTGTATTTGGGTTCCGATGTTGGTATAGGGGTGCCATATGGAAAAACAGTTTCATCAAAGGTTACATGGTGAGAAATGATTATTTTATTGGTATTTAAGCAGAGGCAACGATACCCACGATGATTTGAAGCTTGTCCCAAGTAGTTGGAGGGTGTGGCGCGTGGTTCAAGTTTGTGATTACGATATAAGTGGGGGTAACATAAGCAGCCAAATGTGCGTATAAGGCTATAATCCGGGTTTTGGCCAAACAGTCGGGTATACGGGAATTCGTTGGCAATAGCTATGGAACGTAAGAAGTTGATTAAATGGACAACCATGTTTAAAGCTTCAACCCAAAAGGTTGGTGGAATTTTGGCCTGGAAAAGTAGGGTTCGAATGAGGTTGTTGATGGTGTGAATCATCCCTTCTGACTTCCCATTTTGTTGAGATGTCTTGGGGCATAAGAAATGAAACTGAATGCCATTGTCGAGAAAAAGTTTATGTAGGGTGCGGTTATCAAATTCACCGCCATGGTCACACTGAAACGATTTGATTTCAAACTTAAATTGAGTGTGAACGTACTTGCGAAATAGAACAAATTTTGATAATACATCAGATTTTTTTATCAACGGGTAGACCCAAACAAAATGAGAATAATGATCCAAAAACAAAACATAATATTTAAAACCCGAGAGGCTTGAAATTGGTGAAGTCCATACATCAGAATGAATAATATCAAAACACGCATTAATAATAGCATCAGAACTGAGAAATGGAATTGAACGTGTTTGCCAAGCTGGCAAGCATGACAAAGCACAGGCGGCTTCTCCTTATTACAAGATATAAAATTATTTAAGACAAGACGACATAGCACTTCACTCCCTGAATGTCCAAGGCGCTGATGCCACGTATGTTGACTTACATGTAGAGCTTGGGGAATAGGACATGGGCCCATGACAGGGTATAGGTCGCCCGTGTTGTCACATCGGAGAAGCACCCGACGTGTCATGAAATCCTTTACGGAAAATCCAAAAGGATCAAATTCAACAGTGCAATTATTGTCACAGACAAATTGACTGACAAATATAAGATTTTTGACAATATGAGGAGTATTAAGGACGTTATTTAATTATAGGGGTCGAGAAGGAGTTATTTAAGTATAGGGGTCGAGAAGGAGTAGGCAAAATGCTACTACCCGTATTGGTGATCAGATTGTTATGCCCGTCACCAACCGATACAGATGGATACATGCAAGTATTAAAAATGTTACTAAGACTATTAACAGATGCATTAAGGTGTAAGCTCACACCTGTGTCCATGTTCCAGGCACCTGTTGAGGGACCATGAAGTGTCCCGGTAGTGAAAGCGTGAGGCAAAGTGATTTCTCGTCCCGATGTACCTGTGGGTCCCATTGACTCAAGAGCAGTAGACATTGACCCAGATGGGGCCTGATGAATGGTAGCATATCCAGGTGGTGGTGCTGTAGTCATAAAGTGAAGTGGGTTAGCGACGTGTGTTTGGGCTGGGTTAAACAAAGCTGCTGGGGTATGGTAGTGGGTTGGTTGGGCTTAAACAACATAGTGGTTTGTAGGTTGTGTTGGACAAAATGTGTTAAGTGGGATTGTGTTAGTTGAAGTATAGTAGGCTGTGATTTAATGATGTAGTAGTCGTGGTATTAGGGGAACTAGTATGTATGTTATTTTCCAAACCCAAACGACCCAATAAATTGACTAACAAATCTTAGGTGTTATTATTTTCTTTGGTTGCAACAGTAGGTGTATGGTTTCGCCAAGTGATATTGTCAACATATCCGATTAACCCCAACTTCCCTAATAATTGTAACACAACTTCCTCAGTATTGTTACTGGTCATGATGACGAGATGGTTTACGTCACGAATAAGAGAGATTGATATGTGTGAATGAGTAAACACATGAATACCAAAGCTAATGTGATCGAGAACAACCTAGCATGAACAATAATGGTGTGGATCAATGACCTAGCAGAGATCACCAACACGTAAACAAAACTTGATCCTGACCTAGCACGAACAATACACGAACAATGGTGTGGATCAATGACCTAGCAGAGATCACCAACACGCAAACAAGAAAAACAATCAGGTAGTGATTGATGTACAGTGGGTGTAGGGATGAATCAGTATTGTTAGGGTTTTGTTTAGGGAAGATATAGCCTGATACCATGTCATTTATAAGAATGATTATGGTACCAAATATTGTGATTTGATTGATTCTCTAAAGTAACATTACATCGTACATATATAACCATATACCGACTATTCAAGATTATGCGCTAGAGCTCATTACAATAGACACAATACGGGCTAGGCTAATAGCTTGATGGTGCTCTGTTGGATTTTTCACTACCCTTCAGTTCTTTTGGATTTTTAACCAAACAAAGTATTTACGGGATTTCAAATCCAGATCCTATAAAATCCAACAAAATCCTTTAAACCAAGTTTGTAATAATAATAGTGTTTCATACAAAATGGACCCAGAATTTGCAAGGACATGCCCTCTAGCAACAAACTATCCATTATTCAAAAGAGAACATACATAAATAAATGACTAAATATACATTCTAAAACACATATTCTTTAACTTGAGTCTCTTTTGCTTATATACTTCACATCACTCTATATTCTTTATCTTCAGTGTCTTTTAGCATGCATATCTGCGAGCTCTAACTATCACTAGTAATAGCAAAACAAATGAGAAACATTGTATTGGCTAGTACCTATGAAATGATGATGAGACAACGTATGCAACAACGATTAAATATGATCAAACACAGGAGAGATATGTCACAATGATGACAAAAAAGAACAAACTGAGTATCCTTCCATTACGAGCAGCAAAATCGAAACCAAACTTAACTACATGGATAACATCAGCCATGAGATCAATAAAGAACAAACAGAGTCCTATCCTTCCAGTACGTGGTACACCCTAGAAATCAAGAAGAAGATCAAGAAGTGTGGTGATATCTTTGACGGAAGAAGCGAAACAATACATACCTACACATATAAGGGCAACCATAACTGACTTATGGTGTGTATTAAGGAAATCAAGATGGCCCTGTGCTTTGATTTCTAGGATAGCTTGAAAATAATGAGGATAAAAGTAAATAAACCAGAAAATGTTACGACGCCACGTGCATCGAGGTCTTGTAAGGTAAGACTCTGATGAATAAGGCCTGGTGATTGATTTGTGGAGACACTTCTCCTTAACTACTCTCTTGGATTTTTAATGCAATCTCAAGTTTTTCAGCAGCACACGTCATTGTTGGCCGTTCTTGACGAGATTTATACAGACATCGATATGCAATGTCTGAAAACATTCCCAAGGAAATAGAATCCATTTGTTCCTTCAGAAAGATAATGTCATATAATTTTTTTCTCTTCATAACATTTTTTCCAGTCAAACACTGCAATATGAAACCGACCATTGCTATTTGCATAGCATAATCTCCCACATAAAACCTCAAAAAAACTACTCCAAAAGAGTAAACACCTGATTCTTTTTTAAGAGAGTACGTCTCCATATACACTGGATCACAGTATCTGGGGGTTCGTACAACATTAGTGAAAAAAGCTGAGTATTGCTGATTTGCAGGTCCAATTTTTGAAAGTCCCATGTCGGAAACTTTAGCATTCCAATTTTCATCCACTAGGATGTTGGAACTTTTGATGTCTCTATGAAGAACTCTTTACTGCATGCCATTGTCATCATGTAGGTAGCTTAGTCCTCTTGCAGCATCAAGGCATATCTTTAGACGTTGCCTCCATGTGAGATTAGCATCGTGTAAGTAGTGATCAAGACTTCCATGAGATGCATATTCGTACACAATGATCATCTTACCGCCTTCCTTGCAAAATCCTAGGAGAGATATGAGATTTTCATGTGTGTAACGAGAAAGCATCATTATCTCTTTCCAAAACTCAAGGTCTCCTTGACCAAATTTACAATCTTGTTAGAACATTAAAATCGTTAATCTTTATTAATCATCCACTATTTATAATAGTGAAACCCTTATACCCTAAACCCACATACCAGGCATGGGCTTATCCTTATCCCTTAACACTTCCCTGCAGTCTGAGCGGCAAAATCGCGAACGCTCGGACTAAAGAATAAAACTAAGAAAGCAAAATAAAACAATAGACCAAAGTAAAACGGGATAACCCTAAGTATCCCCTATTCTAATTTTTGTTTACGTATAACCAAAGTATCCGAAGGATAAACCAAAGTATCCCAAACAGTCGTCTTGGGAATAAGAACCCCAGATTCGACACCAACAAAAGTCATCTTGGGAATAAGAACCCTAGATTCAACACCAACAAAAGTCGTCTCGGGAATAAGAACCCTAGATTCGACACCAATAAACTTTGTCTCGGGAATAAGAACCCTAGATTCGACACCAACAAAAATCATCTCGGGAATAAGAACCGTAGATTCGACACCAACAAAAGTCGTCTCAGGAATAAATACCCTAGATTCGACATAAAAAAACAAACAATTAAATAACTATAACTTCTTCTTTTTTAATCAAACCTAGTCAAAATCGTTAATTGAAGACCAATTGCCTTTCCTTCCCATTATTATATCATCCGCTAATCAACTGATGGTATTGAACCAAATAATTAAATTCTTTTTCCTTTTTCAGTATCACTGCTCATAACTTTTCTATATTTCAACATTGAGTTCTATTATAGGATCAATCAACAATGAAGTCAAAGGTGTAATACAAAGCAAACTTGCTTCTTTTTTTTCTTTTTTTTTTCATCGGCAACAATAGTGGATAATCAAACCAACACAATAATTTACCAAACGAACAGATGAAACATTTCTGGATCGGCAGTGAAAAAAATAGGGTTTTGGAGTTTGTTTTTTTGTTTGTTTTTTTTTTTAATTTTTATTTTTAGAATGGCACGGGTGATACAGAGGTGGCAGCTTGATGACCGACTAGGTCTCAAAATCATACCTGCTCATAATACCATGTTGGAACATTAAAACTCCATAGGTTAATCTTTATTAATCATCCACTATTTATAATAGTGAAACCCTAATACCCTAAACCCACAAACCGGACTTCGGCTTACCCTTATCCCTTAACAGATCTAAATGCTTGAAAGCAACCATTCTTGTCCCCGTAGAGAGAGAGATTTCTCCTCGGTAGACCTTTCCAAAACCACCACTTCCGATAACTTTGTTTTCATCAAAGTTGTTGGTGGCTAATTTGATATCTTGCATTTGGATTTCAAGCTGTTGAAACTCATTCCTAAATGACGCCATATTTGGTAAATTAAATAGAAAGTTCATAACCTCAAGGGAGATATGATGACCGGAAGAAGTAGAACTAACACAAAAGTCTGAGGAGCTCAAGAACTACAAGATCTTGTGAACAAATAGAGATTACACTATGAATCAACCAAAGTATTCAAATCTTTATTTTTAAACCATCAAAAGAAATCTAGGGTGTGTTTTGTACGCTATCCTGAATCACTAAAGGTATGGTTTTGATTAGAGGGGTGTATGGGATTAGGGATATTAATTTCATTATTGTTGTTTGATCTAAAATTTTATGTATAAGTATCGGTATTACATTGGGTCCATTTAAATGCTCATATAAGGAAAAAAAATGTGATGAAGATACAAAGAAGTGAGGCCTACTAGAATGAGCATCAAAAAGTCATTTCACCCCACTATTATGGTTTTATTGGTGTGCTATCATTGTTTGATTGCCAGATATTCAACCAAACAATTGAAATCACTATGAAAGACACCATTAACATATACCAAACGCACCCTAAATACAAACAAAGAAGTCAACGCTTTAAGACAAAACAAACACAGATATAAAATCTGATAAACAAGAATGATTCAATCAAAATAAAGAAAAAACTCTTTAATATACTCCAATTTTAGTCCCCAACTTCTTCTCAGCTACAATTTATGTTGGCTTTTTGGGTTCTACTCTAGAATAGTGGCTTAATTATACAAACGAAACAGTCGGTAAATCAAACTACAACTTATCGTTGTGAATCAAGTGATTTTTATCCTTTTAGCAATTTCACCCACCGCTTCAATAAGATCAAACACATGTGCAAAAAGTTTTTGATGAATCACTTCACAAGACCAAAGCAAACATGTTGTGCTCCTTGACTCTCTTTTAGTACTTGCCTTAAATAGTTATACTTTATTTATATCCAACTTAAACTGTTATACTAATGTATGTAAATCAAAAAATTATACTTTATTTATATCCAGTCAAAACCTGATACAATTGTCATTCAAAACATAGAATATTAGTTGCATTGAGAAGTTAAGATACATAAAAAGAGAAAATTTCATAGTATACCAATAAAAAGATGTTTTTTAGCTTCATTTTGAATTTAAACACTCATTTCGCGGTTTTAAGTACACGAAATACATATATATGCGAGTACGTTATAATGACATGTGGTCAAAAATCAAGTTTTCCATCTCGGGGTTGGGGCCTCACTAGCATGGGAATGACAAAACTTCGACTTAACCAGTGATTGACTAATTATAAAAAGAAAATCCAGTATGTGCGTTTTGATACCACGAAATATTTCATTAAACACACACAAATTCACAAAATACAGATACAAATACCCTAATATACACATACAAAATTCTTAATTTTCATTTTATATTTAGTGGTTCAAGACAGCAGTTACGTTGGTTGTTTCTTGGTGGTGTTGACAAGTGGAGGTAACCGTCTTGGTTGTGGGTTGATGTTGTTGTTGGTTGTGGGTTACGGTGGTTATTAGTTGTGGATTACGGTGGTGGTTTATAAATTTAATTTATGTATGAATTTCTCCCTTGTTTTTTCAGTTGGGGTTGGTGGTAGTTGATACCCAATAGTGTAGTATAGGCAAGCGGGAGCTTCAAATTTTTTGTTGATGGGCACACTTTGATAAATTTTAGAAACTACACTATAAATTGGTACTTAGGGTGGAGGGGAGGCAAATTACGAAAAAAGCCAAATATTTTCGAAAATTTACACTACAATTTTTTTCGCTAGGAGGGCACCTGCCCATTGTGCCCCCTTTTATCTCCGCCCATGAGTATAGGCAAGCCCATAAATTGCTCGTTTAGCTCAGGGAATAGTGACGTAGGCTCGTAATGTATGACAAAATGTTCTAGTGATGAAAAAGAGCTTTTTTGTTTTCTTAATTAAAAGCAAGTAAATTAATTATTGATCGGAGGATTTGATATGAAACTATTAGTAAACTAATGACAAGTAAATTTGATTGTGATGTTTTCATAAAAATATTTTATGCTAATAAACATGTTTACATTTTGAGATGTCAAACCTAATATCAAGTCATGCCTTAATATTAACCTTTGCGAAACTTGATTCCATTATGTTACAAGAACTACCATGTCTATATTTTGTAGCGAACATCATATGGCAACAAGAAAACAGAAGCTATCAAACACCAAAGTAATGGAGCTAAAGATCAAGCCAACAAACCTAGTGTGATCAATACAGTTCTCTCAACAAACTATCTCCATTATTGTAAATGCTTAATAGATTGTAGCAGCTTGTAATATTGTGTAGTTTAGTATAGTTGACTTTTATAAGCCAAAGTTAGCATAGCAGCCAAACTTGTCGTATAAATACACTTGTACCAGTTTCATTTCATTTCAATGAAATAATAACAATTCTTCCCACCTTTCACTTTCTCAAAATGGTATCAGAGCCACCTCCATTTTTCACTGATCACAGCGGATAAAGTTTTTGGGGTATTACTTCATAGAATCACAGATACAGTAATAGAAAACGACTCGAAAAGAGACGTTCTGGAAATTTAGTTATCATTAATAATTATCAGAGTTTTAATTATAAAACATATACTTTTATTTTGATGAGGTCCCAAAAATCTAAGAGTTAGGTTGGTTGTGTTTGAATGATAACCATGAAAAGTCCTCCGAGTTCAGTACCTCCTTCTGCCATGGGTCCATAGAAGTAATATACATAGAATACATGCTTAAAAAGTCAACACTAGATGTTGAGTGAGAATCATATGTTTAGGGGTTAGTGAATACAAGTTCCCTGGGTTCAGTTGTTACACCCATCTGGGAAAATGCAAGTTTTGTGATAATTGTGATGCATGCACAATTATCAGGAGTTTAGTAGGTTACACTAAGCTCATGAATCACACCTTAACGATCCGGGTCATGTGGGCTGCAGACCCAACATGAGAGGATAGAAGGATAACTTGCCAAAGTTATACATTGAGTGGATTCAAATATAGTACTTATTGGTACCACCTATTGGGGTGTTAATACCAACGGGAGTTGTCAAACTCCAATAGATCTATCAACTATATTCGCGTTCGTTTGGATAAAACGTCCCAAACGATTAGATTCATGAATTTTGGTTATGTAGTGGTGGCAGTTAGTTTACTCGTGCAAACAACCAAAGAAAAAGACTTGTATTATGCAAATAGTGACTCGAGAACTAGACCGCCTTACACACGTATCCTAGTGTGTTGTTAGTTTTGTATGTATGTCAAGCTTTAGTTATCATGTTTATGTTTCTCAAGTTATTGTTTTTAGGTTTGTTAATGTTTTAGATATAACATAACACTGTTCAGGCCATTGTAATTCAGAAGTATATGACTCCTCACATGAAGCTCTCTACTTTTGTATTATGTTATCAACATAATACCGTTCGGGCCATCATATTTCAGAAGTTAATACTCCTCACTCAAAACTCCCTATTATTGAGTTATGTTGTTATTAGAGTTTAGTTATAATCATATCACCGTTCGGGCCATCATATCTCAGAAGTATATGCAATAACCGTTCGAGGAGTCAGGGCACTTTAATTCGTAAACCCAACAAACTCGTCAAAAACGAAATATCCACATAATACTCCTCGCATGAAGCTCCCTAGTATTGTGTTATACTTCTAACTTTATTTAGGTTTTATACTTACATGGTATTTTCACTTTTTACCCTTATAGTTTATATATTTACGTTTTCTACCCTAAGTTTATATTACTTATACTAATAACTATCTATACTTGACATAACTAGTCCCTAGACTTCTATATTTTATGTAATTAACCTAAGACTCCTAAGTTTTCTATATTTACCATTTTAGACCTTTAACTTTATACTATTTACGTTTTTAGTCCTTTCTAGTTTATACTTATGTTATTATCTATCCTAGGGTTTTAATATTATGCAAAACTAGTCCTTACTACTTATAACTTCTAGGAAATGTCAAAAACAGTCCCTAGACTTTATAATTTCAGGAATTTACAATATATACCCTTATGCATGTAAAGTTCTGCAAAACTAGTCCTAATATGCATGTAACTTATATTTTATCTAGTAATTAAGTTTTCTAGCCTATGTTTTACTTATTTTAATGTATCTAAGTTATGTTTAACTAGTGTATGACCTAAATTAATGACTTATAGCATGCATGCAAGTATATGACTCGATCTAGGGTTTTAAAACTTAAACTAGCAAGTAGAATGGTTCAAGGCTCATGCAAAGGTATCTAAGCTATCTAAGGCATCCTAAATCTATTCTAAGACTATATTAAAGCTAAATTAACTAAATGTAAGACTTACTTGGATAGGGGGGTTTACGTGGTTAGAACTAGGGTTAGGGTTTTCTATGGTTTCCTCGACTCAAAATAGACTCGACAAGCATGCAAGGATATACCACCAGACTTCTAAGCTTACTAGGGCTCTTGTACTACTACCAAGACCAGAATATATGAGGTGAAGAAGTGTGTGAAGGTGTGGTTTGGAAATGGAGGGGTACGAGGGTTTATATAGGCTCGTAAGCCATGGGGACCAAGAAAATGGGTGCATGAGGTGTCGAGAGGGGGGGATGACTAGGACGAGCTACTACATGACTAATGATGGCTACATGATGATTCATGGTAGCTAGGATGGAGCGTAGGGTGAGGTGGTGTGGTTTTGGCCGTATGGCGGTTTAGGGGTGACAAGGAGGTGACGAGGAGGGTGTGTGGCTGTTTGGTGGCCACAAGGTGGTGGAGAGCTGATTGTAAGCTGCTTAGGTGGTTTAGTGGTGGTTTAGGGTGAATTAGGGGTGGATTAGTGGTGGATTAGTTTAGTAGGTGATGGAGGTGTGTGGTAGGGTGCTTGGTAGTAATAAGGTGGTGAGTAAGCTGCTTGAAGAGTGGTGGTGGAGTGCTTGCTTGCTTATGTTTAGGTTTTACTAAGTTTTAGTTAAGTTTAGACCTAGTTTCTACTTATTAAGTGTTTAAGGTTTTACCTAAGGTTTAATGCCTAAATTAAGTTCCTAAGTGTGTCTAGTGACTAATCCTAAGACCTAAAGGGTTTATTCTAAGTGCGGGTAACCAATGGGAAAGTTTTGGGAAGGTTTGGCCTAGTTTTGTAACCTAAATAACCTAAGTGGGTTTAGTGAAAGACTAGGGTTTATCCTATGGTTTTGTGCCTAGGTTAGTGTCCTAAGGGTATCTAATGACTATTCCTAAGTTCTAAAAGGCTTATACGAAGTGGTAGTGACCTATGGGGAAGTTTTGGGAGGGTTAGACCTAATTCTAGTTATCTATGACCTAGTTATGGTTTAGGGCTTAGGGGGTTTCTATCTAAGTTCTAAGGGTTATTCTATAGCCTAATAGTCCTAATATATCCTAATATTCCTAAGGAAACTCTTACTTAAGCCTTGAACACATTCATACTAGTTTAACTAAGCATATAGGTTCAGATAAGCACATAATCCTACTTAAGTTTTAGTTTAGGGTTTATTAGGGTTTTGTGTTATGTTTAGTGTTTTAGATTGGTGAATTACTTATTATGGTGTTGTTATGAGTTTATGCTTGACATACCTGTGGTTTATAGGATGTTAGTGTTGAGTTATTTGGCTTGTGTAGATACGTGAGCAGGTCTAGTGAGTCATGCAAGTAATAATGTATCTAAAAAGCAAAAATTTACCTGTGAAATACCTACTATAGGTATTTGCAATGGGAATGATAGTAATGGGTATTTGTGGGTTGTTATACCTAACTAAGTCTCACCGTCCAACAAACTATCTAACAAACTCCGGTGATCATAACCACCTCTCAACAACCAAAATCCATCGCAATTCTGCCTCAATTTTAATCAAACAATCATAATCTGTAATCAAAATCAATCCCACAATCAAGAATCATCAATATCATCATCACACAGTCAAATTATGATCACCTAATAACTTTTCCCAGCAAAAATAACAAACTTTGATTAAGATTCAACACTTTTCCGATCAATTAACCACCATGACTACCACTAATCAAAACACAACACCACCACCTCCATTAACTGATAATGACGTCACCTCACCATATCACCTACTATACTTGCATCCATAAGATCATCCTGGATTGATTCTAATATCAAAGAAGCTAACAAGCTCAGACAATTATGGATCTTGGAAAAGATCCATGATGATAGCTCTAAATGCCAAAAACAAGATGCAAATTGTCAATGGTGAGTTTGAAGAACCCAGTGTCAATTCAACCTTTAGACCTCTGTGGGAAAGGACAAATGATATGATCATTTCCTGGATACTCAACACAATTTCTAAACAGATAAGTAATTCACTGAGTTTTGTTCATACTGCTTTTGATTTGTGGCATGAGTTACAAGAACACTACACAATTAGATGGGCATATGATATACCAACTCACAAATGATCTAGTCCAATTGAAACAAAACAATACCAGTATTGAGATCTATTATCAGAAACTAAAAGGGTTGTGGGATGAATATGACTCTTTGGAAGCACCTTATTTGTGTGTTTGTGTTTGCACTTGTAAAAATGGAAGGATTAATGGTGAGAGAGACCAAAGGAAGAGACTCATTCAGTTTCTAATGGGATTAGATGAATGCTATGCTAACATTAGAGGTCAAATTCTACTCATGAACCCCATGCCTAGTGTTGCTAAGGCATATAGTATGATAAGACAAGAGGAGAAACAGAGACAGGTTCACAACACAGTGATACCCACTGCAACAACACTTTCAGCTCAATCCAATAGGTCTAGAGGCTCATACAACAACTACACTAGGTCTGGGAGAAACTACTCACAAGGAGAATCATCAATGAGAAACACAAATGGCAGTGAGCTTGCAACTAGAAGGAGTACTTTTAAGAAAGGAGTGTTTTGTGGCAACTGTGGTAAGGAAGGTCACACAAAAGAGGAATGCTATCAATTGGTAGGATATCTACTTGGTCACCCTCTTTATGGAAAATACCAACCACCAACCAACCCTCAAAGGCAGAGCAATCAAGGTCACAGAACAATTAATCTCACAATGGCACAAGGAGCAACTGCAGGTTCAACAAGTGGAGCAACTCAACAAGCTGATACAACAATGTGTGCAAGGATGGATCAATTGCAAAATCAACTCAATCAGATGATGCTCATGATGCAAAACAACAAAGATCTCTCTCCTGACTTCTCTCACAATGCAGGAGGTACACCTAAACTTGTGGCTAGTTTCACTAATAGAACATATAAGCTTGTTGCCTCACTTATAACTGCTAGAAGATACAAATTCATTACTTCTGTCCTAATTGATCATAAGACTCTTTGGGTAGTTGATAGTGGTGCTACTGACCATGTATGCATTTCCCTTACACTCATGCACAATATTCTAATATGCACACAACCCATATTTGTCACTTTACCTAATGGACACCACACACAAGTAACACAAATGGGATCAGTGCACATAAACCTTGCAATAACCTTACATGATGTACTTTACATAACCTCCTTTTCATATAATGTATTGTCAGTGAGCAAGTTAGGCACTCACATACCCCTTTCTATACTTTTCACTCCGTTCTCATGTTACTTCCAGGACCATCACAAGAGGATTGCACATGGCAGCCTCTGGTCTCTACGTAATCAAGCAGGAATCTCAAACCTCCTCACCAACCATTCTCTCCATCAACAACAATAACATTGCTCTGTGGCACTCAAGGCTTGGTCATCCTTCATCATCTGTACTTCAGCAAATTCAAAATATCTCAATTTCAAAACAATGTACCACTCACATTTGTGATGTCCTCTGGCAAAACAACATGCCTTGCCGTTTTCAAATAGTACTTTCCATGCTGCTTCTATGTTTGAATTAGTTCATGTAGACCTACGGGGTCCTTACAAATGTGCAATTGTGAATAAATGCAAATACTTTTTAACCATAGTTGATGATTATTCTAGAGCAACATGGACATATCTTTTACCATCCAAAGACCACACCACATCCAACATCAAGATGTTTCATGCATTTGTGCAAAATCATTTTAAAACATCAATAAAAACAATAAGGAGTGACAATGGCTCAGAATTCCTCAACCACAACTTAACAACTTTCTTTCAAACCCATAGCACCATTCATCAGACCTCATGTCCTTATACACCACAACAAAACTCTAGGGTTGAAAGAAAGCACAAACACCTATTAGAAATGGCCAGGGCACTGAGATTTCAAGCTAATCTACCTATCCACCTTTGGGGCTATTGTCTAATCACAGCAACATACCTCATTAACAGATTACCTTGCAAACCACTAAACCATAAGTCCTTATGAGCTATTGTACCAAACACCCCCACCACTTGACCATTTGAGAGTTTTTGGATGCCAAGCACTTGCTCATCAACACCCACAAGACAAATTCGAACCAAGAGCCAAATCATGTGTTTTCATAGGATATCCAACAACTCAAAAAGGTTACTTGCTCTATGACATCACAACTCTGAAAACATTTGTTAGCAGGCATGTTAGATTCAATGAAACAATTTTTCCATTTATCAACAAACCATCCACAACTTCACCATCAACATCACCAACAGCTACACCATCTGCACCATTCATCTCCAACATCTGAACCATCCAACACACCACCAACATTTGAACCCTCACCAACATCCAGTTCTACTCACAACACAACACCATCATTTGAACCCTCACCACCTACACCACCACCCCTGTACACTAATCCTACTACCAACACTGATAACATTAACTCTCACACTTCTGCTCCACCTTCATCTTCTTCTTCTCCTATTTCTCAACACATTTATTCACCATCACCACCTCCCCCACCCCCTCCACCACCTATCAGGAAATCCACAAGAACATCTCATCTTCCAACCAAACTTAATGATTATCACCTACACTTACCCAAAACCAGACACACAACTCAATCATTCATTAAATTTCATCATTCCAAATACATTAATTATCACAACATCAAAGCAAAAACACACGGACACTTAATTCACAACATCAATAGCACAATAGAACCAAAATCATTTACCCAGGCTTCTAAAGATCCAAGATGGAGAGAGGCAATGAACAAGGAACTTCATGCTCTGAACCAAAACAAGACATGGGTTGTCACCAATCTTCCTGAAGGCAAAAGAGCAATAGGATGCAAGTGGGTCTTCAGAATCAAGCTTCATTCTTTTCAAAGCTAGATTGGTGGCAAAGGGTTTCACACAACAAGAGGGAACAGACTATATAGAAACTTTTGCACCATTTGCAAAAATGGTGACAATCAGAACTCTATTGGTGGTTGTTTTTCATCACAATTGGCACATTGCACAATTGGATGTTAACAATGACTTCTTATATGGAGATTTCCATGAAGAAGTGTATATGGTCCTTCCACAAGGTTACAAACCTAATACCACACTCCCAAACCCAGTCTGTAAGCTTCAAAAGTCTCTTTATGGCTTGAAACAGGCCAACAGACAATGGTTCTACAAACTGACCTCATTTCTCTTAAACCATGGCTTTATTCAGAGTTATGCTGACACATCCTTACTTACCTACAACAAAGGCAGTGATTTTCTTGCTTTAGTAATTTATATGGATGACATTATTTTGACTGGCAATAACCTCTCTCTCATCAATCACTTCAAGCAACAACTGGACATCACATTTAGCATCAAGGATTTGGGACATCTCAATTATTACCTAGGAATTGAGTTTTTAAGAAATAAACAGGGTCTTACAATGTCACAGAGGAAATATGCTCTGGAATTGCTTCACAGTGCTCAAGTTCTTGACCTCAAACCATCTCAGGAATACATTCCTGTTGATCCTATTATCAAGCTAAATGACTCAGATGGAGAACCCTTAGCTGATCCTTCTTTATACAGAGCCATTGTGGCAAACTTCTTTATCTAACAATAACAAGACCAGACCTCTCATATGCTGCACATGCTCTTAGCCAGTTCAGTCACAATCCAAGAACTCCACATTGGAAGGCCCTCATCAAGGTTCTGAGGTACATCAAGCTCTGTCCAGGACAAGGTCTCTTCATTTCTAATGTTCTAAATCTTCAACTTAAAGCCTATTGTGATAGTGATTGGGCCAACTGTTCTACTACCAGAAGATCTGTTACTGGTTTTTGCATCTTCCTTGGATCCAATCTCATTTCTTGGTAGTCTAAAAAGCAATCAGTGGTGTCAAGATCATCCATTGAAGCTGAATATAGAGCTATGGCAGATTGTACTTGTGAGATCACATGGCTTCTCAGTCTTCTCAAAGATTTAAAGATTCACACAACAAGTCCAGCTCCCATTTATTGTGATAATCAGTCCTCTATTGCATTGGCTTCAAATCCTATTCAGGATGCAAGAACAAAACATATAGAGATAGATTGCCACTTTGTGAGAGAGAAGATCAAGAATGGTACAATCCTTCCCACATTTGTTTCATCTCATCATCAAGCAGCTGATGCACTCATCAAAGGTCTCAGCAGATCTCCCTTTCACCATTGTATTTCCAAGTATGGCATGTGTGATCCATACACACTGCCAACTTGCAAAGGGGGTGGGGGTGGGGGTTGGGGGGGGGGGGGGGTAATGGAGCTAAAGATCAAGCTAACAAACCTAGTGTGATCAATACAGTTCTCTCAACAAACTATCTCTATTGTTGTAAATGCTTAATAGATTGTAGCAGCTTGTAATATTGTGTAGTTTAGTATAGTTGACTTTTATAAGTCAAAGTTAACTTAGCAGTCAAACTTGTAGTATAAATACACTTGTACCAGTTTCATTTCATTTCAATGAAATAATAACAATTTTTCCTTGTAGTATAAATACACTTGTACCAGTTTCATTTCATTTCAATGAAATAATAACAATTTTTCCCTCCTTTCACTTTCTCAAAACAAAGGATTAATACAAGGACAAAATATAAGCAGTCAATTATTCAAGGATCAACAACCATGTGGTCTAGTGGTAAACACTTAACTTGTTAAGTGTGCCACTAAGAGAGTAGTACCGGATGGGTGACCATCCGGGAAGTCCTCTTTGATCACAGGGTCTGTTGATACTAGGCTTTCAAAGTCCTTCAATGAAGGTTTCAACCCACTAGGGTTCGAATCTTGAGAAGGCAGGGTTTACTTCAAATTAAGTGTCGTGCCTTCGGGCGGCTTAAGTTGAAGGTTTTCCCCCCATCGGGTTTCGAATTGGTCAAGGATTTCTCCGAAATAACCGTTCCAAAAAAAAAAATATATATATATATATATATATATATATATATATATATATATATATATATATATATATATATATATATATATATATATATATATATATATATATATATATATATATATATATTCAAGGATCAAAAGTCAAACAAAATTGGTTAGCCAGAAAGTTACTAAAATTTGTGAACATATATTTCATATGCTAATGGTCAAAACTACATATGACATCAAATTCAAATATTCGCATCTATTTTTCTTCTTCTTTTTGTTAGCAAATAAATGTTCTATTTACAATGAATTAAAGAAGATTTACTCGAATTCATGTCTGGTTGCAAACATAATTTGTTTGACTTTGGCCAATTTTCTGATAATTGGAGAATAATTGACCACGATGATCATCCAAAGTCCAAATGAGCCAAAGGCTTAGAAGGGTCATTAAATCAAGAAGGAACATTGCTGAATCCGAAATAGATGGTCTTTTGTTGAAAGGCATTGAGAGCACAGTCGACCTGAAAGTGACCCATTGGGGACTTGACCCGGATTCCATATCCAACGCCAACTCCAGCTCCTGGTTTACCATGCCTTAAGCCCGGGTTCCCTACATATAATCATTGTCTTTGCATTATTAATATTGGTGCAAAAGATTTCATAGTTTCGGTGCCAATTTTGACCCATTTTCTTTTAGACTGGACAACTTAGTGTAAATTAAATCTCTAATGGGTCAAAAGGGTAAATTAGCTGAAAAGGAAAACGGGTTGGAAGTCTTTAAAGGTGCATTATATAATTATATTGAAGAAAATCTCCTAAATCATTAAATTCGATCAATTAAACTATTATTAACCTAATTGAACCATGTCATTAGAATTGACACTAATCTTTTACACAAACTCATACATTTTCTTGGACCATTCCACACTAATCTTTTACACAAACTCATACATTTTCTTGGACCATTCCGTAAAAAAAAAAAAAAAAAAAAAAACAAAAAACAAAAAACAAAAAACAAAACAGTTTTGGCCAGTAATCATCACTTTTGTCACCTCAATTTAAACTTGATAAGTACATTGCAGTTATGAATGAAAACTATGTCAGATACTCAGATATTTGGTTATTAGTCAACTGTAGAATCAACTATTGAAATTTTTATAAGATGGCACTTTTACAATGGTCATGCAGATAAATATAGCCTGTGTAGATAAACCATTTTAAAAACTAGTTCCTTTGTCCCCAAAAGTTGCAACATTTGACTTGTCACTATTTTGACCATCACTAAAATGTCTATAATTGACTTTATAAAGTACACAGTAAAGGGAACTTACTGTGCAAAATCTAAGTTACTGATCTCAACTAATGGTACCAATCAGAAAAAAGAAGTACACTGATACAGATAAAAGAAATGGGAAACTAACCAGGAACATAGCGACCGGAACCCAAATCAGTTCCACAATCACAGAAGAGAGCACCATCAAGCATCTGAGTCTGGAAACACCAAACAACAATAAGTTTTCTTTCCTTACATAGAGCTCAACAAAATGTTATGATGATTGATCAAATGTCTAAAATTCCCTGTAATATAGACGATATAAAGAAAACGTTTGGACCATAATCAAAGATATTCTAGACAAGTAATGTTACTAAATGGCAAACGTACCACTGGAAATGTCAGCTCAGTGTTAGCAACTAGGCATGACCTACCACATCCAACTGCACCCTCGCCATACCCCCGCACACTACCAAGTCCCCCGATGGCAAACGCTTGGTAAGGTGCTATATCACCTACAATAGAACCACCTGTAAGGCTGCCACATATATATAGTGTGAGAATATAAATAATCGAGTTATATCACTTTTATAAAGATGCAGTTTTTGTAATTCAAAAGTTAATAATACCCATGTAATTATTATCATAGCTGATAAAAAAATGAATTATCATATACAAAGTTAAGTACTTTAACAATATATAAATATACATTATTACGTTTAGGTCAATTTATCTATTAGTTTCTTTATTAATCATAATTTCCAAACAGCTGATTCAGTTTCATCATTACAACTTTAGACAACAGAAGCACATCCAAAGACTATCTCATAAGACAGGTTTTGTTGCAGCTAGATATCCGATTCTGATTTATTATCAAATAATTAGTTTCAGAAAACAAAACCAAACACCCCTTAATTCTAGTATCATGTTTGCATTGTTGTGAGTTTGCTTCACACTCGAGAAACGTTTCCTTACCTTGTCAAGAGAAATCCAGGGCCTACTTTAACTCCCTTAGATGCAGCAAACTTGAACCGGTTAAATATTAGCCACTTTGACATGAGAGGAATCCCTTGCTCTATTTGTAGACTAAACTGCATATATTAAGACGTTTCATAAAGATTATAAAGGCATACTCTATCTTTGATAAAGACATGCATTAATTTCACATCACATAAATCTAATATTCATTAAACTAGGAAAGAGAAACAACCCGAGTGAAACTGTGATCATTGACCTTCGCAAATCTGGATTCCTGTTTCAGTACTACCATGCTATCGTGAGAATTTCCACTGCATCAAAAAACATTATGAGAAATCAGTCAGTGTGCAAAAACTCTCAAGGAAATTCAGAGAAGCTGCTGATACCTGGAAGTCACTGGAAATCCGTGAAGATCTCTACACATAGAGCGGCCATCATCATTGACCGGACGGACATTCTACATGCCAACATGATTAACTTGTATAAATTCCGTGTTTATACAATTCAAAGAATTTATTCAAATACGAAGTTGAGATCTATCATAACTCATAAGTAATATAACAGTTTGCCTTGTTGCATTTACTATCAACATTAGTTATCAATTCAAAGTTGGTTTATTAAGGGGGAGTTTGGATTTGCGTTTTGAAACTGATTATCTGATTATTGAGGCTTGAGGTTGAAATAAACGAGTTTCTACTGATTGGATAAACAAATTATGCTTCTGAGTATTTACGGTGAAATAACCAAATTCATATTGACTGCAAAAAAACCAAATGTAAATGAAATTATCTATTTACCCATTAGCTTTACTCAATTTGTGAGTTTAACTACTGGTTTTTCTATATGGCTAACCTTATCCCAAGAAAGTCTGTATTGATCATTTATCTATTAATTCCTTACACAATTAGAAATTTCCAAACACTCGTACATATGATTACATCTCACTATTACAACTTCAAACAGCATAAGCAAATCCAAACAATATCTCCTGGCCTCCTGCAGTGTATTTGGCTATTTTTATTACAAATGATCTCTGGTGCTTAATATTTCATATCAAGTAACCAGTTTCAAGACGCACATCAAACACCCCCTTAATTTGTTTCACCTTCAAGGTTTAGAATACTCGACATAATGATGTTAATTAATAAATAAAATATAGACAAAGGACATGGCATACTCAATATGCTCCTGTTACCTCAAACTTTACGCTAGTTTTGCTGCTCCAATTGGAACTTCCAGGCTCATCAAGTTCCACGCCTGCAGAGAAGCGACAAAGATTCACACCTCCACTCCCCGTTCTGGAAAAGTTGTCAACAGGGACACCATGTATCCCAACTTCAGGTGAGACCGAGTGCTGGTCAACAACAAAAGAAAACTCATATAATGCCATAAGATATTATATCTATATCCCAATAAATATTTCAAAGTATCATATGTTTAAAAAAACAAATATTAAAAATTTCCCACTAATATAATATATATAAGCAATTGAACTTTCAACTTTCTGCTTGTAATCGCTATATGCTGAAAACGACAAGGAGCTTTTGAAAACTTTTTAATTTTTGTTTTCTATATAATTGTGAAAAAAGGACAGGTTTAAAAGCGAGATAAAAATCTAAAGCATATTATACAAACAATCAGCAGTCCTCATGAATTGTCAGTAAATCTTAATGATTGACAAAAGAGAAACAAACCTGAATAACTAAAGAATGTTGAGCAAGCCATTCGGGCCTAGGCTTCCGATAAGCAATCAATATATTGGAATCCGAAAGCCCTTTATCCCACAATACATCAAGCTTCTCACTCTTTCCAAATAAGTTGGGGTGCTTTATGCAAAGACTGCAAATATAAACAGTAAGTAAAATAAGCCAATTTAAACATTATGCATGAAAAGAAGTGTTAACTGTGGAACCATTGCAACAGTTTAAAAGCATTGCAAAGATCACGAAACTGGAAATGATGCAATTTTCGAAGGACATTACAGTAAGTAAACACCTTTTTAGATGTGGTCGCTTATTTTGTAATTGTGAAGTGGTTTGCAAGTGAAATGATATTCATACCTCCCAACAATTAGCGAAAGTGGACTGCCAGTGGCTGAATTTCTGTTTCATAACAAGGAAAACAAACAAGAATAGTAACATGAATAATCATTATAAAAACAAAATAAAAACAAGGTCTCAAATGAAGTTGATGTAATGTAAGCAAATCCCATTTGAGTCCCCCCTTTTCCACTATACGTTAAACCAAACTCTGCGGGGTGGCCGAGTTGGCAAAGGGCTTGTGACTATCATCAATCTCAAATATGCAATTACAGTATAAAGTAATACAAAGAAACAAACCTGAAAGAATGAAGCATCATAGCAGAATAGAGTCTATGTGTGAAATCAACATTCAAGTCTATCCTAGCTGTAATCAATCAATCATAATAAAAACAATTAATCAAATAACAACAGCAACAAATAGAAATAGAATGTTGTTGATTTCAAACAAAATGAATTAAGAGAATACCTTTGCCAGCATGGACGCTCTGCTGAGCACCCATCCTACAGTCAATAATAATTATAATCAGAGTATCAGTTTACTATAATCCACCATTTGATTTCAAATTCCCCATTACCCTTTGTTTTAAAATGAACAAATACACTGGGGAGAGGGACCGAGACAAGTTATCCCTTTTCTATTTTGATTGGTTTTGGTATTTTTGCACACTTTTCTTCTCTGATTTTTTTTTTTTTTTTTTTTTTTTTTTTTTTCCTTTTAAGAGAACATGAATAAATAAATTAAGTAAATAGTGATTCCAACTTTGTAGTCGACATTTTCTTTTGAGTAAATTACATGGTTGGTCCCTTTGGTTTTTACAAAGTAACAACTTTCGTCTCTATCTTTTAAAAGTTGCATGGTTAGTCCCTAAGTACGTAAACAAATAACACCACAGGTCTCTTGGTTTAACTGGTGTTAACTAGGTTAGTTAAAATTTACAAGTTAGCCCCCTTTGGTTAAATAGCGCTGCATCGTTAATCCTTTAGCGCTGCATCGTTAATCCTTTTACTTAACAGCTGTTATAATTTACGTTTTCGCCCATTTTCTTTCATTTTCATACGTTTTTGTCCGTTTTTTTTTACGTTTTCGCCCGTTTTTGTCCGTTTTTTTTTACGTTTTCGCCCGTTTTTGTCCATTTGTTTACGTTTTCGCCCGTTTTTGTCCGTTTTTTTTTACGTTTTCGCCCGTTTTGTTTACGTTTTCGCCCGTTTTTGTCCGTTTTTTTTACGTTTTCGCCCGTTTTTGTCCGTTTTTTATGTTTTCGCCCGTTTTTGTCCCTTTTTTTACGTTTTCGCCCGTTTTTGTCCATTTTTTTACGTTTTCGTTCGTTTTTGTCCATTTGTTTATGTTTTCGCCCGTTTTTGTCCTTTTTTTTTTACGTTTTCGCCCGTTTTTGTCCCTTTTTTTTTACGTTTTCGCCCGTTTTTGTCCGTTTTTTTTATGTTTTCGGCCGTTTTTGTCCGTTTTTTTACGTTTTCGCCTGTTTTTGTCCATTTTTTTACGTTTTCGTCCGTTTTTGTCCATTTGTTTACGTTTTCGCCCGTTTTTGTCCGTTTTTTTTTACGTTTTCGCCCGTTTTTGTCCGTTTTTTTTATGTTTTCGCCCGTTTTTGTCCCTTTTTTTATGTTTTCGCCCGTTTTTGTCCGTTTTTTTTATGTTTTTGTCCTTTTTTTACGTTTTCGCCCGTTTTTGTCCATTTTTTTACGTTTTCGTCCATTTTTGTCCATTTGTTTACGTTTTCGCCCGTTTTTGTCCATTTTTTTTACGTTTTCGTCCGTCTTTTGTCTTTTTTTTACATTTTCGCCCGTTTTCTATCATTTTCGCCTGTTTTTGTCCGTTTTTTCCGTTTTTTTATGTTTTCGCCTGTTTTTGTCCGTTTTTTTTATGTTTTCGTCCGTTTTTTACATTTTCGCCCGTTTTTGTCATTTTTTTTTTTACATTTTCGACCGTTTTTGTCCATTATTTTTCGAACAAAAAATTTGGGTAAAAAAAAGTTTCTAAAATATATTTTTCGAAAAAAAAATTTGGGTAAAAAAAAGTTTCTAAAATATATTTTTCGAAAAAAAAAATTTGGGTAAAAAAAAGTTTCTAAAAAAAGAGAAAAAAAACAGGTGAAAACATAAAAAAACGGACGAAAATGTAAAAAAATAGACAAAAACGGGCCAAAATGTAAAAAAAGGACAAAAACATGAGAAAACGTTATGAAAGAAAATAGGCGAAAACGTAAAAAAAAATGGACAAAAACGTATGAAAATGAAAGAAAATAGGCGAAAACGTAAAAAAAATGGACAAAAACGGACGAAAACGTAAAAAAAAATAGACAAAAACGGGCGAAAACGTAAACAAATGGACAAAAACGGACGAAAACGTAAAAAATTGGACAAAAACAAGCGAAAACATAAAAAAAACGGACAAAAACGAGCGAAAACATAAAAAAAACGGACAAAAACGGGCGAAAACATAAAAAAAAACGGACAAAAACGGGCGAAAACATAAAAAAAGGGACAAAAACGGGCGAAAACGTAAAAAAAAACGGACAAAAACGGGCGAAAGCATAAAAAAAACGGACAAAAACGTAAAAAAACGGATAAAAACGGGCGAAAACGTAAAAAAAAACGGACAAAACGGGCGAAAACGTAAAAAAAAAAGGACAAAAACGGGCGAAAAGATAAAAAAAAACGTAAATTATAACAGCTGTTAAGTAAATTATAACAGCCGTTAAGTAAAAGGATTAACGATGCAGCGCTAAAGGATTAACGATGCAGCGCTATTTAACCAAAGGGGGCTAACTTGTAAATTTTAACTAACCTAGTTAACACCAGTTAAACCAAGGGACCCGTGGTGTTATTTGTTTACGTACTTAGGGACTAACCATGCAACTTTTAAAAGATAGGGACGAAAGTTGTTACTTTGTACAAACCACAGGGACCAACCATGTAATTT
Organism: Artemisia argyi; assembly: GCA_030686995.1. NCBI lineage: Eukaryota > Viridiplantae > Streptophyta > Magnoliopsida > Asterales > Asteraceae > Artemisia > Artemisia argyi. The sequence continues at coordinate 155,812,732 of CM060684.1, forward strand.
ACTCTTTTCTTTTTGTCATGTTCTAAATTAATTATCCACTGTTAAAACTTGGGTAAAAGTAAATTGAAGATTTTGAACAAGCGTTTTTATAACTTATGCCCAGGGACACATGTTAAAGAGGTGGGTGTCACCCTCTAAACGGCCAATAATTAGTCCCCATTATCTCATTATCCTCCGGCATCAGGTCTACTACCACTTATCACCATTCAGAAGGTGACACTCAGGCTATGGGACCTTCTCACAAGTTAAAAAACTACTTATCATAAATATTCTCATTTAAGTTTATTGTTACAACTTTAAATAAATAATATATTAATTGATTAAAAATAAAACTATTATTTTGCAAAAAAAAAAAAAGTAAAAGAAATCAGTAATGAACCTTTTTTTTTTTTTTTTTTTTTAAATTATGTGAATGGACAAATATTTTGAGCCGAAAGTACTATATAAGACGTAAGTGTAAATTACACCTTTTGTGTGGACTGAAGAGGTTTGAAAAGAATGCATTGTTTTGTCCCTAACCAACGAACATTATCCGTCGTTCGAGTATCATTAGTGTTGGTTTTAATTTTTTGCGCAAACGTTTAGACGTTATGATTAGAGTACTAGAAAAGGCGATGAATAAAATAATAGATAAAGTTAACTACACAGTAGCAATTTTGGATCAATAAATTTGTGGTACTAGATTTTTGGATATTATTTGGAGTTTTAGTGTGGTACATAGTGAAGGTTCATATGTTTTCAGCATTATTTTATTGGGATGTTCATTTAAAATTGTATCAAACTCATTACTTTTTAGCGTGTCAAACTATTCTTTTGCTAATTTAATGTATAAACTTCTACTCCTATCTCAGAATAATTGTTATTATTATTGTTTTCTCTTTCTTACTTTTTAACAGAATGACAATTTAACCATTAATTAATTAATTAGTGTCTTACTTAAAGTTTGTATTAAAAAAATTCAAACAAGGGTAAAATGGTAAACTCGATCAAACTTTCATATCTATTTTAGTGGTGTACAACTAAATTGAGACATCCAAGAAATACGTTGATTATTAGGACGGCGAGAGTAATATATCTTAGTGTGTGTATAGTTACTGCTAAATTTGATAAATATGAATGGTTAACTACTTAAAATGGAGTATCAAATTTTACCCGTAATGATACATAAGATAATAAAAATAATTTGACACACCAAAAGATGATAGGTCTGATACATTCAAACACATTGTTGGATCCGTCAAATGATTTGATCTTTTTAACGAGGGGAATGTCAATAATTAATTGGTTGCCAACTTTTTTGGTACAGTTTCAAGACAAATGAGAAAATGTCATATTCTCTCCAATCAAGTATATCATATCAAATATATCATGATAATAGTTATAACATAAATATTCAATCAACAATTCCATAAACTTCCCAACAATAGTTCAAATAAAGATCACAAATTTATACTTTCCCATATAGACATAAGTCAATCAATTAAAAACATACATTCAATAGTAATACAAATGTAGCTTAGTTCACAATTCAATTAGACGTTGATTACAGTATCAACAAACAATGATGCAATTTGCAATAATCCATGTACAAAGAGAAGAAAAAAAGACAACACCACGTAACACTATCAGCTTTGGACAAAGTAGTCTAAGAATAAACGAAGGAATCATTATCATCTAAGAACCAGTGATGAATTTATACGACTGGACCTGCTGCTGTTGGTAGTGGTGCAAGTGTTGGTGGTGGTGCAGAAGGTGAAGACAAAACCAGCTTTAAAATAAGACCAACCATTATCCCAATCACTCCTGCTGCTATCGCAAGTCTTATAGAGAATCCGGGACCCTTCTTTTGGCCCTTTCTCCTCAGTGAATCCTAAGTATATTTCAGAGATAATCAAGTAGCGAGAATTTAGGCAAAGATGATAATAGAGTAAATTCATAATGTGTAATCTTTAATTTGATACCAGATTGTATCACATGACAAAATAAGAATGTAACGTTACATATTGATCGAGAGCATATCATAAAGTAAAGAAGACACCAATAATATTCTGTGGGCTAATCTTAGTAAAACCATACCAGCCCAGACCAAAAGTTTATACACAATAAACCTGAAAACATGATCGACATAAACCGTCCGGTCCCAAACCAGACCATAAACCAAACACAGAACTAAAGATTAAGGTTGAGTAATATAAATCCAAAACGATGTCCACTTTAAGTTTCAGTTTTATTAGTTTAGAAAAAAGAAAATCAGTTCAATTTGGCTTCTGGACTGGATCGAACCAAGAATCATTTTTTCAAATTATCTTGAACCAAGAACAGGATCAAATAAAGCCTGTACAGATATGATGGGTCCCATTTTGGTTCTTCGGTTATGTATTGCAGATACCAGGTAATCAATTTAGGACCTATAGTTACATAATCAGTTTTTGTCACAGCAAATAAAGATATGATTGTTGATTGCCTTTTTAGTTTCAAATTCAGAAATAAATATATAATTCTTGGTCAGTTAATTAACTAATGTTTTTCCAAATCGATGTGATTAGATTATCATTTGAGAATGTTTATTATTGCTGTATATTCTTACAGTTTAATGTCATAATCAAATCTCAGTCTTAAGCCAAAGTAATTTGATGTAATACAGATACTAAAACAGTTTTAAGGATAGTGGGAATAGCATGCATTTGGCTAAATAACCAACTATAGAGTGAGGGTAAAGAAGTAAATGTACCAGTTCCTGTTGCAGCTGGGTTACTTCTTTCACAGCTGAATCCCTAGCAGCTTTTGCAGTCTGCACTGCCGGATTCTGCATTCAAAGGATGATCGTTATTATGTATTTAAAGTATCGCAAATCTCCATTTTCCATTGTTGTAAATATCATTAAAGTGGGAGAATAATAGTCATTGAACTCACAGAGCTTGGATCAGAGGTTTGTTTGACGTTATCATCTGATTTATCCTGGTCATTACGAGCAATATAGACGATCCTAAGTTTGCACTCCTCTAATTGCTTACCAGCTTCCTTGGTAAACTGAATACAACAAGGTTATTAATCATTTCAATCAAGTGTTAATTGAACAGAACATAGTATTAGCAAAGTTATTATTCTTACAGTATTTTGTGGAAGCTCTTCAGAATTACTGTCTGCAGGCACAGGGGTACATTGAAGAAGAAATTTATCTTTGCATTGCATATCTGGAGGGTACTCCAGTTGGGCTTGAAGGGTAACTAAATGGATATCAACAACTTGAAGTTAGAAGGTGTGGTTAATTATCAAAACATAAAGGGATATTCAACTTTTGATATATGAACACTTTAAGCAATTACTTTTAGAGATTGATTGGTATATTCTACAGAATTAGGAGATCCTGTTGGCATACCCCTTCATGTGTTTATGGTGAGTGAACAACAAACTCTCATTGTAGTTTTATTTCTAATTGACTGATCTAAGGTATACGGTGATGTCAATTAGCTCCACTTTTTATTCGCAAGTTAATATACTGTAAAGTCTAAATGATAGCAGCATACTATAGTACCTCTTATGATACATGTATCAAAAGGCTGAATCACACCAGTATTTGGCCGTACAAAGTATTTCTTGGGAGAAGTAGTTTTGACCTAGCAAAGAATAACAAAAAATCAGACTCTATTGTATATAGTATATGCGAGTATAAGGAAAGAAAAATAACGATATAAACAAAGGAATAAAAAAGTAACAGGCTTTTAAAATTTAAGTAATTTAGACCAACGAGAATACCTTAAAGGCAACATTCTTGTCAGTAGTGTTAGAAACCTTTAAATCACAATGGCTTGGTTTCTCCAGTTCAACTGTTGAATTAACACATAAGGCATAATCAACATCAGGATAGATAAGTTAAACTCATGGATATAAAGCACAGTAAGATGAAGAAATTATTTATGTTTGTAGTATGAGCATAAACATTGCTTCAACCTAAACTATCAGCTAATCAGGTCTGTATGCATGTAAACTAGAATCACGTCATGACAGAAATAGAATTGCAGATACATAGCTACAAACAATGAACTTAACAACTAGACTGTCTCACTGTACTACAAGCCAGAATATGACCAGTTAAACTTTGTGTCAACCTCAGCCATTCATAACTTGGTCGTTGTATTATACATGCACCCACCTTTACAAGAGTTATTATATCACAAATAACAACACATAACCATATTACAGTAACCACTTTGTCATTTTAGATCAATTTTTAGCCCTGCATTTGACTTAACATCTCACTTTTGAGAACCTAACTTCCTTTGGAATTTGGATACAAGCCATTCAACATATGTTGTCATTAGCTTTTGATTCCTTATTTCATGAAGCATGAGATGCGTGTGATCTGGGACCTAAAATGGCTAATCTCACGAAAAACAGTTGCAAGGCTTTTATAGAGTACCCGCACCCTCCCAACTTGAAAGGGTTAAGCACATCTTATCGTTGTACCTATCATATCCTATGAGTAGGATGAAATGGCATTTTCACTTCAGTGGTGTTTCTACAAACATACACAATCAAATTCTTATTCATAATCCTATAAAACTTCCACGCCACCTTGACGGTTTGACTTCCCCTTATACTTGACAAATGCCAAGCACATATACATGTTACTTGAGTGGATGATCCGCTAACAGAGTGGTTTATGTTCATCCCACTACATGTCACGACATCTCTACATATCCTTTAAATTTGGGGAAGATGTTCCTAACTGCCAATCTTCCCATCCATATTCCTCTCCACACATTCCACTAGAAATTGTCCATAAGATGTAGGATCCTACCAGGTCTGCAACTCAACTGAGGACCATATTCGACAGAATTCCCAAATGTAATGTTCATAGTTCATACACATGGAAAAACTACAATATCCTAAACATTGTCAGCTTGTTGAATCGCCTTCTATCTTACACGTGCAACGGGGCTAAATATGAATGCTAACAAAAAGCTCACCTCAAATACGTCAAGGACATCATTAACATTTATACATGGCCGTTTCAAGGCCCCAAAAGGCCTACAGCGAGATCTCAATTATCTATATTACGCTATTAGCCTGCCAATTTTAGCTCATTGACTAAATAAGAAATTATCGCACAAAATCTCACCACCATTGCAGATACTCTACCTGGATCATCATTCATCAAACAAAAGGCGGTTCCTGAATACATTTTCCCCTCATCCTATCCTACATTACACAAATCTCCTCAAAATACCATCGCATTTCCCCTCATTCTCTCCAACATCACGCCGATTAGCAAAATTGCGCATCTACAACAACTCTACCAACGCAATCTGAACCAAATCGTTATATCTCTAAACTACGTAACAAACACATAAGATATTATTCGCACATCTACAATTATTTTCAAATTAAAATCTTCCGGCGTCAGAATTCGAAACAAATCGTTATCATCTCTAAACTAATTAACCAACACAAAACACATAATAATAATAATATTAAAAATTAAACAAACAAATAATTAATTAAAAGATGCTTACATTGAAACCTAAGCTCTTCAGGATCAACAGAAACTAATTTGTTACCAGCAGCAGCCATTAGTATTAAACAAAAAAATTCAAGATCCTCAACGAATTATTAATTATTATTTTTATAAAAGATTATCTAAATGACGTCACAACGTGTCATAGATTGACGGTCGCATGGAAAAACTGAGCCCTAGATCCGTCAAAAGAAAACGAATTGAATTGAAATGAATTTTTTCAAGTCTTGTTGAATTTGATTTCAAATTCCCCATTACCCTTTATTTTAAAACAAACACACACACTGGGGAGAGGGACCGAGACAAGTTATCCCTTCCTCTTTTGATTGGTTTTGGTATTTTTGCACACTGATTTTTTCGCCTTCAAGAAAAGTATTCTTCTATTGATCTCTAATGTCAGGGTATATATAAGAAAAACCCTGATAGCTAATTGCAGTAACAGTGGCAGTCATGCTTCTGAAATCGTCCATACCTCCCAAATCTATCAATAATATCATTCCATCTTATTTCACCTCATTCATACTTTTTCCATACCTCCTAACCCCATTTTAATTTTAATGGCAACCATGCCTTTTTCATGTCTCCCAACTTTTTTTTTCACAAATTAAATTAAACAATTTAATTAAAATATAAATATTTCATTAATAACTAAAACAAAATTACATAATACTTAAAAAAATAAAAATAAATAAATAAATAAAAATAATTAAAAGAAAATTACATTATTCTTAAAAAATGAAATAACTAATAATCGAGATATGTTAAGTTTTGAGCCTCTACGTGGTCCGTAAGATCATATAGGAGTCGTAATGCATTTGTTCATCGATTAACTCCAGTAATACACTATCGTCATAAACTGGCGCGACTGGCGGATCCATTATATGAACCGGTGATATTGCAACTCGATCGTCTTTTAAAATCATATTGTGAAATATGATACACGTATAAACAAGTTGTCGAATCTTGTCAACCGACATTGCCCGGAGAGGACGAGCGAGAATCATCCATTTATTTTTAAGACGACCAAAAGCTCGCTCGATATCTTTTCTTGCAGACTCTTGTAGCTTCTTGAATCTCTTTTCCTTCAGTTCAACCGGATGCTTATATGCTTTAACAAACGTTGACCATGTAGGATAGATTCCATCGGTAAGATAATAACCACGTTTGTAAAACCGTCCATTTACATGAAATGAACTGTTTTCCGCCGTTCCGTTTCGCTCCGTAAGATACAATGGTGACTGATTCAAAACATTGATATCGTTGTTTGCACCTTGAGGACCAAAAAACGAATGCCAAATCCACAAATCGTAAGAAGCGACGAATTCAAGCATAATAGTTGGGTATTGATAATCACCTCACTTATATTGACCTTTCAAATGTCTAGGACAATTACGCCATGGGAAATGTGTACAATCAATGCTGCTAAGCATTCCAGGAATGTGATGTTTATCTTCATGGAACTCGTATAAGCGTGCAATGTCATGGGATGTCGGCCTACGTAAGAACTCTCGACCATATAATTGAATAATCGCTTGGCAAAAATGATCAAGGCATTCTCTTATAAAAAAATTAATAACAATAACTTTAAAAAATATATATAATGCTAACTTTATAAAAAAAAAATTAATAACAGTAACTTTAAAAAATATATATAACGCTAACTTTATAAAAAAATAATAACAATAACTTTAAAAAAAATATATAACCTGACGTTCGGCGCGCCATGTTTAAATAGTCATCAAATCTATCTGGAGGTTCACCCGTTGCGATTTGCCTAATGGCCGATGTGCATTTTTGTAATGCCGTGAAACTTTTTTTTCCCCTCGCATCTAAGCCCTCTTGAAACCATTCGAAATTCGCTTCAACATCAGCAACAACTCTTAAAAACAAGCTTTTATTCATACGAAACCGTTCACGAAAACGTTCGTCGTTAAACTTTGGACATTCAACGAAATAATCATTCATAAGGGTTCGTAAAGCTTCTTCACGAAAACGGGTTACATACTCCCGAATTTCGGTAGAGCTTGCCGTGTCGTCAATTGCATCGTACGCGGCTAATAAGGTTTCTAGGGTGCTACCGGATGGCACTAGTTCGGACAATTCGCCGGGGGGACTCACTAACGATTCGGACGAAGAAGAAGATAAAACCATTGTAAAAATATGTGAATTGGTTATATATGTGAATTGTATTGTTTGTGTTAAAAATGTATGTGTTTTAGTTTAATATATATAGGGATTTTTTATTATTATTTTTTTTTTTTGGTTTGCACCGCTCCTCCATACCTCCAACGTTCCAAAAATTTATTACCAACGGTCATATTTTTGCATTGAACTTCCCATACCTCCGAGGCAATATATGACGTTCTCACCTTGCCGGCTAGGTGGCGGCGGTGTTCACCGCCGGCATGGCCTTGCCGATGGTGATACCGCTGGCTACTGCCACCCTTCTTATGGACTATATGGACATCCACTAATAATGATCCATAACACTCCCTCTTGGATGTCCATATTGTTAATACGCTTAGAAAATGCTGCCTCATTAAAAACCTTGTCAGAACAACCCCGTGGGACAAAACCATGACTAAGGACAAAAAGAGTGCAGCGCGTATTGTCCCCCTCTGATGACTATATCACTTGAGCTCTTTGAGTTGCCGCATCCCAATGTTGTGACTTAGTTTCCTAAATGTTGAGGTAGGAAGCGCCTCTGTAAATAGATCTATCAAATTGTCGCTTGAACGAACTTGTTGAATAATAATATCACCATTCTTCTGTAAGTCATGCGTGAAAAATAATTTTGGTAAAATATGTCCTGTCGCCCTTGATATATTCTTCTTTAAGTTGAGCAATAGATGATGCATTATCTTCATGCAAAATTGTTGGTGTCTCCTTCTTGAAAGAAATACCACATGATTTACGTATGTGTTGTGTCACACTTCTTAACCAAACACATTCTCAACTTGCTTCATAGATTACTAGAATTTCTGCGTGGTTGGATGAAGTTGCTAAGATTGTCTGATTTACTGAATGCTATGTAATCTCAGTTCCTCCACTTGTAAATACATATCCAATTTGAGATCGACCATTATGAGGGTCAGACATATATCCTGCATCTGCAAAACCAACTAGACTTGTATTTGATGGGTTAGTGAAATATAAACCCATATCCTTTGTACCTTGAAGATACCGAAATATTTGCTTTACTCCATTTGAGGATTATGCCTCGTTAAAACCTTACTAGATAAAACCCAGTGGGACAAAATTCTAGTGAAGGAAAAAGAGTACATAACTCCTTATACGCTCGGGGATGTTGCCTCATTAAAAACCTTGCCGGAAAACCCTGTGGGGATAAAACCATGGTCAAGGGAAAAAGAGTGCAACGCGTATCTTCTCTCCCCCTGATGATCACATCACATATTCTCTACATGTTATTTTCATATCCATTTTAATGATTAACGTACGTCATACATCTCATTCAAGTACATCATCGTACTTCACAAGTTATTCATTGCAAACACAATTAATTCAAATGATATATTATATCATGTATGACCATTAGCGAGAATCATAAATGTTTCATACATTTTAGTATGACACTTTAAATCGATATTGCAATCATCATCTTTATAAATCAAGGGGGTCTTTAAAAATCATGTGACCTCATAAACATGAGTCTCGTTTATCCATATAAGGATAGTTAGCATCTTTCGTTAGTTTTCATGATGCACAAAGTTTATCCTTAAGATGTACAATTCATAAATTAAGAAAAACTTTGTCTTTTGTTTCAAATTCAATTTATATGCATTCAATCATCTTTACAATCAAAAACATATTCTATGAAACTTAAACCATATCCAAGATCTCTTAATAAAGTTTCATACACAAACATGGCACAATACTATACGTTAGGTGATTATTATACATATGCAAAAAAACGTGATTAGTTCGATACAATCAAATACTATTCTCGAGAACTTTTCTTATATGCTTTATCATAAAAAAATCACTAGCATGTTCCATGCATTTTATATGCTATAATAAAATCTCAAAATCATATGAGCTCTATTCCTTAACTTTTAGACGCATATCAATTACTATTATATTGCCAGACTTAAATACATTATTGGATCCACCACCTGAGAACATGTCTCGTTATGATCATTTTCATGTCTTTACGAATATATTGTGTGCCATTAGTCATGCCTTAAGTACAAAAGTTTCAATACTTTAATTTCGCTTCCTCATATAGACCAACGCATATCCAATAATTTACACATTCATATGTACGGACTTCAAGTCCCAGTAACCATGTCTCGTCAAAATAGACTTCATTCTTTCATTACTTCTTTGCGTCTTTACATCCTTTGGCCACTCATTTATTCATTTGCACTTCCTGCAGGTATGCGTCCATAATCCTCACCATGATTATAGCGCTATCTTTTATATTTTCATAATCATTACCATGCCCATTATTATATACAATAGTACTATCAACGTCGATTCATTACTTTTCGATTCCACACATTACTAGACATTATATATCGTTTATTGAAATATCATAGTTTTTCATGTACCCGGGGTTTATCAGTTACCTTCATGTCTAGTGTCTCTTTAGGAGACTAATATGGGGTCTTTATTACCTCGATTCGACCATCTTAATTTTCTTGCTCCATTTTATCACTTCAATCGAGGACTTTTATTTGGAATCGATTAGTCTATCCGTTGCAGACGTGCCATAGACTTACTACCAATCATTGGTTTTACTGGTGGGACATACATTCTAATTGGAGCACTAGCAACGTATATATGATCTAGTCACTTCTTTAGGTCACTAAACATGTCTGGCATTTACTAGATCAGGAATGTTATTTGTCCCTTGAACTTTAAGTTCATATTCATTAGTGTGAGGATCAACATTTTTATATCATAATTCATTCCATATTTCTCGCTGCTTATTCTCCCCCTGAATGAATTATCAATTTCAACATCCCAAATTTTGTGTGCGTTGTGGTGGATTTACAATAAGAAATGTTGCACAATTACAAAATCTCACTTGGGAAATATGGTTTGTGACCAAAAACCGTTCTAATGGGGAAGATTCATTATAAATTGTTAGCAAGATGCGAATTCATATTTTATAACATGCCCCATAAACTAATACTTTTGTTCTCATAATTATTGGCTTTGCAACCAACTAAAGACGTTTTATGAACGTTTCAACAAAAGCAATTCGCGTATGAACATGAGCTACTTTTATGTTCAACACTTATTCCAATAATCGCCCAAATACTTGGAAGTATTCACCACCATTTCCAAAGATGTAATTTGGATAACCATGCTCGCATTCTATAAGCCGAGCCACTAATTACGCTAACCTTAAGTTGCGTATTTGATGATCATTTTGACGACGCGTTGATTTTAAAACTCAAAATGATCCATATGGCGGATGTATAGGCCTGAATACATCCCCTTTATATTCTTTCCAAAACTTTATAGGACAAAGTCCTCACTTTAATATGCTAGTGATATATGAACAATTAACTTCCATTGAGAACAATCAAATCTATTATGAAAGAAAATTATTGTTCTTCTATATATTTCGCATCTTCATTGACTCGGGATAGTCCAACCGGTCATGCCACTCAATAAATTAATCTTGGCTCATAAACTGTTAGTTTATGACCTCGTATGCATCGATTGCACTTGACTTTATGCCAAAAGTCAAATAATATGAAGAATGTAATACATCTTCACATTTAAACTTATATATCTCTTATCAAACTTATGTGAGCAGATTTATAGATTTCAAAGATATTATCTCGTTAGTGGTATAGCATTATCAAACAAGAAAATATTTCTATACTCTTTAAAATGTATTATTAGAAGAACATATATATGTAATCAACCAATTAATGTCATAATGAAAATCTAAGTATGCAATCGATATCACAGTACACTAGCTATGACAAAACCAAAGCATAATATACATGCATCAGGGCATAACTATCAGTCTCAACCTCTCAAACATATAAATGAGTGTTTCATGTAGTTTTTTCAGTATAGGAATGATAATGAACTATGTTATTGCAATATATAACTAAATGCATGTCTTACTCGGTTCAAAATAGCAAATTCATATTCCTCCAAATATTATAATCACACTATTGGTTAGAATCTCTAATCATGACTAATGATATATGTTGTAGATAGCATATTAGCAACAAGTAAATACCACAGTCTTTATCTCACTAATAAGTAATAACCAAACTCATAAATAGTTAAATAAAACCATGTGCATATATGCATAAACTCAAGATTAAATCATTACAAAAATCATTCTCAATTTTAAGATTACTTTCATTTATGCAAATCAATCATCATGTATTATGATTCATAACCATGTAATCGTCTAATGACCTAAATTACAGATTCGGATGCCCCAACAAAATAGGTTTTGCAAAACTTATAATAATATTGGATGCCAATTAAAGGACTAAGTACGTGACCTAAATAAATGATAATACTAATTATAATGTTATATCCTATTGATTAACCAAGCATGTAAGTGTTTCAATTTACGTTAACTATAGAAGAAGTAGCAGCTTTGACTGAATAATTATACACACTTTAATTTACATGCATTAGTTCACTCTTGCTTATTGATATACAAAGTTGTGTAAATATTAGTCATACCAATTGTTTCCAAGTAATATCATCATTATGTATTTATGTAGCATCACATTTATTTAGCTGAGTGAATATGGCAAATTTAAGTTATATAGATGTAGGGATATGAAACCATTAAACATATAACCATGTATCCCAAAAACATATAGTTTTGTTAAATAACAATAAGAGGCCAATTTTCGTGACGGATAGTCATCATCTCATATTCTAATTAATTACACCAATCTTCGAGCATGCATATAATATTAGCCAAATTAAAATTTTGTCTATAACTAGAAGTATAATTTCATTAATTGTGGTATAGCCATGCAACATAAACAAGTAAACAACCATGCCCAGCCATTAGCCTTTGAATTTATACTAACTAGAAAACAAACCTTCTATTTGATATAATTATTCATTAATACCCTAGAGCATATCTGGGTTATCTTGTGGTTACATGAACAAATTATTAAAACTAAGTTCTACACAGGCAGTGACATATCTATTATTAATGCTTATAAGATCCATCCATTAATCTAATTATCGTATTTGACAAGTAACAAGAACAATTGTAATCACAGTCATCAAAACGATATAATACAAAAGAAAGTAAGTCAACTAGAAAACACATATTATGACAATCATAGGATGATATATTACTATAAGACATTCATATACAAGTTTGAATCAGTTAAGGGTATCTAATAAATGGACAATTACAAGTAACAAACATGTAGCACACACATCCGCTATGACAGTTAACATATGGCATATAATAGAAACTTGTCATTATTCTCATTAATATTGTGTGTGTGTATATATATATATATATATATATATATATATATATATATATATATAGGGAAGGGATCAAGTAAGAAGAATAATTAAAATAAGAAGGGTAAGAAGTAATTCTAGCCACACATTTCAAATTAGGAGGGAAAATTTGAAGGAAGATGCCTCCACTTTTGTAGGTACATCTAAAATATGTGGTTGTGGTTACTTCCTATCATTCTTATTTTAATTATTCTTCCTATTTGATCCTAACTATATATATATATATATATATATATATATATATATATATATATATATATATATATATAGGCAAAGGATCACGTGCGGATGGTTCTTTTTAGTGCGGACGTACGGATGCGTATGGGCCGTTGATCTTTTCCCATCAGCGGCTGTGATTAGATATAATTATATAACACGGAGTGGCATTTTCGTAATTATTCTATTTATAAAATACGGGTCAAATCTTCGCCCGTTAATATCTCTTTATCTTTTTTATTATTATTTGAATATTTTCTTTCCTTATTTTTTGCAACTATATTTATTTAATTTTTATTATCGAATGGATTTACCTGATCAGTATTCTGGTATTGGTCCTGATCTATCGGATCATTTTTTATCAAAAAACCGTGTTGAAGGTATTTTTTATAAGCTATCTTCTTGATATTATTAAAATCAGATTCATCGTTTTTGTTATTCTGCATTTTCAGATTGTTATTCTGCATTTTCAAATTAATTTCTTTATATGGTAGATATTGTGATATTAATATATAAGAATGGTATTTTGATATTAATATATGATATGTATTACGATATTAAAATATAAGTATGGTATTGTTATATTAATCTATTGTGATATTGTTTTTGTTATATGATATGTATTACGATATTAAAATATAAGTATGGTATTGTTATTTAATCTATTGTGAAATTGTTTTTGTTATATGATATGTATTACGATATTAAAATATAAGTATGGTATTGTGATATTAATCTATTGTGATATTGTTTTTGTTATATGATATGTATTACGATATTAAAATATAAGTATGGTATTGTGATATTAATCTATTGTGATATTGTTTTTGTTATATGATATGTATTACGATATTAAAATATAAGTATGGTATTGTGATATTGTTTTTCTTATATGATATGTATTACGATATTAAAATATATGTATGGTATTGTGATATTGTTTTGTTATATGATATGTATTACGATATTAAAATATATATATGGTATTGTGATATTAATTGTTTTTATTGTAGAGAATTGTGTTTTTGACACGTGGCCGTTATCTGTTTGACATAACAAATTTATATATTAATGTCGTTTTGTTATTCTGCATTTTCGAATTTTATTCTTATATTAGTATTTCTTTTATGGTAGGTATTACGATATTAATTTTTAAATGCTATTGTGATATTTATTGTTTATTATGAGTTTTTGTATTCTTGACACGTGGCCGTTATTTGTTTTACATAACAAATATATATATATATATATATATATATATATATATATATATATATATATATATATATATATATATATATATATATATATATATATATATATTAATATTAATATCTCTTTTATGGTTGGTATTTATGATATTGAGATGTATGGTCTGTATTCTGATAGGTATTACGATATTAATATATAAATGGTATTGTGATATTTAATAGTTATTATGAGTCAATTGTGCAATTGATTTGTGGCATTTATATCGTTATATAGTATTGTAGGTATTAACTGGATGTACTGTGATATGGAATTGTTAGATCAATTTTGATATTATTATAGTTATAAGTTATATGAACTGTTATACTTTTTTTTTTACTTAATTGTGTAATATTATTTTATTATCAAGTCACTTTTTGACTTTATTTTTTTTTAGGTTATTCTATGATGCAGAATTCTGCAAGTAATGATGTTGTTGAAGCTGTAAATTTATCACCTGATGATAATTTAGAAGACAATGAGGAAGTAAATTCGCCAGATTTTTTTAGCTTAACTACAAAGTTAATTAAACCTGTTGTTGTTAAAGCAGTTGTACCAACAAAAGGTAGTTTGTTTAATAGTGTTGAAGATGCTTACAGGGTGTACAAAAATTATGCTGATGAAGCTGGTTTTATTGTTCGTAGAGGGCATGAAAGTAAAGCAGGAGGTGTTATTCTTAATAAGGAATTTCTTTGCAGTAAAGAAGGGATTAAAAAAGTTAAAGTTGAAGAATTTGATAGTTTAAAACAAGATTGTAACGCTAAGTCAGTTAAGAGAAAAAGATTTGATTTTAGGACAAATTGCAAAGCTAGACTTTATATTGTTAAATCTGGTGAACAGTATAAAGTTAAAAATTTTGTGGAAGAGCACAATCATGGTTTTTTTACTTCTGAAGATAGACATTTGCAAAAGTCTCACAGGTCTATGAGTTTGGCGCATCAGTATTTTGCTATTAAGGCTTCAAATTTGAACATTGGTCCTTGTATGTCGTTCAATTTTATTACTGAGCTTTTGGGTGGATATGAGAAAGTTGGTGCAACAAAGATTGATTTCAAGAATATGAGTCGTGATATTTACAATTATATTGGTAAATATGATGCCCAAATGATAATTGATAAGTTTAGTGTTTTAAAGGAAAGAGATGAAATTTGTTCATTTGAGTTTAAGACTAATACTGCGGGTCAATTAAGTTGTTTGTTTTGGTCTGATGATACAAGTAAAAGGAATTATGAAGCTTTTGGTGATGTTCTGTCTTTCGATGCTACGTTCAAAACTAATATGTAAGTTTTTTTTTTTTTTTTTTTTTTTTTTTTTTTTTTTTTAAATATATATATTTATATATGTATATTTTTTTTGTAGGTACAATATGGTGTTTGTTCCTTTTACGGGTGTTGATAATCATAAAAAATGTGTAATATTCGCTGCTGGTTTGCTTTCGAAAGAAGATGTTGTTTCATATGAGTGGCTACTACAAGCTTTTGTTAAATATTATACTAAGGAGCCGTATCTTGTTTTAACAGATCAAGATCCTTCAATGTTAATTGCAATACCTAATATTTTTAAAACTGCTAAACATCGTCTTTGCATGTGGCATATAATGAATAAACTTCCTACAAAGGTATATATATATATATACATATATATTGTAACAATTATTTTTAATATTAAACAATTATTTTTCATATAAATTATTTTCCTTTTATTTTTTTGTAGATTGGTTCTGAAATATGTGAAGAAGACGGATTCAAAAAGCGTCTATGTCGTATTGTATGGAGGGAAAGCGACGAACCTGATGAATTTGTTGAAAAATGGAATTCTTTATTGGCTGAATATCATTTAGATGAGCATAAATGGTTAAATGATATGTTTAATATTAAAGAGAGTTGGATTCCTGCTTATTTTAGAGATATTCCAATGAGTGGTTTAATGAAAACTACGTCAAGATCTGAAAGTGAAAACTATTTTTTTGGTCATAATTCTAATTGGAGTTCTACTCTAGTTCATTTTCTTTTTCGGTATGAAAGTGCATTAGATCAGCAAAGAAATATTCAACGTGTTCTTGATAATAATACAAGAACTGGTAAGCCATCATTGAAAACCAGACAATTAGTTGAAGTACAAGCTGCAGATTTTTACACTCTTGAGGCATTCTATGTTATTCAGATTGAGATCGTTGCTTCTGTAGATTCTTGTACTGGTTCTACGAGAAATTTGGGTTATGTTAAAGGTACTGATAAAGAGTGGTTTGGAGAGTTTAAGGTATTAGATTTCAATTTTTTAATTCAATAAATATGATCAAGAAACTCGTTCTGTTAAAAATATTTTATATTTTTTTTATTTACTTTTTTTTTCAGGTTGACTATGATGAAGAAACTCATTCTGTTAAATGCAGTTGCCTGCATTTTGAAAGACGTGGTTTGTTATGTCGTCATGCCTTTTATACTCTTAGAGCAAATGGTGTTAAGAAGATTCCAAAGCAATATCTGTTAAGGCGTTGGAGAAAAGAAGCTGTTGTTTTACCTCCAATTGGTTCTTCTTATAAATCAAGTGGATCTTCTGGTTCTTCTATTTCGAATATTTATTCAAAAGTGAATGCTATAATCAATCAATGTGGATACGATGAAGATAAACTAAGTCAATTTCTTGATCAATTGAGTCTTTATGAATCTGGTTTAGAATCATCAAATGTGCCTCAGACTTCAGCAAGTAAACAGCAAAGTATATCATCTATGATTGGAGTTCCTAAACCTGATGTTCTTGAAGTTCTTCCTCCTGATATTGGGAAAAACAAAGGTGGAATTAGTGGTCATAGGTATAAACCTTCTAATAATGATGTCAGAATTAAATCTGCAAAAGAAGGTGGAAAAAATTTGAGAAATTGCAGCATCTGTAAAAAAAAAACAGATCATGATTTCAGGAATTGTCCCAACAATCCAAATAGGAAAAAACTGGCTCCTAAGAAAGGCATTAAGAAGGCGAATCGAAAAGGGAGGAAAACTAAAGGACAATCAAGTAAAGCTAACTCTCAGGAGGATGATGATGTATTTAATTTTAATTCTGAGGAGGATACTGATTGATAAGTTTGAATAATTGAAAGTAATTTTTGTTATTTAATTTTATTGTTCTGAATTACAGATATTTTTATTAAAGTTGTTATTTTTTACATAAGCATATCTACATAGTTATTATTATATAAATTGTTGTTCTGATTTAAGTATTATTATACTGTATAATTTGTTATTACGATATAAATTGTTATTCCGATATTAATATCTCTTTTATGGTAGGTATTACGATAGTTATTATTTAAGGGTTGTAACTTCGTATTCTGATAGGTATTACGATATTAATTTATAAATTGTATTGTGATATTTAATATTTATTATGAGACATTTGTGTTCTTTACACGTGGCCGTTATTTGTTTGACATAACAAATATATATATTAATATCGTATTAAACATTTTTTTAAATAAAGATGAGTAATTAAATTAAAAAAAAAAAAAAAAAAAGTAGGGGTCAAGTAAGCAAACAGTTCCCCTGAACATCACATCCATCAAATCTCTGAAAACACTATTAAACAATAAAATACTTCTTGAATACTCCACTATAATAAAATAATGCATATGCTGAAAAAAGTTACAAAATCTTTCTGCTGAAAGAAAATAAGGAATAATCAAACTTTATAAGTCTCTCTCCGCTGAAAATTTATGGATTACAACTATCTTATTTCAGATTATACTATAAACTCTAATGGCTAAACTTAAACCAGTATGTGTAATCCACAAACTGAACCCAGCATATTAAACCATGTATTGGTTCGTTTGATATTTTCTATTCAGCATTTGTAATCTACAAACTGAAACCAGCATCTGAAACCATAAAAAGTTTATTGTTATTTACTAGTTTCTGAGTACTTTAAAGTAAGTGAACAAATTTATATCAGATTACACCATAAACATCAAAATAAAATGTTTATACATCATATCATCATATGATGCTGAATGAGATCCTGAACAATAATAATAATTGAATGTATAACATAACTCAGACAACTTAATATTATATTAATAAAATTCATATTGAGTTACATACCAAAATAAAATTACATTCATAATTCTTTACATATTTTTTAAATAAAGATGAGTAATTGTTTTATTCCATTTAGTCAGGTACCTCCATCCGTTTTTGTTCATTACTTTCAAAATTTGCATATATCATCTTCTAACAGAAACCATTTGCAGCAATGTGTTGAACGTATGCCGGATATACCCTCTTTTTTAGTCAATTTGATTATTGAGAGGTCTTATGAAGATGTATTACAACTTGAAGAACAAGAAATAGTTCGTTTTCAAGAAGAAACTAAGAATATTGGCTCATCTAATTTGTTTACGAGATCCATAGTAAGTGAAAGAATAATGTTGCTTGACAAGATGGATGGGGTTTGTGCAATTTGTTTGGGAAAATACAAAGAAAATGAATTTATACGCGCTTTGATTTTCGTAAATCCTAATTCATATAACTTACATCAAGTAATAGAACCAAAAATTAAATAAAAGATATTTAACGATACCTATTTTTCATAATATATTTTTATGATTCATTGTACAAGCCCATGATGAATGAACCCTCTACTCCAATAATCCCAAGATTCTTGATTTGTTGTGAACATGGGTCGTAAACATGAAATGTTGAACATTTTCCATAGTCTTCTCGAGGTTCAAATATAGCTTCACCACTTTTTGTAAACCCCAATATTCTATAAACGTTTGCGTCAATTGTGTACAGCTTTCTGAAAGAAAAATCATCTTCCATTATCCATAGACCACATTGTAGCGCTCCATCAATCATAATGCATCCACACACAACAAGAGACTCCCTTAGTTTACAAACGGTCAATTGGAAAGGTTCAAATATTTCATTTGTTAAGCTATCTAGTAAGTGTATCTCTTTGAACTCTTTTGTAATCAAATCAAATGAGATAAGCATGTTTTTGTTATAGTCACGATCATCAGCAACAATCAATTCATATGCAACCCAATAAACAAATCTATCTAATACAACATAAGTTAAGTCATTAAATTTGATGGTTTCTCGAGGACAATTACCATTTGGATTCACATTGTTCCAAACACCTGCACTTAATGAAAAAACTTCAACAACCCAAAATATAGCATTCTTAGCATATGTTAATTTCAGTACGGTAGGATCTAAAGTATCCGGGCGAATTCCAAAAGCTAAAGTAGGACAGATATTACTTTCAGTATAAGGAGCAACAATACCAATTGATTTTCGAATTGAAGGATTCGAAAAAATAACCATCCACTGTTTATAGACTTTGTGGAAACCATACAAACACACTAAACCATGAGTTGCACCAATAATTTTTTATATAGAAAATTTTTGTTCAATGTTTTTCGAAATAACATTAGATAGATAAACGTTAAAAAGAGTTTCATTCTTACCATCATCTAGAAAAAAACGTACTTTTCATTAAAAACAGAAGTATCTTCTCTGTAGCCTATGATAGAACAACTAAGCGGCTGTGGATGGCGGTTGCTATGACCAATCACAAAGTCAGAGCTCTCAATAAAAGACTTCCATTGTTTGGAAACTGATTTGAATCCAATCAATATCTTAACCTCATAAACTTTTTTGATTATTTCCATTTGGAGTTCAATCGGGATGTTGTCTGACATTTTTGAAGTGTTGTTGTTTTTTTTCTTTTTTTTTATAGGGTTTTTTTGATACTATGAAGAAGGTGGAATGAAATTGGGATTTTTTTGTTGATTGTTTTGACTTTTTGAGTTTTATCAAAATATCAATCTCTTAAAATATTATTTTTTAATATAAATTAAATTTAATCAATAGTGTTTTTAAATTAAATCTATTTTTTAATTAATTAAGTATATGTTATTATTTGTATTGCCAAAAAGAATATTCTAATATATAGTAATATTTAGCTTCTCAAGGACGCTTCATTTTTGTTAGTGTGCTTTAAGTCAAACAAGCAAGTTTTGATTATGATTAACTTTTTTGAAATTAAATAATCTTTCAAAAATTTTAAAGTATGTTTAAAATTTTCAGTAATTGTTAAATTAATAAATAAAGTTATTTTAAGTAAATATTATAAATAAAATATCTTCAATATTATTCAAATGTTTTTTATTTATTTTAAAATAAATTAATTTTATTAGAAAAAGCCTATATTTTTAATGTTAATAAACTTTTCTAAAGCACATTATTTTTAGAAAGCCCATATTTAAAAAGCGCAAAACTTTTTAAAATGTGAATATTCTTTTAAGATAACAGTATTAAATGATGCGCTTCAAATACATGTTTGATTTCTACGACCACACCAAGGCCAACACAAGACCATTTCCTCTGTTTCATGTTTGTTAAAACAACAACGACACTTTGAACACTACATGTTGTCGTTTCCTTCCTTTTTCAATCTAGTAACTTTTGGTTTATTAAGAATTTTTTGTCATGCTATTTTTATATAGATGATTAAATTTCAAAATATGTCTTCCAAGTTTTATTTATGTTTTGATTTATATTGTTTAACCATCTCCATAACTAGGGGTGTTGATTGGTTCGGTTATAAATTTGTTCGGTTAGTTTGGTTCAATTAGTTCGGTTTACCATATTCAAATTCTGTTATTCAGGTTGATTTTTTAGTTTGGTTCGGTTCGGTTGATTTTTTAGTTTGGTTCGGTTCGATTTTTTGCTTGACCCGAATAAACTTAATTCACTATTTATTTTTAAAAAATTAATAATTACATAAATATTTAACAATAAAAATATTATTTAGCCTAAAAAAGACAACGTTTTTGTGTTTGACTTTGTTGACTGCATGCACAATTTCCATATACAATCTCAGACCATCATTACCATCAATAACTTTTCACTTGGCTCTATAACCAGCTTGTCTCTCAGATTATCAGTTGTCATATCAACGAACCGTCAAAAAATTAAAAGGTTAGAATATACAATTTTTTTTTTCTAAAAATTATCCGAATCTACTTGCAATATGTAAATCTTGTTGATCTCATATTTATGGAATACTTTGCTAATTATAACATTACTTGTATGATATAGTATGTTTGCTAATGATAAGATTACTTAATAATGGTAATCTATTGATCAAACATTGTATTCTATTTGTTAAAGATTAAATAAGTGAGTAATACATGTTTTGAAACAGATATGATCTGTTAGATTAGATTCTTTTTGTATATATGAAGGCTTTTAATATAACTTATATTGCATTAGGTATTTGATCAAAATAATATTTTTTGTTTTATTTTGTGAAAAAAAAATTGTTTTGGATAGAATATTGAAAGATGGGTTGTTAGTTTAGTTTCCAGTATGTAGAATGTTTTATTTACATAAATAATTGTTTTGAATCAACAACAATCACATAAATACAGCACCATAAGCCAAAACAAACTTAGGTAAACTGGGACAAATGTGATTGTGAGTTTCATTGATTGAAAAGATCAATGTGTTGGCGAAAAATAAAAAATTAGATAATTGGTCTACATGCTGATTTCTGTGGCATTTAACGTTTATGATTATCAAGAATACATCATGTAGTTATTTTAGTTAGTTTTAGTCATAGATAACACCTTTGCCATTTGGTATATGCATATTTTACGGTTACATATGCGATGTTCATTGTAGAAGGTTGAAGTAAGAGATGAAATGTGGTTGTTTGTTTTTACAACATTAAAACGTACATTACATTAACATTTGAAATTATTTAAAGTGGTACATTGTATACATCAGTAATTATATGTTGTCAAATTTGTAAACAGTATCAGTATATTTCATTCAATGGTTTTATATTACAGGTACATAAAAAAACAAACAAATGGATCAGCAATTCCTTTTCAGATTTGATTTAGAAAGTAACGCAGCTTCGCAGGTAGACAATCCATATTAGCTCACGTATATTTTTTTATTTTGGATGTTCATATTTCGTTTATTTTTTTAGTTAAATTTTTAACTTTTTAATATAATCAATATCGCAATATAATATGATAACAAATTATTATTCAATTGTATGCAGACTTTACCAAATGTTTTCAACGAACACTTCTACAATGGAGAAAAATACATTTTCATCCATGGCAACAATAGGTACAGGTACATATGTTTATTAAGGGATGATGGAAGCAAGGTTGATTTGTATGGTGATGAATGGGCTAAATTTGTTGAGGACAATGTCCCTTCACTTGTTAGTACTTTGCACTTTGTGAAAGAGACGGATAGCACATTTTATGTAACAGGATACGATGATCAGGGTATCGAAGTTCCTGGTTATGAAAGACGTGCTGTGGGAAACAGGGTGAGTAGGTGCTTGGTTAGGCGCACAACTGATGGACAGGTATTTTTTTTTGTTATATCATCGTTTAAAATATACATATAAGCTTAATGGCATTAAAAAAAACTAAATATATACTTGATATTATAGATTCTACCGGGAGATTTCTTGCAGGACATATGGAAAAACACATTCAAAATTTATGCAAATGGAAAGAGTTACAAAGTGAAACATGAAAGGGTACAACTTGATCCGCAAAGTGTTGTAAGGTCAAACCGATTGTTCGGTAAAAGATGGGACAAACTTGTTGCTGATTTGGAAATTGCTAGGGGACAGATGATGGTTTTTACAAATTTGGAAAACAACAAACTGAATCTTGCCATATTCTTAGCTAATGGAACGAGCATTCATGAAGAAACTATTCTACCAACAATGTTGACGTTACCTTCTCGTCCCATACCACCATATGCCATCGAAGGTATATCTATTATGTTAATATTTATATTGTCCATTATAATAGCAAGAATACAAATAAATTCATCAATAAGAAGTTAAGTATTGTTATTAATCGTTAATCGCAGACAAGAGAGCAAAACATTCATGCTTATGGAAAGGACATACCAGTCACAACAATGAAGTTGATGTTTTCTATGCTGAACTAACTGCATCTGTTTGCGTCTTTTACCAATTGGTAAGTATATAAAAATAGTTATAAAAAAATTGTGGTATGTTTAAGATAAAATAATTTAAGTTTGTTATTTAACGACTCTAACCAACTGTATATATGGATGTTAGACAATACCAGTTGATTACACCTTCTCACACTCTATGGACACATACCAAAAGGCAATACTTGTTACTATGGATGAGAGGTTTCCAATGAAAGTAAAAACAATTCCTGACAGAAGCAGACCATCAAGGTTTAAGCATGTGAAAATTACTGGCAACTGGGGGGCATTTGCAGGTTTTTGCAGTTTCAAGGAAGGAAAGATGATGCGTTTAAAGCTTGTTAACACAATTGTTGAAGTGGTTGATGGAGAAGAAGTTAAAGTCGCAGAATTCCATGTCTGTTAATCATGATATGGAAAAAGTTTGTTTCATTTTGCAACTCTCTGAAACTGAACTTTTATGTGTTTTAATTATGAACTGTGGATGTTTAGGAATCAAAGACTTTGGTAAATTAGGAATCTAAGACTTTGGATAATTAGGTCGTAATTATGAAGTGTATTAATCTAAGACTTTGGTAATTTAAGTGAACTTTGGTATGTTTATTTATGTTATGATGACAGTTAGGATAATAATAATAACAATAATACTAAGAAATATTATTTAAAATATGATAATATGATAATTTAACAAATGATTTATTTAAAATTAATTCTTAAACATTTCAATTAAATTGTTTAATTGTTCAACAACAAAATAAATACATAATAAGATAACCCAAATCATGAATCTAATAACTTAACTTCATTTTTTTAATGGGCAATTTCTGGCATCATGATGACCAACTTTTCCACAAACACTACACTTCCTTTCACGATCATTTGCCATATCAACTTCTGATCTCTCTGCAATGTTTGATGCCATTACATTTTCACTAATTCGACAGCTTTTTTCCATTTGATATCTGCATCAAAGATAAATTTAAAAAATTAAACATTATAACTGAATAAACTTATTCATTTTAATTAGAATTTAATTGCCTGTTATATATTTTTAGATAAAGATGACAATTGACAAGTAGCTAGGTTAAAATTTTATATTCTGCTTATTCTGTTCTATAAAGCCCAAAATAGATTTTCTTAAAAAAAATACACAATAGAATATGAACTTATGCAAGCCCAATTCTTTTTATTAGCCCAACTATGCGAAATGTAAATTTCTTTGAATACTTTTCAATATATAAAATTTTATTTTCAATATATACTTTTGAATATATTTTTGCATATAAGTTTATGATTTTTTTATTGTTGCTTTGTGTTGTTTTAAGATATTTGAACTTTTTATTTTGTTTTAAAACACATACCTTATAACCATTTTCTAAGTCATATACCGAATCAATCAACTCTCTATTCAAATAAAACATGAACCACATTGATAAATATGTACTTGTATAATTCAAATTCAGATATATAAACACACTTCAACTGTTATTATATTTTTAAACTATTAACTAATATGAAATTAAGTAATATGTTATTAACTTCTCAGGCAAGTATAATTTTCACTAAAGAAATCTTAGTAATAAACATTAAACAATATATGCAAATCATTCATGATACAGATTCATTGAATAAAACTCATACTCTTTTACATTATCAAAATGCACTAATGTTTATCTGCAAAATTACACAATTTCAGATTAAAATGGAAATGAACTTTCTCGGGGCTTTTTCATTTCTTTTCCTTTACCTTTCCAAGAAGTCATAAATCTCATCTCAATGAACCTTTGGGTTTTTGCTTTTAAACGACGTTGTTTTTCTTCTGGACTAAAACTCAAAAATTCAATTGATTCAGAAATTATTTTTTTTCTATGTATATTATAATCGGAAAGAAGAATTTTAGCTGCATATTTTTTCCTCAATGTCTTGATTTGGCCTTGTTGTTCTACACCTTCATTTTTGAATCTTGAGTTCCATTCTTCAACTTTTTGTCCATTGAATGTCTCCATATGTCTCATTGCAAAAATTGCACAATCATGTTCATTTCTTCTTGTTCTCCAAGGCATTTTCAATATACTAGGCTTACAGAGTCTCATGATTTGAAATTTTGGATGATCTCTCTTCTTCAAATACTCACAGAAAAAGTTTGTCTGAAAAAAATTAAAACAGCAATGTTAATGAATATTAAATTTTACTTCATTGAAATTTTGAAATTAAATGATTTAACGTTATGGGAAAAATTGTAAACACGAATTCTTACCAGAACTACAGGGTATCGAAGGTCCAGGTTACGAAATTAAATGACTGAATGTTTTTGGAAAAAATTGTAAACATGAATTCTTACCAGAACTAGCGGCAGAGTTCCATAAATTCTCTTTATCAGATCAATTTCAGAAATTTTAGAAGCTTCATAAAAAAATTCCATATCTGTTATTCTGTTATCGATAATCTCAATCTTCAGATTCTTTAGATCAAAACAGATGGATAAGATGGGCGAGATTTTAACAAAAGTATTTCTCGATCAGCAAACTCCTTTTCTTTCTTCAGCATTTCAATCTTAGATTCAAGATTGAGAACTTGATTGGATAGATCACTTATACGCTGAGACTTTGGTGAAGGGGGATGATCACAAGACATTTCAGGTTCTGTTACACAAACATGATCCTCATCATTGTTAACTCCATGTGCCGGAGAATGCTTACTTTCATCATTAAGCTTACCTCCATGAGCTGGAGACTTGTAACTTTCATCATCAAGATTACCTCCATGTGCTGTAGCCTTGCAACTTTCATCATCATCGTCACCTCCATGTGCTGGAGACTTGTAAATTTCATCAACATGCTTACCTCCATCTGCTGGAGACTGGTAACTTTCATCAACTTCATAATCGTCTAAAATCATAACAGGTTCATCTTCATTATCAAATTTACCAATACTGTTATGATCAGCTGTATATGGAAGTAAAGACAATAATTGTTTGCAGTCCATCTCATCAAAATCAGACATGCTATCATCAGAAATTTCAAAAGAAGCGTCACAAAGTGAAAAATAATCAAATCCGTGCAAATCGTCTTGATGTAGATTCAGTGAATCAATGGAAGCACATTTGTTAATATTTGCTTCGGAAGCAAATATAGGAACAGCTTTATCAACTGCTTTAGAGTCATAGTTCTGATGTTCAAATGCTTTTGTAATATGCTGGGATGATGATGATGCACACATTTGACTAACAGGCTGTACCTTAAAATCCAATTTAGGTTCCTGATGAAAAGTTATCAAATAATTAGGACAACATATACTGATATTATTTTCAGTTGCAACTATTGCTACAGCTTTATCAATAGCTTAAGATTCGGATTGCATAATAACAGATTTTGAAATAGTATGTTGGGATGGTGAAACAGAACAAAAACTACTAACGACTTTGGCCTGAGAACAAAGTTCAGATTCTCAAGTACTATACTGGGATGATGAAACTGCAAAAACACTACTAATGAGAATACCTAGAAAACAAAGTTCAGATTCTAAACTAATATGCTGGCTGATGATAACAGACAAACACTACTAATAAATTTGAGCTGAGAAAATTATTCAAATTCTGAATTAGAATTGGGGAGGCTAACCTGGGCCTTGTCCATAATATTTTGAATTGAATTTTGTTTATGCTGACTGGAAGGGTAACGTTTTTTAACTCTGCTCTTTCGACGACCCTTCTTTCCTACAGGCACTATTGAAACTTCATTTTGCACATCTTCAGATTCTGAGCTTGCAGGTGTACCAATATGGTCGGTGGAAATTTCTGAAGCACAGACATCATATGTTGGGTCAAAGGAGCTCCTACAGTTTCTTGTTGGGAAATTGAAAAGTAGTCATCGCTGAACGTGGGTGTTTCTATGATTGAAGAATTACTTGTACGGTATGAAGGGCCCATTTGGAATTCCATGACCAAGGATATGAACATGGTATAGTTCATAACATCACCCCTGATCTTCTTCTTCAGCTTTTTTACCAAATCTTCATATATGATTTTCCCAAAGTCAATTGACACCCCATTAGCCAAACCATACATAACAATCTCATGCATTGAATTAATTTGATCATACCCACCAGTGTTACCTCCAATACACTGAATTATTAGGGTCATTAAGAGTTTCCAATTTGGGGCAAGTCCTCTCTTTCTAAGGGTTCTGGTTAACTTATCAAAGTAGCCAATTTGGCCAAAGAAAAGTTTAGTAACCTTACCATCAGGATTTGCTTCATACTGTAGATGGCGTTTTAAGTAATTTGCTCCTATAGCCTTTCGAAAGGAAGACAAATCAAATTCAAAATTAGTACTACCATTTTCAACTGTGAATTTGATTGTGTTTAATGCGGTGACAGTGGCAGTGTACCAGAATTCCTTTAGGTAACTCTCATACTGGAAAGAAGGTTTCAGGATGAATGTCTTTCGAAGGCAACACTTTTCAACAAAAGTGAGTACATCTTTAAAGAATTCTTTGTTTTTCGTTGGGTTGAGGTTGGCAACGAAATTATTAGGTTTAATCTTAATGTCATTTAGTGAATGAATCATTTCAACCACCTTTGGAAGTTGTTGTGCATCTTTTGGATGAATGACACTTAGGGCAAGAGGTTGGGTTTCATGATTTGATGAATTCATTGAAGTTTTACTGATGATTCTTTTGTTAATGTTAGAAAAATGTTTTGTTAAAATGTGAATGTTGTTTGAATTGAAAAAGATAATCTGAAAGTATAATGGATCAACCCGGTTTTATCAAATACACATTTGGAAAAAACCAAACCCGTATGGTTTGCTACACACACGTTGACCGGGTCACATTTCATTTCAAAGTACTATTTTATTATTATTATTATTATTTCAAAGTACTATTTTTAATTAAAAAAGTAAATTTAATATGTTAAGGGTGCGTTTGGTTTGTTATAGATTTGTCTTTTGGATTAGGATTTGGCATAGGGTTAAAAGAAAGTGAGAAAGAAAAATATGGGATTTTATTAAAACTCGTTTGGTTTATTCATTGGGATGAAAACTTACTTGAAATTATAGTTATTATAATATTAAAATAACAATATAAAGAGTGAAGAGGCCCATTCAAAAAACATGATTTGTATAAAAGCTTATTTAAAAATACGAGAATGAAAGAGAAAATAGTCAAGAAAATAATATAAAATAAGAAAATAGAAAGTGCTAGTGGGGTTGTCAAACAAATCCTGGCTTCATGGGTAGGATTCATATATCCCCTATTATTTGAGGTTGAGTCCTGAATAAGAAAGGCTCACAAGTTAGGAAATATATAGAAAAATCATTGCGTTTTCTAACCATCTTTTAAACCGTCACGAAAGATAAAACCTTTTTAATCTGTTTTAAATTCAAAAAAGTTATCAATGCATGTAACCTTAAAAATTTCTTAAAAAACATCTTTTTAATCGGATTTAATTCAAAAACGCCATTCACAAATCGAGCATTTTCACACCTCATCAGACGCCATTCCTTAAGCCGAGACATTGGCGTAATGCATAGCGTAGAGGTAACACCTCATGTCATTGCAACACCTTAGCACAGCCATGGCAAGCCTTTTAGAAACGTGTGTTTAATTATGTTATATATCATTAAATAACATATCAATATATAAATATCCGAGTCCCATCTAAAAGTATGGATGTTTTAGCAATATCATTAATTATTTTAGTTTACATGCAAGGAAGGACCTATTTTTTTTAAGAGGGTTTTACACAAAGCAAATGTTGGGCTAACTAAAGTTACATCGTAAGAAAGAAAGTAGAAAAACAAATTAGAGATTGCACATACCACTAAAAAAGAGCATTTTGGAATGTCATTTTGCACTTTATAACCAAAAATTAGGTGTAGATCGTACCATACCCGACATACATGTGGATCCGTCTATGTTTTACGTGCTAACATTATGCATATTTTACTAATTACCTGTTATAATGTTATTAATCATAATATTGGAATTAAGATTTTAATATATTTCCTAAACAAAAATATAAGTGATAAGTATTAAATAAAAAAAAAACAAAAAGAGAGAAAAAAAAATGACGATAAAACAATTACATGTAAAACGTAATATATTAAATTTAAAAAAAAAGTAGGGGTCAAGTAAACAAACAGACGGCGTACACACTTTCCCTGAACATCACATCCATCAAATCCCTGAAACACAATTAAACCATAAAATCCTTCTTAGATACTCCACTATAACAAAATAATACATATGCTGAAGAAAAATTACAAAATCTATCTTCTGAAAGAAAATAAGGAATAATCAAACTTCATAAAATCTCTCTCTGCTGAATCAGGTAATATTACCCAATCTGAAATAATAAATGTGTATATTTTATTGTTTCTGGGCATCTTTAGGAGCTTAATATTAAGATCAATCAGCTTTTTAAACGGTTAAGTGTTAGACTAACGACATTAGAATGGTGTAAAATTGATTTGATGTTTACTTTCTGCATGCATGCTTTAGTTACAATATATATATGGTGATATAGTAATTTTCTTATAGATAAAGATACTTGTTCAAGCATATTATAAGTTAGATTAATTTCCATATAGTATAAGAATGTTGCGAATAATAGTTTAAATCATGTTGAATGAAAAATATAAAGAGGTTTTTAGCTTAAAAAATACATGTGATTATTTAATTTTCAAATGTTCCTTAGAACCACAAATGAGCATAAGTAAATATATATTATTTTGTGTTATTATATTTTTGATTTCGATATTGAAAAATAGAATATGCTGTTTATCTAAAAACTGTTTGTTAGTTTCAATTTTAAGATGATCATTGATGAATTTACTATACAGCGCACTCATTTGCATAGATTACATTAAAATAAAAAATAAAAAAAATTAAAAAATAAATCACACTGCCTTTCAGATTGATTGGTAACTCCTTACTTGATAACACTGTTGGGATAATGTTTCTGGTGGTAGTTAGATAGACATTCTGAAGTATTTGCAAAGTTGTAATACTATATATTAACTCAATTTGAGTTAAACCATGTTAAACCTAAAATGTTTTTATATGTTAACAAAGATGAATTTTTAAACATAAACTAATATAAAATTAATGTGTGTAAACTTTCAGCAACTATGTCAACACAATTCATAATGGAATTGATTCCAAACGAAGACATTCAAGCTTTGGTAAGTTTGTATTGAATTTATAATGAAAAAGTATTGTTTGTGACTGTACTTTTTTACTAAATTTATATTGAATTCTGCATGCACTTTTTCGTAGGTTCTACCGGATTATTTCCATGCTCATTACTACAACAATAAGAACCATCTATACCTAGTTAATAACATGAGGCTTAAAAGAAAGGTCGACATAAACTACCGAGAAGAGACACATGAATGCGAGTTGTCTGGTTTACGATGGAGACGTTTTATAGATGAAAGCAGATACATAAACATCAGAACTCTGCATTTCATAAAAGAAGGAGCTGATACATTTTATGTGACTGCATATGAAGAAGACGGAGGGGAGAGTGGGGGGTATGCATCTGTACATACAAGGCATCGGATGGTTAGATGCACAGGTCTAGTTGGAGAAGATGAGAACGTTTCTCCGGTAATAATATTTAATACTCCGTATTTAACAAACACTATTGTTCATTCAAGCAACTTGCACATAATAACTTAGCTTAAATTATTTAACAGTGGTTTGATGGAGAATTCATTCAGGGTGATCTACCCCATCATTTCTATTTGACATATGCTGGGTTTGAAGTTCGTGTAAGGTTAAGACGGGCAGTCATACCTGGGTTTCACCATACTTATGGTTATCAGATTTACCGTCATTGGGATGATGTGGTGGCAGTGGCAGGGTTACTTGTTGGCGAGCGTGTAGTCTTGACAAAAACGGGGGAGAATAGGTTAAGCTTGATGAGGTTTGGACATAATGGATTTCAAATGAACCATGAGAACCATTTTCCAACACGCCTAAGAATTCTTCAAGGACATGCTGAAGGTGAAACGGGTGAGTATTTGTTTTGATTTTATTTGTTTTTTAAAAAGGTTAAATGTATATTATAAAAAAGTTCAGCATAGATAAGGAATGAACAATTTCTTTTGGTGATTGGGATATAACAGATGAGAGGCTTCTCCATAGTTGCAGCTGGGAAAATCATGAAGGTCACATGGACGAAGATACTACTTTCTACACAAAATTGTTTCCTTACGTTGTTGACAATGGCAAACTGGTAATAACATTGACATCTATTTGCTGAATACAAATATAAACTTGATACAATAAAATTTATATGAGCAGATGCTTTTTAGTAACAAAGTTAAGAGATATTATATTTTGTTGCAGACAATACCTGCACAGTTTGTTACTGATAATGAATTATTCACATATGATCATGCAATCCTAAGGAGAATGGGTGAAGAGAGACGTGTCATTCTGTACCGGGAAATTCACAAAGAGAATCCCACAAGGACAAACCACATGAACCTGCGAACCAACTGGAGGATACTGGCAGAAGATTGGCAGTTCAGGTTATACAAGATGATTCGATTCAAACTGGTTGGAACTACCATAGATCCTTTAGCCGAAGTGGAGCATGACAACGACGATATCCCCATCTTGGTTCCTATTTTCGATGTTTGTTAAATGAAACTCGTGTGATCGTTTCAGAACCTGGTACTTTTGAACATTTGACACTTTAACTTTTAACTTTTGATAACTGTTTTTGTGATCATGTGCATCAGCATGATACAAACTTTATTGTAATTAGGCATGCTATGATAAGCCATGGAACATATGTAAACGTTTAGTTTAAGTATTTTATGTAACAAATTCTGACAATAACAAATAGGATGATGTGCTATGTATCAGGCCCGGATGTGGGCCTGTGCAGGGTGGTCAACTGCACAGGTTCAGTTTCGTGCCTTAGTTTAGTTGAGTGCCTTGGTTCAGTCAAGTGCATTGCTGAATAAACAAACGCTGAACGAACACATGCAGAACGATTTAATTGAACCCAAATAGCAATTAACAAACACAATACCACAAATGATAACAATTCTAAAAATAAATTTGATTGATGCGTGGGAATCGCAACAGGCTTTACCTCTCGAGGGATCTCGAGAAGCTTACAACCCCCACCAGGCAGTGTACCTGATCGTTGTAGTATAGTATAGTGACAAGTACCGGGGGATTGATCGTTCAGCTTAGGAATAGTGTCGCTAGGATTAGAAAGCCTAAATACTAGTTCTAAAGGTGAGGGATGATTATTTTTGTGTTTTTATATTTTATGGAAAGCAATTAAAATCTCAGGGTTTGAAGGATTTGGGCGGAATTAGTTGCTAGTCAACTAACCCAATACTAATATGCAATCAAAATAAAATACTAAAAATGAAAATAAACTAATTATACTAAGGTTGTGAGCAGTAATTGGAGAAAATGTGTTTACTTAGATTTCACTACTCCCTAGATATCTTTTACACGTTAATTACTTGTTATAATTGCATGGATGACGGATTGTATTCTTTAATACCATTCATGGGGTGGCATACATAACTCCCAAATTCTATGAGCTCTTATCTCCTCCTACACCATGCCCAACACAACTATAGGGATTGTAAACAGTGGCTCATGCATTAAATACAACCAATAAAGACCTAGTACGCCTCGGTTCATGTTTCTTAAGACGTTTAAGCATGTTACCATTTGGAGATCTGCCAGTTTTCTTAAGCCTAACATATAAATCATTCATCCAAGACAAGAATAAACAAGTAATCAACACATAATCAATATCTAGGTTTCATTAGATCTAAGCAAACACAAAAGAGATCTAGCCTAGCATAATGGAATTGAGACAAGAACAAGATATAGACAACCAACACATAGACATATTGATTGAATTAGAAGAACACTTATCTCAATTACAATGCAAGGTATCAAGGGTTTGGAACCCTTGAAAAACCTGTAAAAGTTGCACCAAAATCGTACTTAGGGTTTCTCTAAAACTTCTCTCTTTTTAATGTGTGAAAATTAGAAAACTATATATAGAAAAATAGGTCTGACGGCGTCAAGACAAACAATGTGACGCCATCACCTCGCCGCCAAAACTCTTCTCGGACTGCCTAGATCTACTTCTGACGCCGTCAAGACTTATTCATTTCCAGGCCGTCATGACTCTTTTACTCTTGACGCTCTTCCTACGTGACGCCGTCAAATCTGTTCTGGACCGTCATGGGAATTCATGAAATTTGCTCTTGACGCCGTCAAGGTTTTGCTCTTGACGCCGTCACCTACTGTTCCCAGCTTGGAAAATTAAGACTTTGGCGTTTTCTTCACTTTTATGCTCCAAAAACGTCCGAATTGCTTCCTTTTCCAGATTTCACTCCCAAAGTACCTAAAATCACAAAAGGAACGATTTAGGGCAATATTTGATCAAATAAATTCGAATTCCGGCTTAAATGACCCCCTAAAAACGGACCATTTTTCGCCTCATCATATACCCTTACACTTGAGATTTGCTTGTCCTCAAGCAAATGCGCTTTTATTCTACTCAAAAGACAAGTTAGGGGTCATTTAACACTAATATAAAAGTAATTACAACAAATAATCGTTCCACTAAAGACCAATAGACAAGCACGGAGGTCATACACAAGCACCTCACAAATAGTGTTTAGATACTCACATCTCTCGGGTGTAATAAAGTGTAAATTACAATATGGAAACGGAAGATATCTCTCACTACCTGTCATAGCAAAATAGATTACCATAGGCTTGGGAAAGGATCAAACCTCCACCACATAGCGTAAGCACCTAGGATAAACTATCAAAGAGGTCTTTTAAAGGGTTGTAACGTTAGGTGTAGGGATATGAAATACCCGGTTTTGTTGGATAAAGGAAGTTTTACTGGTGGCGAGTTAACAATCTTAGTTAATTACATGTACAATATGGCGTTGCTAAGCCAAGACTAGACTCGACTTAAGCTAATAAATCAAAAAGAACAAAAACATAAAATAAACATAGAATGAAAATGGGATGGTAGTCCGTATGTTTTTCTTTTTCTTTTTTTTTTTTTTTTTTTTTTTTTCTTTTTCTTTTTCTATTTTTTTTTCTTTTTCTTGATTTTTCGATTTTTTTTTTTTTTTTTTTTTTTTTTTTCACACACTCTTACCCTACCATCCAAAATAATACATCATAGGGAATGGGAATTCCCCTTACACTTGAATCTTTACATACTTTACAATCAACTAAACTAATGACTCGAATTAAAAAAATCAAAACACTTGGAGCACTTTTAAGTTTAACGCACATATGGGGGTAATAAATGATGTTCTTCCCCATTACTCCATAAATAAGTACTTACCCATGAGTCCCAATCGTCCCAAAACAATATGTACAAGGATATGACTCGACTTAGCAACCATGTAATCAATTAGAAAGTTAACTTAGGGTTTAACAAATAACAATAATGCACTAAAAATGAGCGCATACACGGAAGGCTAAGGCGATTTGGTTGTACATTTAAGTGGGGTGTAACAAATTCTTCCTTTAAGTAAAATGCTTAAAGTTAGAAACGAAAGGATAGGCTCGGAGGGGTGTACTAGGGGTTTCGTGTACTAAAAATGAGTACAACGCTAAGGGTGTGGGAAAAATTAGTTGACTTAACTAGCCAAGTAATATGACTTAAATGGTCAAGTAATTATAATACGGGTTTAACACAAGGGTAATCCTAATGCCTCTTATCATGTAGTAAATCCTACCACACGAATGTAGTCTCGGGATGCATCACTAACGCAAGTTCTAGAATCTAAATGCTACCGGTACACTCATAAGCACTAATAGTAAATGCTTTTCCTATCAAATCTAAAGGCGAACCTCACATATTTGGGTGGAAAATTTTTCTGAATATACGGTTATGTGCTAGTCATACAATCTCCTATCCATGAGACGCTTGCTATGGCTAAAGTTTCACTCCTAAATGTTGTAAAAAAATTTAAATTTGGCGCTAAAATTACACTAACAAGTATTTCTCATAGTTTTATTACACATCTACCATCAAACAAAACAAACTCAAGCGAAAGTGCATATGTAAGGTATCATGTTTTTACCCTCCCCTTACATTTAAGATGAACATTGTCCCCAATGTTCAAGTAAAGAATGTAAAAGTGAAAAAGTAAAGAGAATGAAATCAAATACTCCCCTGATTTGCTCGGTATGGATAATAGGATGGCCAGGTTAAATCTTCTTCCAAGAAAATGAACAATCAAAGCTTCCCTTCCAAAATATAAATCATCTTCTTGTCATATACAACCTGTAAAACCTGAGAAAATAGACAAGACAACCTCGCGTAAAATCGGCGACATCCTATATAAGTTTCTAAATCCTAGAAAACAAGATAAGATATAATGCTTGTGGAATGAAGTTTGCAGATCTCCTGGAGATTATAAAACTTAATAATTCACAAAAACCATAAGACTCCGTTAGAAAAACAAAACCGGTAAAATTTCCAGATTTTAACTCCTGACGCCGTCAAGAGTAAATCTCTGACGCCGTCAGAATTGACCTGTAGAAATTCTTATGTTAAGTTTCCTGAAAATTTCTGGAAAAACTTGGTTCTACTTCCTGGAAAATCCTGCAAAACTTCATTATGACTCAATACAAGCATTTGACTCTAACAAATACGAATATACATGTTCATTTAATATTGTGGAGAATCATGATCGGTTTGTTTCTTAAAAACATATTTGGGGTTTCCCCTTACACTTATCTTTTGCAAAAATACTTTTAGGTGGAGTTAAGACTAGGCTAAACAACAAAGTAAAGTATTTCCACTTTTTAGTTTAGAAACATGATCTACCAACAATAAAAATTAAACATGCATACGGAAACAAATAACAATCAAACAAATAAAATCACACAAAACATGGGTTGCCTCCCAAGAAGCGCTTTTCTTTATTTACGAGTCTTGTAGCTAGACTCAAGGTCATGGGTTACTACGTGACTTCATCATCAAACGTCACATCCTCCTCACTAATCATTTCATTGTTATTTTCTTGGTAGTGTTTTACACGTTGTATGTTAACCGTGAATTCCCTACCTTCATCATCAATTAACACTACCGCTCCAAATTTAGAAGAATTCTTTACCGTGAACGGCCCATACCATCTATACTTAAGTTTTCCCGGAAATAATCTCAACCGAGAATTGTATAATAGGACCTTGTCTCCTTCTGAAAATTCTTTGGGTTTCTTAATTCTCTGATCATGCCATCTTTTAGCTCTTTCTTTATATGTGATGGAGGATTCGTAGGCTTCTAGTCTAAGCTCATCAAGCTCGTGTAATTGCAAAAACCTATTATTCCCAGCAGTTGTGTAATCTAAGTTGCATGCCTTAAGCGCCCAATAAGCCTTGTGTTCTAATTCTACCGGTAAGTGACATGCCTTACCATACACCATGCGGAATGGAGTCGTTCCAATAGGTGTTTTGTAAGCAGTTCGGAATGCCCATAAGGCTTCGTCGAGTTTGAATGACCAGTCCTTTCTATTTTGACTAACCGTTTTTTCAAGTATTCTTTTAATAGCTCTATTGGTGTTTTCGACTTGGCCATTGGTCTGTGGATGATAGGCGGTGGAGAATCGATGGGGTACTCCATACCTCTTCATGACCTTTTCCATTTGTGCATTGCAAAAATGTGTCCCCCTATCACTGATGAGAGCTTTCGGAATCCCGAATCTTGCGAAAAGCTTTTTCAGGAAATGAATGACTACTCTTGCATCATTGGTCCTAAGGGCTTGTGCCTCAACCCATTTTGAAACATAGTCAATGGCGACTAAGATGTACTCGTTTCCCCCTGAGGATGGAAAGGGTCCCATGAAGTCAATCCCCCAAACATCGAATACCTCACAAACTTGTATAAAGTTCTGAGGTGCTTCATCCCTATGTGATATATTTCCGGCTCGTTGACATGCATCGCATGCCTGCACCATTTCTTTTACATCACGGAAAATTGTGGGCCAATAGAATCCCGCATCGAGAATCTTTCGGGCGGTAACGTTTATCCCATGATGCCCGCCAGAGGGACCAGAGTGACATTCCCTCATAATCTTTACTGCCTCATTTTCCGAAACACAACGCCTTGTAATGTGGTCAGGACACCTTCGGAATAAAAAGGGTTCATCCCAGAAGTAGTATTTTAGCTGAGAAAAGAACCTCTTCCTCTCGTACTTAGTCAGGTGTTCAGGAACAAGTCTACATCTACTTACGAAGTAATTAGCAAAGTCGGCGTACCATGGCTCCGAATCAATCATTGACATCAGTTGTTCGTCAGGAAACGAATCCCTAATCTCACTTCTATCGTGCTTATCCAAGGGGTTTTCAAGACGAGATAGATGATCTGCGGCTAGATTCTCTGCCCCCCTCTTATCGCGAATCTCAACATCGAATTCTTGTAACAACAAGATCCACCGAATTAGTCGTGGCTTGGCATCCTGCTTCGCAAACAGATATCGAAGAGCTGAGTGATCAGTGAAGACAACTGTCTTTGAAAGGACAAGATATTGTCGGAATTTGTCGAATGCAAACACTACGGCTAATAATTCTTTTTCGGTGATGGAGTAGTTCTCTTGAGCGGGATTCATGGTTTTGCTAGCGTAGTAAATAGGTTGGAAAAGTTTGTCACGTCGTTGACCTAATACAGCCCCGACAGCGAAGTCGCTAGCGTCACACATGATTTCAAATGGTAACTCCCAGTTGGGTGTGATCATGATTGGAGCTTGAGTGAGTTCCCTTTTTAAGAGATCGAAAGCATCTTTGCATTCTTGGGAAAAATCGAACGGAGCATCCTTCACAAGCAATTGAGTCATTGGCCGGGCAATTTTGGAGAAGTCTTTGATGAATCTCCGATAAAATCCGGCGTGCCCCAAAAAGCTGTGTATTGCCTTAACAGTCATGGGGTATGGTAACTTAGATATAGCTTCAACTTTAGCTTGGTCCACCTCTATTCCGTTCCCTGAGATCTTATGCCCTAACACAATCCTTTCCTTTACCATGAAATGACACTTTTCCCAGTTTAACACCAAGTTGGTTTCCTCACAACGTTTAAGCATCTTTTCTAAATTAGCAAGACAGCGGTCGAAGGAGTTTCCGAAGACTGAAAAGTCATCCATGAACACTTCCATGCTGTCTTCCATGAGTTCGTGAAAGATTGCGGTCATGCAACGTTGGAAAGTGGCGGGGGCATTACATAGCCCAAAAGGCATCCTTTTGTAGGCAAATGTTCCATAGGGGCAAGTAAACGTGGTCTTTTCTTGGTCCTCGGGTGCTATGGGGATTTGAAAATATCTATAGAATCCATCCAAGAAGCAATAGTACTCGTGTCCAGATAATCTCTCTAACATTTGATCAATGAATGGTAAGGGAAAATGATCTTTCCTCGTGGCATCATTGAGCTTTCGATAGTCGATGCATACCCGCCATCCAGTGACAGTTCTCTGGGGCACCATCTCACCCTTGTCATTCTTTACTACAGTCATTCCACCCTTTTTAGGTACAACCTGCACAGGACTGACCCATGGGCTATCCGAGATCAGGTAAATCAGTCCTGCATCCAAAAGTTTGATAACTTCTTTCTTTACTACTTCCTTAATGTTAGGGTTCACTCGCCTCTGGGGTTGCACAGTAGGTTTATAATCTTCCTCCATAAGAATCTTATGTGTGCAAAAAGTTGAGTCAATCCCCTTAATGTCGGCCACACTCCATGCGAGTACCCCCTTGTATTTTTTTAGGACCTCTAAGAGTTTAACTTTTTGTTCTTGTTCCAAGGAAGAGTTTATGATTACCGGGAGTTGGTCCTCCCCCTGAAGGAAGGCATACTCCAAATGGTTAGGAAGCTCTTTAAGATCAACGTTAGGAGGTTCGATAATAGAGGGTTTGAGCTTGTTTTCGGGCTTTCGGAGCTCGAGATGCTCCGTTCCCTCTTGTCTGGGGTAGAAGGAGACTGCATTAACATCCTCCGTCTTTTCCACCTCTAGCAAAGGCAGAAAACTCTCGTCCCGTAGCCAGCCTTCATCGATTTGTTCATCGACGCAACTATCAATGACATCTGTGAGTTCATCTACTTCCCCGATAAAGTAGAGCCGGTTGGCTGCTTCGAGGGAGAGGTCCATAGAATCCTTAATGTCGAAGGTTGTGCTATCGTCTCCCACTCGTAAGGTCAATTTGCCATCGTAGACATCGAT
The DNA here is from genome assembly GCA_030686995.1 of Artemisia argyi. Taxonomy (NCBI): domain Eukaryota; kingdom Viridiplantae; phylum Streptophyta; class Magnoliopsida; order Asterales; family Asteraceae; genus Artemisia; species Artemisia argyi. Next base: position 155,852,453 of record CM060684.1, read on the forward strand.
GACTGCACGAGCGGTAGCAAGAAATGGTCTACCTAAGATGATAGGTACCAAGTCATCCTCCTCCATATCCAGGATTACGAAGTCGACCGGGAATTTGAATTTCCCAACTTTGACTAGCACATTCTCGCATATCCCTATGGGGTACTTGACTGATCTATCGGCTAGTTGGATGTTCATACGGGTAGACTTCAATCCAGAATATCCTAGTTTACGGAACATAGAGTGAGGCATGAGATTGATACTCGTTCCCAAATCGGCAAGATCATTCTTGATTGATAGAGGTCCTATGGAGCAAGGCAAGGTGAAGCTGCCCGGATCGTCCACCTTCTTTGGTAGCCCTCGATGGGTTACCACTGAGCATTCTTCCCCCAGGGTCACAAGACCCTCGAGTTTCTTCCTGTTAGCGAGCAGCTTTTTGAAGTATGTGCTATACTTTGGCATGTGATAGCAAGCATCAAGGAGAGGTATGGTGACAACTGAGTCTTTTAGGTATGACAAGAACCTCTTGTTATCATTCTCAGTTTTCTGGTTCCTTAACCGGGATGGGAATGGAATTCTCACAGGTGGGTTAGGAGGGGCCGATGGGGAAGGGGTCGTCATGGGCGGTTGGTCTGGGGTGCTAATGCCGACATCCTCCTCCTCCTCCCCAGGTTTGTCTGGATCGAGGGTGATGGGGGACGAGTTTGGGTAAGGAGGGTCTTTGGTTGTCGTTCCAGCTCGTGTGGTTATCGCGAGCGTGGGGTCTTTTTTTCTTACTAATGGTGTTTGAAGATTATCTAGGGCTGAGTTAAGCTTGTTGAAAAATTCTCCAATACCCTCCTGCTGCTCGTCGAAAAGCTCATTAAGGCCTTTCATTTGCAAGTCTTTTTCTTGAGTGAAGTGACCAAGTTCATCTTCGAAATTGCTCCTGATTTTGAATTCAGGGCCTTCCTCCCCTTCTCTTCTCTTTACCAGATTTCCCCAAAGGGTGTAATCGTCATTTTGGTAAAAAGGCAAAAGGGAGGGATCAGCATAAATGTCCCCTCCTGACAAGCACGCATGTTCAGTTGTGGCTGCTCCTCCGCATTCTTCTATCTCATGCGGGCCTCCACAGTAATCGCAGATCAAGTAAGGATTCGATAGCTGTTTAGGTAATTGCGATCCAGCTAGGTATTCCACTCTTTTGTGAATTTTGCTCAACCGATCCGAGGTGATCTCAGAAATGCTGATAGTCGACTCAGGTTCATCCCAAGTGTCATCCTGGTCTTGAGCATATTCTTCAATCCTATCCCATCCTTCCTCGGCACTAAGATTGGCCAATCTTCCTTTCCTAGATTGGTTAATTCCGTTTCGGTCATTAGAGGAGATATTTTCATAGAAGATTTGGACCAAGAGCCAAAGCTCAATGCCATGATGGGGAACTTGTCTTATTGAATCTTTGAATCTAGTCCACGATTTATAGAAGGGTTCGTCCTTCTCCTTCCGGAAACGGAGGATCCTATCTCTAAGTGCTGAGGTTTTTCCAGGTGGAAAGAACTTCTCATAGAACTTGGATATGAGTTGCTCCCATGTGAAGATAGATTCAGAAGGGAGTTTGTCATACCATTCTTGGGCTTTTTCATATAAGGTGAAAGGAAAGAATCGCAATCGGGATGTGTCTCTAGTAGCCCCATCCGTATGGAGGGTGTCTACTATTTTTAGGAAGTCCTTGATGTGTTGGATTGGATTTTCCTCATCTAGTCCGCTGAATTTACACACACTTTTGACAAGCCAAACATCGGGTGCATGCAGGACCTCACTGGTGTGTTTGTTCGGGTAGACAATGGCATTTGAAAAGCCACGAGGAGTTGGGGAAGAGTAGTCCTTGAGACGCTTAGGAGGAGGTTTTATAGGGGTACTCATCTCGTTGTGGGAGCTAGGGGTTGTGATGTGATTTTCTGAATTTTTCTCAGAAAGAGGTGCATCAAAGTCGATAGCAATGCTGGATGGTTCGGGAGTTGAGTGAGTTCGTCTTAACCTACACATTTCTCTTTCGGGTTCTGCATAAGGCAAGACAAGGTCTCTAGTGGGACTACGACTCCTAGTGATCCTAAGGTTGGAGAATTCGTTGGTTGCCATGATGGCGGACGGTGAAGAGTCACGAACAAAAGCACAAAGAAATAAGATAGACTAAAGAAAACCTAAAAATAAAAAATAAAAATCTTACTAGAAAGGAATCTAGCAAGTAGACCTAATAAAAAGAAATCCTAACCTAGACAATAACTATTCCCCGGCAGCGGCGCCAAAAACTTGATGCGTGGGAATCGCAACAGGCTTTACCTCTCGAGGGATCTCGAGAAGCTTACAACCCTCACCAGGCCGTGTACCTGATCGTTGTAGTATAGTATAGTGACAAGTACCGGGGGATTGATCGTTCAGCTTAGGAATAGTGTCGCTAGGATTAGAAAGCCTAAATACTAGTTCTAAAGGTGAGGGATGATTATTTTTGTGTTTTTATATTTTATGGAAAGCAATTAAAATCTCAGGGTTTGAAGGATTTGGGCGGAATTAGTTGCTAGTCAACTAACCCAATACTAATATGCAATCAAAATAAAATACTAAAAATGAAAATAAACTAATTATACTAAGGTTGTGAGCAGTAATTGGAGAAAATGTGTTTACTTAGATTTCACTACTCCCTAGATATCTTTTACACGTTAATTACTTGTTATAATTGCATGGATGACGGATTGTATTCCTTAATACCATTCATGGGGTGGCATACATAACTCCCCAATTCTATGAGCTCTTATCTCCTCCTACACCATGCCCAGCACAACTATAGGGATTGTAAACAGTGGCTCATGCATTAAATACAACCAATAAAGACCTAGTACGCCTCGGTTCATGTTTCTTAAGACGTTCAAGCATGTTACCATTTGGAGATCTGCCAGTTTTCTTAAGCCTAACATATAAATCATTCATCCAAGACAAGAATAAACAAGTAATCAACACATAATTAATATCTAGGTTTCATTAGATCTAAGCAAACACAAAAGAGATCTAGCCTAGCATAATGGAATTGAGACAAGAACAAGATATAGACAACCAACACATAGACATATTGATTGAATTAGAAGAACACTTATCTCAATTACAATGCAAGGTATCAAGGGTTTGGAACCCTTGAAAAACCTGTAAAAGTTGCACCAAAATCGTACTTAGGGTTTCTCCAAAACTTCTCTCTTTTTAATGTGTGAAAATTAGAAAACTATATATAGAAAAATAGGTCTGACGGCGTCAAGACAAACAATGTGACGCCGTCACCTCGCCGCCAAAACTCTTCTCGGACTGCCTAGATCTACTTCTGACGCCGTCAAGACTTATTCATTTCCAGGCCGTCATGACTCTTTTACTCTTGACGCTCTTCCTACGTGACGCCGTCAAATCTGTTCTGGACCGTCATGGGAATTCATGAAATTTGCTCTTGACGCCGTCAAGGTTTTGCTCTTGACGCCGCCACCTACTGTTCCCAGCTTGGAAAATTAAGACTTTGGCGTTTTCTTCACTTTTATGCTCCAAAAACGTCCGAATTGCTTCCTTTTCCAGATTTCACTCCCAAAGTACCTAAAATCACAAAAGGAACGATTTAGGGCAATATTTGATCAAATAAATTCGAATTCCGGCTTAAATGACCCCCTAAAAACGGACCATTTTTTGCCTCATCATTGATCAAACACAAATATAAAATACATGATTGATAGAAAAACACATATGGAATATAACAATTACAAGATCATATGAGATTGATAATTCAACAACACCTATTAACTTCTATTATGCAACTCAAAAGAAATTTAATGATAAACTCTTAAGAATCTCTTCAAATGCATAGGTTCTATTCTAACTACGATTAACATCTTGCAACAATCGAAGATTTGAAAATTATACCTAATAACTCTGCGATTTGAATAACAGAATTTGTTGTTGAATTATGATTTGAAGAACAGAATTCGTTTTATATCACTACGATATTTTGATTAACTTTTCTCAGAATTCTTTATTCAATTTAATATTTTTTTAGGGTTTATGTGTGTTTAGGGATTTGAATTGAATCTAAGATAGAGAAAATTAATAATTTTTTATTTGATTGTGGATACCCGACCCATTAAACAAAAACAAAAACCCAACAGACTTAATATATATATATATATATATATATATATATATATATATATATATATATATATATATATATATATATATATATATATATATATATATTTTAATATACTGTGATATTAAAATGTTAGAGTATTTTTCATTTTATTTTTAAATGTTATGTGATAGTAAAGTTAATATTATTTTTTATACTCTTTGCGTTTTGTGTGAAATGGTATGTACTGGTCAACATTTTTTTTTTGATAGAACCGGTCAACGTCTTTTTGTCTTGCTTATAAAAGGGCATTTCTCCCCCCTTTTCATTCAAACGCAAACCCTAATATCTGTAATTCAAACTCTACCTTTCTAATTGTTCCACTCTATTTCAATCTCCATCTATAATTCGTTGCTTCTATCATGGCTTCACGACCAAGAACCTCTGCTTATGCACTTGCGCGCACCCCTAACTTCCAAAAGTTAAAGTTTGCTGCTGGTTCTAACGAAATTGAGGATTGCTTGCATATAGCATTTGCCCAGGATGATCCCGAGAATGATCAGTTGTTAATGGTGCTTGGTGAGCAGCGAGATCAATTAGTTGTAAAGGTTAAGTGGTTAGAGAACTTGGTGGAAGAAGGGGAGGGTTTCTTGCCGTTGCACGAGCACAATGACATTGGTTTGGACCGACTGAAAGAGACTTTGCAGAGAGAGAGGAAGGTGCTTGCTGGGTTGATCAATGCTATTGATCTTGCGCGTGAAGGAAGAGAAGAAAAGAAGTTCAATCTTTACTATTTCGAGTGATGGGCTGGCCACTTGATGTGGTATATATTGGTTATCTTTTCTTTTTTTATTAGAAGTATGTATGTTGGTTAGGAATGCCTTTGGAAATTTCATTTTATGTATGTATTAGTTATCATGGAACTTTTTTTTTGGGAATGATAACTGGAATGTAAAAACTTTGATGGTTGGTAATATAATTTGAAGTTTATGTTTATTAGTATATTCTTTTTGTTATGGTAAATGATCGTAGCTTTTTTTTCTGATATGTATCAATGTTTATATTGTTCTAATTTTTGGTATAATAAACATATGATCGATAAGAGAGCTAATAGTTGCACTAAAAAGCAAAGGCAGTCGTTAATCAGTGCTAAACCTATTGTTGTAGATGCAATGTACATAATACAGGTCAATGTGATGATTTGATAATAGAGTTTTGCTTTGATAATAGAGTTTTGCCATGGGTAGTAGAGTTTGAAATGATGTTTTATACTTAGATTCCTGCATCCTCTGTTGTTTTTTAGTCTGTTTTAGTTTCATTAGGTTTATGAAGCGGCTTTGGTTACCGGCCACTGAGTTTTAAGAGTTTGGTCTGTGTGTTTTTTACTTCTTCTGAAAGTAACCATGGTAAGTATGTATTTGCTTTTGATTTGTGTTTTATGGTAAAGTTTGAATCTAATTGTCTGTTTTGTTTCTATGATTTTAGTGTTTTTGAATGGTGGGTGAGGCTGTGGCAGGCGACGAAGGTGAAATTCCCGTTGGTGTTACAAATTAGGTTGTCCAAACAACTTTTTAATTTTGAAGTATGTGTTATGTTTTATTTCCGTCAGGTTAAATGATAATTAGATATTTATTTTATGATAACAACTTTTGAGATATTCATTTCTTAATAAGTTTTGTTAGAATAATCAATGGTGAAATGTTTTAAGTTATGTGACTGATTTTGTATGTAAGAATATCATTTCATATAGGTCACTTGAAAAGAAATACAAATATATGAGTTGTAAAGTACACAGAAATACAAAATACATGAGTTTTTTTATTTGTTTGTTGAGATACCTAATCTTTTTGTCCTGCTTTGTATTCACATGAAAAGAATGCATACACCATGAGTCATTATCCGATCTGTACATTTCTAATTTAAGGAAAATACATGTATCGATATTTGTTTTGATCTGTTTTAGATTTCATTGATGCTTAGTGTTCAGTATTAAGACTTCTACAGTAGTATATGCTTGTAATAAAGTTTATTGAGTATAGAGTGGCAGCGATAAGTATTGAGTAACGATAGTCTTAGTCTCTTAGAGACATGTTTTGCTAATGAGGTTGGTGCTCACTATTGTTATGTAAAAAGTATGTTCATCTATAAATGTTTTAGATTAGAAAAGTTAGTATTTAGTGGTAGTAATAAAGATGTTTGCTTGACAATGAGAATCGTACTCACTCTCTATCATATAGTTGTTAAACAACCCGGTTTAAGAACTATGATGTTATATCTTAAAACTTATTCTTCATTCTTAGCATTGATCAATATAGATGGGAGGTATCTGACATATAGTGTGCAGACGAATACAATGGGTTTTTTGCTAAAAGTAGTTTAACTGCAAAATGTTTTCTATGAGTCCTGATAATAGGTATCAATATTCATAATGAACAACGCTTATGTTACATACCACAATATTTGAGAGAAACAAACACAAAGATAATGTATTCTCATTTTACACCCAGTTAAAAGTTTACTGAACTTCTAGACAGGAATGAAACTTCAAAGATATTGGTGCATAGTGGATCAATATACCCTATAAATATGTATTGCCATTAACATTGAACCACAAAAATTAAACTATTTCCTCTCCTCATCATTCATAAACAACATACGTGTAGTTATCGGAAGAACATTTAACTATTCTGGCAATCCGGCTTTGCTGATTGATTGGTATGTCAGAGTTGGAAAAATCCAGTTATCTATCAAGTATCTGACATGCCGTTCAACTACAAAAGCATGCTTGCATCTGAATATATTATCTCGAATAACCATGTCATCTCCTCTGGTGGTTCACTGGTACTTAAGTTCTGACGTCGCAAATACTTCAATGGTAAGGTACATCTGAAAAAACGATAGTGCTAATCTATTTAGTTATTATTATAGTTGCATTCAGGAACTTGTTTTTTGATTGCACGGTTTTGTTAAAAGGTGGGAGCCTCCAATACAGGTGTAGTATGTGCGAATGTAGCTCTTGATATGCCAGCTACAATGGACTGAACGTCATAAGAAATTTCGTTTTTGTTTAATTTTTTTTAAAGAGTTATCATATACCTGTAGTCATTTCATCATGTCTTATCAGTTTGTTTTATGTTTTAGTTTATGGCCAACATGATGTTGTGTTATGTGAGTTTTTAGGCTGCTTAATCTAAAATAGGTTTGTTACCTCATATACAAGGGAAAACAAGAGAGGACATGGAAAATTGGAAAGTTGTTTTCTCTTAGACAAAAGGTGAGCACTATATACCATGCCTTTTGTCTCTTTTTTACATAGTCAACTTCAATTATTTTTTGAAATGTTTAATGAACCAACTTCTTTTTAATTTTTATTGTTATTTATTTGATAGAACATTTGTCTGATTTCTATTTGTAGAGTGGAATGTGGGTTAAGCAAGTTGTTTTTAAGTATTGTTATTATGAAACGTGTCTTAGTGAAAACTAGACAGAAGGCAATGGAAAACTTAAAACATTGGTCTGGTAAAAGCCCCTATTGTCAATATAGATAGCATATGTTGTAGTTGACATAAGTTTTTAAACACAGGTTTCATACCACTGGGTGTTTTGTTTTAATAGTTTTTAAACACAGGTTTCATACCACTGGGTGTTTTGTTTTAAACACAGGTTTCATACCACTGAGTAGCAGCTCCCTCTCAACAACACGAGATCGGATTTCCTGTGCCTTCTTAGTCAGCTCTAGCTCATCTATCCTCAATATGGTTACCTGCCTTTTTGAATTTTTCATTCAGTAAGGATAAGGTACAATTTTGACTCAGAAAATAATTGGTTTACATTTCCATAGGTATTACTTTTCCATGTATTAGACAAAGAATTTAACATTTATTCACCATTGGCTTCGAATTACAGCGTTGTTGGACATGCACAACATGAGACAGATTTTACCGTTGGTGTCACCAATAGCTTTTGCTGCGAAGAATTACTAAAGTATAGAGTAAAATTACTGGAAAAAGAATCACACCAGAAATGCCAAAAACAAAAATCGTACATAGCTAAACTTTTTCAGTTATTTTTCAAGATTTTGTAATAGTTCAAACCGAGGAGTATCGCAAGTTTTCAATTTAATTGGTTCATGTTTGTATTAAAATATTCAATAAACTTATAATGTTTGTATGTTAGTGCACTGTATCTTGAATGATTCTCTATCAGACCAAGTATGTATAAAAACAAAAAATTATATGCCCGAAGGGACATTTTGCAAATACATTTGATCGAAAGTATTTTAACTTAGTTCTACTACCATCAAAAGTACCAGCCAACAAACAAATACTAGATTGAATCGGAAACATTTCATCAAAAGAAGGTACACGCTACAAGCTAACAGCAACACTCAACAATGATTAGGATTGCAAAATCTGATTAGTTTAATAACATTCTTCTAGCCTCTTTTTTTTTTCTTTTTTCTTATTATTATTATTATTATTATTATTATTATTATTATTATTAAAAAAAAACTAGATAAAAATATGTTATATGAAACTTTAAAATTAAGTAAAAGTAAGTTTTTTTTTTTTTTTTTTTTTTTTTTTTTTTTTTTTTTTTTTTTCTCATAAGATAGAAGCCCAATTGTTATTAGACCAAAAAGTTATTAGCCTTTTTGACTATTTAAAAAAGTAACTTTTTATATGTGATAAGAGCCCACTTGTTATTAAACCCAAAAATTAGCCCAATATCGTTGTGACTAATATATTGAAAAATATTGTGATCGTTTCATATACCAAACACACAGTATCACAAATCATAAACTTCAATTAAAAATCAAATTAGATACAATGAGTCATCCGGTGGATTCTCTTAATTCTTCAGATAACAAAGGAACCAAAAAACGTAATGCGCGAATTATATAGTTTTTTTTCATCTTATTTGTTAACTTCTCATATTATTTTCTAACACTTTTTTAATTATTATTTTTTTCAGTTAGAATCTTTTTTTCAGAATCTACTAAAAGTAAAGCTCAAGGTTAGTTTTTAGTTAATATATCTTTTAGCTTATTATTTTTTAATTTTTATTTTAGAATATACAAGTAGATGTTATGTTTTTTCTGCTTACGCTTATTATCTATTTGAATGCATGTTAAGTGTTTGATAAAATGTTTTGATCATATTTCAAGCAAATAACTCGCAATGAGTTCTTTATTTGATAAGAAATTGATATTATATTATTTTTCAATTTTTTTTAATTTGAATATTTTGAACTCCGATATTAATTATATTTTAATGTTTTTTAAGTGATAGTTAGTTAATCATTCTTATAGTAACTTGATAAATGTTTAGATGATTTAATTATTTTATAATTTTATTATATTTGACTCTTATATAAACTATTTTAGTTGATTAAATTTTATTTTTATTATTATTATTATTATTATTATTATTATTATTATTATTATTATTATTATTATTATTATTATTATTATTATTATTATTTTATTATTATTATTATTATTATTATTATTATTATTATTATTTATTTTTTTATTTATTTACTTTTGTAGATGATACAGTGATAAATCAAGTAAACGCAGACGTATACAACTTTGAAAATTCAGAACAGCCTGAAGTTTCAAAAAGGATTATGTTATCTTATAAAAATAGAGCAACAACAGGTATTTTTTTAATTATAAGCTATTGTAAATAATTTATATCCCTAAAACTGATGTATTGTGATAAAACTGTAAAAATATAAAGTCAGCTTTTTACTTTTTAAATCAACTATTGTTACTATTTAATCTTATTCTTATATGGTATTATGGAAGGGGAAGGTAATTCAGATGGAAGGAACTATCTTCAAATGGTACAATCTGAAAAACCTAAGAAACGTAAAAGTTTTATAGATCGTCTAAATGAAGGTAATCATTGATATATTTTTTTAAATCATTATATCATTACTTTTATATTCTTAATAAATTGTTACTTATTTTTTTATTAGGTGAAGAAGAATATTTATTAAAGCAGGATAGACGAAAAAAGTCAAAGGTTAACTATTCTGAGATAGATGATGCTGTTGAAGGTATGGTAATGATTTTATGTGTATTATATATTGCATTTTTTGATATCATATATTAGATTTCCGTAATCTAAAATTTAAACTACTGTAAACTACAATTACATTATAATTAAGTAATCTACAATTACTTAGTTTTTTTTACTTATTATTTTTTATTTTTAATTTCTTATACAGAAGAACGTGATGAAGAAGACGAGTTTATTTTGTCTAGTGATGATGAAGATTCTGAAAATACTCATTTGGATACAGAAAAGGAAGTGAATGTTGTCAAAAAAAAGATATCATCGAAAAAGAGTATATTTTAATAAGTTATTTTTACATTGCATATATATTTATAATTAGATTTTATTTTTTAAAGTTTTTTTTTATTATCTATTGAATAAAAATAACTTTTAATTAGCATTGTTCTGATTTAGTTTCTTATTTTACTTTTATATGTACACAACTAGACACACCCCACATCCTCAACATTATTTAGTTTCTTTTAAACCCCAATATCTATGTACATCGTATTTTTTTTCAAGCACTTGTGTAATAACTAGCTCAAATTTGAGATTTTAACATTTAATAGGATTGTAGTTTGACTCAAATTTCTTCCGATTTAATGAGCTTATTCTCAAAGTAGGCAAAAAAATTATTTTTGAAAACATAATAATTAACTGGTGTTTTATAACCATCACTTTTAGCTACTTATATCTTCAGTGATTATTATAGATTTGTTTTTAGTTTGCACATTCCAAAAATACACATATTTTAAAGTTATTTATTTTCATAACTAAGAAACTTTGAACTCTGCATTATTAATCTCATGCTTTTGACTATCTTGTAGCTGCAAAGAACAACATACCTTATTTTCAAAATCAGATAATTATTAAATAACACAAAATTTTTCAGGAGAATTAAGTACAACAGCTCTGGATAACAATGTCTATGTTAGGAATGATGTTGTTCGTAAACAAAGGAAAACACTGACAAAGAAGGGTAAAGTTTACCTAGAAACTGAAGAATGTCTAGATTCAACAGATCTGAGGATAAGAAGTGCTCCTGTTAGCTTGTACGAAGCGGTGAAGCATATAGTATCAGTTCCTTGTCTTAGAGAATATGTACGAGAATTGGGATTTGAGAAGATTTTGAATCTAAATATTTCTCTTATACCGTCAAATCTTGCGTATAAAATCCTAGAGTGCTACAATGTTGAAGAACAGTCACTGGTTTTTAAAGGACACGAGATTAAGATAACAAGGGATTTAGTGCATGATATTCTAGGTTTTCCAAAAGGAGATTTACGAATTAATTTTGCAAAAAGGACATCTTACAAGAAAATGAAATTGGATCTTCAAAGTTTTTGGAAACAATACTATGATGCAGATGGAAAACTTATCGTGAAAACTAAAGATAGGTCTTTTTCCACAAATCTGAAGGACTTCATTGTTGCAACTAATGAAGTAAATGATGTTTTCAAGTTAAATTTCATTATTTTATTGGTCAGCACAATGATATAAGCATGCAAGGGAGGAGAATCAAATATGAAATTTTTACCATCTCTTGCTCAGCATTATGATAACATTAATAGAGTTGATTGGTGTGGTTTAGTGGTCTATTCTCTAGCTCTCAACAAACATGATGTAAAGAAAAATTCTCGAAACGACCAGTATTGTGGTCCTATAACTTTTCTGACGGTATGTTTCTATTTTTAAACATTTTGTAGTTCAATAAATTTTATACTTATTTTGATTACAATTAAATCTTTTTTCCACAGTTGCTGTATATTAGATGGCTCTTCCGAAGAAGCAAATCAAAAGAAGATGTCCTGCTATATTGCTCAACAGAGTTGTTGAGAAAAGTGGACTCTGAACATTTACGTCTAAAAAATTTTGCTGAGTTTTTTTTTTTGATGATCAGTTCTTCTTCAAAACCAAAAATAATGAGGAAGTAGATGAAGCGATACTTGAATCTCCTGAACCTTTACTAATACAGAACACAACAGTTTCAGAAGATGAGTGCCAATATTTGAATTCTGGAGTGAATCAAATGTGTGAAAGTTCAAGAGTTAATGAATCAAATGATGTTGATAATTCATTATTATCTGAAAAAAATCATTTCTCTCCTGCTGATAACAATTTGGTTGATCATCTTCCAATTGATTATTCAATTAATGTTGATGACAACAATTTGGTTGATGATCATATTGATGAGGTATTTAATTTTTTATGTTTAGTATAATATTTAAATTTTAATAGTTGTTACTAAAACTAATTTATGTTTTTATTACCAGGCTGACGAAACTCAGAATGAGTATTTTTCAAATAATGATCAAACCAACAATTGGATGTCTGTTTCTACAAAAGAGGTATTAAATGAATTATAAACATCTATTATATTTTTACAAGTTAATAATTGATTTTTGAAATAATATATTTTTTTATTTTTTATTTTCAGTATGATGAGCCTGAATTATCTGAAGAGAACGAGTTGGCTGATGTTCCTGTGCAAGAGGTTTTAATTTATTCAAGTTTATATATTAATATTTCTATCATTTTTTTTATTTAATTTATATATATATATATATATATATATATATATTTTAAATTACTGGTTTGTGTTTTTTAATCTAGGATGAAATTTCAAAAGAAAATCAAGTTAGTGTGGTTGAATATTCGTTGTTTACAAGTAATGATAAAGTTGATCAGCTTCAGGTTAACAACTTTGAATATTCAAAGGATAAACAACCTGAATCACCTAATGTTAAGGTAAACGTCTTTAGTAATTAAAATAATTAATAAACCAAGTTGTAGTAATTAACAAATGAATAACTATTTTTTATTATCTCATTAAATTTTGCAGGAAGTAATTTCTGATTTGAAAAGATGCATACATAACTTCTCATCCTATGATGATATTCTTTCGAAAGACGAAGAAGTTGTTGCATTTAAAAAACAGCTTTTATCACTTTTGATTGGGAAGGACAAAAGTGATTGTGTAGTTTCAGATGATCCTGTTTCTGATACGTGTGGTGTAGATACTTCTGAGATAGTTGTTAATGAAGAAGCTCACAAGCCAGAAAATTATGTTTGCCAAGACAATGACGTGATGAAAGTTGTATCTAATGTATTGGAGGATATTGTTCAAGATTCTTTAATGTCTATTCAAAATGATGTAGCTTCTCCAAATACAGGGTGCTTTCGAGAAATTGATGTGTCAGCAAAAGGATTTAATGAGCATGAAAACATTGACACTGACATACCGTATGTACAACCAAGTGATGATTCAGCGAATTCATTTCATTTGGAAGGATCTGATATGAAGATGGATCTTGATACAAAGATTGATGATGATGTTACAGAACTTGTTATCCCGTGTCAACGTGATTCTTCTCTTTCAAATGTTGGATCTTGCAGTATTCGATTATCTGAGGATGACAATTCGAACTTTAATAATGCTGAATTGACTGCAGAAGGTAATGTTGCAATGCATGATGAATTGACTACAGGTTCTGAAAAGGATGACTGTATTGAAATTCAAGAAAGTGTTTTGTCTGAAAAAGAAGTTATTGAGAATGAAAACAACAACACAGAAAATGTAGTTGTAGACGAAGCATGTGCCAGTGAAACCAAAATGGAAGTTTCTAAAACTCAAGACTTTACTGCCTTTAGCGAGTCCTGTACTAGTGTTTCCGAAGAGAAAGTTATTGACGCTAAAGTTAGTTCAGTTGCTACTCAAGATATTATAGAACAAGTAGGCAATGAACTCACAAAGGAAGTTTTAGATGAAGCAGCTGCTTCATTTTCAAAAACTCAAGTTGTTACTGCATTATGCGAGTCTGATGCTAGCACAGATGGTGTTATTTTAAGTAAGCAAGCGGAAAAGGTTGATAAAGTCTGTGAAGCAAATGAGAACAAAGGTAAAGAAACTGAATGCAATGGTAATTCAGCAAATTTATTTCATTTACAAGGTTCTGAACATCATAACAAAGAGAATCCCTTTGATGTTATTGCAGAACTTGTTAGCGCGTTTCAAGATGATGCTGCTCCTTCAAATGTTCAATTTTGCCATATGCACTTATCTGAAGATGACAATTCAAAAGGTAATGTTGAAATGCATGACGAATTGACTACAGGTTCAGAATTGTCTGCAAAAGGTAATGAGGTCCGTGCAACGTCAGACATACTTCCGGAAACAAATGTCAATTTGCAATTAAGTAGTAATGGAAAAACTTTGATGACAATTCCAAAGAAACATCATGATAACAAAGGTGTCACTGAAGAGCATTATATGGTCACAGATGATGTAGCGGCAATTCATCAAGAAGATTTTGTTGTTCCTATTACATCCCAAGATGTAGCATCATCTCATGTAGGTTTCTTTAATTTTAGAAAACTAAAGTTTTATCAATTTTTAAATTATCTTTGTGCCAAATTTAGCATCTGACTTTATTTACTGTTTTAGGTTTCTCAAACTCAAGAGAGTTCAGTTGCAAATGAATCATTTTCGAAAACTCAAGATGTTAATGTATTAATCATCTCTGATAATGGCTCAGTAGATGGTTCTGTAAGTACTCAAGTGGAGATGGTTGTTGAAAGAAATGATAGTTTTAAGGAACAAGTAGGCGATGAACTCACAGATGGTGGTACTGTAAGTACGCAAGCAGAAAAAGTTGTAAAACTCAATGAAGCAAACGAGTACAAAGGTAAAGCAACTGAATACACTGGTGATTCAGCAAATTCATTTGATTTCGAAGGATCTGAAACAAAGATGGATGATAATATGAATAATGAGGATCATAACAAAGAGAATCGCTTGGAACAAAATGATAGTTATGTGGCATCCGAATTATTTTTGAAAACTCAAGATCTTAATGAACAAGTAGGTGATGAACTTACAAACGAAGTTGTAGATGAAGCAAACGAGAACAAAGATATAGCAACTGAATGCAGTGGTTCAGAAAATGCTGATTTGGATACTACAGACAATTTGATTCCCAAAAACAATATTTCTGCTGAAAATAAGGTTTTAAATGTTTTATTTGTTTTTTCATTTTTGTAACTTTCTACTGTATTTATTATTGGTATAATATTTTTTTGCTCATTTATCTGTGATTTATGCATTTGCAGTTTAAGCAAATAGATTCTACATTGAATGACGCAGAAATTCTTCAAATTGTTGAATCTAAACCCTCTCAAGATATACCTGTTGAAGAAAATGTAGTCAAAATTATTCTGCAGGTTTGTAATACAAAAATCGTTGAATGTATTGTTCTATGTTTGTTTCTTTTTATGTTTTATGTGCATTTTTTGTGTGTTTTTATAATTTTGCAGAGTGAATCAAACAAGATTCAGAACACTGGAAACGCCCCACTGCAAACTGTAGCTACTTCTTTTGAAAAGCTTGAAGAGATGTCTCATGAGAAACTTAAACATGTGGATAAGGAAAAACTAGGTGATGAACCCACAAAGGAAGTTGATGATGTACAAGGAGGAAATGAAACTGCAAAGGAAGTTGTGGATGAACCAGATGTCAATGAATTGATAATGGAATGTGCGATTGAATAAGGTCGAAATGAATCTACAGTCTGTCAAGATGGTTCGCGTGTTGCAATTCAAGAAAATGAAGACTGTGACATTATCTCTGATTCTGTAGATAAAGAATGTAACAAAGTTGATGAGGAAAAAGTAGGTGATGAACCCACAAAGGAAGTTGATGATGTACAAGGAGGAAATGAAACTGCAAAGGAAGTTGTGGATGAACCAGATGACAATGAGATGACAATGGAATGTGCGATTGAACAAGGTCAAAATGAATTTGCAATCTGTCAAGATGGTTCGCGTGTTGCAATTCAAGAAAATGAAGACTGTGACATTATCTCTGATTCTGCAGATAAAGAATGTAACAAAGTTGATGAGGAAAAAGTAGGTGATGAACCCACAAAGGAAGTTGATGATGTACAAGGAGGAAATGAAACTGCAAAGGAAGTTGTGGATGAACCAGATGTCAATAAATTGACAATGGAATGTGCAATTGAACAAGGTCGAAATGAATCTGCAGTCTGTCAAGATGGTTCGCGTGTTGCAATTCAAGAAAATGAAGACTGTGACATTATTTTTGATACTGCAGATAAAGAATGTAACAAAGTTGATGATGTGATAATACAATCTCAGTCTATTGAAAGGTCTGATATGCAAATTGATGAAGATCATCACAGAGAAAGTAATGTCAACATTCTGGAAGAATTGTCTACAGTTTCTGCAACCACTGGCTTTGAAAAGATTCAAGTAAATGAAGACGGCAGTGATATCTCAAATATGCAAGATGAAGTATCTGAGAAGAAACTTGAGGATGAAACTTATGTAAAATCTCTTCCTGCTTCTGTTAGCGTTACTCATTTGGCTGCTATAGATTCTGCTGAAACAATGTATAATACCGGCTCATCTGGTTGTGAAGAAGTTAAGGACAGGAATCAATCAAAGGATAATTGTTCATTTAAAGATGTTAATTTTCACAATCAGTTACCTATCAGTAATGATTGTGAATATCAGTATCTGTTTGAGCATAAAGATTTTTCTCCTGTTAATGAAGTAGAGAAAATATATTCAAATGAAGATGAAAATATTTCTGAGGTATATTTTTTGTATTCCTACTTATACATTATGCGAATTAAATAAATTAAATAAAACTTTTTCATTTTCTTATGTTTATGTTTTTTTCAGGGTTTGAATCAGATAAATGAGAATGTTTTAACTGAAGATGAATCTGAAACTGCAGAATGTGTTAAAGAAGAAAATGTTACAGAGATCCAGGTTTGAATCATATATTTATTTTTATAATTATGGAATAAGATTCATGTTAAATTCTTTATAATTTCTGTTTAAATTCTTTCCAGCATTCAAACAAAGATGATTTCGTCAAGGATCAAAAAGAAAAGATGCTAAAAAGGAAAGCGAAAACATCCATTCATTTTGAATCTCCATATATGAACAAGCGAGTGGATACAAAAGCAGAATATGAATCACAAGCTGAGTGTTTATTTCCAAAAATCATTCTTCAAAAAACTGCTGAAGAAAATGTTATGTAAGATATCATAACTTTTTGCTATTAACCTGAATTATTTATCATTTTCAATTTTTGTTTTGTTAATCATACTTTTACATTTTTTACTTGTTAGGGAGAAGATATTCCAATTTGGAGAAGACAAACCTATTCTCAATGTTCATATCCAATCACTTGCCTCTGAAAAATATATTGAGCTTGAAATTATAGATAACTTTGTGAATATTCTAAATTTTGAAGAAAGATTAACACAGGAGGATAGCTCAGCGATTAGATATTTCTTCAAAACTAAAGTTATTGTAAGTTAAACTTCAATTTATTTTAATAATTTAATATATCTATATATGTGTTATTTTTTACTTTTATTCTATTTTTTCTTATTATTTATGTACTTATATATATATATACATATATATCTTTTTTAACAGCCAAAAGACATGGATGAATATGAAAAAGATCGTGCCCAAAAAGAAACAGAGTTTTTTTAATTATGTAAAAGATCAGTTTGATGCTTTTGGACAAGAAATTAATTATATATATACATATATATCTTCAGATGGATGTTTTGAGGAATAGATACATAACTAAGATCAGTTTGATGCGGAAGATTGGATTTCAGAATACCCAGATGAGTTTGAAGAAGAAGGTACAGAAGCCAAAAAAAGCAGAATTTATGAAGAAGATTCTTTGAAATATAATCTTCCTGTTTCTGAAATAAAAGAAAGACAAAAGGATGAATTGTACAATAACATGCTTTTATCAGAAATAAAGAAAATGGGTCATTATTTGAAGGAATGCAAGTATCGAAGGAAGTATGCTTATAAAAAAATCTGCAGTGTTGATTGTGAAGAAGTTGATCAGATACAAACATCATTCTTAGTAACACTAGATGACGGAACAAAGCATAAACTTTTACCTCATGAACTTCAAAACTTAGGATTTGAAGAATGGAAAGAGTTTATGCTTTGTATTCATAAATGCAGAAGTTTAAATGCCGAAATGAAGAGGAAGGCCATTAATGCAGTTCAAAAACTGTTAACAAAAGCCAAAATAATGAACGAGATCTCAGTGGATGAAGCATAACAGAGTTATATCGGTTTAATGCCATTCAAAGACCCAGAAAACCAAAAGTTTTTTTTAAGATTTGCAAAGAGGTATTACATGGAGATGAGCAAGTGCCGGATGGAGTCATTTTTGAAGATCTTAAGTATTGCAAAGAACCAACTGAAGGTCTTTGTTTCTTGACAAAAGATGGAAAACCGAGTTTTCAGTCTTCTTCTCATGTGACTAATCTGCGGCTACTCGATATGGTTGTGTTTTATAAGCTTTGTGTTACCGAACAAAACACACCATTCAAAGAAAGAGTTTTGAGAGTGTTACATTTTCAAAAAAAAGCTCTGTCTAAACATCCAGAGTTTTACAAGGTCATGAGAGATGCAATGAATTATAAAATCAATAATTCGGAGGTAATTATGTTTTTTCTGATTGGTAATTTTTTTTTATTTTTTTTTCTATTATTATTATTTTTTTAATATATTTTCCAGACGTGGTTTTAAATTTTCAGAAACACCAAAGTTCAGAAAGAGATGGGAATAATGTCAAGTTACTTTATCTGACAGATGGGAACGACATGATAGATGATGAGCTTGCAGATCTAAACAATTTTGCCGAATCTCCTCAAGACCAGAATAAAACGGTATTTAATTATTGTGTCACATAGTATGAAATTTTAATTACAATGTTTAAACTTTTTCTAAATAAGAATTTTATACCTATATTTTCAGCTAATGCTTGCAGCAGCAGCATTAAATGAATTAAGTAATCCTCAAGTAAGTGTTTAATATAATACTTAGTAAGCATTCTAAATTAATATGTGAGTTTATCTTATTTGTTATTCTTATAGGATTTAATTCAGTGTCCGGAGCCTATAAATTTTGTTCCTGGGAGTATGTCAAGTGAAGAAGATGTTTTTGAAGAAGACGATGCTTATGAATCAGAAGATATTCAATATATTGAAGAAGAGACTGAAGAAGATCTAAACATGGTATTAACATACACTAATAATATTATCAAAATAATGAAAGTTTAATTTTTGATTCTACAATTTAATTCAGATTTTTTTCATACAATAAATGTTATTTTGAATTACAGATGAGGAATGGAGCTGAAACTCTTCAAAATTTAAGCAAAGATGTTAGTAAATTAGTTGTACTTTTTGAAATAATTCAAAAATATTTTTTTATTTTTTTTTAATTTCTTTTTTCCAGGTAAATGTTTGTAAAGAAAACAATGAAGACTTAAGGCATAGAGTAAATAGAGAAAGGAATCCTACTGATGTTTTGAAGTCACCATTCAATGTTCGAAAAGTTGATATTCTAACCAAATTTAATAAGATCGAAAAGTCTGCGTTAGAGTTAATAAAAAAAAAGAACAACATCAATCTTGCGTAAGTTTTCTTCTTTATAATTTTATTAAAATTTTAGTAATATATTTGCATTGAATCCAATTATCATTATTTTTTTAATTTATCATTATTATTATTATTTTTTTGCAGGGATCATTTTTTTGGCTCAGATTTGTTTTGTGCTACTAATCGTAGCTTTTTTAAAGATCTCGTTAATAAAACAAAACTTGTAACATCAAACATTATAGACATTTAGGCCATTGTTTTGAATTTTCAAGAAAAATATAGAAGACCTGGATCTGGTTTAAGATTATTCTTAACAAGCCAAGCAATGGTATGTTATTTTATTTTTTCTTTTATTTTTTAACTATTATTATTAATTTTTGTATATTAAATTTAATACTAATGTTTGTTTTATTATTTTATTTAGTCGTCTCGAAGAGAAAAAATTACACTTTCCACTAAGAAGAAACAAGAAGAATTTTTGAATGCAATTAATTTTGCTTGCAAAAAATATCTGAACTCTAATGATTTATCTGCAGTTAATCTAGTAAGGTTTTTTTTTTTTTTTTTTTTTTTTTTTTTTTTTTTTTTTTTTTTAATCATTTAAAATTTATGGTTGTTAATATTACTATGTAAAATTAAGATAATATTTTTTAAATCTTAATTATTATTTATTTTTTACAGGTTTTTTTCCCAGCTTGTAGGCAAAACCATTTCTATGTTTATTGCTTCAATCTCTTGAATCCGTCGTTTGTAATTATCGACAATTTGAAGGAAAGTGCTGGTATATATGGCAATACAAGTGAAAATCTGGTAATATTATTATTATTTTTTACATTTTCTTTTGTTTTGTTTTTTTTAACTATATTTTTTAATTTTTTTATTTTTTTTGGTAATATTATTATTATTTTTATATATATATATATATTTCTTTTCTTTTTTTTTTCAGTTTAAATTGTTTTGTCACTATTTAAAAGTTTCAAATCATCCAAAGGCTCAACAAATATCAAAGTGTGCTCCTCAAAGACTTCAAATGGAATCGCAAACATCTAAAAATAAAACAGGTTGTGGCATTTTTACTATGAGGCATCTTGAGTTCTATTCTGGAATTGAAGACAAACAATGGAGATCAACTTTCAGAGAAAATGGAAGCAAGAATGAATTGACGACTCTGAGAAAGTTATATGCTGTTAAAATTTTGTTAAGTAATGCTAACAAATATAAAAAAGACATTATAGCTGAATCATTAAAATTGTAATTTTTTTTATTCTGCAATATATAAACTTATTCAATATATAATTTTTTTATTTTATGTATACGTTCAATATAAGCTTTTATTTATTAAATTTCACAGTAAGAATATAGTTTATGCTCTATATCTTATATTGTTAATTTTTTATTTATTAAATATCGCAGTAATTTTTTTAATATCGCAGTAACTTTGCAGTATCTTATTCTTTACGTTTTTAATATTAAATAAACTAGTATTTCCTAATAGACAAGAACCTTATCCTTATGTGGGTATAAATTTTTTAGTATCGGAATAAGTTTATTAATTTTTTAGTATCGGAATAAGTTTATTAATTTTATTAATTTTTATTAATTAATAAGTTTATTAATTTTATTAATTTTTGTAATAATTTTATTAAATTTTATTTATTAAATATCACAGTAAGAATATAGATTATGCTCTATATCTTATATTGTTAATTTTTTATTTTATTAAATATCGCAGTAATTTTTTTTAATATCGCAGTAACTTTTCAGTATCTTATTCTGTACGTTTTACTTATTTATATTAATAATATTAAATAAACTAGTATTTCTTAATAAACACCTGTCAATCTGACAAGAACCTTATCCTTATGTGGGTATAAATTTTTTAATATCGGAATAAGTTTATTAATATTTTAGTATCGGAATAAGTTTATTAATTTTTAGAGTCGGAATAAGTTTATTAATATTTTAGTATCGGAATAAGTTTATTAATTTGTCAGAATGTTTGTCAAAGAATATTATTTTAGTATCACAATAAGTTTATTAATTTTTAGTATCGTAACCTGCGTATTTATAATTTGTCTAATTTTTTACTATCGGAATAAGTTTTTTAATTTTTATTATACATCAGAAGTTTCAAAAAATAATTATTAATGTCAGAAAAAAATCTGAGTTTACAACAATAATAAAATTAACATTTCAAATTAACAATAAGATAGTAACATTAACATTAAAATATATAAAATAACATATTAGTTAAAAATATATAGATGATAACAACTTAACTTCATTTCAATACAAATCCATTACATATTTTATAATTCAAAATTTGGACATACATAAACTGAGAAAATTAAAATAAGACAAAACTATTAAAAACCTAAAGGGACAAGTCCTGATCCTTCATCTCCTGCTTAATATAGGCGACCTCTCGCTTCTTATCAAACATATCATTACGCGCCTTAACCAGCAGTTTTTCCAAATCGTCAAGCCTAGAACGCTCCTTTTTCAAAGTATCATTGATTATTTTTATAATCAAGGTAGCATCTTCATCGGAGATCTCCAATTCACCAAGATACTCTTCTTGCTTTTCAATCTGCCTTCTCAGTTGTTCACAATCTTCCTCAAGCTTTTTAATGAAACCCTGTAACTCCAACATCTGTTGCTTAAAAAAAAACTTAAAAGCCTTTAGCAGCTCGTCAGAACAAGCGGAGTCTTTCAACCTCTCTAGATTAGGGGTTCTAAAATAATTTTCCATTTTCTTTGTTGTTTGGATGAGAGAAAAATAGAAAAGAAATGAAAGAAAATAAGAATTATTATGAAAGTGGATTTACACAGACATATATATAGACAAAAAAAAAAAAAAAAAAAAAAAAAAAAAAAAAACTTTTTGTTAACCAAACGCGTAGAGTTAATTTTTAGTTACACTTCCCATACAATTAATTACTTTTCAACCGTTACATTAAATAGCAATAAAGTATTTGACAGAAAAAAATCTAATATTTTTTTCACTTGTGAAAAAAAAAATCAAAAGTTAATTTATTTTCACTTCTGACACCTGTCAATCTGACAAGAAGCTTATCCTTATGTGGGTATACATTTTTTAGTATCGAAATAAGTTTATTAATTTTTTAGTATCGGAATAAGTTTATTAATTTTTTACTATCGGAATAAGTTTATTAATTTTTATTTATTAAATATGACAGTAAGAATATAGTTTATGCTCTATATCTTATATTGTTAATTTTTTATTTATTAAATATCGCAGTAATTTTTTTTTTTTAATATCGCACTAATTTTTCACTATCTTATTCTATACGTTTTACTTATTTATATTAATAATATTAAATAAAATAGTATTTCTTAATAGACACCTGTCCATCTGACTAGAACCTTATCCTTATGTGGGTATAAATTTTTTAGTATCGGAACAAGTTTATTAATATTTTATTATCGGAATAAGTTTATTAATTTTTAGTACCGGAATAAGTTTATTAATTTTATATTTTCGGAATAAGTTTATTAATTTTTATTATACATCAGAACTTTCAAAAATCAATTATTAATGTCAGAAAAAAAATCTTAGTTTACAACAATTATAAGTTTATTAATTTTTAGTATCGGAACAAGTTTATTAATATTTTATTATCGGAATAAGTTTATTAAATTTTAGTATCCGAATAAGTTTATTAATTTTTTAGTATCGGAATAAGTTTATTAATTATTTTGTATCGGAATAAGTTTATTAATTTTTATTATACATCAGAAGTTTCAAAAATCAATTATTAATGTCAGAAAAAATGTTAGTTTACAACAATTATAAAATTAACAAATTATAAAGTAACTGCAACATTATTATAGTAACAATAACATAGTAAACATTTCAAATTAACAATAACATAGTAACATTAACATTAAAAAATATATAAAATAACATAATAGTTTAATAACAGATAACTAAATTTCAATAACACAACAAAATTTCAATAACTTCTAATTGTTCCATCAGTCAAATAATTTTAGCTTTTTTATTTCTTTCTTCGAATTCTGATGCAGCCTTGTCAAGTATTTCTATCTCTTCAAATGTCATGAAATATGGATCTCTAATATCAGAAATTTGGTTACTTATCTTTGAAAGAATATCGCTAACTTTCGGATACAGTTCCCCATATTTAGGCTTCAAATCAAAAAAACGAATAGTGTCTTGAAGATTTCCAGCAACTTTATCAACAATTTGTTTAACCTTGTCGAGGCAAGTTTCATGTAACTGTTAAAAAATGTAGTTAAATATCGAATATTTAACAATAACAATCAAAAAATTAACAACAATAATCAAATATTCATGTATCTGCTCAAAAATGTAAAGATATATTTCAACAATACCTGTTGTTTATCTTCATTTAAGATATCAAATCTTATTGTAGTTTTCCAAATAATTGCATCTTTAACATCTTGCATCACTTCTTCTAAACTTCTAAGATTATTCAACAAGAGACAAATATTTGTTGTGTCAAATGAATTAGGTCCACATGTTAGGTAACAAATTGTCTCAGATATCAAAGATATTGCAGACTTTGTCTCTTCTTTGACTTTAGTCATACATTTTTCCATTTGCATCTTATAAAGTAACATGTATTCATTTTCATAATCATCTTCATCATCTGTATTTAAAATAAGAAAAAATGTTTATATCGGAATATATAACCTTATATGTCGTTAGCAGTTATAATTTCACAGCAAGTGTCATATTGATTACTAACATAATAATGATATAATCAATTAATAGGTATGAAATTGTCCATTGTAAATGCAGATTAAAGAAAAAATATTAATATCAAAATACCTATCCTTGAATGTGAATTAATATCACACAAGGTATCATAATTATATCAATATCGGATTAGGTATCGTCAATAGATATTAATATTTTTTCTATCAGAATAGGCATGATATTAATCTTTTCAAAATATGTTTTTTCAGAATATATAACATTTCAGAATAGCTATCATAGAAATGCAATTAATATCAGAATATTTATCATAGAAATGCAATTAATATCACAGTAGTTATCTTAAAGACTATTAATTTCAGAATAACTTTTTTGAAATGCAGAATATATATTTGTAATTCTGAAAAACAAAAAAGATTAAATTAACAGTTCATAATGAGAATTACTCGTTTTTTAATAATAAAAATCTTAGTATCGTAGTAGCAATCATACTGATGTACTCTTATCAGAATACGTATAGTTAAATCGTATAATAACAATATGAAATAATTAAGAATACCTTCTTTAATTTCTGCAAATCTTACTTTCCTTAAATTCATTATCGATAAATCTGATTTTTTTTTTTTTTTTTTTTTTTTTTGAATTTTTGTGTTTTTTTTAAGCAAGATCTATACCGATATTATCTTATTAGTGTAAACGTTTTGGAGTATTTACGAAAATGTCACCGCGTTTTTTTAATCTTTGATGAGATGGACGGATGATCGTGTGGTCCACATTCATCCGTACCATCCGCACTAAAAATGAGAAACGCACCCGATCCCTTCCCTATATATATATATATATATATATATATATATATATATATATATATATATATATATATATATATATATATATATATATATATATATGTCATAGGCACTTATACAAGCTACATGATAACTACGACATATAATCACGACAACCAATAACAAGAATCATCTTAGTTATATTAATAACTACCAAAATATATGTATATATTTTATCTATGGTGAAGACAAATTATCATGAAGAACAATAAAGTAATGATCATATGTGTTTAAGTGTGGTACTAAATTAACTGTACAAATCAATTAACAAATTAGTTATATTAAAGTTAAAGAATGCAAAACAATATGATCTGATAATCGTATGTAAGGTCTTCGGTTTATAGCAATGAAAATATCAATTCAGGAGCCTAAGAGGATATAACAAATAGAATTGTATGCCACTTTCAATATTCAATTCAAAACAAACATAAAACATAAAAGAGTTGTGTTTATTTATCTAGATTATGATTTAGTATTTAAACATAAAACAAACACTTGGCATGTTCTTAGTTCAATGAAGCTAAAAAAAAAAAAAAAAAAAAAAAAAAAAAAACGTACTAGAAAACTATAATTTATATTATCGCATAGCAAACTGTGGTGGCAAGTAACTTGGAAACAAAGATTAAATAAATTGCAACGATCGGTTGAGTTCAAGATTTACCTCTTTGAAGTCGAGAAAATTGAAAGAATCGGCTTTTAGCTAGAGCTGATAACGTGTTGTGAATAGAAGAATTTAGAGATTGAAAAGTATTCTTCAATTGATCTATAATGTCAGATATACTTGGGGTATATATAAGACTAGCTTATAGACCCGTTGACACCGGGTAATTTTTTAGAAAAATTGCGAAAATGAGATGATAAGAAAAGTAAAACGTAAACATGTTCTATCAATATATGAAAGAAATATGAAAATGAATCAATGCAGGTTGTAACAATCAGAATAATAAACGTCCATTTGTTACCCAAGCAAAATTTGATGGTCTTGAATAGCAAATGCCGTAGGTGGGCATTAATCAATTTAATAGCCAATGTCAATTCCGTGAACACCTAATAGTCAATAGAAAATGTAAGCAAAAGTTTATGCATACTAAACTCTACTGAAAATAAAGAAAGTATATTTTACCAAAAAAAAATAAAGTATACTCAACTAAAATCATAAAGTTATCCATGAGTGTTTCGACACAAATATTGAAATTCTTTTAGTTTATATAACTTGTTTATGTATAGTAACTACAAACAAATGTCACCAAACTTATGTCAAACAAATATAAATCTTATTTATACGTCAACACATAACCATCTTAGGTTTCAAGGTTAATATTTCGTTCACTTATTAACTTGTTAACACACATAATCATCTTAGGTTTCAAGATTAATATTTCGTTCACTTATTAACTTGTTAACACGCCCAATATTAATGTTGCTATAACTAAAACAATAAATAAACTTATGTGTATAAAGTGTTTAAAAACGAAATAAGAAACCATAATCCAAAGTTCATTTTACTTAAATCATATGGGTAACATACAAAATACAACTTATCAATTTTCCTTGATGGAAACAGGTCAATTTTGGCAATTACAATGGGTCAAACAGTACTTAAAAGTGATATAAAAATAGATTATTGTATAAACACTTCAACTTTATACAACTCAACAATGTTCCTAAATGGAAACATTTTAATGGACTCTTCATGAGTGGAAAACTTGGTTTCCTTCGAGATATTTGAGACGGCATTTGCAGCTCCTACTTCGGCCAAGTCATCCTTTAAGACGCTTTCTTTGCCGTTATGCATGAACAACTTTGTACCATGGGTGAACCTTTTCATGTAATAACATAATGCAATTAGGACTTACTATTCCTTTTCATGTAACTAGAAACTTCTAAAGCACTTACTATTCCTTTTCATGTAACAACATAATGCAATTACTATATATATTAAACGGGATCCCATACGACGTCGCTTTACCTACAGTAGGCGCGGCCCATTTCCAATTAAACAGACGAAGCCCTTTTTTAGCCGTGGCCCATTAGTTCCCTAGGCCCAAATTTATGTCGTATCCTTTTTTTTACTGATTACGCCGTATATTTTTATTACTTATAATAATTATAATAATAATAATAACACAGGATAGATCCATACGTGTCGATCATCTATCTGTGCTTAGGTTTTTTTTGTGGTTATGATTTTGCAAAGTACAACTTAATCATGTACTATGGCTTCTTTCCCTAGGAAGAAGGTTCTTGATAGTGTCCTTATACATTGTATTTACAGAAAAAAAACAGTGGCAGCTGGAAGAGAGCAAAGAAACCAAAAAAAAAAAGAACAAAATAGAAGGTACAAAAAAAATAATAAAAAAATAAAATAAAAAAAATAAAAAGAAAAGAAAAAACACAAGGAAAATCTCAGATCCTTTGCACAAATACCAGGTGATTTGTTCGTTGTTACCATTACATTTGTTTTCTGTATTTGGTTTTGCACTTTAGTCTCTTATTTTTGCATGTTCTACTTATCCTGTACAATATTTGCAAGTTAATAAGGCCTCTTTAAGTTTCCATGTGCTATACTTAATATCATATATTCACCTGCGTTTCTGCAATTGTACCCATGCATAAGTTATAAACCCAACTATGAAAACCAAGCAAAAAGTGATTCGTCGGGTTCCTACTATTAGTGGTCTGCCTCCTTTGGATTTGTCCCCGGGTGTTGAAAACATGGATTACCAGCCTCCAGCGTTAAAAAGAAAGCAGTTAGTATGCGACAACATAGGCCCTCATACATGCCCTGATAAGACCAACAAGAAAATATGCAGGCATCAGGCTGAATTACCTCATCAACATGTATTTCACAATACATCCACTGCTGCAGAAAAAAACAAGATAATCCATAATACTGGAACTTCATCTACAATCACTTCTCAATGTAAGTCCTTTTCCGTTACTTTATGCCTATGTCTTATATCTACAGATAGTGTTATTTTTTTTCTTGCGGTATCTTAGATTGTGTCTTTCATTGTAGGTAAATATGGTGTATCTAATCAGTATGATAGGCAGCCACATGAACCTAATGCAGCAGATTCTCTAACAATGAAATCACCCAAATCTAATTGTAACATGCAAGGTTTTCAGTTATACTTTTTCCCTTGCAAAGTATTCAATATGTACAGATTACATACCTTTATAACCATCGCATATCTAATGATTTCTTCTGCAGAGAGCATTGGTTGTTCAGTTTCAAGGGTCGATGGCAGAAACCAAATGCAATTTATACGCACCTCTATGCCTGCTGAAATACACACAGCAGATGTCCACTGTGAAAAAACACGACCGAATGCCAATGTATCAGAAAACGATAAAAGCCATTGCTCAAATTCTGTATCAATGGAACTAAACAGATCCAATTGTAACATCCAAGGTATTACATTATGCTTTTTTACTTACAAAATATTCAGCGTGCACATACTCCATACTGCTGTAATCATTGTATATCTAATGATCTCTTCTGCAGGGAACGTTGGTCCTTCAGTTTCAAGGGTCAGTGGCAGAAACCTGACCCGATTTTTACGCGCGTCTACACCTGTACAAATGCACACAAAAGATACCCATCCTGAAAAAAACTTCCAACCGGAAATATGCCAGGAAATGATGAAAGGCATCGTAAAAGACCAAGGTTTATTCAAGGTATGCACCTAAATTACAATTCCAGCAATTGTTTAATCCGACTAAAACTAAAGTGAAAGTGGTAATATAATTATATGTCTTTTTAATTTATTATTGTAGCTACGCAGCAACATTTACATGGCAGCAATAACAATATGAACAGAAATACTAACCAACGTAGACGGATTAGACAAGGTATGCTACATGTTTAGAACATTTCTCCGTTAATGTAAATTTTGACTTTTTTAAGATTTCTTCATTTTTGGACTGACATGTACAAATGTATTTATTACAGGGCCGCCATCAACATACATGTCTATTGGCAATTGTACTGAAGTGTGCAAGCATTGCAAGGCTTTTTTTTTGGTATGACGAGCGCCTGAAAAAAAGCAGTCGAAGCAGGCCAGAATACCATCGCTGTTGTAACGATGGTAAAGTTATTTTGCCTGCAACCAAAGACTGCCCAGGATATATAAAGGAACTTTTCCAAGACAGGCATTTCATAGAAAATATTCGAGCCTATAATCAAATGTTCGCCATGACGTCTCTAGGAGCAGAGATAGATGACTCAGTTAATAGAGGAAGAGGCCCTTACGTATTCAAAGTTTCAGGAAGGATTTACCATTGGATCGGAAGCATGTGCCCTGAACTAAACAAGATACCAAAGTTCTTACAGCTCTATATCTACGATACAGCGAATGAACTCAAGAATAGTTTAGAACACTTTAAGAATACGGAAAACAGGTTTCGAAGAGATATCGTCGAAAATTTGATACAAATTTTGGACAACCACAACCAGCTGGTTAAGTTATTCAGAACAGCTCGCGATAAAATGGAAGGTACCGATGTTCCAAATTTCAGAGTAAAATTATTTGGAGTTGTTGGGTCTAAGCAGTATGATCTCCCGGCAGGGGATTCTATAGGTGCAATTGTTTTTTAAGGAGGCCCAGATGTCGGGACTGATTATGATGTTATTATAGAGTGGCGAGGTGGCGAACCACAACGCATAGACAAACTAAACCCTCACTATATGTCACTTCATTTTCCACTTCTTTTTATCCATGGCGAAGAAGGCTATCACCTAGGTCTTAAACTGACACAGAAGGCAGGGCAGTCATCGGAAAAAGAAAAACAAATGACGATGAAAATGTACTATGCATACCAACTCCATGACCGAGTTCAAGACAATCGGTTACTACTAAGGGCAGGAAGGCTTTTTCAAGAGTATATAGTTATCGCTTATTGCAGTGTTGAATAGCAAAGGCTTGATTATATAAGAAACAATCAAAAAGATATTAGAAATGACTACATGTCGGGTATTTATGATGCTATTTCTCGAGGAGATGCAGATGGTTCAGATGTAGGGTCAAGAACAATACTTCCAGCTTCGTTCACTGGAGGACCACGTTATATGTACAGCCACTATTTAGATGCTCTTGCAATATGTCGAGTCCATGGAAACCCGTCATTTTTCATTACATTTACATGCAATGTCAGTTGGCCCGAAATAGAAGACTACATGCGCCAGTTTCCGCATCTTACAACAGCTGACAGGCCAGATGTCGTTGACCGAGTGTTTGAAAGAAAAATACATGACCTTGTAACTTTCCTACGAGAAAGAAAACCATTTGGAGACGTTGAAGCAGGTAAAATACTTTGTATATATGTAAACGTCTTTTTTGTCTAACTTATGCTATACTCAAATACCTAATCATAATTATTAATTCTCCTACAGTTTTATATACCGTTGAATTCCAGAAACGAGGTCTACCGCATTGCCATCTGCTACTGTGGTTAAAGGAAGGTTCGCGTATTCATAGGAATGAAGATATTGATAGATATATATCTGTTGAACTACCCAACCCAACAACTAACCCGGAAGCTCATCGAGTAGTTTCAGAATTTATGCTACATGGACCATGTGGTTTGGTTAACACATCTGCACCATGTATGAAAGACACTGATGAATGTAAGAAAGGATTTCCTAAACCATACTGCTCAGAAACTTTCATTGATCAAAAAGGGTTAGTTCATTACCGTAGAAGAAACTCCGGCATAACAGCGGCGAAGCAGAATATGCAGCTTGACAACACATACGTTGTTCCATATAACGAATTACTTTGTATGCGCTTCTATGCTTACATCAACGTAGAGTACTGCGAATGGACGATGACGATAAAATACATGTTCAAGTATATCTCAAAAGGAACTGACCGGATCATTGC
This sequence comes from Artemisia argyi, assembly GCA_030686995.1. NCBI lineage: Eukaryota > Viridiplantae > Streptophyta > Magnoliopsida > Asterales > Asteraceae > Artemisia > Artemisia argyi. The sequence continues at coordinate 155,883,540 of CM060684.1, forward strand.
ACGTGTTACAAGAACATTAGGAGGTGAAGGATCAAGCAGTAGTCGGCCAAGAATAACCGTTGATGAAATAAAAAATTTCCAGGACGCTAGATACATCGGCCCACACGAAGCATGTTGGAGGATACTAGGCTTTGATATACACTCCAGGCAACCAGCAGTCCAAATATTAGCGGTGCACCTTGAAAATCATTACAAGAAATTGTTGATGACGAGCACAACAAAAAGACGACACTGACTGAATGGCTGCGGTATAATCGTGAATCGACAGATGGGCTACACCTAACATACTTAAATTTCCCAAAAGAATATGTCTGGTATTCTAATGATAAGACATGGGAACGTAGGAAGCAAAAAAATAGTTCAGCTATTGGCCGGTTAGCATACATACATCCTAGCGCAGGTGATCTCTTTTACCTAAGGATGTTGCTTTGTCATCAGCAAGGTCGCAAATCATACAAGCATATTCGGACTGTCGAGGGCCAACTACATCCTACAAACAGGGCTGCGTGTGAGGCTTTAGGATTGCTAGGTAATGACCAAGAATGGAATATAGCATTAGACGAAGCATCATTATCAGCAACAGCTGCTGAGATGCGTGCACTTTTCTGTCAAATGCTTATATTCTGCAATGTATCTAATCCGCTTTTGCTCTTCCAAACTCATGCAAATGACATGTCTGAAGACATTCCATTTGTACTTTCACAACTGCTCCATATACAAGAAGTCCATCTAACAGACGATGAATTACAGGCAGGGCTCCTTTATGAGTTAGAAGCAGGCCTGAAATTCTATGGAAAATCATTAAAAGATTTTGCAATAGAATTGCCCCCCAGACATCTGCTAGAAATCCTTCAAAATATATCGATTATGGAAGAGCGAAGCTACGATCCTGAGGTGCTTAGGAGAGAAAGCGAAAATATGGTTCCTAAGCTGAACATGCAGCAACGTGCTATTTTTGAACGAATCCTTGATGCAGTCAATAGTCAAAGACAAGAGTTGATCTTCCTTTATGGTCATGGAGACACAGGCAAAACCTTTGTCTGGAAAACTCTAATATATATACATTAAGGTCGCATCGAAAAATCGTCTTGGCTGTTGCATCATCGGGCATAGCTGCTTTGCTATTACCAGGAGGAAGGACGGCGCACTCTAGGTTCAAACTACCGATCCATTTAACTGATGAATCAGTTTGTACCGTCAAGAAGAATACGCAATTAGCCAATTTACTTAAGGAAACAGACTTGGTCATTTGGGATGAAGCGCCAATGAACGATCGCAGATGCTTTGAAGCTCTCGATCGTACATTCAGAAACTTATTTGACTGTCTAAACGACTTATTTGGCAAAAGGACAGTCATTTTGGGTGGAGATTTCAGGCAAACATTGCCCGTAAAGAAGTATGCAGCTAAAGAAGAAATAGTCGGGTCATCTATCACCCAATCTTATCTATGGCCACATTTTGATGTCATTTCACTTAAAGAAAATATGAGGCTACAGCAGACATCAATGTCTGCTCAACAATACCAGCAAATGCAAATATTTTCTCAGTGGCTGTTAGACATCGGTAACGGTACCATTGGTGAACCAGATACATCTGATCCAGAAAACACATCCTGGGTTGATATACCAGAGAGATACTGCTTTCCCGATACCGAAGCAGGTCTACTACAGCTTATAGACTTTATCTACGATGACAAAAGCTTGCAAAGGCCAACTGCAAAGTCATTGCAAGAGAAAGCAATCGTATGTCCTAAAAACGAAACTGCAGATATGATAAATTCAAAGATTCTCGATATGCTTTATGGAACTGCCTATACTTTCAAAAGCAACGACGAAGCTCTACCTAAGACAAATGACGGAGGTGCAACTGAATTACTTTATCCTATAGAGTATCTAAACACACTTAAATTTCCAGGGTTACCTCCACATAATCTCATCGTCAAAATAGGAGCTCCGATAATGTTGCTAAGGAATCTTAATTTAGCTGGAGGACTGTGTAACGGTACACGAATGATCATCACACAGGTTCTTACGAAGATTATAGAAGCACGAATCGTTACAGGTACAAGGATGTCTAAAAAAGTCTTCATCCCGCGGATATTGCTGATTGAGAAGGATGAAAAGCTGCCTTTTGTGTTTAAAAGGAAACAATTCCCAATCAAACTATGCTACGCAATGACGATAAATAAAAGCCAAGGGCAGTCGCTAAATAAAATTGGCATTTATCTACCAGAACCGGTATTTGGTCACGGGCAGTTGTATGTGGCACTTTCAAGGTCAACGTCTCCTCAAGGGCTAAAAATCATCATCAAAAAACAGCCAGGGAAAAATTCAAATACTACCAAAAACATAGTATACAAAGATTTCCTAAACCAAGTAACATTTACCCAGGTTCCTAATTGTTATATCGTTAGCTATAGTCAGCGACAAATAAGTTATTTCTTCTTATTAATTAGTTACCTATGATAGAAACAAGTTACCACTCTTACTTGCTTATCAGTATTCATGCACATTAACATTGTAACTTATTATGCACAAAAACACAAACTGCTTCTAACCAAACAAATGTTTTTGCACGTAGGCACATGGCAGAAGACTCTGAACAAAGCTCACCACCAAAAACTCATGGAAAAGAAATCATTGCCGAACCAAAAAATGCAAGCTTACTGAGCCTAAAACCAACGGATTTTGACAAATGCATATATGTCAAAGTTTATCGCAAATGGACAACAATTAACAAAGCATCAGTACCGGTTATGCATAGCTGCATTTTACTTGATCAGCAGGTACATTTCTATATTTCTAGACAAAAGTATAATACAAACTTACTAAGTTTATTATTGTTTCCTATGTTTAGGGGGGAGCAATCCAGGCAAACATTAAGCCACGCGAGAAAGACCGTTTTAACGCCCTTGAAATTAGCAAAGCATACAAGATCAAAGGTTTTGGATTTCAAGACGCTACAGGATGGCTGCAAACGGTTGATAATCCACTGTCACTCGCTTTTGGAAATAACACGGATATACAACCAGCAACAGACACCGGATTTCCATGCCACTACTTTAACTTTTTACAATATACTGAACTACATTCAAGGATTGACAAAAAAGATGGGCTACTCACAGGTACATAATCTGACTTAAACTTACACTACAGTTAACAGCCTATTTTTACAAAGTAATTTCAATACTAACTGTGACAGTAACAGACTATGTTGGTTGCATCCAATATGTGACTGAACTACTTCAGTCAACTAAAACTACAAAAGAAGCTACAATTTGGAGAGATATTGGGATACAAAATCTAGAGTACGCAACCTTTAACTATACTTACTTTTTCCATACTCCATATTTCCATTATAATACATTCACAGGACTCATTTGTAACAGGGGTATGACTGTGAGATTTACCCTGTGGAATGAAAAGGCCTGTAATTTCAATATGAAAGAATATGAAGAAAGTGAAAAACCAGTTACAATTGCAGTAAGCTCATGTATCGTAAAAACCTATGGCGGTAAGCAAACTACTTTATCCCTATCTTCATATGTTAAACATACAACCAATAATTGTTAAATTACCTTATATAGGCCTTCAGCTTTCAAGCACAGTTGCAACTTGCTACTACTTGAACCCTGACATACCAGAAGCAAACGAGATTCGATCAGTGTAAGTAATTGAAAAAGAATAAACAAAAATATAATAATAACAAAGATCACTATAATACTAACAATATCACCTGTTATAAATACGCAGGTACAACGTTTTCCTCGAACCACCAACAATATCAAATGTTCAGTACCAGCGGTGTACAGACATAGAAGAAGAAAAAAAGAGAAACCGTGTCACAATAGCAGATTTGCTAAGAGAAAACCCACAACACCAACAGGTATAAATCCAATACTAAATACTTACACTCAAAAGAAGATCAAATGTCTTAAACCAAATAATTTTGCAGAATTTTCGGTTCACGGTTGTTGCAACCGTCGATTTTATTAGTGACAAAATGTCGTGGTTCTATACAAGGTGTACAACCTGTCATTCCAAAGTATCCGAAGGATGGCCACACGGACAATGCCGTCAAACAGACCCCAACTCCAGTATCGACTACAGGTCAAAAAAAATTTTAAATAATAAGTATAAGCATATACAGCGTTATTTAAATTACTGCATATCCACATAATAATTCTAAAACCTTTGTTACAGCTATTGCTTCAAAGCATTTATCTATGATGATACCGGAAGAATAATGCTAACCTGTTACAGCAATGAAGCACACTCAATAGTCACCAGCTGCAGCGAGCTTATTCAAGACATGCAGGAAAGAGACCCATACAAAGTTCCACCAGAACTAGCTGCATTGGAAAACAAAACATATATATTTCAGCTACACTATGGTAAATACAGTACCAAAGAACAAAGGTTTTTCGTTCTCGACAAAGCCTGGGAAATAACACCAGCAATTGCAGCACCAACAGATGCAGATACAGAGACTCTACCAGCAAAATCAAAAATTCAAACAGAAACAACAACTACCCCTGTACCAGAACAAACCGACATAACAAAATCCTCTGCCACAAAAACCGAAAAAAGAACTACTAAAACGCGCAGAGCACTATTTCAAACTACCGAAGGAGAAATAGAAGCATCAGGTAGCAAAAAAAGCAAGAAACTCGACTAAGAAAAGTGCTAGCTACCAAGTCACACCAAACATCGGCTTCTTGCTTTGTAAATAAGTATGTATCTATAGCTATAGCAGTGTAAGACTGCTCTAAATAAAAGACAATGTACCTAGGATATGTTTTGTATGATAATTGCGCCGCAGTAATGCGCATACTGTATCTATCTAAATACTCTATCTTATCGTGCCTTTAAAATATATTTTATCTTCTAAATAGCTTTGCATTGCTCAATGTTAAAAATTTGGTTATCCAATAGCGACACAGTATAATAACACTAATTCACCAAGTTTCTGATAAAAAATATCAGTCTATTATGCATGAACAAATATAAAAGCAACATAAAACATAGAACAAAACAACTGCTTCTTATTAAAAAAACAACAAAAGTTACAAACTTTTACACAAACGCATGACCACAAAACACAAGTAGCATCCAACAGCAGCACTTAGACATACAACAAGACAACCTAATTATGCTACAGACAAGCAGTTGTAGTTAACAAACCAAACCCTAATCACGGACATCCATGAGCATCACGTGCCGTCGCTTTTCATCTCTAGCACCACGGGCCACATCCAAAGCACCAACCAACGCTCGCAGAATTTCCCCATTCCTCCTTTGGGCTTTCAACAAACATTCCAGCCCAACATACGCTGGCACATCAAAATGGCTGATGCACTGCCCTTCGTCAATCAAAGCAGCAAACTTTGAAATTTTTTGCCGTAACCCGTTGCATAGTTCAGTCATCTTCATAATCAGACCCTCATTTTCACTATCATCTTGCGCAAAAACGAATTTGAAACAATCTTGCAATTCGTTGGAGCCGCAGACCTCTTTTAGCTCTTCAAAGTTTGGCATAGAAACCATTTTTTTTTTAAATATTTTCAAACAAAGACTACCAAACACAAGTAAAAATAACAAACACTTGGCAGCTACTTATATACACAAATTTCTTAACTCAATACAGTGAAAGTAACTAAATGAGAACACTGTTTAGTTTGTTTGTATTTCCTAGAAACCATTCCATGGTCCAATAGTATTGCACAAAAAAAGCCTTATACACTCTGTAACCAGCAACTATCAATTCCCAACCACAAAATAAAATAAGAAAAAGGTAGCATCAGGCTGCAACAACAAAATATTCCTCTCCAAAAAACAAAATAGTTAACAGTATTTAAAAGCATGCTACCCTTTCAGCCACACACAAAGAATATGCAGATAAACATATGCTGTAACAATCACATGCTTCTAGCATATTTTCACATTTAGAAAAAAAACTATAAACCTTTCTAAAACCATATACAAACCTACAACACACCATAACTAAATATACTATAAGCTGAACCTATTTGCGTTTACTTTTACCCAAATATTTTGACCAAAATCATGTTAACTGCATAACACATGCATACATAGAAAGTCATAAAATAAAAACATCATAAAAAAAATAGCAATACCAACTGAATTTAACTACAAACAACACATAGAAACTCATACTTTTATTAATATTTACATAAGCAATGATCAAATTCCAAGTACACTGGAACATTGATACATTGAACATACACACCATAATTTGCTACATAATACCGATCGCCTTTAACAGCCACCTGACTGACACAAAAAACTACTACACTTCATAAACTTTAACCATACAAAAGAAATAGACACAAGCAGCCTTACTAAAAGGTCTTCAGTTTCTCCACCATCCTCTGTTTATCAGCAGCACGCAAAGAAGCAACATAACTTTTCTTAATCAACCACCCCATTTCATCAAAATCCATTCGCTCCGCAGCTTTCAAATCCTACAAAAATTGAACCAACAGAGGATGAACCCCCATTTTCTTTAATTCCTTGATAATACCATGCCTATGTTCAATCCTCGCTTTAACTTCCTCAATCCTTTTATTATAATCTATCTCATCAGACAAATAAGCATCCCTCTCTCGACAAAATACAGCCTCCAGAACCCTTTCAACTCGCCTGTCGCCAATTTGATTTGCAATTTGTAAACACCTGGGATATTTAGGAGCCATCTTCACAATTCGCAAAACCCTAATTATGAAATGTTTACCCCCAATTTTATCAATAAACGGTAACACCAACAAACACTGATGGACCATAGATAAAAAGGCCCAAAAATAAAACTGATATTCCTTAGGCCCAAATAATACCCAAAAAAATAGCAAAGGCCCAATAATGTTTTAATATTAACTAAGGAATAAGCACAGTATTGGTACGGTATCGTACTGGTACGGTATCGTACTGGTACGGTTCCAGGATTCGGTTCTAAATACTCATCCCTACCAAATACCATATAAAAATCGATAAGTAAATTTTTGTCGACTACAACGTCCCGCCGCAACGCGGCGGAATGGCGCCTTACTCGTTAGGACTAACTAACATAGTAATTTTGACCCATCTACCTTGAGTAAGTAAACTTTGGAATGTCCTAACTCGCTTCATCATTATAATTTAACTATTAACAATGTAGTTATTGAACTTTTTTGTCTAATACATATTCAATAAAACAATTAAAAAAAGTGTAAGCATATTAGACAAAATCGACCCATTTGAACCTGAAAAAAAATGACCTTTTTAATAAAATAGCTACTTATCTCAAATTCAGTTATTCTCATTTATAAGACTTACATTTGCTAAATCGTTATGGAAACAAACCTTGGAACATGAAATTTCTTTTGTTTTCAAATCTTCGAAACATCAGAGCCACGTTATTTGTTGTAATGTGATTAACATTTTGCAAACCACTTAAATGCAACAGAAGAAATAGCGATAAAGTAACAACTGTGGAAAACTAGAAGGGGGGTTGAATAGTTTACCGTTTAAAATCTTTTTAACTTGTCTTGTTAGCTTTGAAACTTTCTGTTTGATCAAAGATATATACACAAACACAATATATAACATGCAAGTAAATGAAAGAAACGATCAAACCACAACACGAGTATTTATAGTGGTTCGGCTACAAGGACTCTTTTTCCTTGCCCTACGTCCACGCCCCGAGTATCCAACTCGAGAGTTTCTTTCACTAGTCAACAAGCTCCTTTCACCGGCGGAGAAAACCTTACACGTCGCTTATACTTTTACCGACACTAAGCTAGATGTCGAGTTCTTTACCAAGGGTACAACCACTCCCGTTAGTTCTTTTACAAGGGTACAACTACTCCCGATACACTTTGTATTTTGAGGACTAAAATACTAACCGATCACTACTGAAAATACACAATCAAATGAAGTGTAAACTACACAAGTCTACACAATGCTAAGCTAACAAGTCTTGAACCGTTGTGTTGAATACTTGTTACTTTTAATGAGCTCGTGAATCTCTTTGCTACAAAAAGAAACTTCACATATGAAATGTTAAAAGGTTAGATGAAAGAATGAATGTGTGTGTGTAAAATATGATGTAGAGTGATAAGCCAAAAATCAACTTGTGGCTTGGTATTTATAGCAAAGCCTTCTGCAGGTCTGGCGGATCAGGCGGAACCCTCAAATGGGTTCCGCCCGTGTACCCCCAGGGTTCCGCCGGGCTTGCAGTTGGTTTTGCAATAAATCTTGCAAACCAAACAAAGTCACATCTCATTACACCTTGCAAACCAAACAATGTCACATCTCATTACATCTAGTCAAACACCAAACTTGCAAGCAACCACTTAGTAAGTCAAACACATTTTCTTTCCATAAATGTATAATGACAAAACTTGCCATAAATGTGATGTGACAATTCTATTTTTAGAAATAAAAAGTGTTGTGTTTTATAAAATGTAAAATGTAGCAAAAGTCTAGTTTATGCAAGTCTTTAAAACTAAGATTATGTTTTACTTAGAAACTAAAGTTTACATTTTGTCGTTAACAAAACTTAGCGAAGATCGTAAAATATAAATAACGTTTTTAGGCGATATTTGTATTAACAATCTCCCCTTTTTGTTGATGACAAAACATAGACTTTGTTTTTAAGTAACTCACAAAATCTTGGTATTTAAGACTTAAAAAAAAATTATATTAAACTTGTTTTACTTAAGTGATGAAAATCATATTAAGTTTTGAAGGTTTAATATATTTCTCCCCCTTTTTGTCGAAACAAAAAGTAGAGTAGCGAAGCGGAATTATGCACTTGCTCCCCCTTGGTTGTTACTCCCCCTAAAAGGAGTGCCAAGATGGGAAACATGGATTTTGATCCTAAAAAAAATGGTTAGTTGGTGATATATATATAGTCAAGCTTGTAGTTACCACACACATTGCAACCATAATGACAACACAAAAATGATCAACCAACAATGCACAAAAGTAAGTAAAAAGAAATATCATTCCAAGTAAAATTTTGACTTTTAAAAGTCAAAAGACAAGAAATCTTCTACTTCAAAAAAAACTTAAAAAAATAACCAAAAAAATTAAAATCCTACTTTCCTAAATGGGGCAAAAGGCCTCCAAAGGTTGTCTAGGATTTGTTTGGGTGGGAAAGGGCATCCAAACGTTCTATGACGTGTTGGAATGCAAAACGGGTTTCATCTTGGAATTGGCGAAGCAACGTTTTGATGCTTTCACCCATTTGCTCACAATTTGAGCAAACATGGGGATGAGTGGGTGAAAATGGGTTGGTTTTGGTTTCTTGGTTTGAGGGTTGGTTGGTTTTTGGTTCTTGGGTGGATGATGGGTTTGGTATTGAGTCAAGCAAGGTGGTTTGAAATTCCATTGCTTGATGAAGGTGGTTCTCAACCATGCTTTGGATTTCCTCATATGAGGGGAAGAAAGACTCAAAGGTTTGGGCTTGAGAATGTGGTGGAATTGGGTGATCATGGTTTTCAAAGTTTGGTTCTCCATAAAGAGGACCATGGATGTCATGGTAGATAGGGTGAAACAACAATGGTTTGGGTTGATGGTACACTTGTTGTGGTGGTTGGGTGTGGTTAAAATGCTCATTTTGGTCAAGAATTGACCTTGGGGAAAAAGGTGGTGGTTGTGAAGGTCTTGGTGGAAGATCATTTAGATCTTGGACAAAAGGGTGTGGTGATGTGGGAGGAGACCCAAATAACTCCATGTAACAATTCGCATTTTCGGATTACTATTCATTTTTACTATTCACTTTCACTATTAACTCCGAAATTGTTATTTCATATTCTCGTAAGTTAAACTATTTTAATAATAATCCGAGAGTTTGACACTCGTCGGATCATTTCTGCAAAAATCACGAAACCGTGTCCGAGATTTACTTTTAGGTTTAAACGTCATTCCAGCATCCCGATATGTCCATAAAACACTATAAACAATAGAAATATGATTTTCTCTCATTTTACGACAATTCCAAAAGTTTTGGAATTTTACGTTTTCCAGTTTAGCGTTTTACGCGAATTACGCGTTTTAGACCCGCGTTTCCAGTTTTAGCAGTGTTTAAGCAACCCGATAGAACTTATCACTCATTAAATATGCTAAGATAGGTTATATTAATAAGTTTTAACATTTTTATAAGTTTCATATTTTTAGGATACCCGGTTTTACATTTCGTGACATAACAACTTATAGTTAGCAATTAACGGGACCAAAACTCACTCCGTAACTTAGATAATACCATGACTACTCATCTAGTCACCCTAGACCAGCCTTGGCCGACTATAGGGAGGGGATTCATCACCAATGTGGCTTAATCCTAAGTCTTGATCTCCTAGATGCATAACATGTGTATTTAGGAAGCAAATTTGATAACTACTACCTAAAATATCCTAAGTCTTTAACCTCCTCAAGGAAACTTCCTAGGCACCTTCCTAACCTCCTCTTCATCTATAAATACAAGGCTAATCCCTTCCTTTCTCTTCATTCCAAACACCCAACAACAAATCCATAAACCATGATCCTTTGATTTCTAAGTTATAAGTTACATACCAAAGTTGAAGGCATAGTTAGTCTCTACATGAATCAAGAATTTATTTGGTGATTCCATGGTTGAATTAGGAGCTACACAAGATGTTAGGGGCTGAGGTTAAATGCTTTTCACAAGGGTTATGTAAAGGTTAGCAAGGGTTTGCAAGAGTTGTGGTGAAGGGTTTGCAAGCATAGGTTTAGTGTCCTAGTTCATACTTGACTTCCTTTCTTTAGAAAGCCAAAAGTTGTAAGAAACCCTATTACACTTTCTTGTTCAATATCATTTTCATGCTTATTATGTTTCTTTCATGCTATATATGTCTTGTTATATTGATCTCATGATGTACAAAAATCTTTAAAACAAGTTAAGAACACTATATGTTAATTTATGTTAAGTAATCAAGGAAATTAGTGACTTATATTGAGAACCACGACCAAAATAGAGTAACCATGATATGAAACACTTACCTACTGTTAAAGAGGGTTTTAAAAGGAAAACATAGCAATTTGAATCACCTAAAACGAGTACACGAGTCAAAAGATACGGCCAAAAGAAGTTAGCAAAACCAAAACGCCGAAACTGCCAATACCCTACTGTTTGCAATCTGACCTAAATAAAAGAGGCCCTTATGGTCCGTTTCATCAAAAAGTTAAAACACGAAAGTTGTCCGGAACGACGTTTTCGTTTAGGACTAAAGAAGCTCGAACCCTGAAAACGCATAACGAGTGATATTTTTCTTCAAATTCTTAACAGCCCATTTTAATACCTAAATGACCATGTATTGGTTATGGCTAAGTAAAACCAAGAGGTCTAATGACCTTAAAGCCGAGACCACAGCCATGGCTAAGGCCAAGGTTGAGATCTCAAGACCATGGTAGCCACGACCAAAGCCACGGCAAGGCCACGGCTAAGACCTCAAGGCTTTCTAAACCGAAATCATTATAACTATTATACATGTTTTACAAATTGAATACTACAACACTAGGGACCTTCATGTGAGGGGTTCCATTTGGGTAAACGGATCGACGAGTTGCTGGATTTACGAATTAAAGTGTCCTAGCTCCTCGAACGTTTACTACATGACCTCTGAATTATGACGGCCCGAACGGTAGTAAGAGATATACAAACTATACATGTTTCATAAACCACTTTTATTCAACGACTTACGCTATATACTAAGTACTACATCATGAACTATATGCAAGACATATATAGGCAATTCTTCGTATCCTTAGACATTGTTTCAAACCTAAGACATATCATCATATTCTAGGTTGCGCTTAGAGACTTCCTGGCTTATCCATCGATTCCGTTATACATTTTGATATCAGTAGTTCAAGGTGAGTCATAGCCCCTACTCTTTTCAATACTTGTTTTAACTCTTTGGGGGAGATACATGCTCAACTACTTGCTTACTTGTACAAATACTCAAAACATTTATACTTGATTATATTATACTTGATTGCATACATACATGACTGTGTTATACTTAATTGCGTTATTCTATTTAGTGGCTAGTAGTTATCTTTGGGAATTGGCTCCCAGTTGTCTTTGGGAATTGGCTCCCAAGTGAGGTCTTCGGAGATGAAGTAGAGACTCATGACTAATTGATTAATTGTTGTGATGAACTTATACATGTCTTAATCATACTATATATTTAGCAGTGGGTTGTGAACACACAGGTTGCAAGTGTTGTTATGGGCGGGACTTGCAACTGAGTGGATTCACAATGCCTTTGCTGTGTGAACATTCTTTTAAAGCTTTTCAACTGTTTTAAGACAAACTCTATGAACTCACCAACCATTGTGTTGACACTTTAGCATGTTTATCTCAGGTTAGTAAGGCGATAGCTAGTGCGTGGAACTTAGAGTCAAGCTGCATATTCTGAAGACTTACGCTTTTATCATTTATCATTCGAAACATTTTGTATACATTTATGTATCATACTTTGGAATCTCATGTTTGTAACTTTGAATTCATTAATCGAATGGTAACTTTTCAAAACGTCTCATTTAGAGGTCGTTTTCTATAACTTGTACTTTGTATTATGAAGTAGCACCCCAGTGACACAGTCTTCCGCTGCGGTATTTTGGGGGTGTTACACTCCATAGGTTCAATTTTGGGTAATGGTGATGGTGATGGAGTTTTGGATGGTTGGGTTGGAGCACTTGGTGGAGTTGGGTCAATGGGTGATTTAGTAGGTGGTGGAGTGAGCTCATTTGGTTCATTGGGTGATGGAGATGGAGATGCAAGGTTCAAAAAGTGTTCATTTTTTATAGGTGGGGTGAATTCATCCGAAGATGAGGAGCTTAGGTTGATGGATTGGTTAGACCATAGTGGTTTTACACTTATCCGGGCGGTTCTCCGGATGGGTCATGATGGTTGAGAGGTGATTGTTGATTTGGTCATGGTTTAAAATGGTTTAGAAGTTTAGAAAGTGTGATGAAGAAGGTGTGATTTGATAGTGTTTAGGATGGTTTAATTTATAGTGATGAATGATTGTGGAAAGGAGTGTTTGGATTTGATGTTAGTCCATACAAAAATGGAGGTTCCTAATGATTTGGAAAACTAATTGTGGGTTGTCATATCATGGAAGTCAATCCAATGAAAATGGTGAAGTGAGAAGACAAGTTTTGCACTGAATGCTTAGTGGTTTTGGTAGATTTGTTGAAGTATAAATCTCAGGGATTTCAAGGAACCTTTAGAAGGGTTCCTTCCTTTATGTGTGAAGGGTCCTTGGGGTTGTTATGGCTATTTTTGAAATTTGGCAGGAAATGGTTTTGGTTGAGTTTATCGAAGGAGAAGTACCCTATTATGCTAAACACATTGCAGGAAATGGGTCTCTATCTAAAAGGAATGGATTTTGGTGTTTGGATGTTGAAATGTTGAAAACAAAAACAAAAATTCTGCAGGCAACTGGCGGAACCCTCAGGTTACACAGGCGGAACCCGTTTGAGGGTTCCGCGGGGTCCGTTGGGCCATTTTTGGGTTGCCCAGAAAATACACTGGCGGAACCCAATTTTGGGTACCGCCAGATCCGCCAGGGCCAAAAAAATTGGCAGTCCGCGTTTTTGACCCGCGAGACGATTTTCAAAATTTTCGAAAACTCCTAAAATCAAAAAGATAAGGCATTTCTGGTTAGGCAACGCAAAAAAATAGACACGTAAACACACATATCATATGACTTTGACCTTGAGGTCGAGAATTTCACTATACTTAGTGAAAATAACATAAACATGAGAATTTGACAACTTGCCAAAAGTTGTCTTCCTGCATCAAAGTTAGATAATACATGTTCCAAATAGTATCAAACATTGTACCAACCCATAAGTACATCACAAACATTGTTTAAACAACCAAATTTGTTCAAATAGCACCTAGTGCCAAACACTCCTACACACCCGCACTCATTGACGGTCAATCTTCTTCTTGAGCTTTCCAAGGAATCTTCCAAGATTCTTAAACATCCCCTTTGTTTGCTTGAACTCCTCCGACTCATTTGGAATATCCGGAAGTTGGGATAGGTATTCGAGAGGTGGGAGCCTAGAGTTGGGCAAATTGTCATCTTCACTCATTGAGGAAGATGATGATGAGGTAGGAGGATGAGGACGTTTTCCTTGGGCTTTGTAGACTTTCTTATCACTAAGTGGAACAAAGGTGTGTGGAATGAGAGAGTAGTCAAGACGAAGACCATTTGGAGTTGGTGGAATGGGTGAGATGAACCTAAAGAGACGGGTCAAGAGCAATCCATACGGCATAGCCGTTGTGCCATGCACGGGAATGTCAGCCATTCTCTTGGCCATGTAGTAGGAAAGGTTGAAAGGTTGCCTAACGGACAAGGAGTAGAGCATGTAGCAAAGGTAAAGGTTGATATGATCTCGGTTTGCTATTGTGCTAATGACATTGGCTTTAAGGACTTCCTCCCATTTCTTGAATTGGGGCTTAAGTTCATTCATTTCCATTCCATATGGGTCCTTATCGACCTCATTTCCCGAACGGGTTCTCCTAGTGTTGGTGGTCCTAACAAAGAGGTGGTCACGAAGTACATCTTTTGACACAAGAGATGTGTCATAAGGATGGATACGGTCTTGGAGGTTGTCAAGAGTTGAGAGGGAGTGCAAGTCAGAATAGATGCAAGTACCACGGTTTAGGACACCTAGGATTTGAGCAAACTCCTCAAGAGTGAAGGAGTATTGATGACCACTAACCCTAAAGTTGATAGACATTTGACCATAATCATCCGTGGAGAGGACGGAGGATGCACAGAATTCTAGAATGAATCTAGGACAAATAGGCTCGTCGATATTCAAAAGACACTCAAAGTTGATTGTGGCAAATTTGGCGTAAAGGTTTGTGCCTTCTAGGAAAGACGGGTCAATGGTTCTACCCTCATGGACATAGTGTTTTTCTAAGGCTTTGAAAACGTTGACTTGGTTTGGGGTAAGGCCTTTGGTTTTGTGGTGTTTTGGTAGGTACTTAATGGTGTCCTTGTGGTCGTAGTGGGTTAGAGGAGGCATGATGATTCCTAGAACAACGAAATTTCACATTTTAGTTTAAGTAAACTACTATTATAATGTGGATGTTCTAGTGTGTGCCTATATGAAAACAATGTGGAGGTGTGATTATCTTGACTCATTTTGATGCTTAAAAAAAACGTTTTATAATGCAAGTTTTGTTATAAAACAAAAGATAACCCAAACGCTCCTAGTTCAATGTAGCTTCGTTTGAATGTACCCGAAAATACATATTGGTTATGTATTCCCTTTAGCATTCAAGAGACATTTTACAAGTGATGTTTTAAACATAACGTTTTGATTTTGTATTCTCAATGTGAGACGAAAAAATATTTGTCCTATTTGTGAGAAATTTTTGGAAAGATTTGACATGGGGTGTTTTAGCAAACATGTTTATACTAAGTAAGAATGCAATTCCTAACTATGGGAAACATGATTGGTTTTGTTAAACACCTAATCTTATGCATGAGTTTCTCAAGTTAATGCATAACCCCAAGTTTTTGTTTTTGTGCAAAAAATAGAATTCCTAGACTCAGATCAGGATTGTAATCAAGTTTAGAATACTTACAATGATGATTGATTTGCAATGTAAATGAAAGGAAGACCAAGAATTCGTAGGTATGGATGGATGGTGAAGTGAATAGTAGCAGTTTGGAAGTGGTGGTATGAGATAATGGGTGTTTGGTTTAATATAAACAAAAAAATGATTCTGCAGGTCGGCGGACACGGCGGACCCCTGAAATGGATTCCGTCCGTTGTGTCTGAGGGTTCCGCTGATCCTGCTGAGAAAAAGAGTTATGGATTTGTTTTGATTTTTGTGACTTTTGTCTAATGTCCAGAACTACAATGTAGGTTCCATGAGTCCTAAGCCTAGCCTAAGAAGGTTAAAAGGTTCACGTTTAAGGGGTTTTGTGAGAATGTCGGCTATGTTGTCTTCGGAAGAAACTTTCTCAATTGAGATATTTCCTTTTTGAACGTTGTCACGAAGGAAATGATGACGGATTTCAATATGTTTGGTACGAGCATGTTGAACCGGGTTTTTGCTAAGATCAATGGCACCTTTGTTGTCACAAAGAATTGTGAAGTCGTTGAGTTGAATTCCGTAGTCGACAAGAGCTTGCTTCATCCAAAGAGCTTGTTGACATGCCTTTCCGGCCGAAACGTACTCGGCTTCCGTTGTTGAGATAGCAAGAGCCGTTTGCTTCTTAGAGAACCATGAGGTGAGACAATGTCCAACAAAAGTACAAATACCACTTGTACTTTTTCTATCGACATAGTCACCGGCATGATCCGAGTCGGCATACACTATGGTGTCTATTCCCGTTCCTTTGGGATACCATAAACCTAAATGTGTAGTGCCCTTAATATACCTAAAAATCCTTTTAACGGCTTCGAGATGGGTAGTCTTAGGATCTTCTTGAAAACGAGCACATAGACAAACACTAAACATAATGTCGGGTCTACTAGCCGTTAGGTAAAGTAGACTATCAATCATACCTCTATATTTAGTGCTATCTACGGATTCACTTTCCTCATCCTTGGTGAGTTTAATTTCCGTGGACATGGGTGTTTTGATTGGTTTCGAATCTTCTAATCCAAATTTCTTAAGCATGTCCTTAATATATTTAGATTGGTTAAAGAAGATACCATCTTCTAGTTGTTTAATTTGGAGTCCTAGGAAAAAGTTGAGTTCTCCCATCATACTCATTTCAAACTCGTCATGCATGATTTTTGAGAAATCCACACATAATTCTTGACAAGTTGATCCGAATATAATGTCATCAACATAGATTTGGACTATGATAATATGTGAATCTTTCTTCTTAGTGAAGAGAGTATTATCAACTAAGCCCATGGTATACTTATGGTCAACTAGGAAGGTTTTAAGTCGATCATACCATGCTTTTGGAGCTTGCTTAAGTCCGTAAAGAGCCTTTTTAAGTTTGTAAACATGATTTGGTTTTTCAAAATCGATGAAGCCCGGTGGTTGAGCAACATACACTTCTTCATTAATGACTCCGTTTAGAAATGCACTTTTGACGTCCATTTGAAAGAGTTTAAAATTGTGTGCACATGCATATACAAGTAAGATTCTAATTGACTCGAGCCTAGCAACTGGAGCAAAAGTTTCATCGTAGTCAATGCCTTCTTGTTGGTTATATCCTTGTGCAACTAGCCTAGCTTTGTTTCTAGACACAATTCCATTTTCATCCATTTTATTACGAAATACCCATTTTGTTCCAATTATAGTTTGACTCTTTGGTTGAGGAACTAATGTCCATACATCATTCCTAACAAATTGGTTTATCTCTTCTTGCATTGCAATTACCCAAGACTCATCTTTAATGGCTTCATTAATATTTTTAGGTTCAATGGTTGACACGAAACAAAAGTAGTTGCTTTCATTTTGAACTTTTGACCTTAGTGTTCTTTCGTTAATGTTGCCAATGACACCATCTAATGGATGACTTTTAGATTCTTTGACATTGACAAGATCTTTGTTTAATAGTTCATCTTCCTTGTCATCACTTAAAATTTCTTGTCTTTCTATTGCTTGGCTTTCAACTAAGTCATCATCTACCAAAGGTGATGTCTTAGAGGGAGGTGGACTCTCGTCAAATGTTACGTTCAACGATTCCTCGACTCTTAAGGTTTCTTTGTTCAAAACAATGTACGCTTTACTATTTTGTGAATATCCAAGAAATACACCTTCATAAGACTTTGGGTCAAATTTGGTGAGATAATCCTTGGTGTTAAGAATGAAACATTTACTCCCAAACACTCTAAAGTATCCTAATGTAGGCTTTTTACCTTTATATAGTTCATAAGGAGTTTTATTCAAAAATGGTCTAATTAAGACTCGATTTAAAATGTACGTTGATGTGTCAACGGCATTACACCAAAACTTTTGTGGAATGTTTTGTTCATTAAGCATTGTTCTACTCATCTCTTGCAATGTCCGGTTTTTACGTTCTACTACACCATTAGATTGAGGAGTACGTGGAGCCGAAAAGTTATGAGTAATACCATTAATATCACAAAAGTTTCCAAATTGAAATTCATTATCAAATTCACGACCGTGATCCGTTCTAATAGACACAATATTAGACCCTACTTGATTTTGAATTTTCTTACTTAGAATCTCAAATTTATCAAAAGCTTCATTTTTACTTTTCAAAAATTTTGTCCAAGTATATCTTGAGTAATCATCAACTATAACCAAAGGGTAGAAGTTACCTCCATAACTTTGTATAGCGGATGGACCAAATAAATCCATATGCAAAAGTTCTAGACACCTAGATGTAAAAACCAAGTTTTTAGCCTTATGGCTATTATGGACTTGTTTACCGACTTTGCAAGCATCACAAAAGTGTTGGTCATATTTCAACTTAGGTAGGTTTCGAACTAAGTCTTTGGAGGAGAGGTTTTGGATTAGTCTCATGTTAGCGTGTCCTAAACGTCTATGCCATAAAGTTGAAGATTCATCTAATGAGGTAAGACAAAGTTTGTCTCTAGATGTTGGATCCATTTTCATGACATATACGTTGTTCTTAAGGACACCTTTGGCTATGGTTATACCATCTTTAAGTATCTTACTTCCGTTTTCACTAAAAAGGACATTATACTTATTACGACAAAGTTGACTAATGCTAAGGAGATTAAAACCTAGGTTATCAACATGAGCTACATCATCTATAAAAAGGGAGTCATGAGAGATTGTACCTTTTCCGATGATTTTGCTCTTAGCTTTACTACCAAACGTAACATTACCTCCGTCACATTTGTGATAAGTAGTGAAGAGGCTTTTGTTACCCGTCATGTGCCTTGAACAACCGATATCTTTAATCCATTCATCCGGTTCCAAACAAACTTTGAGGCACACCTATTTTATGAAAAACACTCAAACATTTGGTCCCCAATTTCTCATGGGTCCATTTTGGTTAAGCATACCATTAACTTGTTCCAAGTATGAAAATAGAGCATAAGGGTTCCATGACATGTAATTTGGAGTTTGGTAATGTCTAGGAGTGTTTTGATTCCAAACATGTTGGTAGTTTGGTCGAGCGTTGAAGTAGCTCTTTGGAAAGGGGCGTTTGGGAATTGGAGTCTTAGGTCTTGGTTGAGTAGTCTTAGTTCTAAATTCATTTTTACTAAGTCCTACTCCAGTTTTAAACACAGGTTTTGTTCCATTTTTATACGTAACTTTAACAAATTTTGAACGATCCGATGTGGATGGAGTTACTGCTGCAGCAAACCTGGCGGAACCTTCGGGTCCAACGGGCGAAACCCTGGATTGGGTTCCGTCTGATCCGCAGGCTGCTGTAGCAATTTTGTTTGTTTCTTGTGCAATCTTTTCTTGTTTCGTTTGACCCTTTGAAGTTTCTATTTTCGTAAATCCTAGTCTTGTTTTATTAAAGGGTGACTTTTGAAGTTTCATAATTTCATCCGCACAAGAAATGCTCTTATCGAACTTCTTAAACTTTGTGGTTTGTTTTATTAGATCATTTTGAGTAATTTTGAGTTTCTCAACTTCTAGTTTAAGCTCTTCACATGATTTGCAAGATGTGTCAATACCTTTACTCTTTTCTAATCTCTTAGCTTTTTCTTTTAACTCATAAACTTCATTTTCTAAAAACTCCTTTTTGGTTTTCAAAAATTTATTTTTGTTTATGATTTTTAAGCTCAATTCACAAAGTTTGTTATATTCTTTTTGTAAAGTGTCATCATCAATAGAGGAGTAAGATGAGTCGGAGAATACCTCATTTGAGTTGTGAGCCATGAGAGCAATATCATCATTCTTTGGCTCATCGTCATCTCCTTCATAGTCACTCCAAGCACCACCCACAAAAGCTTGTTGAGGTTTGCTCTTGGGTGGTTTTGGACATTCTCCTACAAGATGACTTGTGTCTCCACACCTATAGCATTTTCTTTCAACCTTTCCTTTCCTATCATCATGATCTTTTCAGAAAGTTTTCTTGTCATCTTTTGGTTGCCTTACAAACTTTCCTCTTCTACGAAAGAACTTCTTGAAGTCTCTAACGGCCATAGCATATTCCTCATCATCACTATCCGAAGTAGATTCTTCATCATCACTTGATTGGACTCTAGCTTTCAAGGCAATGGACTTAACTTTTTCTTTCTTGCCTCTAACTAGTTCCGAATCTTTTTCCATTACCATTTCATGAACTTTGAGGTTTCCAATTAGCTCATCAAGTGACATGCTTGAAAGATCTTTGGATTCTTCAATTGCCGTCACTTTTGCTCTCCACTTCGGATGGAGTGCTCTAAGAAATTTCCTGACAAAGTTCTTACTACAAAAAGATTCATCAAGTGCTTTAAGTGAAGTAATAATAGTGTTAAACCTAGCAAAAGCATTATCAATAATCTCATCTTGGGAAATAACAAATTGTTCATATTGTTGAACAAGAAGATCAATTTTGTTATCTTTAACTTGTGAGTTTCCTTGATGAGTGACAATTAAAGATTGCCAAATATCTTTGACGGTTTTACACAAAAAGACTCTTTCATATTCTTTCTTAGGCAAAGCGTTGTAAAGCATCATTTTAGCTTCATTATTTTTACCAATTAATTTCTTTTGATCATCATCTTTAATGTTAGTAACTACGTTATCACCATCAATGATTATATACCATAAATCTATATCTTTAGATTTCACGCAAGTTTCAAAACGGTTTTTCCAATATATAAAACCATTTGCTTCAAAGAGTGGTGGTCTTTGCATAGATTGCCCTTCTTTGTAATTTTCAAAATCCATGGATCGTTTCAAGTTTTAAAACACAATATATTTTAAAAGCTTGAGTAACGTAGCTCTTGATGTCAATTGTGGAAAACTAGAAGGGGGGTTGAATAGTTTACCGTTTAAAATATTTTTAACTTGTTTTGTTAGCTTTGAAACTTTCCGTTTGATCAAAGATATATACACAAACACAATATATAACATGCAAGTAAATGAAAGAAACGATCAAACCACAACACGAGCATTTATCGTGGTTCGGCTACAAGGACTCTTTTTCCTTGCCCTACGTCCACGCCCCGAGTATCCAACTCGAGAGTTTCTTTCACTAGTCAACAAGCTCCTTTCACCGAAGGAGAAAACCTTACACGTCACTTATACTTTTACCGACACTAAGCTAGATGTCGAGTTCTTTACCAAGGGTACAACCACTCCCGTTAATTCTTTTACAATGGTACAACTACTCCCGATACACTGTGTATTTTGAGGACTAAAATACTAACCGATCACTACTGAAAATACACAATCAAATGAAGTGTAAACTACACAAGTCTACACAATGCTAAGCTAACAAGTCTTGCAACGTTGTGTTGAATACTTGTTACTTTTAATGAGCTCGTGAATCTCTTTGCTACAAAAAGAAACTTCACATATGAAATGTTAAAAGGTTAGATGAAAGAATGAATGTGTGTGTGTGTAAAATATGATGTAGAGTGATAAGCCAAAAATCAACTTGTGGCTTGGTATTTATAGCAAAGCCTTCTGCAGGTCTGTCGGATCAGGCGGAACCCTCAGATGGGTTCCGCCCGTGTACCCCCAGGGTTTCGCCGGGCTTGCAGTTGGTTTTGCAATAAATCTTGAAAACCAAACAAAGTCACATCTCATTACACCTTGCAAACCAAACAATGTCACATCTCATTACATCTAGTCAAACACCAAACTTGCAAGCAACCACTTAGTAAGTCAAACACATTTTCTTTCCATAAATATATAATGACAAAACTTGCCATAAATGTGATGTGACAATTCTATTTTAAGAAATAAAAAGTGTTGTGTTTTATGAAATGTAAAATGTAGCAAAAGTCTAGTTTATGCAAGTCTTTAAAACTAAGATTATGTTTTACTTAGAAACTAAAGTTTACATTTTGTCGTTAACAAAACTTAGCGAAGATCGTAAAATATAAATAACGTTTTTAGACGATATTTGTATTAACAACAACTATTACCTTAATATTTATTTACCTATTCATTTCATTTAGTCCCATTTTATGATCTCGTTGAATTCCTAATAGAGTATGTGCAAATCAAAATCTTCATATCGTGCACCATAGCATCTACATTCAAAATAATTGTGTTCACAAGTTATATACTTTTAAATATAGCAGCTTAGTCAAACACATTATACATAAGCTAATTTATTATTTTATTATTTCAACCGGTAACCATGCTATTAGGCTGAGTTTTGTATGTATTATTTCTTATACTAATACCAGGATTATCTCGATTTTTAAAACAACATCCAAACAGTCCTATACACTGAGCAAGTACATACATATGCTAAAATATGTAGCTTATCTTCCTACTGTGATCAGTAGCCGTAACGGTATATTTCACACATAACGCTTTTAGTTTAGGACTTTAGCAAATTTACTCAACATCATCTTAAGATTTTTGTTTAAACCAAGATTTTTTTAGTTAGTAATTTATATTGAAGTACATGAGTATTAAAGCTGGAATATAAGTTTTAGAAAATAAGCAAAACCTTACAATTCTTCACATCAATGTGCCCAGATACTCGTTGAATTCATCCTGTAAAGCAGCTCCCATACCATCAAAGCTTGAGAAGGTCTGTATCATGTGAATTGACCCAATTCTACAGAAATTTAAGGGGTATATATGAGTGTTACAATTCTGCAGCAAATTATATGACTTTAAGCTTAATACCCAATAAAAATTAAAAACGTAACATATCAAAACCGAGCTTAATTACTTTGCAAATAGAGATCCTTCTCGAAGGTAAAACCACTTGTTTTTATGCTCATTAAACTCAGCGACCATTGTGATCATGCAAGCCACTACAAATAAGCAGAAGTAAGTTACTTTCAGGCATTAAACAACGACGACTTATTAGTCCTTAATCAGTATAACAACAATTTGTAGTCCTTTGTTACATAAGTTTATAATATCTTTAAGAGTTTCCATAGTTTACCTTGCCATCCATGCTCTCTATACCAGCAGCAACCCCTTCATATGTAGAATATCATATGAACCCAAACCTTTTTGACCAACCTGATGCACATTCTATTACTACTCTAACTGCAGAAAATAACATGAAAGTAGTAGTCAGAATTCTAAACTTTTAAGAACTGACTCCCGACTCAGAATCATAACTTATAGAGAAGAGGCAAACCATGAACTACTTTACCAAACTTTGCAAAGGCATCCCTAATTCCGTCATAAGTTATACGTTTGCTAAGACCTGCCCAACAACAGAAACTCACTCATATAACCAAACCAAGGTGAATTATGACAATGTTGTCTTAAAATTCCCATATCCGATTGATAAAAATGTTATCTTAACATCTACATGGATTGATATAAACTAAGCTATAATCATGGAGGTTTGTTACATATTTTAAATTAAGAGCGGTTTTTTCAACTTCAGTTTCAAACTTTCCTGTGTTATCCCTTTTTTTATAAAACATTCCTACATTAAAACAATATTTATTAAAACATTACTACATTAAAGAGTGAAAACATCTTAATAACACTTTAGAGGACTTTCAACCCATTTGACCTGCTCAAACCGTTTCATTTTAATCAATATTTCAATTTTACTATTATAGAAAAGACTAAAACCAAGAAGACCAATTTTTATGTGGATGGGTTGGAATTTCCAACTGTATCGGTCACAAAATTTAACTGAAATACTTGAATTTCCAACTCCGGACTCAAATACTTGCTCAATGTTCTAAACAATCCCTTTATACTATAATGAGCAGTTCTAATAAGCAACTCCAAACAATCCCTATAAGAGCTATACAAATTCTATATCTACAGTAGTAACTTTCTACGCTCATTAACCAATAGTTTTACAATTGAGCTATACCACTCACATCCTATCATGAACGGGCTGTATCAACAAATCCAATCCAAGAGATTATAAATCACAAACCCTAGTGCAATGTTTTAAGTTGCCTTTAACAGACAGCAAATGAGCCACAAAGTTACCAAAATGACTCCGCACTCCGGGTTTGCTGATAACATTAGGAAATCAGTCATACTATCATACTAATCATGTAACTCAGCTGAAAATAGTGGTCTAAATAGTCGTGCCGGGAATAAAAATGCATGTGTACCTGAAAACTCTCCACCACTACACTCATATTCATTCAAACTATGTTTATTTCATACCCTGCACAAATGACAAAAAGTGAGTCGTGCAATTTGTAATCCTTCGCCAGAAACAAATAAAGGATAAATGAATTGTAAGTACTCTTCAAAATGGCTCGAGTTGGGTTCATTATTTCAAAATCTGATAGACGGGTCAACTAAAAAAAACTTTGCTGAAAGGGGAATGGATAAAAATGTCAAATAGATCAAAAGTAATCCAGATTCTATTTCAAAAAATTAATGCAATAAACCTCATAAATTGTTTGTTTGAAAATTTAAGTGTCATTATAATAATACTGATTCTGTAAGCAATCGAAGACGATTGATCTGTCACGGCTGCAAAGTCAATAAACTACCCCTCATCGATGCGAAAAATCTCAACTTTGCTCGAATCCACTCTCACACATTCAAATTCTATCATCACAACTTCTCATTTCCCACATTCATAAAAAAATATTCAAAACGTCACCAAATCAAATATCAATCATATTTACCTTCATCGAGATATGAAGCTGCAATGTTTCTTTCAACATTTCGAAATCGTTGAGCCAAACATGCAAAGCTGCATATATTAACCGGTATGAAATCAGAAGGAAAAATAAAACATCAAAAACCAATTACAGCAAAATCAAACTTACGTGATAAACCGATTATCATCTGCAACATGTAACTTCTTATAAAATATATATATATATATATATATATATATATATATATATATATATATATATATTTGCCCTCCTCTGTCTTCAACCAAATCATCTGCATCAAAGCAATCCATTACAAAGGTAACAACTTCCAGTTATAATACGAACCAAATTAAAGACGCGTGAAAGATCCGTTTAAGACCTTTTGCCCCGCTCCACGTCTCCTGAACCGTCTCCACTTCATTTTCTCTCTATTTCCCTCTACAATTTCACACACAACACATTTATCGGTAAAAAGTAAAAAATCCGAGAACACATGATTTTCTAACAAAATAATACATATTAGTAACCTAACCCAATTAACCCAAAGTATTTGAAGCACTAACCTGATACATATAAAACCTGTTACAAACAAATAAAAAATGTATTATAATTGAATCAAAAAAAAAAATTACTTACCGATTAGTAAAATCCCCAATTCTTTTCCTATGGTTCTTTTTCTAGGTTTCTTCCAATGTTGACAGCATAGAAAAGATATATGTTTATCATAATCACAAACAAAAACACACCAGATTGATTACTTGTAATAAGAAAACAAAAGTAGCAATCATATACCAGATAATAAGTCGCATAGTCAATTCCAATCCCCAATTCAAATACCTAATTTACAAACACACCATAAATCATTAGTAACTCATAATCCATTTGAAATATAAAAAATAAAAATAAAAAATATATAAATAAACTTTTCCCCAAATTATGATTTTAGGGCTTTGAACAAAATTATAATATAATTTGAATTAATCACTGAAACGAAATTGAAAGAAACTATTTTTTGTAAAATTATAGTACATTGAAAAGAAATTGAAAGAAAATATATAACTTACAGATTAATGAAGAAGTAGCAAATCAAATTTGAATGCCAACACCACCACATCGCTATCAATGAGTTTACAAAAAGAATTCAAATTGAAACGTAGGGAGGAAGTGACTCATTGGTTTTAATAAATAAAAAACGGTTGTTTTGATTTATGGAATGTGTTGTTAGTATCGTTTGAATGTCAAACGTAGGGAGGAAGGTTGTTTTGATTTATGAAACATAAGGAGGAGCGTGGTTATTGGAGTATGGAGTATGGAGTATTGGAGTATTGGAGTATACAGCAAAAATGGTTTAGTTCGTTTGACTTTTTATAATGGTGTGTAGAAAAAAGAATGCTTGGTGTAGTTGTACAATGCTCTATATATATGGTATGACACATCACCGAATTAATTGAGTTTTTAATGCACGCTGCTTCAATGAACTTGTACAAAACCTTTGTTTATTATATAGTATAGATAAACAGTATGGTAAAAACCCTAATAACTAACTGGGCGTGGGCATCTTATTGACGGACATCCACTAATAATGATCCATAACCGTACTTCCCTTTTTGCAACTTTATAGTTGACGTTTTTATTTTTATTATTTTATAAATAAATTGTTCACTATTAAAAGTAAAAAAATAAAAAATAAATAATAAATAATCAAAAAAAATAAAAATTATATTATATATATTTATTAAAAAATGACCCTCCGGATTGTGTTATATTAACCCTCTGGCCCACATGTCCCCTCTTGTCCCCTATTTTTTTCAGTACAATACAGTTTTTTGTCAGTTTCTATTCTGTATTTCTGATAATTTTAAGCGTTTGACTTATTAAACTTTATATTTTCTGTTTCGCACTTTCAAGTTTATAGCTTTTTGATATAAACAAAATTATAAAAATACAAAAAAAATAAAAAAATAGGGGGCGTTGGGATTGGGATAAAAATATAGGGGGTCATTATAACCACTCCCATAGAATATATATTGTACACATCAAAGCATAGTTGTCAGGATCCCGATCCTGATCTTAGGATCTTACGATTTTACGATACTACAAAGCAAAAACGATCCGGATCTTACATATAATCTTTGAAAGCTTAAGATCTTATAGGATCCCGATCTTGACCATAGAATCTTAAAATCTAATCCGATTCGATCTTACTTTTCTCGGATAACAAACTAAAAAACTACGAATTTCTGGATTATTTTTTGTAGAATTTAAAAAACAACATGTTAATCTTATTAAACATTTCATAATCATAATTTAGGACAACATTTCGATGGAACATTCATATAATTTTGTGTTTATGATATATAATAATTTGTAAATTTGTATAATATTACAAAAACTATTAAGAAAATGACATTATAGTAGGATCTTAAGATCCCGATCCGATCTTACGATCACGATCTTGCAAAGACGAAAACGATCCTAAGTAAGATCCCGATCTTGAAAACCTTGCATCAAAGTGTTTATCAAATGTTTCTCCTCCAAAAATCGCAACGTTAGTAGCAATTTTTGCTATCCAATTAGTATATTTGAGTTGTATAATTTTAATCATTTTTGATATTTTAGTACCTTAAATTGTTAAAAATAAAGTTACGTACTTCAATTAAATATTGAAAGTAAGTTGAGTACTTTTTCAAGCATTTTGCCCTAAAAGTAATTGCACATTTTGATTGATTTTACCATATTACTTGAGTTATTATTGCAGCTTTAAATAACAAGAAATTAATTAGTTATAGGTTAAACTATATTCTGCAAAAAGTGTTGTGTTTTTTTTTTTTCTTTTTTTTTTTTTTTTTTTTTTTTTTTTTAATTGTTGGTTTTTTTTTAAGATAGCCAAATATTTTGCGACACACGGAAAAAATAAGAGTAAATTACACCGTTTTGTGTTGTCCGAAGAGGTCAACTCTTTGAAAAAAAAAACGCATTGTTTTGTTCTTAACTGACGAACATTATCCGTCGTTAGATTATCATTAGTGTATCAAATTATTTGACGGATCCTACACTGTGTCTATTTTTATCCAAAATAGTTAGCCATTCATATGTATCAAATTCTAGCCGTAACTATACACACACTACGATATACTATTATAAATTTATTAGTTTATACATTAAATTAGCAAAAGAATAGCTTGACACACACTAAAAAGTGCAAAACAAGGCCTACAAGGCTAATTAATCGCCGATTATGTGCTACTATGCCACCAACCTTTTTGATTTGTGTAAATCTGTCAAACAACTCGGTCAACCGTAGTTAACGACAGTTAATGACGGTCAACGGTGGTCAAGTTTGCCCGAAACCTTCAAACTTTGCTGGAAATACCCAAAACTCACCGTAAAATTGTTTAATAAGTTATACTTGTTGTTTATAGAGTAAACTGCAAAAGGTTTCAGACAGGGATGTAAGGTATCAAAAACTGCAAACCACAGAGATGTATTTTGCAGTTTACTCTTGTTTATATCTATTTCAAGATGTTTTTTTAAGAAAAATCTTGCGAGTAATACCTAAAATTTGCCGGAAATACCTAAAACTTGCCAAAAATACAGAAAACTTATCGAAAATGCCAATCCGATTAATCACCGATTAATCCCGCCTAGACCGATTACAAGCTACAAGGGATCGACCGCCCGACTACCGATTCACGATTTTTGAAACCTTGCTAAAAAGTGTCAGTGTGTTACAATTTTAAATGAATACCCCATAAAATATTGCTAATATGAACCTTCACCATTCGAATTATCAATATATCATGATAGTGGTTTAACATAAATATTCAATCAACAATTTCATAAACTTCCAAACAATATTTCAAATAAAGATCACAAATTTATACTTTCCCATATAGACATAAGTCAATCAATTAAAAACATACATTCAATAGTAATACAAATGCAGCTTAGTTCAAAATTCAATTAGACGTTGATTACAGTATCAACAAACAATGATGCAATTTGCAATAATCCATGTACAAAGAGAAGAAAAAAGACAAACAACACGTAACACTATCAGCTTTGGACAAAGTAGTTTAAAAATGAACGAAGGAATCATTATCATCCAAGAACCAGTGATGAATTTATACGACTGGACCTGCTGCTGTTGGTGGTGGTGCAAGTGTTGGTGGTGGTGCAGAAGGTGAAGACAAAACCAGCTTTAAAATAAGACCAACCATTATCCCAATCACTCCTGCTGCTATCGCAAGTCTTATTGAGAATCCGGGACCCTTCTTTTGGCCCTTTCTCTTCAGTGAATCCTAAGTATATTTCAGAGATAATCAAGTAGCGAGAATTTAGGCAAAGATGATAATAGAGTAAATTCATAATGTGTAATCTTGAGTTAATTTGATACCAAGTTGTATCACATGACAAAATAAGAATGTAACGTTACATATTGATCGAGAGCATATCATAAAGTAAAGAAGACACCAATAATATTCTGTGGGCTAATCTTAGTAAAACCATACCAGCCCAGACCAAAAGTTTATACGTACACAATAAACCTGAAAACATGATCGACATAAACCGTCCGGTCCCAAACCAGACCATAAACCAAACACAGAACTAAAGATTACGGTTGAGTAATATAAATCCAAAACGATGTCCACTTTAAGTTTCAGTTTTATTAGTTTAGAAAAAAGAAAATCAATTCAATTTGGTTTCTGGACTGGATCGAACCAAGAATCATTTTTTCAAATTATCTTGAACCAAGAACAGGATCAAATAAGGCCTGTACAGATATGATGGGTCTCATTTTGGTTCTTCGGTTATGTATTGCAGATACCAGGTAATCAATTTAGGACCTATAGTTACATAATCAGTTTTTGTCACAGCAAATGATGATATGATTGTTGATTGCCTTTTTAGTTCTAGATTCAGAAATAAATATATAATTCTTGGTCAGTTAATTAACTAATGTTTTCCAAATCGATGTGATTAGGTTATCATTTCAGAATGTTTTATTACTGTTGTATATTCTTACAGTTTAATGTCATAATCAAATCTCAGTCTTAAGCCAAAGTAATTTGTTATAATACAGATACTAAAACAGTTTAAGGATAGTGGGAATAACATGCATTTGGCTAAATAACCAACTATAGAGTTAAGGTAAAGAAGTAAATGTACCACTTCCTGTTGCAGCTGGGTTACTTCTTTCACAGCTGAATCCCTAGCAGCTTTTGCAGTCTGAACTGCTGGATTCTGCATTTAAAGGATGACCGTTATTATGTATTTAAGTATCGCCCATCTCCATTTGCCATTGTTGTAAAGAACACTAAAGTGGGAGAATAATAGTCATTGAACTCACAGAGCTTGGATCAGAGGTTTGTTTGACACTATCATCTGATTTATCCTGGTCATTACGAGCAATATAGACGACCCTAAGTTTGCATTCCTCTAATTGCTTACCAGCTTCCTTGGTAAACTGAATACAACAAGGTTATTAATCATTTCAATCAAGTGTTAATTTAACAGAACATAGTATTAGCAACGTTATTATTCTTACAGTATTTTGTGGAAGCTCTTCAGAATTACTGTCTGCAGGCACAGGGGTACTTTGAAGAAGAAATTTATCTTTGCATTGCATATCTGGAGGGTACTCCAGTTGGGCTTGAAGGGTAACTAAATGGATATCAACAACTTGAAGTTAGAAGGTGTGGTTAATTATCAAAACATAAAGGGATATTCAACTTCTGATATATGAACACTTTAAACATTACTTTCAGAGATTGATTGGTATATTCTACTGTATAGAAAGATACTGTTAGCATACCCTTTCATGGTTTATGAATTTATGGTGAGTGAACAACAAATTTACCATCTCAATTGTAGTTTTATTTATAATTGACTGATATAAGGTATACGGTGATGTCAATTAGCACCACTTTTTACTTGCAAGTTAATTTACTCTAAAGTCTAAATGATAGCAACATACTATAGTACCTCTTATGATACATGTATCAAAAGGCTGAATCACACCAGTATTTGGCCGTACAAAGTATTTCTTGGGAGAAGTAGTTTTGACCTAGCAAAAGATAACAACAATCAGACTCTATTGTATATAGTATACGCGAGTATGAAGAAAGAAAAAAAAAAAAAAAAAAAAAAAAAAAAAAAAAAAAAAACAATATAAACAAAGGAATAAAAAAGTAACAGGGCTTTATAATTAATTAAGTTAGGTCGGGATACCTTAAAGGCAACATTCTTGTCAGTAGTATTAGAAACCTTTAAATCACAATGGCTTGGTTTCTCCAGTTCAACTGTGAATTAATGCATTATAAAACAGAACCAACATCAGATAGACAATTACTAACCCATATATATGAAGCGCAGAAAGATGTGCAGCCAATAGCTTTTTCCAACTAAGGACATAACTTGTGTTTATAGTCATGAACAAAAACAACAATGCTCCGTCCTAAGTCCTAACAACTAGCTAAACAGGTACTAGTATTTGTTTATGTAGTTGGAGCATGTAATAAGAGATCAGAAATTGCTGATAAGTCACTATAAACATTGAAAACTTCGCATTCGGACTGCACAACTTTGGTCCTACAGTCCTTTTACCACACATGACCATATTACAGTAACTACTTTGCCATATTGGATGAATCTTAAAAGTTAAACCGCATATCTTAATATCTTATATGATCACACTTTCAGGAACCTAACTTCTTTTAGAATATAAGCCGGTGAACATAATATTGCCACAGCTAATAATGCTTTGTAAGCAGATGTATCGTCACTAAACACTAAAATGAGCTTCAGATACATGTGATGTGGGGATCTTAAAAGCTGTGATCTGACACAAAACCAGTTACAAAGCTTTAATATCCTGGCCCATCCAGCTCGGTAACCCGAAATCAACTTAGGCCATACGAAACTACAGAAGTAAATTCAACAGGAAAAACTGCAAGCTACCTAAATGTATGAATGTCGGATAAAATGTCATCCTTCAGCAGAATTTTTACCAACATACACACTAAAAACATTATTTATGATTCTATGGGATTTCCACTAAACCTTGACATCACAATATCACCTTATTACTCTAGTACGCTAAGCACGTATACTACTCATGTGGCTGGTCTATCCCTAAGTGGCCGAAGTTTGATTTAAACACACTACAAGTAGATCCACGTGTTTTTTTATAGCCCGTTTTCGCATTCATATTCCTCTACACGCATTTCCCCGCAAATTGTCCATTAAATTTAAAGTCATCCTTCTTCAACTCAGCTGACAACGAAATTTAACAGAGTTCCCAAACGTAAAGCTATGCACATCATACACATGAATAATTATTGATACACTTTGAGCTCCTCAACACGTATCCAAGGCCGGAGCCAGAAAGTTATGGTCGAGGGGGCAAACTTTGATAATTTTTAGAAACTATACTACAAATTGGTTCGTTAGGGTGGCAAATTACAAAAATAGCCACATCCTTTAGAAAATTTAGGGGGGCACGTGCCCACCCTGCCCCCCTCCTGTCTCCGCCACTGGCCGTATCACCAAGTTACATGCTCAAGGCAAAAGGTCACCGCCAATGTACATCTCCACATGGATCATCAACAGAAGGCGTTTCCTCATCGCATATTCGCAAAATTTGACACCTACAAACAACTCACCTAATCTTCACAATTATTCAATCGGTTGAAATTTGTTACCTCCTATCATTTTCGCATTCTTGCGCTATCCGAACACGATTAAAATCAACACAAACACAATCTTTTTTACATTTCTAAACTACTTAACCAAAAATAAATAAAACATCTATTAAAATCATCATATTAATAATATAATTAAAAAAAAAAAAAAAAAAAAAAAAAAAAAAAAGGATGCTTACATTGAAACCTAAGCTCTTCAGGATCAACAGAAACTAATTTGTTACCAGCAGCAGCCATTAGTATTAAACAAAAAAAATCAAGATCAACGAATTATTAGAAAAAATAATATCTCCTGAAATTAATGACGTCAGAATGTGTCATGAATTGATAATCATCGAAAACCGAACCCTAGATCCGTGAAAAAGAGTTGAATTGAAATGAAAATTTTCAAGTCTTGTTGAATTTGATGTTAGATTGAACGTGAAATCAGGAATGATTTTGGTTCGGACACGTGGCGTGTTGGTTGAGAGTGATCGTCGGAACCGGAGGGTGATTGTGTGTTTTGGAGTCTGACAAATGTCTGTTGTACTGTCAGGGGATCAGAAAAAGAAGCTACCAAAGTTTAGACGAAAGGGAATTTTTTTACATGAATGGTCCTTGATGTGTGGAGTTGGTGTCCATATACTCTTCAACTTCTCAAATTATAAAACTGATAAAATTATCTGCGACATGTTAGCAACAGTATGATAATGTGGCCCGATAGTGATTGGGAGACTTAAATTATGTGCCTAAAGATGTATCTAAGCCTGTGGCATCCTGATGAATGCAGTCATGGAACCCATTTTTTCACAAACCATCAAAATCATGTCATCAATGTTTAGACACATATTTAGGCAAATAATTAAGCTTCTCAATCATTTTTCAATGTGGCCACCTCTTTTTTTATCATATCAAACCTTCCTTTCCTTTTTCCTTGGACATAGTGCCTTAAGTGTATTATTTGATGTCTTAATCAGGATGTGGAGTGACCAAATGCACTTAAAATAAATTAGGGTTGAGCAAAATCGACCGAATCCCGAAAGCCAGCCGATACCGACTGTCCCGAAACCGAACCGAACATACTCGGTTTGGGTTTTCAAGGATTTCGGTTTCAGGATGGATCGGTACGAGTCGGCTCGGGCCGAAAATCGAGAAAACACAACCAAAACCGAGAAAACTAACCGAAACCGACTCGTCCCGAACCGAACCGAGTAATTTCGGTTCAGGATTCAGTTTGGGTTTTCCAGGATTTTGGTTTCGGGATGGATCAGTTTCGGGTCGGGACGAGTTGGTTTCGGCCCAATGCTCACCCGTAAAATAAACTAAACAATACTATAAATACAATTTTCAGAGACCAAAAGCATTTAAAAAAATTGATTTTTTTTTTAACAAACTAAAAAATCATGAGTGTCCAAGGGCCTTTCGGAACCCACCCTGATTCCGTCATTGATATCAGTAATCTATTAGCTACGTTGTGAGCGATTGTTGTTGGTATAATACCGTAAAAGTGTGAGTAGCGTATTATCAAAACTTGTTTGGCCTGAAAAAACTATGTGTATTCGAGTATAAAATAGCTAATTTATCATGCCCTATGAATAATAAAAAGTATAAAGTTAAGCATTGCACTTTTATACGCAAAACTTCATGCATATCAACAATATTCTTCCGATGCTCGAACCATAAGCTTTTGATTGATGGACTAGCATCAACGCAAAATATGCCGTAACACCAATTTTATTTTGATTCTATATTTATTTAAAGATAGAAGTTTATTCACATGGACGAACTCGACAACAGATCAAACAAGATAAGTTGAAAACATTTATAGGTTGTGCTTTAATACTCTCTTTTGGCTACAACGTCATTAAATGTGCGCAAGATAACATATAGCATGATTTTGATTTTGTTTATTTGCTTTAGTTTCAACATGTCATTGGCTATATTAGCAACTTGGCTTGTTAATATCATCGTTTTTCTTTTGAATGGGAAGTTTTTACGGTCTACAATATCTATCTCACGAATATAAACTCACATATGTCTTCAGTGAGACATAAATCTACAATTTTTTAGTTGACAGACCACTCATATACCGCTTGGCAAAAAAATATTTGATGTTGATATTATCATT
This sequence comes from Artemisia argyi, assembly GCA_030686995.1. Lineage (NCBI taxonomy): Eukaryota > Viridiplantae > Streptophyta > Magnoliopsida > Asterales > Asteraceae > Artemisia > Artemisia argyi. The sequence goes on from CM060684.1 coordinate 155,918,036, forward strand.
TCTTGCTAGTAACCGAATACTTGTTGGTTCAGTTAGAAATTAGATAATACACGTTTACACTAAGTTGGAGCACAAAAGACTAACAAAAAGTTGTGTAACCGAAAGAGATGGTAAGTACAAAGTATAGGGACTACAAACAGATATTATAGAAAGCTACAATCAGGTGCAGGCAGGTAACGTGGCACCATGCGTCGCTTTAAAGGCATGACAAATGGGTTCGAATTTAATCATTCATATCTCACATCCAGTCACCCATCTATTGTTGTGATTCTCTATTAATAATTCCTGTATATTCTAAGGGGTACTATAATAACGGGGGACAAGAGTGGCAGGCAACTTGTCTCCCTTTTTGTCCTTTATTTTTTTCCAGCGCAGCTCAGTTTTTATCAGTTTCTGTTTCGTATTTTTTACAGTTTTAAGCGTTTGATATCTTAAACTTTATATTTTCTGTTTCGCACTTTCAGGTTTATAGCTTTTTGATATAAACAAAATTATAAAAATAAAAAAAATAATAATAATAAATAAATAAAAAATAAAAAAATAAGGGGGGGTCAATATAAAAAAAGCACCTCGTCCTTATAACCCATCCTTATTCTAAAGGTAAATGGAATTTCCCCAAAAGTATTGAACACCCCAATAATTTTAGTGTCCGTTTGTTTGACGGTGTCGGATTGGGTTTTAGGATATCAAGTAAAAATAGATTGTTTGTTTCACTCTTTAGCTTTTGATGTGACACATTAATTCTAAATAGTGTGTTTTTTTGATTCCTCATATATTTGGCTGGTTTTATAGAAATAATTGAGTCTCACTATTTATTATAATTTATCTCTCTTCTCATCTATTAATTAAAAATAATAAATTTTTTCTTATTTTTTATTTTTTTATATCAAATAAATATATAAAATAAATTTTTTAATCATTTATTTTCTTTCTCATCATTTAATTCAAACTTAGGGCTCGTTTGGTATAAGGTTTTTTAATGAAGGATTAGGCTTAAAGTAAAAAACAAGTGTTTGTTTTGCATACTCGGGTTTTAAAATTAGGTCTCACACCCTTAACAGTGACTTTTCAGAATTCCTACCCACTAGGCCAACTTTTTTGACATCTACTTTCTCACCATTTAATTTGGTCTCTTCCCTCCTTATTTTTTTGTATTTATGTAATAAAATATTCTTCTATTTTATTTATTAACTAACATATAAATTAAATAATATGTATTAAATAATATATTTTTTCACACCCACTTATTTTAATATTTTTTTCTCTTTCCACATCAAATCATAATCTACAACTTTACATTCAAATCCAAATCCAAATCCAAATCTAAACCCATCTACAAACCAAACGGGCCCTTATACTTAAATCCAATTTCTTTCAAACCTTTCCCAAATCCAAATATAATTTCAATCCAACTTACAAACCAAACGGGCCCTTAATTGACTATTAGGGTGGTGGCAATCATACCTCTCAAAAACTTCATACCTCCAAACCCACCAATAATATCATTCCACCTCATTTATATTTTTTTCATACCTCTCAACCCTTTTTTAGTGACAACCATACTTTTTTCATACCTCCTAACACACCAACTTATTTTATTTCTTTATTTTTTATTTTCATAAATAAACAATTTAATAAAAACATAAATATTTCATTAATAATTAAAAGAAAAATACATAATACTTGGAAAAAAAACATAATTAATAGAAAATTACATAATACTTTAAAAAAAGGGTAAATTGCAAAAATGGACCTTAACGTTCCACAAAATTGCAAAAACGGGACCGAGACAAAATTTGCAAAGTTATAAAACTTAATTTTGGAGGCACACTTGGCGATTAATCTTTCCCTCTTTTTTTGTGTAACTCGGCAACCCAAGCGATTGCATAGGACTATAAAGTCCATGTTTATCCCGCTTATTCAACCATAACACACACAATCCCAACGATCAAAACAACCGACGATGGCAAACAATGGAAAAGGGAAGAGTATCTACAATGGTACCGAGGAAGAGGAATTTGATAAAGTTTTAAGAACCTATTATCTAAACGATTTACTTCTTGATGCATTTGGCGGAGAACCAATTGATGAGTATGGTTCTTATAGGAACATACCTAAGGACACCTCACATATGTTGTTTAAGAGTAGTCCACATAGGGCTTTGCCTGTTGAACAAATCACACATTATGTATTAATATATGATCAATTATCAGTATGCTTTTGTCCAGTGCCACTTAATGAATTACTTGAAAAATGTGATCGGCTCCATTGTTCAGCTGGAATCTTCAGCAACCAATCATAAGCTGCAGCATTGTTATTCTTCAGATGATCCATCTATTTGTTGAATTCAACAACAGTTGTGGCTCTTGCAGCCTTCCAAAGCATGTCCTTGTAAACACCTCCTTTCAAATGTGACTTCATTTCCTCATGAATATGCTTAACACAAAACCTGTGTGCAGCATTTGGAAACACACTAGCAACAGCTTGTATCAATCTCTGTGAACAGGTAAGGTTATGGATGGTGTTAAAACTTTACATGTTCTCATTGTGCATAAAACACATGATTAATTATACAATAGAAATGTGCACCTTTTGCCTATCAGAAATGAAAGTGAACTTGCAGTTGGTTTCTATCCCAATATCCTCTCCTAGTAGTTTCAAAAACCAACACCAAGTTGCCTTATTTAGTGCATCAACTACAGCATATGCTACTGGATAAATCCCATTGTTTGCATCAATCCCAACTGTTGTTAGTAATTGACCTGGAAAAGGACCTGACATGGAGAATCCATCTAATCCTAAGAATTCTCTGCCACAAGCTTTGAAACCTTGTTTCATAGCTCTCAAACACATATACACCCTTTTAAAAGTTCTTGTTGAACTAGCTGGATTTGGTTCTATCTGTACATCAATCCTAACAGTAGTGCCTGGATTTTGATTAACCAACTCTTGGGCATACTCTCTAAGCAGTGCATAATGTTTGGTAAAAACAGGTATACCTGATTGAATTTCACAAGCTTTATGGCATAGCAAATCAGACTTACTTACGGGAACATCTTCAATTACCTGATCATCGTCATCAAACACTTCATCATTATTTCGATTATAGTCCAAATCCTCTGAATCACTCCCCCCACTCTGTTCTTCTGTTTCATTATCTACCTCTACTACTTTCACATTTCCCATCTGACCACCTACAATTGTAAGTCCATAACATTAACAACAAATACACCTTTTAACAAAAAAAAAAAAAAAAAAAAAAAAAAAAAAAAAAAAAAAAAAAAAACTCACAAAACATGAGGGAAATTAAAGAGGAAAATGCACTGTGTCTTACCGTATCGTTCAAAGGCACGGACGATCGATGTAATCTAACCGGAACTATACGGATCTATACGTATCGTTCAAATGCAGTGAATATGAAAATGCACTGGTAAAGATTTGGCGGCAACAATTAGGGTTGTATCTGAAGTTAAAGGGGTATATTTGTCATTTCATGCGATTATACCCTTGACTGACGGGAAAACTAACGGGAGTTAACGGAAAATGGCTCTTAGTGGCGATTTTGCAAAAATGTGGAACGTGGGTGTCTTTTTTGCGTTACTTTTGGTCTCGGTCCCGTTTTTGCAATTTTGTGGAACGTTAAGGACCATTTTTGCAATTTACCCTTAAAAAAAGAAATAACTAGTCATCGAGGTATGCTAAGTTTTAAGCCTCTACGTGCTCCGTAAGATTATATTGGAGACGATAATGGATTTGTTCGTCGAGTAACTCCTCTAGTACACTATCGTCATAAACTGGCGCGACCGGCGGATCCATTATATGAACCGGTGATATTGCCACCCGGTCGACTTTTAAAATCATATTGTGAAATATGATACACGTATAAACGAGTTGTCGTATCTTTTCGACCGTCATAACCCGTAGAGGACGATTGAGAATCATCCATTTTGATTTAAGACGACCAAAAGCTCGCTCGACATCTTTTGTTGTAGACTCTTGTAGCTTCAATTGAATCGTACACGGCTAAAAAGGTTGATAGGGTACTGATAATGCTCTAATTATACATGTTTATTCCATCGATTATATATCATTTATCTATTATATTATATAGAATATCATGTTATTTGTGTAGAATTGGTACTAATCTGGTTGCAGGATAGAACGAGAGAAGAAAGTCAGAAATACCACTAAAAAGATGATTAAATGACAAATATAAGAAAGGAGGGACTTGGAATGAAAATATACAAGTATGAAAGACCCAAGTACGCCGGTCTTAAGACTGTGTGCGGCGTACTTGCTTGGCGGGTAAATGAAGTTGAATGTACGTGAAGTACAACGCACTTTCTTAGGACTGTGTATGGCGTACTTGCTTGGCGGGTAAAACAGAGTTATTGTTTGCATTCATTGTGAGGCCGATCACTTGTCCTCATTTACTGAATATTGGAGTTGAATTAGGTCAAGATGAGCCTATAAAAGTAAAGGTATGAAGTAGAGAAAAAGGGGGCAACACCAACGAGAAGTAGGGAAAGTATACGAAGTGAGATTGGTGAACTCATACCAAGTTCACTATATCGGGATTCGAGGTTGTGATTCTATTGCTGTGACAGAGTGTAGGAGAACGAGCCTAGAGAATTATCTCTGTGAAATCATTTGTTCTTTCTTTGTAATCACTTTGGTACACTTTTCTACTTGGTCGAATTGAATTATGAAGTTTATGAAATTCATGTTGAATGATATGTGTTCTATTATTACAATAATGGAGTAGTCGTTATATGTTTATTTGGGTGATATAGTTATATGGTTGTTTGCAATGTAATGTACGCTTGCTATTGATACCATGCTTAAGTTTAATTGATGAGATTATGCTTGGATCATTGTTGAATATTTGATGTATCTCTGTGGTAGAAGTAGGTCGAAAGGATCTGCCATTTTGATATTATTTCAAGGTGTTTGTCTATGGCAACTTGGTGTTAACCTTGTAGAAATTGGTCGACAAAACATTTACCAACCCATCCATAATCTTGTTTAATGCCTTATCTCATGTCTAACGAACTTGATGAGGAAATTGGCTTATGTATACTTCTGTTATGAACCATTCTTAATGCATTTGATATATTGAGAATCATAGGTCGAAAGGGTTTCTTTATATGTTGGATAGTTATAGGTACGAGTGTTAACCATGCATCTCTTGCTTATATATCTTGTTCATGATTGATTGCTCATCATTTACATGCGACTTCCATGTTTCTTAGCCTAAATAAACATAGCTTTTAATCATTTAAAAAAATCAATCTAAATTGCTAGTCTTTGGATCAGTGACAATCTAGGGACTTTACTTTAACACAATTGCTAACTTGGCTTTTCTACAATCTCTTGGGACGACCTGGTCTTACCTAAACCTTTACTATAAACGGGGCTTATACTTTACCCATGTGTTTTATAAATCAAGGAAAATGGTGAAATTAGTATTATAAATTTAAAGCTTTCGAAACACATCAGGTACTACCAGATAATCATAATTCGGACGATTCCTCCGGAATAAATATCGAGTCAGACGAAGAAGAGGATGAAACCATTTTTTTTACTTTGTTAACTTTACTTTGTATTCTTTGTGTTTCTATAGGTAGAATTGGTTTAGTATATATAGGGAGTTTTTTTTTTTTTTTTTTTTTTTTTTTTTTTTTTTTTTTCTAAAAAAGGTACAAACGGTCGAATTTTTGCAATGTTCGTATTGAAACCGTGGAGGCATAGAATGTCGTTGGACCAAACCTCCCAACCAAACCGTTGGGGTAGCGGTGGTGTTCACTCGCGGTTTGGTGATACCGCTACCCCATAAACTGGCCATTGCCACCACCCTTAGACCTATGTATATAACTAAATTATAATTACTTTATAACAAAAGAGTGACCATTAGTTTTGGCAATACTAACGACTAGCAGTAACGTGAGTAGTAGTTGTAACTTGTAAGCTATTAGTAATAATTGTTTGTCTTACAAAAGTGTTTAGCAACATATATGTAATTGTGATTTAATGTATAAAATATCGTTTGAGAAATCTATAAACGCCAAATGTTTGTTGACAAACAAGCTTTTTATCTTAAATTTTAAACGTTAAACACTCTAAAATGCTACAAAAATGCATACGTCAAACTAACCTGTATGATTATGACAAGGTATCCTACACATTTAACATAGAGTACGACTTCTCAATTCTCATGTGAGGTGACATATGCTTCACAAGTCCACACATATACATGGACCAATGTTATAATAATTTTCTACCTATTGCATCTTTATTTACAAGCACACATTTCCAAGAAAGTTCTTATTCATCTTTGCTGATAGATAGTACATACAATACACATATACTTGTATCTGCAAACATTTCCCGATAAACTACAACTCAATTGTCAGAGGTTTTTCTTGATCAAATTGAGGTGTGTGTTTGACAAACATGACTAAGGTTGTATGTCACAGACTTATCTCTCTTGGATGATCACATGTTAGGTGCAGTGTTGAATAATAATATGATTGCCTTATTATGTTTAAGTGCTTATTGTGTAATTAGCACTTTCAGGTTTTCTGTTTCGTTTGGAATAAAACAAGAGTTGAGGGGCTGCTATGGAAATTCTCAAGTTTATGTTAAGTTTAAAAGATGATTCAAATATGAGGGACTATATGTGTAAAGTTGAAGACTATATCTTGCATAATCACTGGTCTATAATAATCAACCCTAATCCTCTATTAGTCGCTACTAATCTCTTAATCACCCGTTGACTTTGTTTGGATGATCATTCAATCATTTTGTGTATTGTGTTGAGTGTTGTCTTATTGGCAAACACTCAAATTTTTGTTAAATTTTTTCACATTTAAAAATGTAATTTTACCGATCTTGTGATTGTTTTGTGTTTGATTACTCGTGTTCTGTACCATCTCACATGCAGCTGATAGCTTAAGGCCTGTTTAGTATACGGTTATAGGCGGGTGTGGTTTGAAAGAAAGCCAATATTAAACGTTTGGTTAAAATTTTGAAACCAAAATGTCATATCTTATTCCATAAAATGAAACCTAGCTCCTATGGTGACTTTTTGACACCATTCCTGTGAGGCCACCTCTCTAACTCTTGTCTCCACTACAAAAATTTTAAATTATCATTTTTTTAATTTCTTTTTACACTTTCAACTTTTTTTTGCACCACAAACTTTTATTTGTTTATTTACTCTATTTTCTAAAATTAATTATTTTATTATTTATTTTATTATAAAATAATAATATATGTATTTTCTCTCCTACATCAAATCCAAATCTAAATACAAATCCAAATCCTAATCCTAATCCATACCCATCTATAAACCAAATGGGCTCTTATATAATTAGGTGTGACAACATGCCAGTTTCACCTTTTGTACGCTACTTCAGCGTCCCCACTTTCAATACTCACACTTCAAAACACCATTTCACTAGTGACATGTCACTTTCCTCATTTGGGGCCCACCATGCCCAATTAAAACACAACACTCACACACAAAACCTATTAAATTGTCGTTTTGTACACCACTTAAGTGGCGAAGTTGGAATTGGAGGGCTCCAGCGATTTGGTGGCAGAGGTCTGGCGTTGCTATACCTAATGCTCTTAGAGTTGAAACTTTTTGTGAAAACAACTCTGTTAAATATTCATAAATTTTGTCTAACTAAATTGAAAATTACTTTTAACAAGAAGTTAGTTCTTAAACAAAATTACGATTTTCTTTTCACGATCAAAAGTTCAAGACAGAATATGGTTTGGTAAGACATGAAATGATAGAATCTGGCATCATCATGTGGATTCAAGCTGACACTAATTATGAAATAACATTTTTAATGTATAAATAATGGTTTTGGCATCGACTAATACGTCACTATTTCATTTTCTTAGCAGTCCTTACTTCATCTAAAAGGGTAAAATAATATGGTTAAAGAATTTCGTGTAATTTTCTATCCATAAGTCAACTGTTTGATAATATATTTTAAACATGCTCATACAAAAAAAAAAAAAAAAAAAAAAAAAAAAAAAAAAAAAAAGTTCTATCAAGTTCAACGACAATTTCCTTGGAGTTATCTGCCTATGCTATGCGACTCTCTCCCATCACATGATTTCAGATTGTTAAATTTTGATGTAGAGGGTTTATGGTTTCATTATCATTCGTGTTATTCATTCATGTATTTGGTCTTTGTACACTATTTCGATCATAAATCTGTGTTCTTGCTATCATTGTCTGATACGTGGGAATTGCGCCCTCGCAACAGGTTTTACCTCTCAAGGGATCTTGAGAAGCTTACAACCCCCACCAGGCAGTGTACCTGATCGTTGTAGTATAGTATAGTGACAAGTATCGGGGGATTGATCGTTCAACTCAAGAATAGTGTCACTAGGATTAGAAAGCCTACTAAACTAGGTCTAGAGGTGAGGCATGATTCTTTTTGTATTTTTTTATATTTTATGAGAGCAACTAAAATCTCGGGTTTTGAAGGAGTGGGCGGAATTAGTTGCTAGCCAACTAACCCAATTAACTAAAGATGCAATCAAAATAAAATAAAATAAATAAAAATTAAACTAATTTACTAATTTGGTAGAAAAAATAATGAGAAAAGTTGTGTTTACTTAGATTTCATTACTCCCTAGATATCTTTTACCGGTTGATTAGCTTGTTACAATTGCATGGATGACGGGTTATATTCCTTACTACTAGTCGTAGGGCCGTGTACAATATTCCCTAACTCTATAAGATCCTACTTCACTCCTATGTCGAGCCGTTAGAAGCTCCTAACATGGGATCATTAGAATTCTCTTACGCATTAAATATAACCAAAAAATTTAAATTTGGCGCTAAAATTACACTAACAAGTATTCCTATAAGGTATCATCATTTACTCTCAGCTTACACTTAGGATGAACATTGTCCCCAATGTTCAATTAAAGAATGTAAAAGTAAAATAGGTAAAAGAATGAAAACAAATACTCCCCTGATTCGTTCGATGTGGATAGTGTGTTAACAAGGTTAGATCTTACTCTAAGAAAATGAACGTTCAAAGCTTCCCTTCCAGAAATATAAATCATCTTCTTGTCATATATAACCTGTTAAACCTGAGAAAACAATCTAGGCAACCTCGCGTAAAATCGGCCGCAATCTATATATACTAACAAATCCTAGAAAGCAATTTAAAATATAATGCTTGTGGAATGAATGTTTGCAGATTTCCTGGAGTTTATAAAACTAAAGAATCAACAAAAACTTTTAAGACTCCGTTAGAAAAACAAAACTCGCAAAATTTCCAGAATTTTACACGTGACGTCGTCATGTGTTAAACCCTGACGCTGTCAGAAGTCACCTGCAGAAATCTTTATGTTAAGTTTCCGGAAAATTTCTGGAAAAACTTGTGTCCTATTTCCTGGAAAATCCTGCAAAACATCATTATGACTCGATACAAGCATTTGACTCTAACAAATACTAATATACATGTTCATTTAATATTGTGGCGAATCATGATCATTTTCGTTCTTGTAAACAAATTTGGGGTTTCCCCTTACACTTAGCTTTTGCAAAATACCTTTATATGAAGTTAAGACGAAGTTAAACAACAAAATAAAGCATTTTCACAATTTAATTTGAAACATGATCTACCAACAATAAAAATAAAACATGCATACGGAAACAAATAACATCAAACAAATAAAAATCAAACAAATAAAAACACACAAAACATGGCTTGCCTCCCAAGAAGCGTTTTTCTTTATTTATGCGTCTTGTAGCTAGACTCAAGGTCATGGGCTATCATATATGTGTGAGCTCCTCGTCGAGGACATCTTTGGGATCAAACTTAGGTTTCAATTTCCTATCGGTTTTCTTGGTACGGTATGACTTCTCAAACTTTTCTCCATCCGGATCATATAAAATCATCTTCATATGCCATGATCCGTCACCTTCCTTATGTGGCTTGTCCCAATTCCATTTACACTTATCCCCTTCCCTTTTCCACTTGTTCATCTCTAGGTTGATAGGCATTACGCTTAAGAACTCAATCATTTTCCTAAAGACTAGGGGATCCTCAAAAGGGTTTAGTTCCTCATCTCTAGCTATGAGTTGTTCCACCGAATGTGTCTTATCAATGAAATCTTTTTCTAGATAGAATGGGCGTTGAGGTCCTATAAAGTTCCTTTCTTTCCAAGGTCCATATCTAGATGGTCTCCTATTCATCTCTACCCAATGTGGTGTCGGTTCGTCCTCACATTCCTAACTATGCTTCTTAACATCATAAACCGACCAAGTCTCACCATCTCCAACCGCTATCTTAGACTCCTTAAAATCAATCATGGCACTAGCGGTTGCTAAAAATCCTCTTCCTACTAACAATGGGCATGTAGTATCACTAACCATATCTAGGACGTGAAAATCCGCTAAGATAGTCAATCTTCCTACGTGAACTACTACATCCTTGATCATTCCGACCGGGTGGGCAATACTTCCATCCGCTAGACCAATCATTACTTCCGTCTCCTCTAACTTTCCTAGCTTAAGAGTGGTGAAAAGGGATAAGGTAATCAAGTTGAGGCTTGATCCTAAGTCGACTAGTGTGTCGAAAGCTTCGGATTTTCCTATCTTACAAGGCAAAACAAATATACCCGGATCATCAAGCTTCTTAGGAAACTTGTTTTGAACGAAGGCGGTCCCATTTTTACCCAATTTAAGTTTCTCATATTTTTCTAGGAGGGCACTATAGTAGGGAGCACGGGCTAAGACATCAATGACGGGGCATTCAAGGTGGAGCTCCTTGAATTCATCGTCAAGGTCTGGTGTATGAGGTGTTTCAACTATGTTATTGACCGACTTAATATCGGATGTTTTATTCAATTGGTCATTTTTGAAGAATTTGGGTTTGCTTAAAACACGTGCTCATTGCTTTGACCGAATAGTATTGTGGACAAGAAGTAGGTGACGAAACTGATGATATGACATTAACGTTTAGTCTTGGGTTCTTGACCGTGTCGCTTGGGAGTGCTCCCATTTCTCGGTCATTGAGAACTTTCAACAATGTGTCGATTTTAGTGGTCATCTCGCTTTGCTTTTATTTGAAATCGGCTTCAAACTTAGATATGCGAGCTTCTTTAGATGCTATAAACTTGGACATCAATCCTTCAAGATTATTAGTACTACCATAGTTATTGGAAAGATTGTTGTTGAAAGTACGGTTAGAGGGTGGACCGTTTGATCGGTAACGATTAGGTGGATTGGAAGAATTGTTTTGGGGCATGTTTTGGTTTTGTTTCCACCTAAGGTTCGAGTGATTTTTCCAAGAAGGGTTGTAGGAATCACCATAAGGGTTTGGCTCGGGTTTGAAAGTGTACCACTTGTATCCCGCTTCGTCGGTACGCGAGGATGCGTAATCAGCAAAAGCTTGTCCAGGGATTCCACGCAATCACGAGTGTCATGGGGACCACTACATAATTCGCATGAAGAAGTGATTTTGTTCACTTGGCTTGAAGGCTTAGGAGCTTCGTAGGATTTCATAAGAAACTTGACTTGGTCCTCAAGTTCCATGATCCAACGGTCGGGAGTGCTAGAATTGTTCGAAGGCAAAGATATTGCCTTGACCGTTTTGTTCAAATCACGGGGATCATTCCAACTTTCGTCGTCATAGAGAGCAAGATCTTCTATGAGTTCCCATGATTCTTCCGCACTTAGATCACGTAGCTTGCCACTGGCCGATTGGTCAATGGTTCGCCTTGTGGAGAGATCGATATGGTCATAGAAGATTTGGACTTGGAGCCAAAGATCTATGCCATGATGAGGGACTTTTTGGAGTAAGTCCTTGAAACGAGTCCATGCTTCATATAGAGTTTCACCTTGACGTTGTTGGAACATCAAGATATCATTTCTAAGCTTGGTAGTTCTCCCCGGTGGGAAAAATTGAGCAAGAAAATGAGAAGTGAGATCATCCCAAGAGGTGATGGATCCCGCGGGTAAACGTTCAAGCCATTGACTAGCTTGATCACGTAGAGAGAATTGGAATAGACATAATCGGGTCGACTCTCTAGTTGCAACATCAAGGTCTATGGAATCTACGATTTTAAGGAAATCCTTGAGATGTTGATTAGGATCTTCGGAACGAAGTCCATGGAATGCACATCCGCTTTGCACCAACCGGATGGTGTCGGATCGCAAGGGGGACACATTGGCTCCTTGAGTGAGCTTAATGGTGTTTCGATAGCCTTGGTGGCTAGGACGGGAATACTCTCCTAAAGTTCGGGGCCTAGGAGGTTGGTTTGCTAGTGGTGGGTTTTGTGGGTGGTTTTGTTGTGGTGGGTTGATGGGATCAAAGATATTACCACCTTCCATGATGTCGGATGGTAAAGGTTACGAACAAAGAAACGAAGAAATGAGATAGACTAAAGAAAACCTAAAAATAAAAATAAAAATCTTACTAGAAAGGAATCTATTAGTAGACCTAATGAAAAGAAATTCTAACCTAGACAATAACTGTTTCCCCGGGCTGCGACGCCAAAAACTTGATACGTGGGAATTGCGCCCTCGCAACAGGTTTTACCTCTCAAGGGATCTTGAGAAGCTTACAACCCCCACCAGGCAGTGTACCTGATCGTTGTAGTATAGTATAGTGACAAGTACCGGGGGATTGATCGTTCAACTCAGGAATAGTGTCGCTAGGATTAGAAAGCCTACTAAACTAGGTCTAGAGGTGAGGGATGATTCTTTTTGTATTTTTTTTATATTTTTTGAAAGCAAGTAAAATCTCGGGTTTTGAAGGAGTGGGCGGAATTAGTTGCTAGCCAACTAACCCAATTAACTAAAGATGCAATCAAAATAAAATAAAAGAAATGAAAATTAAACTAATTTACTAATTTGGAGGAAACAATAATGAGAAAAGTTGTGTTTACTTAGATTTCATTACTCCCTAGATATCTTTTACCGGTTAATTAGCTTGTTACAATTGCATGGATGACGGGTTATATACCTAAATACTAGTCGTAGGGTCGTGTACAATATTCCCTAACTCTATAAGATCCTACTTCACTCCTATGTCGAGCCGTTAGAAGCTCCTAACATGGGATCATTAGAATTCTCTTTCGCGTTAAATATAACCAAAAATCGTAGTACACCTCCGATCATGTTTATTAAGACGTTCAAGCAAGTTACCAATGGAAGTCTGCCAGTTTTCTTAAGCCTAACATTGAATACAATCATCCGTAACAATTATAAAAAAACAATCAACCCATAATCAACATCTAGGTTTCACTACATCTAGGCAAACACAATAAAAGCCTAGCCTAACATGTTAAAAGAAAGATACACATAAGATAGAATCAAACAATACACAGACATATTGAATGATTATTGAAGTACCTATCTTTATTCAAACATGGAAGAAAAAAGGGTTTGAAAACCCTTCAAGATGCAGGAAATTCGTTGATGAGGCGAAAAGTGTACCGCTTTTAAGGGGTCACTTAAGCCCGAATTCGAGATTATTTGATCAAATATTTCCCTAAATCGTTCCTTTTGTCATTTTAGGTACTTTTGGAGAGAAATCTGGAAAAGGAAGCATTTTGGACGTTTTTGGAGCATAAAAGTGAAGAAAATGGCAAAGTCTCAATTTTCCTTGCTGGAACAGTACCTGACGGCGTCAAGACTCTTCACATGACGGCGTCAAGAGTTACAAAATAGGTAGAAGTGGAAAATACACGTGACGATCCAGAGAGTTTTTAAGCATAGGACCTGACGGCGTCACCCAAGGCCGTCAGGGTCCAAGTATTAGTGACGGCCCAGAGTAAAATCCTGCATGACGGCGTCATAAACAGATCTAGGCAATATGATTTTATTATGGCGGCGAGTTGACGGCGGCACAGACTAACACATGACGCCGTCACGATGTGTAATCTATATATAGTTTTCCAAATTTCATTCATTATGGTGAAACTTTGAGGGAATAAACCCTAGTCCGAATTTTATCAGCTTTTCAAGGGTCAACCCCTTGAATCTTTCATGTTTAATTAAAGATAAGTATTCCTTCAAATCATTCAATATGTCTATGTGTTGTTTGATTATATCTTACGCTTGTCTTCTATTTAACATGCTAGGCTAGATCTTTCTTGTGTTTGCTTAGATGTAGTGAAACCTAGATGTTGATTATGGGTTGATTATTTGTTTATAATTGTTACGGATGATTGTATTCGATGTTAGGCTTAAGAAAACTGGCAGACTTCCATTGGTAACTTGCATGAACGTCTTAAGAAACATGATCGGAGGTGTACTACGATTTTTGGTTGTATTTTATGCGTAGGAGAATTCTAATGATCCCATGTTAGGAGATTCTAACGGCTCGACATAGGAGTGAAGTAGGATCCTATAGAGTTAGGGAATATTGTACACGGCCCTACGACTAGTATTAAGGAATATGACCCGTCATCCATGCAATTGTAACAAGCTAATCAACCTGTAAAAGATATCTAGGGAGTAATGAAGTCTAAGTAAACACAACTTTCCTCATTATTGTTTCCACCACATTAGTATAATTAGTTTTGTTTTCATTTCTTTTATTTTATTTTGATTGCATCTTTAGTTAATTGGGTTAGTTGGCTAGCAACTAATTCCGCCCACTCCTTCAAAACCCGAGATTTTTAATTGCTTTTATAAAATATAAAAATACAAAAAGAATCATCCCTCACCTCTAGACCTAGTTTATTAGGCTTTCTAATCCTAGCGACACTATTCCTGAGTTGAACGATCAATCCCCTGGTACTTGTCACTATACTATACTACAACGATCAGGTACACTGCCTGGTGGGGGTTGTAAGCTTCTCAAGATCCCTTGAGAGGTAAAACCTGTTGCGAGGGTGTTATCCCCACGTATCAAGTTTTTGGCGCCGCAGCCCGGGGAATAGTTATTGTCTATGTTAGGATTTCTTTTTATTAGGTCTACTTGCTAGATTCTTTTCTAGTAAGATTTTATTTTTATTTTTAGGTTTTCTTTAGTCTATCTTATTTCTTCGTGTCTTTGTTCGTAACCATCACCATCCGCCATCATGGCAAATGAAGATCTCTCTAACCTTAGAATCACTAGGAGTCGTAGTTCCGTTAGAAATCGCGTTTTGCCATATGCAGAACCTGAAAGGGAAATGCATAAGCTAAAGCAATCTCTCTCAACACCCGAACCATCTAGCATAGCCATCAACTTCAATTAGGCCCTTTCTGAAGAAGATTCAGATAATCACCTCACACCCTCTAGCCCCCAATCCAACAACGATATGAGCACCCCCGAAACTCCCAAACCTAAGCGCCTTAAGGACTACTCCTCCCCGAATCCTCATGGCTTCTCAAATACCATTGTTTTCCTAAATGAACACACCGATGATATCTTGCGTGCAAGCGATGTTTGGCTTGTCTAAAGTGTGTGCAAGTTTCGCGGACTGCATACCGAGGACCCAATTCAACATATCAGGGATTTATTGAAGATAGTGGACACCCTCCATACCGATAGGGCCACTAGAGACACATCTCGATTACGATTCTTCCCTTTCACTCTTTATGAAAAAGCCAAAGAGTGGTATGATAGACTTCCCTCCGAATCTATTTTTACATGGGAGCAACTTATATCCAAGTTTTATGAGAAGTTCTTCACAGCAGGGAAAACCTCAGTATTTAGGGATAAGATCCTCCATTTCCGAAAGGGAAAGGACGAACCCATCCATAAATCATGGATTAGATTTAAGGATTCAATAAGACAAGTTCCCCATCATGGCATCGAACTTTGGCTTCTGGTCCAAATCTTCTATGACAATGTCTCCCCAAACGACCAAAAAGGAATCAATAATTAAAGAACAAGGAAAATAGCTAATCTGAGCGCCGAGAAAGGGTGGAATAGGATTGAGGAATATGCTCAAGACCAGGACGATACTTGGGATGAACCCGATTCGACTATGAGCACATCCGAGATCACACAAACACCCTCAGATCGGCTAAGAAAAATTCACGAAAGGGTGGAATACCTTGCAGGGTCGCAAGCAACTAAACAACTTTCAAATCCTTACTTGATCTGCGACTACTGTGGGGGCCCGCACGAGGTAGAGGAATGCGGAGGAGAAACTACGACCGAACATGCGTGTTTGTCGGGACATGACATCTACGCTGACCCCTCCCTTTTGCCTTTTTACCAAAACGATGATTATACCCTTTGGGGGAATCTGGTGAAAAGAAAATAAGGAGGGGAAGGCCCTTAATACAAAATCAGGAGCACTTTCGAGGATGACCTTGGTCACTTTACTCAGGAAAAAGGCTTACAATTGAAAGGGCTTGACGAGCTCATCGCTGAACAACAGAATGACATGGAAAAATGGTTCAATAAGCTTAATTCCACCCTTGATGGCCATAACAGGCCCCCAGTAAGCCAAAACGATCCCCTGCTCGTAGTCACTACTCGAGCTGGAACAACAACCAAGGACCCTCCTTATCCGAGCCAAAATCCTGTCACCGTTGAGCCAAACGATCCCCGCGAGGAGGAAGGTAATGTGAGCAACGAGGCTCCTGAACAACCTCCTCTGGTGACCCCATCTCCACCAACTCCACCTAACCAACCTGTGAGAATCCCATATCCATCCCGCCTAAAAAACAAGAAGATTGAAAATGATAATAAGAGATTCTTGTCATATCTAAAAGATTCGGCGGTCACCATACCTCTCCTTGATGCTTGCTATCACATGCCCAAGTATAGCTCATACTTCAAAAGATTTCTTGCCAACCGAAAGAAACTCAAGGGTCTTGTGACTCTGGGAGAAGAATGTTCGGTGGTGACCCAACGAGGGCTACCAAAAAAGGTAGACGATCCAGGCAGCTTCACCTTGCCTTGCTCCATAGGATCTCTATCAATAAAGAATGCTCTTGCCGATTTAGGGGCAATCATCAACCTCATGCCCCACTCCATGTTCCTCAAACTAGGATATTCCGGACTAAAGCCTACCCGTATGAACATCCAGCTAGCCGATAGATCGGTCAAATATCCCTTAGGGATATGCGAGAATGTACTAGTCAAAGTAGGGAAGTTCAAATTTCCAGTTGACTTCATGATCTTGGAGATGGAGGAGGACGACCTGGTGCCCATCATCTTAGGGAGACCCTTTCTTGCTACCGCTCGTGCAGTAATTGATGTTCACGATGGCAAGTTAACCTTACGAGTAGGAACCGATAGCTTGACCTTTGATATTAAAGACACTATGAATCTATCTCTCGAAGCAACTAACCGGCTCTATTTCATCGGAGATGTCGATGAACTAACTGATGTCATTGACAATTGTGTTGATGAACAAATCGAAGAAGGCTGGTTACGGGATGAGAGTTTCCTCCCCATAATGGAGAAGGAGAAGGCAGAGGGCGCTAGCGCAGTCTCTTTCTATCCCAGACAAGAGACCACTGAACAGCTCGAACTCCGTAAACCCGAAAACAAGCTAAAGCCCTCCATTATCAAACCACCTAAGCTAGAACTTAAAGAACTCCCAAACCACCTGGAGTATGCCTTCCTCCAGGGAGAGGATCAACTGCGAGTAATCATAAACTCGTCCCTTGAACATGAGCAAAAGGATAGGCTCTTAGGGGTCCTAAAGAAATATAAGGGAGTCCTTGCATGGAGTGTAGCCGACATTAAGGGGATTGACTCAACCTTTTGCACGCATAAGATTCTTATGGAAGAAGACTATAAACCAACCGTGCAACCTCAAAGGCGGGTGAATCCCAACATTAAGGAGGTGGTGAAAAAAGAAGTCATCAAACTTTTGGATGCAGGGCTGATTTACCCGATTTCGGATAGCCCGTGGGTTAGTCCTGTACAGATTGTACCAAAGAAAGGAGGAATGACTATGGTGAAAAATGACAACAAAGAGATGGTACCCCAGAGAACGGTTACTGGTCGGCGGGTATGCATCAATTATAGAAAGCTCAATGATGCCACAAGGAAGGATCACTTTCCCTTCCCGTTCATTGACCAAATGTTGGAAAGATTATCCGGGCACGAGTACTACTGTTTCTTGGATGGATTCTCATGATATTTCCAAATCCCCATAGCCCCTGAGGACCAAGAAAAAACCACGTTTACTGAACATTCGCCTATAAGAGGATGCCTTTTAGGCTGTGTAATGCTCCCGCCACTTTTCAGCGATGCATGACTGCAATCTTTCACGAGTTAATGAAAGACAGCATGGAAGTTTTCATGGATGATTTCTCAGTTTTCGGGGATTCTTTCGACCGCTATCTCGCTAACCTCGAAAAAATGCTCAAACGTTGCGAGGAAACCAACTTGGTCCTAAATTGGGAGAAATGCCATTTTATGGTAAAAGAAGGGATTGTGCTAGGGCATAAGATCTCAGGAAATGGGATTGAGGTGGACCAAGCAAAGGTTGAAGCTATATCTAAGCTACCTTATCCCACGACTGTTAAAGCAATACGCAGCTTCTTGGGTCATGCCGGGTTCTACAGGAGGTTCATTAAGGCCTTCTCTAAAATAGCTCGGCCAATGACTCAATTGCTTGTAAAAGATGCCCCTTTTGATTTCTCTCAAGAATGAAAGGATGCATTCAATATCCTGAAAAAGGAACTCACGAAACCCCAATCATGGTTACACCCAACTGGGAGTTACCTTTCGAGATTATGTGTGATGCTAGCTACTATGCTGTTGGAGCAGTATTAGGCCAAAGGAGTAACAAACAATTCCAAACTATATACTACGCTAGCAAAACTATGAATCCTACTCAAGAGAATTATTCTACCACCGAAAAAGAACTATTAGTCATGGTGTTCGCTTTCGACAAATTCCGCCAATATCTTGTCCTTTCAAAAATGGTTGTTTTTATTGATCATTCGGCTCTTCGATACCTTTTTGCTAAGCAAGACGCTAAACCACGACTAATTCGGTGGATCTTGTTGTTACAAGAATTTGATGTTGAAATTCGTGATAAAAAGGGGGGGCAGAGAATTTGGCTGCTGATCACCTCTCTCGTCTCAAAAATCCCCTCCTTAGTGAGCTTGACAAAAGTGAGATTCGGGATTCATTCCCGACGAACAGCTCATGTCAATAACAGATTCTGAACCATGGTACGCTGATTATGCTAATTATCTGGCAAGCAGGCTCATTCCGGAACACATGACTAGAAACGAAAAGAAAAGGTTCTTTGCCCAACTAAAATACTACTTCTGGGATGAACCCTTCTTATTCCGAAGATGTCCTGATCAAATAATCAGGCGTTGTGTTTCGGGAAAAGAGGCGATAAAGATTATGAAAGAATGTCATTCGGGCCCTTCTAGGGGCCATCATGGGATAAACACCACTGCACGAAAGATTTTCGATGCAGAATTCTATTGGCCCACAATATTTCGTGATGTAAAGGAGATGATACAGGCATGCGATGCATGTCAACAGGCCGGGAAAATATCAAGTAGAGATGAAGCGCCTCAGAATTTTATACAAGTTTGTGAGGTTTTAGATGTTTGGGGAATTGATTTCATGGGACCCTTTCCATCTTCAGGGGGGAACGAATACATTTTAGTGGCCATTGATTATGTTTCAAAATGGGTATAGGCACAAGCCCTTAGGACCAACGATGCTAGGGTAGTTATTCATTTTCTGAAAAAGCTGGTTGCTAGGTTCGGCATTCCTAAAGCTCTCATTAGTGATAGGGGGACCCACTTTTGCAATGCGCAAATGGAAAAGGTCATGAAGAGGTATGGAGTTTCCCACCGGTTCTCCACCGCTTATCACCCACAAACCAACGGTCAAGTCGAAAACACCAACAGGGCAATAAAGAGAATATTAGAAAAAACGATTAATCAAAACAGAAAGGGCTGGTCGTTTAAACTCGATGAGGCCTTATGGGCATTCCGAATGGCCTACAAGACACCTATTGGAACGACCCCGTTCCGCATGGTTTATGGCAAGGCATGTCACCTTCCGGTGGAACTCGAACACAAGGCTTATTGGGCACTTAAGGCATGTAATTTGGATTATACGATCGCTGGAACGAATAGGTTCTCGCAACTCCATGAGCTTGATGAGTTAAGGCTAGAAGCGTATGAATCCTCCGTTACATATAAAGAAAGAGCGAAAAGATGGCATGACCAGCGAATTAAGAAACCTAAGGAGTTCTCAGAAGGAGAAAAAGTTCTATTGTATAATTCTCGGTTAAGGTTATTTCCCGGGAAACTTAAGTCTAGATGGTATGGGGCCTTTACAGTGAAAAGTTCCTCTAAAACGGGCGCTGTTGTGTTAATGGACGAGGAAAATAGAGAGTTCATTGTCAACATACAACGCGTAAAACATTATCAAGAAAGTAGTAATGAGATGATTAGTGAGGAGGATGTAACATTTGAAGATGAGGTCACGTAATTGCCCATGGCCTTGATTCTAGCTACAAGACTCGTAAATAAAGAAAAGCGCTTCTTGGGAGGCAACCCATGTTTTGTGTGATTTTTATTTGTTTGATTGTTATTTGCTTCCGTATGCATGTTTTATTTATATTGTTGGTAGATCATGTTTCAAACTAAAATTGTGAAAATGCTTTATTTTGTTGTTTAACTTCGTCTTAACTTCATATAAATGTATTTTGCAAAAGCTAAGTGTAAGGGGAAACCCCAAATTTGTTTCTAAGAACGAAAATGATCTTAATTCGCCACAATAATAAATGAACATGTATATTAGTATTTGTTAAGAGTTAAATGCTTGTATCGAGTCATAATTATGTTTTGCAGGATTTTTCAGGAAGTAGGAAATAAGTTTTTCCAGAAATTTTCCGGAAACTTAACGTAAAGATTTCTGCAGGTCACTTATGACGGCGTCACGTGTAAAATTCTGAAAATTTTGCGAGTTTTGTTTTTATAACGGAGTCTTAAAGTTTTTGTTAATTCTTTAGTTTTATAAACTTCAGGAAATCTACAAACATTCATTCCACAAGCATTATATCTTAAATTGTTTTCTAAGACTTGTTAGTATATACAGATTGCCGCCGATTTTTCGCGAGGTTGCCTTGATTTTTTTCTCAGGTTTAACATGTTATATATGACAAGAAGATGATTTATATTTCTGGAAGGGAAGCTTTGAATGTTCATTTTCTTAGAGGAAGATCTAACCTTGTTAACACACTATCCACACCGAACGAATCAGGGGAGTATTTGTTTTCATTGTTTTACCTGTTTTACTTTTACATCCTTTAATTGAACATTGGGGACAATGTTCATCCTAAGTGTAAGGGGAGAGTAAATGATGATACCTTATAGGATATAATTGCACTTGAGTTTGTTTGTTTGACGGTAGGTGTGTAATAAAACTAAGAAAAATACTTGTTAGTGTAATTTTAGCGCCAAATTTAAAATTTTTACAACATTTAGGAGTGAAACTTTAGCCTTAGCAAGCGTCTCATGGATAGGAGTTGTATGACTAGCACAAAACCGTACCATTCAGAAAAAATTTTCACCCAAATATGTGAGGTTCGCCTTTAGATTTGATAGGAAAAGCATTTATTATTAGTGCTTATGAGTGTACCGATAGCATTTAGATTCTAGAACTTGCGTTAGTGATGCATCCCGAGACCGCTAGTGAGACTACATTCATGTAGTAGGATTTACTACATGATAAGAGGCATTAGGATCACCCTTGTGTTAAACCCGTATCATAATTACTTGACCGTTTAAGTTATATTAACTTGACTAGTAAAGTCAATTAATATTCTCACACCTTAGCGTTGTACTCATTTTTAGTACACGAAACCCCTAGTACACCCCTCCAAGCATATCTTTTCATTTCTAACTTTAAGCATTTTACTTAAAGGAAGAATTTGTTACAACCCACCCAAATGTGCAACCAAATCGCTTTAGCCTTTCGTGTATGCACTCATCTTTAGTGCATTATTGTTATTTGTTTAAACCCTTAGTTAATTATCTAATTGATTACATGGTTGCTAAGTCGAGTCATATCTTGTACATATTGTTTTGGGACGATTGAGACTCATGGGTAAAGTACTTGTGTTATGGAGTAATGGGGAAGAAAATCAAATTATTACCCTCATATGTGCATTAATCTTAAAAAGTACTCCAAGTGTTTTGATTATCTTGATTCGAGTCATTAGATTAGTTTATTGTAAAGTATGTAAAAATTCAAGTGTAAGGGGAATGTACATTCCCTATGATGTATTATTTTGGATGGTAGGGTATGAGTGTATGCAAAAAAAAAAAAAAAAAAAAAAAAAAAAAAAAAAAAAAAAAAAACGAAAAATCAAGAAAAAAAAGTTATATATAGAAAGAAAAGAGAAAAAAATATACGGATTACCATCCCGTTTCATTTTATGTTTTTGTTATTTTTGATTCACTAGCTTAAGTTGAGTCTAGTCTTGGCTTAGCAACGCCATATTGTACATGTAATTAACCAAGATAATTAACTCGTCACCGGTAAATATTGCCTTTATACAACAAAACCGTGTTTTCCATATCCCTACACCTAATGTTATAACTCTTTAAAAGACCTCTTTGATAGTTTATCCTAGGTGCTTACGCCAAGTGGTGGAGGTTTGATCATTTCCCAAGCCTATGGTAATCTATTTTGCTATGACAGGTAGGGGTGATCATCGGTCGGAAACCGGACCGGACCGGCCAAGACCGGACCGGACCGAAGACCGAGAACCGGAAAACCATAGACCGAGACCGGACCGAATATGGTCGGTCCGGTCTCGGTCCGGTCTCGGTCCGGTCGGTCTTCGGTCGGTCCGGTCCAATTAGGCAAGTTTTTTCGGGTTTTTGGTCGGTCCGGACCGGACCGGACCGGACCGACAGGACCGAGACCGAATTTGGCAAAAAGCTTAGACCGAGGACCGGACCGAATGTGGTCGGTCCGGTCCGGTCGGTCTCGGTCCGGTCGGTTTTGTCGGTCGGTCCGGTCCGGCCGGTCCGTTTGCTCAGCCCTAATGACAGGTAGTGAGAGATGTTTTCCATTTCCTTAGAGCTAAAATAAACTGTTCATAAACAATACATTGAACAACCCATAATAAATACCTATCTTATCTCATCACCATTATGATAAGAAATCAACAAAAGTACAAGCAAGAAAAACACAAATAAATTCACAAAAACTGATAAAAGAAATCAATAGCGAAAATTTTATTAAAATCCATAAAAATTAATACATAAACAAATAATTAGCATCGAAGTGCTATCGTTACAATTATTACAATACAAACAAAGGAATCTTCAATAGGTTGATCCGCTATGACAAATAAGACTCCCACCAACAAAACAATAGCAAGAGCCACCACAGGATGAATCACTTTAATTATGCTGAAAAATAAATATAAACAAAATATTAAAAACAATAATGAGACAAATTCTTAAAAACAAAACGCGTTTTATTTCTTATTCGTTACAAGTACATAGAAACATAACAAAAACATAATTCAAAACAACCCTAGCTCAAGATTTTACCCCCAAATCTTGTCGACGGTGATAGCAAGGATAGTAAGGGGTACAACGAACATCAAGATTGCGACCAAGAATCCAAAGTCTTCATCCGGAACGTACGCAAAGTAGATGGCGGCAAGGACGACATACACAATCGCTAAGATGGTTATGAGATGCGGCATTTTGATGGAAAATGAGAGGAAAATGGTTGATGGAAGAAGTGGAAATTGGAAGTGGTATATATAGGCTAGAATATAGCCGCTGGGTTACTATTCCCGACCGTTGGGCACTATTTACTAGCCGTTATTTCACTATTCATGACCACTATTTTCAATATTCACAACCCTTAAATACGCCAGTTACCTTGTCTTGTTTGGTACAAGTAAATCTAACTGAATCACGTATCCTTAATTTTAGGAATAAAAATCTCTCGACAACCTCTGTTCAAAAATTCTTTACTCAAGTAATCACATTAAATTTGAATTTCGGGACGAAATTCAGAATGACATGTGGGTACTGTAAAACCTAGCAAAAATTTGTATAATTAACTTCGGTTAATTAAATAAATAATCTCTGTCATTATTATAATCACCATTTTTACGGGGAAATTTAAAATTTTCTTAGTATATTAAAATGGTCACGATTATGATATTGCAAAATTCACCAAATGACAAAACAAGTTCTCGACACATTTAACGAAATATTAAAAACTTATTAATCTTAATTATTCTTAATTACAATTACAAAACCAAACGGGCCTGTTTTTCCCTAAGCCCAACCGGCCCAAATACTTAACCCATTTTCATTACTAAAATTTCATATAAGTCGACTAAGGAAGCTCCAAAACGCCTCGTTCATTTCTAATTTCTACACACGACATACGTATTTTATTGTCTCATTTCATTAACCTCCTAGCCAACTATTAGTGTGTCAAATCTCACGTTCATACGTTGAGTTTTGATACGTTTTTACGAGGCAAATCGTTTAGCCATCAACTAAACCAAACGTTTCATATTTAATTCAATTCTTAACCGTTTTAATCCCCGTTTGTTTCTAATGGTTCCTAATAATATTTCTGAGATGATTCTATGCTCAAATGTCGAAGATGATCAAGTATATACAAGTAGTGAACGATTTTGTAAATCGTATGTATGTATATATATGTGTCGACATAGGGTATGAATCACCCAAACAATTCCCATGAATTATGCACTCACAAACCATTGTATAACATTATTTTTCGTCCTATCATCTATGTGTTACTGACATGGTATAGTAGCTATGTTTCCTTGAGTGATTTCAAACCATACGAAACCATTCAATTGAAATATATATACGTTTCATGCATGCACTTATATCTCTTCATTCTTATACTCTTTCACATATTCCATTCGTCCTAAAAAATACCCCTACAACTCAGAAGTTGATTGCTAGATTGGTTGGAAGCAAGAAAGGGAAATCGGGTTTAATATATATAAGTATAACGTTTGGGTTATACGAATTAGACGAGATTTTCTTGTGTTTCATTCATTTCTACTCGACTCTCCACCACCTCTAAGGTGTTGTAAGTTATTTCAAATCATTTTCATTCACAATCACACGTTAAATTTTAGTCATGCACTATATTTATTTAGTTTCGAACGTATATCATTTCATATATTTATTACACGTACATATTATTACTTAGTACACAAAACGTGACTAGCCTCTATCTTGGAAGGCCTAGGAGTCACGTAGCACACCAATTTCACCTTAGTTTTAATGTTACATGCATTTAACGAGCCTAATTTGAACCATGTTTCACACGTACAAATCACCTAAACACTTAGAAAATATTTCAAGTTTTTCAAATATATAAACGAGCCATGTAGCCAAGAAAACGCACGCATACATTGAAATCTAACTTAACGAGCAACATATATTTTTACACGACTCCATAGACCACCTAGAAAACTATCAACTTTATATATATGACTTGAGAAATAATCACGTTTTGACACCATAATCGAGCCATATTGAATCGACACAAAACAATTTTTCAAATTAAAACTTTATATAAAAACCTTATTTTGTCGAGTGGGCTAATTCAAGGCCCAATAAGATTTTACGATTAAACAGCCCACTGGGCTCATAAAATATATTTTTGGAATCACAAAAGAAGCCCAAGTTCAAGCCCAAAACAATTTTCATGCCCTCGCCTCTAAATTTCAAAATGGGCTTTTGTTTGGTTCGATTTAAGGCCCATAAGCTAAATAAATAAGCTTTTCATAAAATAAGCTGTTGAAATAAGCTTAGAATTAATAAAATAAGCTACGAAAATTTTTATAAAATTTTTATAATCATTTTTGTAAATTTGGACTAAAAATGTAACACGACGACACCTAGAAGGACTAAAAATGCCAAACCGAGAAAGATAAGGACTGAAATGGTAAAAACAGAAACTATAGGTTATAAAATGACATATTATTAATTTCCAAGCTTAGATTGTAATATTGGACATGTAGTGGACTATAATTGTAAATTACATATAAAAAGGACTAACGGTGTAACGCTAACGCCGTTAGTATAAAAAGTGTAAAAATTGGAAAAGGACAAGGACTAAACATAATCTATTTGACATTCTTATTTTATTTTCTATTTTACGGCAACCATCACGTCATATGCATTTTATTACGTTTTATTTATATATTATTTATTTTTACGTTAATAATATATATATATATATATATATATATATATATATATATATATATATATATATATATATATATATATATATATAACTGTTGATGCATAATCTGGCGCAGACTGATTCAACGACTCTCCTTGGGCCGTTAGTCGTCTTCTCGAGCCCTAAGTAGACCTGTCAACAAAGAGAACCCGTTAGGAGTGGACCCGAGGCCGTAGCCCCGGGATCCACCTCCGACGGTCAAGTTAGTATTGATGCGTGTGGCATATATGAGTTAGGTTTAGGGTAACCTGTTTGGTCGTAGTCAATAAGGAGATTCCAGCCATGTATTTATAGGACATGGAATTACGGTTTAGGCGTAGAGTGGGCCGCTGTCTGCCGGGCCTGGCCCATGTAGGGTCCAGTCCGGACCATACGTCCACAAGCCCCCCAAGTTTAGTATGACATAGTGCGTGGCTATGTTATGCTAGACTTAAGTTCTGTTCATGGCCACGTAGGCCCAATTAACCATGACGTCGTGACCCATGCGTGCGCAACTCAGGTGTGCGCATGGGACGGACCATACTGCGCAGCCCAAATGCGACAATGCGCACTGGCATTGCGATTTTGATTGTCTCACAATGGTGAAGGTGGATTCCACATGTTGTATCCTGGGTAAGGGCGTACCTTTTGTACCAGTAGCGATGCAACATCGCGCAACAGAAGACGTGCTTCTGTGGCAGAAGTGCGCGCTGTGCGCGACAAAGGTGTGCGCAGTGCGCAATAAAGGTGCGCGCTGTGTGCGAACATTACAATCGTCTTTACAACCGACAAAGGACGTCTCCCCTGCGGCAAGATGGTGCGAATATTTAAATCCGTCTTTGTACCGAGCTTGCAATACCTCTTACGTACGATCTGCTTCCAAATATGCATGCGTGACTTGTACGGAAACAATAGTATTATATACTCTGGTAACCCCCCAAGTTTGATGGTGCTACTCGTGTAGGAGTATGAAACTTAGTTATTCAAATCCTGAAAAACACTTAATGCAAATATTAAAAGTATATGCCGCGAATCGCAACATATAAAACCTAATAAGGTAAAAGATTAGCGCATAGCAAAAGTATAGCACATAGCATATATAATTAATACATAAAAGAAGTAATAATGCGAATTACGCCTATCGTGAGGTTTTACAAACTATATAAGAAAAGTAGCGCGTAGCTAATAATAAAAACAGTGCGCGCATGGCGATTTTTTTCTTTTTATTTTTTATTATAATAAAAACAATGGCGCGGATGGAAGTACCGTGACCGCAACTAATAGTTTCGCACGCACAGGCGCAGATGGATATATCGTGACCGCATAGGCTCTAACGTTTGTGGATGATCGCAGATGAACATAACATGTCCACGGCTTTTGTCTCGTGCGCTCATGGCGATTGACTAGCATCGTGGTTTTTGTTCGTGCGCTCATGGCGAATGTCCATTACGAAGATGTCCGAACGCACGACCTAACGCGGGTAGATTTATCGTGATTGCGTTGTGCGCGTCTAAAAGATGTGCGCGAATTAATTCGCGGTTAAAAGATAAAGTAGGTCTGATCGTGCCGACGCAGTGCGGTTAAAGGTAAAATCGTGTTTACCAAGTTTAATAGATTTACATAAAATCTTTTGAATATTTAAAAGATTACATATCTTAAAAGATATGCACAAAAAATATTGGGATATCTTTTTAATATTTATAAAATATTATACTCATATTGCAAATCATGTGAGAAAGGTACTGGACTTGTGGTCCCACGAAAATATTATACTCATATTGACTTGTGGTGTTCTTTAAGTCAAGCATGCATGATTTGTTGCTTTTAAAGTAATAAAATATTTAAAATCATATGTCTGTCGTTGACTGATTTGGTAAATCAAATATTACGCATGGCAGAATGCCAAAACAAAAACGCAAGGGTTTTAGAGTTACCGACTTTAGAAACTGATTTCTGCTTTTCGGTAATATGAGAACACGAAACTTGTCGTAGTCATGTCCCACGGATGGCGCCAACTTGTTGATGCATAATCTGGCGCGGACTGATTCAACGACTCTCCTTGGGCCGTTAGTCGTCTTTTCGAGCCCTAAGTAGACCTGTCAACAAAGAGAACCCGTTAGGAGTGGACCCGAGGCCGTAGCCCCGGGATCCACCTCCGACGGTCAAGTTAGTATTGATGCGTGTGGCATATATGAGTTAGGTTTAGGGTAACCTGTTTGGTCGTAGTCAATAAGGAGATTCCAGCCATGTATTTATAGGACATGGAATTAGGGTTTAGGCGTAGAGTGGGCCGCTGTCTGCTGGGCCTGGCCCATGTAGGGTCCAGTCCGGACAATACGTCCACAATAACGATATCTAAAAAGTTAATATTTTTACTTACGATTAAAAAGGTAAAACTACGATGGATATTTTAAATAAAGTATTTTATCATATCATGCATGGCATAACAATTACACTGCACATCATCTATTCGTCATAACGAATAATATTTATTCGTTATTCGTTCGTATTTACCAAATAGTATTTGGTTATATTCTCTGATAAATTTATTTATCAGCTTCCGTATCAAAGACGTTTCAATAATCGTTCCCATAAATCTCATCCTACTTTATTTTCATCATTTCCGTATCAATACAGGTGAGTCATAGCCCCATTTCCAATAATTGTTTTTAACTCATAGGGGGAGATACATGCTTACGTATACTTTGATAATTTGATAAGTATATGAATAAAATACATGATTCAAATCATTTCCTAATTGATATTTATTTAATATGGTTTGTGATTTAAAATGTGATATATATATTTTACTGATGAATTACTTGACTGAAATACTGATACTCTGATGATAATGTTTCCAATTCGATTATTGTGGTATGTGATATATATATGTTACTGGCGAAATACTTAAACTGAATTTCTGATACTCAAACGATAATATTTTCAAACTGATTACTGTAGTATGATACTTGATTACATGATGTTATTCTGAATGATCCCATTATTACCTTGATATTGCCTAAGTTACCTTATCGCCATAAAGTCCCTCAATCATGAGCCATTAATCACATGTAAAGTGGGCGCGAATATAGTGAACAGCTTCGAAACCTGTTAAGGACTGACCTCCTGTCCCACTAATACTTGATGGAATGCCAATTGCAATTGGTTAGTCGTATTAGTCGTGATACACTATATTCGTAGACAAATAGGAATTGGCAAATCACCTATTATTAGAGGACAAAATTTATCATTGATTTGATAAAACACCTCTTTTGGTTAAGCTTGTGTGTCATGAGGCTTGGGGCAATATCAATAAGGAAATGTATGTTTTCAACATATATTTAGATACAGCTGTATAGGAACTTGACCATACGTGAATTGTATATGTTATTAAATTAGCATCATGAGTTTCCAGCTCATGTTAGGATTATTGATTCCTTATTTGAATGTGATTGAATATTTATATGATTTAATTGTGATTATAGTCAATATACTCAATACTTGTTTCATTACTGTTTGTATTTTATCAATACCAAATATTCCTGAAATCTAACAAAATAAAGGGTTTTCCATAAAACTCTATGAACTCACCAACCTTTGTGTTGACACTTTTAAGCATGTGTATCTCATGTAATTTAACGGAGCAGGACAAGACACGGAGTGGGAATTTATTACTCTAATAAATTAAAATGGTGTAAAAATCAAATTTGTCATTTTTACAAGCCTTTATATCTTTTCATAAGATTTTAAATCAAATTGTAACACCCCCATTTTTAAGTTTGTCGCAGCGGAAAAATAATTTGGGTGTTACGGTGAGGATCGAAGTTTTAACCACATAAAACGGTTTAAAATAATCGTTTTGAAAATTATTTGTCATTTAAATAATTATTTTGATAAAAGTTGAACCATTTGATTTAAAATCTTATGAAAAGATATAAAGGCTTGTAAAAATGACAAATTTGATTTTTACACCATTTTAATTTATCAGAGTAATAAATGCCCACTCCGTGTCTTGTCCTGCTCCGTTAAATTACCTGAGATACACATGCTTAAAAGTTTCAACACAAAGGTTGGTGAGTTCATAGAGTTTTAGGAAAAACCCTTTATTTTGTTAGATTTCAGGAATATTTGGTATTAATAAAATACAAACAGAAATAAAACAAGTATCGAGTATATTCACAAATAAATCATATAAATATTAAATCACATTCAATAAAGAATCAATAATCTTGACATGAGCTGGAAACTCATGATACTAAATCAATCAGATATACAATTCACGTATGGTCAAACCTATACAGTTGTATCTAAATATATGTTGAATACATATATATTTCCTTTATAGATATTGCACCAAGCCTCATGACACGCAAGACGTTAACAGAAGGGGTGTTCTATCAAATCAATGACAGATTTTGCCCTCGTGTAATAGGTGATTTGCCAATTCCTATTTTTACTCAAATATAGTGTATCACGACTAATGCGGCTAACCAATTGCAATTGGCATTCCGTCAAGCATTAGTGGGATCGAAGGTCAATCCAAAACAGGTTTCGAATCTGTTCACTATATTCGCGCCCACTTTACAGTGATTAATGGCTCATGATAGAGGGACTATATGACGATAAGCTAATTTAGGCAATATCAAGGACTAATGGGCTCATTTAGCATAACATCATGAAATCAAGTATCGTATCACAGAGATCAAATTGGAAAAACAGTATCGTTTGAGTATCAGAAATTTAGTTTGAAAATATATCGTTTGAGTATCAGAAATTCAGTTTGAAAATATATCGTTTGAGTATCAGAAATTCAGTTTGAAAATATCATCATTTGAGTATCAGAAATTCAGTTTAAAAATATCATCGTTTGAGTATCAGAAATTCAGTTTGAAAATATCATCGTTTGAGTATCAGAAATTCAGTTTGAATATTTCGCCAGTAACACATTTATATCACATACCACAATAATCGAATTGAGAACATTTTCATATGAGTATCAATATTTCAGTCAAGAAATTCTTCAATAAATATATATTTCACATACCACAATAATCACATTGGAAACATTAACATATTTTAAATCACAATTTATATTATTTTAATATCAATTAGGAAATTGATTTGAATCATGTATTTTATTTTATTTCATATACTTATCAAGTTATCAAAGTATATGTAAGCATGTATCTCCCCCAATGAGTTAAAACAATTATTTGAAATGGGGCTATGACTCACCTGGATTGATTTGGAAATGATGAAAAGTAAGGTAGAACGAGATTTATGGGAACGATTATAGAATCGTCTTTGATACGGAACCTGATAAATAAATTTATCAGAGAATATAACCAAATACTATTTGGTAAATATGAAACGAATAACGATTGATAAATAATCGTTATGATGAATGAATGATATGCAAATGATATGCTTATGTTTAAAATAATATGACAAGTTATGTTATTATTTCTAAAGCTTTTCCATTTTTAATTATGATGATGATAATACTTAACAAATAATTAGTTAATATAACGTTATATATACTATTAACGAAAATTTAATAAATACATATATATATATATATATATATATATATATATATATATAATGAAACGAAAATGCATATGACGTGAGGGTTGTCGTAAAATAGAAAATAAAATAAGAATGTCAAATAGATTATGTGTAGTCCTTGTCCTTTTTCCATTTTTACACTTTTTATACTAACGGCGTTAGCGTCACACCGTTAGTCCTTTTATATATATTTTACAATTATAGTCCACTACATGTCCAATATTACAATCTAAGCTTGTAACAATCCTATATTATTAATTTTTATCCTTTCTTTCTGTTTCTACATTTTTAGTCCTTTATTTTCATAGTTTTCACTTTTAGTCCCTATAGGTGTCGTCGCGTTACATTTTTAGTCCAATTTTGCAAAAGTGATTATAAAAATTTCCGTGACTTCTTTTATTAATTCCAAGCTTATTTCAACAGCTTATTTTATAAAAAGCTTATTTATTTAGCTTATGGGCCTTAATTCGAACCAAACTAAAGCCCATTTAAAATTTTAGAGGCGAGGGCATGAAAATTCTTTTGGGCTTGAACTTGGGCTTCCTTTATGATTCTAAAAATATATTTTATGGGCCCAGTGGGCTGTTAAAACGTAAAGTCTTATTGGGCTTAGATTAAGCCCAATCGACAAACATAAAAGTTTTATATAAATTTTTAGTTTGAAAAACTGGTTTATGTCGATTTGCTTTGGCTCGTTTATAGTGTCTAAACGTGATTATTTTTATAAGTTATATAAACGAAACTAATAGTTTTCTAGGTGGTCTATTAATACGTAGAAAAATATGATATGCTTGTTACGTGAAATAAAAAGATATACGTCGCTTTTGTATGGTGTTTAGCTTGTTTTTATATATAAGAAAGATTTAGTGAAATTTTCTAAGTATATATGATAAGTTTATACGTATGAGTATGGTTTCAAAACAAGTCGATATGAAGCATGCATGTTAACTTTAAACGTAATTTAAGCGTGATACGTGACTCCTAGGCCTTCCAAGATAGAGGCTAGTCACGTAACGTTTACTATATGAATATACGTATGAAAATAATGAAATAAAGTTACTATACGTTCGTATAAAATATATATGATGCATGATATGAAAATAACGAATAGTATGAGACGAGAAAGAGTGGAGACGACTTACTACACCTCTAGGGTGGTAGAGAGTCGAGAGAAACGGATTGAAGGAGTAGTATGGTACACGTTCGAATAGAAACTTGAAAAATATGGATCGTATAACTTAAAGTTACAACCTTCTTGCTTCCAAAAGCTTTCGTATGGTTCTCTTGATGTTTTTAAGATATATTAGAATGGAGAAAATAGTAGGAACGATTTGTGAATGAATGGAGAAGGAAAGGGACGATCGGGTATGGTATATATGGAAAGTTTTATGTTTCGTATGGTGCAAATTATTGTATGAGACAATAGATATTATGCATTGTAAGGAATAGAGATTTCTAGGATGTAGGTTTTGAATAAACAATGAGATGAATAGGCTTAGAAAATATGGAAATCGTCCTTGTGAGTTTGAGGTATGTCGACATACCCTTTCTTAACACAAACGAGTGTTCATTCGTGTTTTAGGGAGTCATAGTCAATCATACTTATTGTTTATACATGAAAACATGTTACAAATAATATTAGAAACTCATAGGAACAAACGGGAACAAAAACGGATAAGAAATGAATTTTGTATGTATCGATTGGGTAGATTAATGACTAAACGGAATGCCTCGTAAAAACGTATCAAATCTTAACGTATGAACGTGAAATTTGACACACTAATAGTTGGCTAGGAGGTTAACGAGAATATGCAAAAATATACATAGGTCGTGTGTACGAAATAAAAATAAACGAGACGTTTTGGAGTATGTTTAGTCGATTTGTATTATTATTGAAATGAATTTTGGGTTTTGTTGTGGGCCGGTTGGGCTTAGGGGGGTTTAAGGGCCCGTTGGATTTTAGTTAATTTTAGTAATTAAGTTTTTATTAATTAGGTTTAGTTTAATTAATGTTTTGTTAATTTTGTCGATAACTTGTTTTGTCGTTTGACGAATTTGACAATATTGTAATTGTGACCACTTTAATATACAAAGAAAATTTTAAATTTCCCCGTAAAAATGGTAATTACAACAATGACAAAGATTATTTTTATAAATAACCGAAGTTAATTATACTAATTTTCGCGAGGTTTTACAGTACCCACATGTCATTCTGAATTTCGTCCCGAAATTCAAATTTAATGTGATTACTTGAGTAAAGAATTCTTGAACAGAATTTGTCGGGAGATTTTTATTCCTAAAACTACGGAAACGGGATTCAGTTAGATTTACTTGTACCCAACAAGCTAAGGTAACTGAAGTATTTAAGGGTTGTGAATATTGAAATTAGTGGTCATGAATAGTGAAATAACGGCTAATAAATAGTGCCCAACGGTCGGGAATAGTGCCCAACGGTCACATTCTAGCCTATATATACCACTTTCAAACTTCCACTCCTTCCATCAATTATTTTCCTCTCATTTTCCATCAAATTGCCGCATCTCATAACCATCTTAGCGATTGTGTACGTCGTCCTTGCCGCTATCTACTTAGCGTACGTTCCGGATGAAGACTTTGGATTCTTGGTCGCGATCTTGATGTTTGTCGTACCCCTGACTATCCTTGCTATTACCGTCGACAAGATCTGGGGGTAAAATCTTGAGCTAGGGTTGTTTTGGATTAAGTTCTTGTTATGTTTTTATGTATTTGTAACGAATAAGGAATAAAACTCGTTTTGTTTTTAAGAATTTGTCTCATTATTGTTTTTAATATTTGGTTTATATTTATTTTTCAGCATAGTTAAGGTGATTCATCCTGTGGTGGCTCTTGCTATTGTTTTGTTGGTGGGAGTCTTATTTGTCATTGCGGATCAACCTATTGAAGATTCCTTTGTTTGTATTGTAATAATTGTAACGATAGCACTTCCGATGCTAATTATTTGTTTATGTATTAACTTTTATGGATTTTAATAAAAATTTCGTTATTGATGTCTTTTATCCTTTGTTGTGAATTATTGATGTTTTCTTGCTTGTACTTTTGTTGATTTCCTATCATAATGGTGATGATATATGATAGATATTTATTATGGGTTGTTCAAAGTATTGATTTTGAACAGTTTATTTTTGTTATTTATCTTGTTTTTGAATGAAGATTGTTATTTAATTATTTGAAAAGATCATTGTTCCTTTCATAACATAATTCTTCCTAAATTATACATAGTTGATCAGGTTATGTATAATTGAGGACTAAATGATGTGATGTTTGGTTCAATCATATATTTCTATAAATTGTTTTAGATGATGTTCAACTTGTTGTTTTTATGATATAACACGTAATTTCTTTTTGAAAATAAAGTGGAAAATTTTAGGGTTCATAATATAAATCAGAAATTTATGGAGTAATTATTGTATATTGTCATTTGGTAAATGAAACAGAAATTGAAATTAACTTAGATTATCATTATTATGGAAATATTACAAGAGAGAGTTTTCGATACAGTAGAAAGATTATTGTTTAAGTTACATCCATCGTAACTTGAAGTGAAATACAAGAAAGAAATACAACTTAGGAAATTTTAAACTAGATTTTATTTATCTTCAACATGAATTTTATTCATCTGTTCCAATCTAGTTGCCATTTCCTTGATACTATCAAGGTCTTTAAAGATTCTTCATTTTCTTGTAAAGGTCTTGGCTTTCCAATTAACATTGTAGTTTGGACATCGTTTCACATGATGACCATGTCCACCACATCCGTGACATACAATGGTTGTTGGTTGTACTTTCCTGTCCTTAGTCCTGCAGCTAATTGCCTGGTGACCTAATTTCTGACATTTCGTGCATTTAACCCTACATTTCCCGGTGTGATGTTGGTTGCATTTTTGACACCAAGGTAGAGTTCCAAGATAACCACTTCTAGAAATAGGTGCGACAAGACAATTTCTATTAGCTTTCTGATTGAGTCCCAGCTGATGTTGATACTTCATACGGTCTTCTAGATGTTTGCGATAACGGTCTTGAGCATTGAAAATGTTGCAGTAGATGGGCTTGACGGTTCCTGTCTCGTGTAGTTTCCTCTTCTGATTATTTTCATTTGGTAAAATTCCATGCCTAATTCCTTGATGATGGTTGATGGTAGGGTTGTTCATTCCTTCTTGAATCTTTAAGTGAGGTGGCCTATACTTCATGAAACTTGCAGGGTTTTGATTACCAAGTATACCCGTCTCTTTTCTCGGATAAACTACGGTAGTCCCTTCTAGTACCACCGACACTATGTCATTTACCAATTTCTGGATAGCTCCAGGAGTCATGGTGATTTCTGATGATGATTGATATGCATTGTTCATGTTGTCCATTTTCTGTAAACATAAATGAAACTCAACATTAGAATCCATATAATATCAGAAAAATTTAAATAATGAAGTTAATTATTTCATTGATGATAGACTGAATTGACTCCCTACTGTAATCTAATTTCAAGATATGTCTTTGTTGTGTCATTTTATCAATGATCAACTCTTGATATGGGATTACTAAGGAACAAACCGACTTGTCTATTTCAAATGAAGTTTAATTATCTTTTCTTCATTCTTTAAATCCACTTTCTAAAATTTGTATTTAGACGATTCTTAAAGTTTTAGATTATTATGGTAATTTTTAAGAAGTCTTAAATATTTGTAAGAAATCTTACGGTAGATTTGAATAATATTACAGATGTAAACAGAACATTAATAACCTGACCGATTATTTTTGCAGGATAAACGATACAAGATCTTTTATTAATAATCCATTGATCTGAATAGAATCATTTGGTTATCAAATGATGAGATTTTTGCATGAAATATGAGGATTCATTACATGCATGATTTATACGGAAGAAAAGATTGATTCATAACACATATATATAACAGAAAGGATGTTATTATACAATATGTTTTGATTACACATTCTGAAGTTTCAGAATTATTGAACATTACAAGAAATATTAACCAAGTCTATTTGGTTTATTAGGAACAACAAGGAAACTTGTAAACTTAAGATTAGTTACGCCTCTGACGTAAATATCTAATTTCTTTCTCGAGTGTGCAGCTTCCATGTTTGAGAAACGTTCTTGACACATGTTCATTTGGTTTGCCAACATATTCTCTAATGCGGCAATCTTTTGACCCTGGTTTCTGGCTGCATCTCTGGCCATCCATAGGGTTCTCTCAATATCTCCAATTCTTACATGTGTTTGACCGTGTTCTCTTCTTGCACAACGAACCCTGGAGTCCAAACTTCCAAGTTCTTGGTTGGTGTGGTCCTTTATTTCATTAATCTTTATTCCTATCTCACATATTGTTTGCCTCTCAGCATCCACCCTTTTGAACAAAGCGTCAAGGTTACGGTCGTACCATTAAAATTGAGTTGGTCGTAACCCTTTTAGTTGTTCAGTGTGAGCATCCAATATGCCGGCATGTCGATAAATAAGATTCCATATTGATTCAGGAGTGCTTATACCGTAGTCGGGAGAGTTAGGTGAAGATAAATTATTTGGAGAATTTGGTATTGTAGAATCTGAAGTATAAGGTAACGGAGAAATTGGTTCAACATTCGTCCATGATATCTCTTGGCTCGAACCTTGTCCAACTTCGAATGTTGCCTGGCCACCAATCAAATTTTCATATGATTCGGTAACTCTCCTGATTCTTTGACGTAAAGGTGAACGAATAGGTGACGATGGAGGTGATCTCGGAGTGAGTTCTATATTAGGTTGAGATTTTATTATTTGTACGTAAGGATCTTCATTATTTGGAGAATTTTTATTGATTGACGAGGTATTAGTATTATGGAGAGTAGATTTGATATTCACGGGCGTTCCTGAAGACATGCTACAGTAGTAACCGAGAATAATATTTTATGAGTATTTTGTATTGTTAAAGATATAACAGTACAGATGATATAACAATTGTATATGAGTAACTATTAAGCATGTAAGGTAATCTCAATAAATAAAGTATGGAGCACGGCAGTCTGCAGACACGGAGGGCATAAAATATTATGGTGTAAAATCATTATTTTGAAAATTGTAGTTATAGTTTTAATGTTTGAAAACATTTAATTCTCTATAACTGTAGCTCTGATACCAATCTGTAACACCCCCATTTTTAAGTTTGTCGCAGCGGAAAAATAATTTGGGTGTTACGGTGAGGATCGAAGTTTTAACCACATAAAACGGTTTAAAAGAATCGTTTTGAAAATTATTTGTCATTTAAATAATTATTTTGATAAAAGTTGAACCATTTGATTTAAAATCTTATGAAAAGATATAAAGGCTAGTAAAAATGACAAATTTGATTTTTACACCATTTTAATTTATCAGAGTAATAAATGCCCACTCCGTGTCTTGTCCTGCTCCGTTAAATTACCTGAGATACACATGCTTAAAAATGTCAACACAAAGGTTGGTGAGTTCATAGAGTTTTAGGAAAAACCCTTTATTTTGTTAGATTTCAGGAATATTTGGTATTAATAAAATACAAACAGAAATAAAACAAGTATCGAGTATATTCACAAATAAATCATATAAATATTAAATCACATTCAATAAAGAATCAATAATCTTGACATGAGCTGGAAACTCATGATACTAAATCAATCAGATATACAATTCACGTATGGTCAAACCTATACAGCTGTATCTAAATATATGTTGAATACATATATATTTCCTTTATAGATATTGCACCAAGCCTCATGACACGCAAGACGTTAACAGAAGGGGTGTTCTATCAAATCAATGACAGATTTTGCCCTCGTGTAATAGGTGATTTGCCAATTCCTATTTTTACTCAAATATAGTGTATCACGACTAATGCGGCTAACCAATTGCAATTGGCATTCCGTCAAGCATTAGTGGGATCGGAGGTCAATCCAAAACAGGTTTCGAATCTGTTCATTATATTCGCGCTCACTTTACAGTGATTAATGGCTCATGATAGAGGGACTATATGGCGATAAGCTAACTTAGGCAATATCAAGGACTAATGGGCTCATTTAGCATAACATCATGAAATCAAGTATCGTATCACAGAGATCAAATTGGAAAAACAGTATCGTTTGAGTATCAGAAATTCAGTTTGAAAATATATCGTTTGAGTATCAGAAATTCAGTTTGAAAATATATCGTTTGAGTATCAGAAATTCAGTTTGAAAATATCATCATTTGAGTATCAGAAATTCAGTTTAAAAATATCATCGTTTGAGTATCAGAAATTTAGTTTGAAAATATCATCGTTTGAGTATCAGAAATTCAGTTTGAATATTTCGCCAGTAACACATTTATATCACATACCACAATAATCGAATTGAGAACATTTTCATATGAGTATCAATATTTCAGTCAAGAAATTCTTCAATAAATATATATTTCACATACCACAATAATCACATTGGAAACATTAACATATTTTAAATCACAATTTATATTATTTTAATATCAATTAGGAAATTGATTTGAATCATGTATTTTATTTTATTTCATATACTTATCAAGTTATCAAAGTATATGTAAGCATGTATCTCCCCCAATGAGTTAAAACAATTATTTGAAATGGGGCTATGACTCACCTGGATTGATTTGGAAATGATGAAAAGTAAGGTAGAACGAGATTTATGGGAACGATTATAGAATCGTCTTTGATACGGAACCTGATAAATAAATTTATCAGAGAATATAACCAAATACTATTTGGTAAATATGAAACGAATAACGATTGATAAATAATCGTTATGATGAATGAATGATATGCTTATGTTTAAAATAATATGACAAGTTATGTTATTATTTCTAAAGCTTTTCCATTTTTAATTATGATGATGATAATACTTAACAAATAATTAGTTAATATAACGTTATATATACTATTAACGAAAATTTAATAAATACATATATATATATATATATATATATATATATATATAAAATGAAACGAAAATGCATATGACGTGAGGGTTGCCGTAAAATAGAAAATAAAATAAGAATGTCAAATAGATTATGTGTAGTCCTTGTCCTTTTTCCATTTTTACACTTTTTATACTAACGGCGTTAGCGTCACACCGTTAGTCCTTTTATATATATTTTACAATTATAGTCCACTACATGTCCAATATTACAATCTAAGCTTGTAACAATCCTATATTATTAATTTTTATCCTTTCTTTCTGTTTCTACATTTTTAGTCCTTTATTTTCACAGTTTTCACTTTTAGTCCCTATAGGTGTCGTCGCGTTACATTTTTAGTCCAATTTTGCAAAAGTGATTATAAAAATTTCTGTGACTTCTTTTATTAATTCCAAGCTTATTTCAACAGCTTATTTTATAAAAAGCTTATTTATTTAGCTTATGGGCCTTAATTCGAACCAAACTAAAGCCCATTTAAAATTTTAGAGGCGAGGGCATGAAAATTCTTTTGGGCTTGAACTTGGGCTTCCTTTATGATTCTAAAAATATATTTTATGGGCCCAGTGGGCTGTTAAAACGTAAAGTCTTATTGGGCTTAGATTAAGCCCAATCGACAAACATAAAAGTTTTATATAAATTTTTAGTTTGAAAAACTGGTTTATGTCGATTTGCTTTGGCTCGTTTATAGTGTCTAAACGTGATTATTTTTATAAGTTATATAAACGAAACTAATAGTTTTCTAGGTGGTCTATTAGTACGTAGAAAAATATGATATGCTTGTTACGTGAAATAAAAAGATATACGTCGCTTTTGTATGGTGTTTAGCTTGTTTTTATATATAAGAAAGATTTAGTGAAATTTTCTAAGTATATATGATAAGTTTATACGTATGAGTATGGTTTCAAAACAAGTCGATATGAAGCATGCATGTTAACTTTAAACGTAATTTAAGCGTGATACGTGACTCCTAGGCCTTCCAAGATAGAGGCTAGTCACGTAACGTTTACTATATGAATATACGTATGAAAATAATGAAATAAAGTTACTATACGTTCGTATAAAATATATATGATGCATGATATGAAAATAACGAATAGTATGAGACGAGAAAGAGTGGAGACGACTTACTACACCTCTAGGGTGGTAGAGAGTCGAGAGAAACGGATTGAAGGAGTAGTATGGTACATGTTCGAATAGAAACTTGAAAAATATGGATCGTATAACTTAAAGGTACAACCTTCTTGCTTCCAAAAGCTTTCGTATGGTTCTCTTGATGTTTTTAAGATATATTAGAATGGAGAAAATAGTAGGAACGATTTGTGAATGAATGGAGAAGGAAAGGGACGATCGGGTATGGTATATATGGAAAGTTTTGTGTTTCGTATGGTGCAAATTATTGTATGAGACAATAGATACTATGCATTGTCAGGAATAGAGATTTCTAGGATGTAGGTTTTGAATAAACAATGAGATGAATAGGCTTAGAAAATATGGAAATCGTCCTTGTGAGTTTGAGGTATGTCGACATACCCTTTCTTAACACAAACGAGTGTTCATTCGTGTTTTAGGGAGTCATAGTCAATCATACTTATTGTTTATACATGAAAACATGTTACAAATAATATTAGAAACTCATAGGAACAAACGGGAACAAAAACGGATAAGAAATGAATTTTGTATGTATCGATTGAGTAGATTAATGACTAAACGGAATGCCTCGTAAAAACGTATCAAATCTTAACGTATAAACGTGAAATTTGACACACTAATAGTTGGCTAGGAGGTTAACGAGAATATGCAAAAATATACATAGGTCGTGTGTACGAAATAAAAATAAACGAGACGTTTTGGAGTATGTTTAGTCGATTTGTATTATTATTGAAATGAATTTTGGGTTTTGTTGTGGGCCGGTTGGGCTTAGGGGGGTTTAAGGGCCCGTTGGATTTTAGTTAATTTTAGTAATTAAGTTTTTATTAATTAGGTTTAGTGTAATTAATGTTTTGTTAATTTTGTCGATAACTTGTTTTGTCGTTTGACGAATTTGACAATATTGTAATTGTGACCACTTTAATATACAAAGAAAATTTTAAATTTCCCCGTAAAAATGGTAATTACAACAATGACAAAGATTATTTATATAAATAACCGAAGTTAATTATACTAATTTTCGCGAGGTTTTACACAAATGGTTCATCTTTTATCAAAAATAATATTTAAATGACAAATAACTTTCAAAACGCTTCTTTTAAACCGTTTCATGTGGTTAAAACTTCGATCCTCCCCGTAACACTCAAATTACTTTTCCGCTGCGACAAACTTAAATTTGGGGGTGTTACAATTATTGTTTCCACCACATTAGTATAATTAGTTTTGTTTTCATTTCTTTTATTTTATTTTGATTGCGTCTTTAGTTAATTGGGTTAGTTGACTAGCAACTAATTCCGCCCACTCCTTCAAAACCCGAGATTTTTAATTGCTTTTATAAAATATAAAAATACAAAAAGAATCATCCCTCACCTCTAGACCTAGTTTATTAGGCTTTCTAATCCTAGCGACACTATTCCTGATTTGAATGATCAATCCCCCGGTACTTGTCACTATACTATACTACAACGATCAGGTACACTGCCTGGTGGGGGTTGTAAGCTTCTCAAGATCCCTTGAGAGGTAAAACCTGTTGCGAGGGTGCGATCCCCACGTATCATTCGTCCTAGGGTTTTTACAAAACTTGTTCCCCAAAAGTTCCACACTTTACAATGAAAAATTGGAAAAATATATATAGACTATGCATCCTGACGGCGTCATGTGTTAGCCTCTGACGCCGTCAAATCGCCGCCAAGTTGAAATTCGTATTGCCTAGATCCACTTCTGACGCCGTCATGTAGAAAAATACTCTGGGCCGTCACTAGTATTTGGACCCTGACGGCCTTGGTGACGCCGTCAGGCCAATAAGCCTAAAAACTTTCTGGATCGTAACGTGTATTTTCCACTTCCACCTCTTTTGCCACTCTTGACGCCGTCATGTATAAACCCTTGACGTCGTCAGGTACTGTTCCCAGCAAGGAATTTGAGACTTTGCCGTTTTCTTCACTTTTATGCTCCAAAAACGTCCAAAATGCTTCTTTTTCCAGATTTCTCCTCAAAAGTACTTAAAATGACAAAAGGAACGATTTAGGGCAATATTAGATCAAATAATCTCGAATTCGGGCTTAAATGACCCCTTAAAAGCGGTACACTTTTCGCCTCATCATTGTCCCATTTCTTTATTTCGTTACACCTTATCCATTCTTATGATAAAACCCATATCATAGCAGCCTAGGCCTAATCATGACAACTAATAAGTGAAATTGTCAAGCTCAGCCCTATCCAAGGCCGAGTCCCAGTTATTGATTAGTGGAAATAAAAAGAATGGGGGTTGATTTCATTGAACAACCCCGACCCCAGACCTCCTTTACTTAATCATTTTTCGGTGCTTTATGTAATTACATAAGTGTCTTGAAAATTCAAATAAAGAATGTAATTTCTAGTCATATATAACAAACTGAACAAAGAATCAAAAGTTCTTTATTTACCAGCTAGCTTATATAAATAATTTTCATTTTACAAGTGGAGAGTATTAATATTAGTGGCTCAAACCTACTAAATACACGCTCGAATCAAACCCATTACCTTGGCTTATCAATAAACACTTGATAGTGGCCCGACTTAAATCCCAGGCCACATAAGGCCTGATGAAACTTATCAGGCTATATTGAGTGCATAGTATCACTACTACCTAACTGTCACTAACAGTTAATATGTACTATCTGAAATTATATAGTAAGAACCCATGACAAGCACCACTTTGTACAAGCCAAGGAGGGCAGTCCACCTGTCCCCCCTTGTCTGCTCCTCGGATGATCAACACGTGGTTCCCTGGAAGCCGTTGATCATCCCACAAGGTTTTATCTCTAAACCTTGTCCGCCTCTCTATAAATAGAAGGCAACTGTTAGACCCGTTTCCCGTATACAAATAGGTCCTACCCTAAATGAAATTGACCAAGGCTTAACGTGATTAACTAGTCGAACCCGGTAGTCAACCTAATAGTTAACGAATGTGTAACATGGCTTTGGAGGGTATGATGCTTAACTTAAGGGACTAAATTTGCCTAGTATTAAAGGTGTTATAATATGAAGTGTGGCCTAAATATTAAATAAGAGACTTGAGGGGCTAATTGTGCCAAATGGGCAAAGTTGTGCAAGTATATAGACATTATCTATCCATAAGATTCTGGGGATTTCCATAACATTCAAGGGTGTGAGTGTGTTGTCGATTTTAGAGAGAAAAGGGAGGGAAGAAGATGAGTCTTGATGGTATATGGAGAAGATGATGAAGACACTATGCTTATGGCCATCCCTAGCAATGATCTCCCTGCAAGTAAGTGATCTACAATCTTGAATCTATAAGGTTATAGATTATATGAAAGGTGGGATTTCATCATAT
Organism: Artemisia argyi; assembly: GCA_030686995.1. Lineage (NCBI taxonomy): Eukaryota > Viridiplantae > Streptophyta > Magnoliopsida > Asterales > Asteraceae > Artemisia > Artemisia argyi. Next base: position 155,962,247 of record CM060684.1, read on the forward strand.
GATCAAGGCAAGATCATATGATGATGTAATAATGGAGTTGGATAAGTTTAATGGGTTATGTAACCCCTTGATCATGGTGTTGATTTATTATGTTGTTAGGTCTTGATTTTAATGATGGAGAATGATGATGATGGTGATGAAAGATGATGATGAATGATAATAATGATGATGTCCTTATTAGGCTTAGCTTGGAGCTAAGGTAAGTAAACCGGTTATAAGATAATGTTATAATGATTTATATACATTATGTGTTTATGTGTATTGATATGTTAAGTTTAATGTTTGGTTTGGTATAATTGTGTTATGTGAAAGTGAGTGTGAGGCTAGTTGTTGTGTTATTCAAGGTTGGATTAGGAAAGGAATGTTGATGCTTAAATGTTAAGGTATGTGTTAAGAGTTTAATGTTATAATGGATTAAAGGCATGTCATATCCGCTTTACTTACTAAGCATTTGCTTACGGTTTAATGTTCAATGTTTTGTAGGCTCTTGTGTTAATGCTATGGCTTGGATTAAGGGTTAAGATTGGTGATGCGAAGTTAGAAGGTTTTGGGTAAGAAAGTAGGAGCTAAGTAGAAAACTGAGCTCGTGGTCAATGTTGATGCCCCGTGAGTCATTTAAAGGTTATATGGTCATAGTCAAGTGTCAAAGTTATATGGTGATATGTCAAGGCAAGTATGTCTAACGGTTTGTGTTGTAAATGGATTTAAGTGTTTGTAGCGATAGATAAGGGGGTGTTTGGCATAACGTGTATTTATACCCATTTGGGTTGTAAACGAGTCAAATGATTATGGAAACATTTTATTATGTTATGTTAAGAGCTTTGGTTAAGTTTGGTGTGTAAATGAAGTGGTAAAGATGATTTGTTGTGAAAATGGGTCGAAACTGGTTTTGGCACAAAACCCGTTAAATTGTAAAGCACTATTCAGAAGTTCAAATGGTAAATGTTTTTGTATGAAAATGAGCTTATGAATGTAATTAGTAAATCTGGAAGTTTTGATGTAATATGGAAGTGGTATAAGTCGGTTTCTGGAAAAGGGGTCAAAATATGCAAGTGTATAGAAATGGGTCTATTTTAGACTGCAAATAGGTCTATTTTAAGGTGCAGGTAACACGAGTCTATTTTAGACTGCAAATGGGTCTATTTTAAGGTGCAGGTAAAATGGGTCTATTTTAGACTGCAAATTGGTCTATTTTAAGGTGCAGGTAAAATGGGTATATTTTAGAGTGCAAATGGTTCTATTTTGAGAGTACATGAAAATGGGTCTCTTTTAGACACAAATGGGTCTATTTTAGGGTGCAAGGAAAATGGGTCTACTTTAAAATAAACAAGGTCCATTTTAGACTAATACCTATGGTAATAGTGTCTGTTAAAGTTGAGTCGTTTTCGCGTAAAGTTTCAAATTTTTGGTCAACGGGCACGGGGCGTAATAGCAACACACACAACTTCACAAGTTTCACACACTCGAACAAATACTGCTTCACAGCAGTCAAGTATGGTATTTGTTTAAGTATTACCCGAGCTTCTTGATCTTCATCATTCTCATCGGATCCTTATCATTCTACACGGAAAACTAAACAACAAAACCATTCTCATCCCATCTCTTAAACTGATTTGTATACCATACGTAAACAATAAATCAGCCCTTTAGAAAACTATATATGTTCCAATAATCTGGAATTTTATCATTTTCTAGTAAACGTTTATTGGATGATGTTTTTTTTTCTATCTAGATTGCTTTAAGAAGATAGTCTTTGACTTGGGGTACACAAGCCCAAGGTTTTTTCATGGCCGTTTTCGATCTTTATCTGGTGACCTCAAATGTATATCTACTACTTAGAAAGTTTGAACCCTACTCTTGTGAGAATGTTATATGTCTTATCATTATACCATTTAATGGTAATTGTTATTTGATATGACCCATTATCATTATTAATTATTATTTCTTTATTATTAATTTAGTTTCCTTTTATTATATTCTTTGGTGAGAAGGCTAGTTTATTAGGATAAGTTTAGGATACTCTATTATAATTAGGGCATTATGATTGTATCCCGATTTATTGAATCAATGGCGGACATAAGGAATGTCATAATGGAAGAGCATTGTGCAAGTATGCAGATTTACAAAAAAAGTCCATAAGGAGACGGTGAGATCTGAATTAAGGATGACGATTGTTCATCAAAGTCGTGAGATGGTTATATATGACATCAAACAAATACTTGCGTAGAGACGATAACAAATGGGTATTAGAGCTTACCAAGTGGAAGCAAATCATAGGCGTAAAGAACTGAATCAAAAGATTGAAGAACTAAAGAATCAAATTTAGTCTTTCATTCGGAATCCCATATCTCTTCTTAAAACGCCTCAACCAGTCACGAAAGCATCCTGCTACGATGATTTGGGACTTATGTACTCTATCGAATCGAGTGTTGCTTGTGGGGGAAAAAAGGTTGTAGAGGAAACTACTTTCCATGAGGCGAACAAGTTGGATTTTGGATTCAGTTCAGGAGCATATGGTGAAGATAGTAATTATCATGAGTTTATGGACGATTTTGTTGTGGAAGAAACAGATTTTATGAGTCCGATCATGGTGGTGGCAGAAGACTTAGGGCAAAAAATATATCCATGACTCTGATGAGACTTTTATGGTGTTGGGATCATAGGGGAAATCAAATGAGATAAGGTGCTTAAATGGACCAGTTGTTCATGGGTGGGGATTTGAGGTTTGGCCACTTTTCTAAAACATCAGCCAATGCCAAGTATTAATTTGAGATCAAATTTATATTTGTAGATTCAATTAGAAAAGTTCATCAGTTAAGTGACAATAAGCATGCTGACTACTACATGGAGCATAAAAAGGGAACACGATGAAGAGTTTGCGATCTCATAATTACTCGATCGAGGCCACATTTTAAAGCAACACTTTGAAGATAAGGTGTTTTGGGAGGTGGGAGTATTGATACAACCCATTATCATTATTAAATAATATTTCTTTATTATGGAGTATTAATTTAGTTAGTTTTCTTTTATTATATTTCTTGATGAGAAAGGTATTAAGATATCCTCTATTATAAATATGACATTAGCATTATAATTCTTATCATGTGAAATGAATATAAAGTATTGATTGGCTAATTAATTGGGGTCGGTTTATCTCAATATTTTCTATTATAGTGACCAAATACCTTTTAACGTAGCCAGATACATCAACGTGTGACCATATTTATATTTTACATTCAACTTCCATAATTTCGGTATAGTGACCAAATACCACATTTATATCTGCGTTATGTTAATATCTATAGGCTAATAAATGGGGTTGTACAACCTCTACAATACAAGTAAGAATTATCTTTTTAATAAACATTAAAAAAAAAGAAAAAAAAGAAGCTAAAGTAGAATTGATAACGTGTGATATGATGATAGTTCATTATATTGGAAAAACGTGTATTGCTTGGTTAAACTTCATTATACAGTAGTGGAGAACTGGTTAATGTGCAATGTTGATGAAATTTCAACCATGCGGTTTAAAACGATCACTGAGTAGACTTTTATGCTACATGGTTCTTGTTTAACGACAATTGTTCAAAAGAGAAATGTATAAAGATACTATACATTACGTACAAATTGTAAAGAACCACGAAAGTATTATACATTTACAGGAACTAGATATATGGGTCTACTAGGAGTAGGACGGGTGATCGAGTTTTAACCATGGCTTATTCAAGTAGACCTAGCTTTGAAAGGCATACCACAATGTTTTTCCAGAAAAGGAAGCCTTTTAATCGACGATTTCGTGACTTTAAGAACTCCTAAACGCATTGAGAAAGTCACACTTGTGTATGAAATTAAATAATGTAACTAACGTAAAACCTTAATTCAACATTCTGGGCTTTTTTATACTTTCATGATACGTAAACTTTAGTTCATTTTCATGAAAAAACTATCATTGATTGAGGCATCATAATAATGTTTCTTTTCAAGTAACTTTTTATCACCAAACTTTATAAGTGATAAGTAGTCGTCCACTAAGATCCCACTAAACCACTACTAATATTTTGAAGATTCTGTTTGAGTAGTTATGTTCCTTCTCTAACTTTTTTTAGTAATTGACAAAGTTGCTTAAACACTTGACTTACGATAATTTCTCCAACTATCATCCCTTGGAACTTATTTTGGCTATGCCACAAAATCAAACAAATTTACTTTTCTCTTTGTTGTCGGGTTTTAAAATATCTATCATCCGTGATGATGGTGGTCGAAAACATTTTACGGAGTATTATGTATGATATAGATGATAGATGTGGGCATAAGATCTTAAATATCATATGAGCGTAAAGTCTTTATCCAATTAGATACGATCATTTTGGGAACCAAATCATATTAAAAGAAAAACAAATGATTGACCTCTAATGAGTATCTCACTAGTATGGCGAAACCTTTAAATCTATCATGAAAGTTGGGGTCTGATTTATAATTCAATTCCTTGTTAGAAATACAATGTATTCATAATAAGTTCCAAACATTAACAACCAAAACCAAAATTTAGTTTAGGAAAAAACACCTCAGCTTTCTCTCTCATCTCACTTCCACTCACTCCCTCTCACTTTTTGTGAACATGGTCATCTTACACGCATCTTTTATTAAAATACACATTTTATACAAATATACCCTGTTAAATACCTAACACACATTCACAAACAAAATAAAAAACAATATAAGAAAAAACATGAGGCCCACAATTGGTGATCAGATCACGTTATGTTGCAAAATATTCTAAAATAACTAAGTCACTATTGGTGTGGACAAGGAGTAACTAAGTGACTTTGGTGGTCACCAAGTAAATCTCACACCATTGGTCTTCAGCCTAAGAGATTCGACTTCTTTTGGGTGCCACATTTTCACTCATACACCTAAAAAAACTCACCCTCGTAACTCAAGCGAAAAACACCATTTCAGGACCATCTATACCCCTATTAAAACACAAATTCAACACAAAAAAACAATAAAAAACTGTCTCTTGGCTAAGCCAAGGAATTGGCGAATGGTTAGGGGCATGGGGTGGGGGGGGGGGGGGGGGGGGGGGGTCATGGCTTAGGTTTAGCTTGGTGTCAAGTTGGATGGCTTTGGTACTCAAGCCATGATACCCAACACTATAAGTGCAAACAATGAAAAAAGTTCTCCAGATTCTTGATTGCTCAGTTTTTAACAGGCAGGACCAACATCGAAAGGGAGCAACACTAAGCTGAGCCAGTAGTATAATAACTAATTTGATTAAACTTCTGATTTTACATATTTAAAAAGGTAAACAATGAATCAAACTAAATTAAAACATTAAGTTGTCAATGAAAATACTATGCCAACACGTCGACCGCAAAACAAATGATAACGAGACTCCAGTTCCGAGGCCCAAGGATCTAATCCCGCTCAACTCAACCAGAGAATTCGAAAGCAATTCGCCGTTCACACCCCAACCCTTTAAGACATAATTTTAACCGATGACATAATCTCTTGCAACTACTATATATCTCCTTGATCACATTACATATAGCAACTTAGCAAACACATAAGAATAAAGTTTCTACTTGATGGTTGCATTTATTTCCTTCTTATCACTTTTTACACTGGGTGTAATAGATAGAAAAGACACATCTTCCTCTCTCCCATCACATGTCCACACCAAAACACCCCTCCCCAAATGACGCGTCTTGGACAGATTCTGATCACAACTAAGTCGTCTACAAGACCAACTTGTGAAGAGGGTTGTGTGTGTAAAATGTGCTCTGGCGTTAAGTTGACGGTGATGATGTCGGTTACACCATACCAGACCTTAAAAAAGAAATCAAAAGATAACTACATTTAGGTAGAAACATTTAATAATTATACTCTAATTAAATTCGAAAAAAGCGTGTCAACAATATTTCCAATTAATTACGTCACCCACATCTTCACGCCTACAATACAAATCCCTCCATATAAAAACACCTCCGTAAACAAAAAAATCAAAATCGTTTACTTTTCATAATAACAACTCATATATCTCCGGCGAATATTCCGGCGATCAGTCAATCTCACTTCATCTAACAATCATGAACCCTGAATAGTAAGTCAAACCCTAGATATTGCAGTTGACTCGTTGTGATCTCAATTTTGGTGTTTTTTGGTTGGATTGTGTTAGATCTGTGTTTGGTTGAGATTTTATGATGCTTTATTTTTGTTTGATTGGGTTTTTAGTTGTTAAGTTTTTGATTTAGGGTTAAATTCTGCGGTTTTAGGTTAAAAAAAAGTTAATTTTTGTTGATTGGGTTTTTAGCTGTTAAGTTGTTGATTTAGGGGTTTTAGATCATGTTAAGTAAATTTTTGTTGATTTAGGGTAAAATTTTGTGGGTTTTAGGTTAAAAAAAGTTAGTTTTTGTTGATTTGTGTTTTGATCGGGTGATTTAGTGTTAGGAGGTTGATTTTGCGTATGGATTTCGTGTTGAATTTGGGGATTTTAGGTCAATTTTGGTAAAAGATAGGATCTGTTGAATTATTGTCTGATTATGTATATTAAGGGAGGTTGATTTGATTTGTTGTGAATTTTGATGGGGTTTTATTAATAAAGTATGGATTTTTCTTTGGGCAAATCGTACAAAAAGATACTAAACTACCCAAGGCCTTTAGTCTAGTGGTATGTGAGTTGCCCACCAACCAAGAGGTTGTGGGTTCAAGCATCGCTGGAGGCAATTGTAAGATATATTGTGAGATAGGTGGTATAGGTGTTAAAAAAATTGTCCTTCTAAAAAAAAGGTGCTAAACTTTAGGTCAATTTGAATTAAAGGTATTTAGCAACTTCTTTTTGCCTTCTTAGTTTAAGGTATTGAACTTAATTTTGTGTTGGGTTTAAGGTTTTCCAAGGTTTTTTTGACTTTTCAAGAGATGTTTTGACTCTCTCAAAAAGTCAAAACACCTTACATTGTAGAAAAAAATAATACCTTAAACTGAGAAAAATTATGCAATTTACCCTTTTTCTTTTGAGTTTATTGTAGGAGATTTGATTTCGTTGGTGTTTAGCTAAATTATGAATTTTGATGTTTATGTTGAACTATGAGTTTTGTTGTTGAAGTCAAACGTTTTGGGATCAAGTTGACCTTGATTGAATTTGAAACTGAATAGGTAGTGTATGCCTGACCGGTTGGTTATAAAACGTAGATTTGGTTTTAATTATTTATGATTTTCTAGGGTTCGATTGGATTTTAGAGTTCGTATATGATCGTATAGATTTCTCTATATAACGCATACTTGAGAATGGTTCTAGTTACATTTGAACTATTTTAGTAATTTTAGGAAGTCGGGGTAGGTTTGTGGGTCTCTTGTAAGAACTTTTAGTGCATAGTAGGAAAAAATCAATGTCCTGAAGTGTTTTTCATGCTTAGAAGCATTATTGGGATGTTTTCAACCACATACGCCGGTAATTTACATGATATGATTGAAATCGATAGTACGTTCATGATAATTTACATGTTAGTGGGATACAATTGTCCTGTCATGTAACTTCTAAAATGATGACTAAAAACAATTGGATGCTATTGTAAGGAGAGGGCTGTAGACTTGTAGCACTTTTTGCGAAATTTATGAGAAGAGGAAGGCTATTATGTGCTTGTATCGGTTATATTAGGGATGATGCTTGTGGCAGCCACCAATGTAGTCTATATTTTTCTCGTTTAATTTTCACCAATTCCAGTAAAAAAAGGGTAGTAGATAGCCAGGCTGATCTTAAATTGTTTGAATCTAAGAAATTCAACTTATAAAATGCTGTAAACTCATGAAATATATCTGCGTGTTTTCGAAAATTATAGCATTTTAGTCAATCTTACATGTTCTGGCTGGATTTGGTACAATGAGGCGGTATACATGACCTTGGGGTGGCCCGTAAAGTAGTTCTCATGATTGGGCCGACTTAGTAAAAAAACTGAATGCTTGGGTGGTATCTACAATAATTAGCCCATTATTCAGTTATAACATGATTAATATGGAGTAATATCTATGCTGTTTTTAAATATGTATTCATTGTAGTAGTTTTTGGTTTGTTAAATTTGATAGCTTGCTTTTTCATGTAGCGACTATTTGTTCAAGCTATTACTCATAGGAGATTCAGGAGTTGGAAAATCATGCCTGCTATTGCGTTTTGCTGTAAGTTTTTTGCACATTTTTTCTTTGATTTTGAATCTGGCATCTTGTATTGTATATGCATATACTGATAAAAGAGTAATGTTGCTTATATTTCACGTAAAAAAAGTGAAGTCAATAACCCCAATGGGTTTTCCTGGTATCCAAAGAAAATCTGCAGTCTCATTATACAGAGAATAACATAGTAGGCAATATCTATATGATACCGCCTTAAGGTTGACAGTTTACATCAAAAATGCAATAGGTCTCTGGATTTATGTTTTAGCTGAGTCAGATATGTATGCTTAGCATGCCGTTGGTGTATGCGTTTGATATTGTTTAGCACTTTGGCACTCATCTCTTTTACTTTTGCACTGCAGGATGATTCATACTTGGAAAGTTACATTAGCACCATCGGCGTGGACTTTGTAAGCAAATCTTGATTGGCTTTTAGTTTTTCATGAGTACTGTATAGAGAGGCGTCTATTTTACTCAATTGTGATCTCTTTTGTAGAAAATCCGCACCGTGGAACAGGATGGAAAAACAATTAAGCTTCAAATTGTAAGCTTCCGAGTCTCTTGCTTTGCTGGAATTTATTAATTTTCTTCTAGTGCATCTGGATATTGCGTTACTTATTAGATATTTCATAATCCTTTCATATTATACCTTGGTGTGTTAGCTTGCTGGTTTATGTTTTATATGCTCACATTCTTATGTCGATATTCTTGTGCTTACAGTGGGATACTGCTGGGCAAGAACGTTTCAGGACAATAACCAGCAGTTACTACCGTGGAGCTCATGGCATTATTGTAAATAATTCTTCATCTCCTTCTTTTGATCATTTTGCCCAAGGACTTGAAGGATAGAAGCTATAATACTTTTTTGCTGTACAGGTTGTTTATGATGTGACAGATCAAGAGAGTTTCAACAATGTGAAGCAGTGGTTGAGTGAAATTGATCGTTATGCCAGTGAGAATGTAAACAAGCTTCTTGTTGGAAACAAGTGTGATTTGACAGCTCAGAAAGTTGTGTCCTATGAAACAGGAAAGGTAATAATTGAAAGACGTTAAACTTAAGATTATTTAGAGAACGCATCTTGTATTTTACATGGGACAGTTACAAATGAAAGTTTTCAATATTTTGTTTTGGTGTCCAGGCTTTTGCTGACGAGATCGGGATTCCGTTCCTAGAAACAAGTGCCAAAAGTTCCACCAATGTGGAAGAGGCTTTCATGGCTATGACTGCTGAAATTAAGAACAGGTTCACTCTTAACTTCCTCACCTTTAATAAGCCCAACCGTTGAATTTAGAACTAATATTCATGGAGTGGCATGATTTAGAACTAATGTTTTGGGTTATTTTAGGATGGCAAGCCAGCCGGCAATGAACAATGCTAGACCTCCAACTGTTCAAATCCGAGGACAACCAGTGAACCAGAGTTCCGGTTGCTGCTCTTCTTGAAGAGGGTAGTGATTGCGGTGGTCAATGTCACCGCTATATGCATGTATGTTGACATACATGTAAAGGTTCGGTGATTTGTTGATGTGAAGAAAAAAAGCTGTTGATGATCACCAATTGTGTCTTATCTGGTTTCCTTTGTTGAAAACTTCCATTCTTTTCGGTGTAAACTGAATTCAGGAAACTGCTTGTACAAAGTAGGATAAGATTGTTGAATGGCTATGTTATATACTGTTTTGCAATTTGCATCCTGTTGCAAGTTGTTATTTGGTAAAGGTTTAAGCTACTTTTTACATTATATTTTAACAACTGTGTGTGTACAAGTTAATCTGATTTCTGTCTGGCTGTTGCTACATATAATTCAACTTAATTTTTTATACAAGTCCTTTTCTTTTTTGAAATTTTGGGTCCCGCTTTTGTATGCTCGCAACATCGGGGTTTCGATGTTTGCTTCCTGGGCTCTGGTTGCGGCTTTACCACGAAGATTTGTTGGTGTTAATAGTCAATTGCCATCTTAACATCTTATAATGCAATTGTGGTTCATTCTTAAGCCAAGGAGAGTTTGATGGTTAACATGAACCATAATTTGAAAAATTTAGGGGGCGAGTGGTTGAAAATAAGTCTGTTGATGAAATGTTACAGTTTTGGCATAAGAATTACTATTAGCTATTTAAGCAGTCATTTCTGTTTAAAACCATCAAAGGTTCTGTTTTTTCGTTTTTTATTTTGATAACAAGATCACTACAATTTCCGTAAGTGTATAACACGTCAAGTGATCTTTTTTATAGGATTGGCATGCCATTTTTCCGTGTTTGAGGCGAGTATTTGATCTTAACCTGTTGAGGAAGTTCGGACATTAATTTACCATCAGTTGAGCTTTCCTATAACAATGTCTATCAAACTAGCATTAAACGCGCCCCATATGAAGCCTAGTATGGGCGTGAGTGTCGTTCACCACTTTCTTTGTTAGAAGTAGGAAATAGATAGTTGACGTGACTAGACATAATCCAAGAATCTATTGGAAAGATCTCTACAACCAGGAAAAGACTTAAACCTGCCAGAGATCGTCTGAAAAGTTATGCGGATAACCGTAGAAAGCCATTAGAATTTAGAGTCGGCAAGGTATTGCTAAAAGTATCATGTTGGAAAGAGTCGGCACACTTCGGGAAGAGGGGTAAATTTAGTCCTCCTAAGTTAATTGGACCTTACGAGATTATTAAAAAGGGTCGGACTAGTATGGTACAAACTCAAGTTACCTTAGGGACTAAGCAATATTCACAATACGTTCCATGTGTCTAATCTTAAAAAATGCCTAACCGATGATTCCCTGATTATTCCCTAACAGGATGTTCAGACTAATAATGACTATGTTTTTGCGGACGAACCAACCGAAAACCTCGTTAGGGAAGTTAAGCAAATTAGGCTAAGTAAAATTTTCGATTGTAAAAGTTCATTGGAACTCAAAGCGCGGACATGAGTACACTTAGGAACATGAGGATTTTATGAAGCGCAAGTATCCTCAACTCTTTAGTGAGAATGGAAATATAGATGGCAATAACTAAATTTTGGGACGAAATTATTTCAATTGGGGGAGACTATGACATTTATAAAAAATGCGTTTAGGTCAGTTTTAGACTTGAGTATCTACAGTTGAATGTACTTTCACGTCACATTTAAACTTAGTCTTAGAAGCTAAGTCATGATGGCTGCGTTTGTTTGTTTGTTTTTTTTCCAGCCTCTTAACGCCTCTTAATGGGCACTATGTCTGAATCGGTCAGACATTTTTCCCGTTCAGACCGTTTGTTTTTTTCTTTTCATTCAGACGCGTTCAGATGCAGTTAAAGACTTGAGAGGGGTGTCTTAACGCGTCTGAATGCCTCTTGTTGACACAAAATAACCAAAAAAAAAAAAAAAAAAAAAAAAAAAAAAAAAAAAAAATCCGGTTCAAACATGAGTTTTTTTTTCTTCGTTCAGATGCAGACATTTACGCATCAGATTCAGATTCAGACTCAGACCCTCTTAATAAACAAACACCACCTAAGCGTTTGAACTAGTGTACTAGTTTCACTTGATACGTGAAATGTCCTAACTATCTTATAAAATATCAAATGCAAATATTATAGCTTGTTGCTTGAACATTTATAAGAGCTTTACATTCCTACATTTTTATCATACAAATCCTCCTACACTCACAACAATATTATATAGTTTTTCCCACTCATTCTCTCGTTACATCCAAACCGTCAGTTCTGCCACTTGACAGGATCCTGTGAGTAGGACACTTTGTAAGATGATAATATAGGAATGTTTAGGATTTTCCCATTTATAAACATAAATTGAGGTACAAGAAAAGATATATAATAAATTTTGAAACTCTACAGACGATCGAAAAGCCAGAAACACATTAATCGCAAAAGATGTTTAGATTCGTATATTGTCTTTGAAACCCATTTTATACATCAACATGGCGTCCTCATATCAAAAAAACCATTTTAAACACATCAGCCATACCATATTGGTGATGTACAATATTTGAATGTTTGTCATACCAAAAAAAGGTGCTTTTTGGTCTTGGAAGTTAATGTGTTTAGCAAGAAACAGATAATGATAGCTAGCTTGGATCCAATTCTAGCTAGTTAATTGACTAACTATAGGATGTTTAAGTCCAACTTGATGTTGATTGGTGTATTGTTATAGAGCTTCTTATATGAAGTTCATGTACAGTATCATTTGATTAGCTACAGAAGGTGTACAATATCAATGATAGCTAAGTTGGTACTTGTATTTGAAAGTGTTAATCCTAGAGAAAAAGTCAAAGATGTGTCATATAGAAGATGGTGAAGAAACTCGTCAAAATCTTCGTTCATAGATGACCAGTAACTTCTGGACCTATGTCGGATACGATCAAGATAATCCCTTTTTATGTTTAAAGAAGTTGAGATACAAACAAGTGAGCCGCAGTACCTCTTAAAATATGCAAAGCACATTGGTTGGTTATGCCTAAAAGAGTTGTGTATTCAAACAATTGTTCTCATTGTATCTTAAACTTTTGATACATTGCACTCCGACATACGAACAGATCATAGTACATACCGCCATTGACAATCGGCATAGTGCAAAAATATCGCTACCCGTGATCTAAGGGACAAAACCACATCACATAAAGAAAAACCAACTTCACGCAAGAATTTGAAAGCAAAATAAAGCTAATGGCTAAGCAAAATGGTATCAAATATGGAGAAAAAAGAGTCGTAATTATAAGAAAGCCAAGGGCATGTAGCCATAAACGGTTCATCTTAAAAATTAACGCTCTTACAAAACCACCACAGATAAAATTATAAATAGTAACACCAACGATTTCTCAAAGTCGATTCAAGATCACTAATCAAAACCCCTAAAAGACTGATGTAGGAAACCAGATAAAAAACCTCACTTGACACTCAAGGATGGGAACTGGCCAACATCCTCAATAGACGGTGCAACCACATTGAAATTGTTCATTCTGTTACCTCCGGTGTATCCATCTCTGGATCCACGGCCTCGCCCCCTACCACGTCCACCTGAGTTGTACCTTTCTCCACCAGCTGGCTTCAAAAACTCTTCAATGCTCACAGACTGCAAAATCATACAACAAAATTGTAAAATAATTGATCATGAACTAAAAAATAGGCTTCTTATATGTTTCACAAGACTGAACTTGCATTGCTGCAGATCCTTTTCTGATTTGCTGATCTTTTAAGACCAAATCAGTTAAAATTTTGAAAAAGAGCGAATATGTTGCAACATCTGTACAAAAACTAATTTATATTGAACAATTAAAGCAACTACTATCTTCAACTTAAATCTTTTTGTTTGAAGTTTAAACTATCTGATACTCTATTACCTCAACTTCAATCATTTTGTTTAACCTAAGCAAGTTGCAACCGTGAATGTGTACTTATGTAGCATACTTACAATCTTTCTTTGAATTGTTCAACAACCATGAGACTTAAGTATCAAACAGCCCGCATTATTAAAAGGAAAGCAGTGCCGACCCACCCACTAGTAAAGGTTTATATTTAACTTCCAAGGCGTCAAATTTGTAAAGAGCAGAAAACTTGAGCAAAAAAGAAAATGGACCAAATTTAAGTGCTATCAATGTTCTAAATTGCATTTTTATGATTAAAATCATATTCATATTTTAATATTCTAATCATAGTAGAAAATTCTCGAGGGACAAATAAATCAGTGTGTCAATACTACATTAAATACTCACCTTCTTTGCCTTTTCTTCCTTGTCAGCAGCCTCTTTCCTTTTGTCCTTATCAGTACCCTGTTTGTAAAAAAATCAGGCTTACATACACTAAACATATCTTCAATTGTTGTATATGTGCTTAGTTCTTAGTTTAACAAAATATACCAGTTTAACAAAGATTTCTTCCTCGTTCTTTTTGCTTGAGAGCAGCTGCATTTTTGCTAAATCCTTGTCCAACGCAACCTTTCGTTCCTCACTCTTAAGAGAAACCAACGCTTTCCTCTTCTCTTCTCGCACTTTCTCATACTCTTCCAGAGTCATTTCCTGCAGTGCAGACATGAAAAAAAAAAAAAAGCTCAAGAGTCTCTTTCTAAAATAATATGACATCTACTGATAGCATAATCACAAGCAGGTTAGACACGTAATTTCACGCACCTCCTTTTCAGGCTCTTTCACCTCAGCCACTTCAGCAGTGTTCTCTTTGTTGGTGTCAGCTGCCTCTTCTTGTTTCTCCAAGTCAATAATCTTTTCGGTATCAGCAACTTCTTCGGTCTCTCTACAAACAATAAACAAATAAGTTACTTTACGACAATACGACTTCAAGTTCACTGTGGATATAAACATTGCCAAAATAACTAATTACGGGATGGCATCATCGACAGCTGATCCCCAGTTTCCACGACCTGCACCTTCACGCTTAACCTCATTTCTGCACAAATAATTAAAAAAAAAAAAAAAAAAAAAAAAAAAAAAAAAAAAAAAAAAAAAAAAAAAGATACTAAGTTTAGTTGAGGGCCTACTTTGGAGTTACTGCTGTCAAAAAGTTAACTTAATGAGATAGAGAAGTACTAACCCGCGGCCGGTTCCACTGTGGCGCTCAAACAACCTCCTTGAGCGCTCACCACCTTCGGCGGCATCTGCATTGAAATAGTCACCTCGCTTGGGATGGTATCCACCACGTCTTTCAGGTTTCTCAGAGTCACCATTCTCCAAGGGTTGTCTGTACCCTCCAGTAAAACCATTGTTGTTTCCATTGGTATTCTGGTTATCATAAGAATCACGATTGAAAGCACGTCCACCATTACCAGATCTCCCTGTTCCACGTCCACCAGAGCGCCCTCCTCCACGCTGCGCATTAGCCTCTCGCACTGCAAGTGGAAAAACATACCACAATATATTATAATTAATAATTTAAAAAAAAATAAAAATAAAAAAATAAAATCCAGGTATATCTTGTAGTGATTAGTAAATAACACAACGTGAGTGTTTCTTTAATGTAATTCAAGATTTATAAAGGGATGCCTAAAGAAGAGTTTATCACGTCAGCTAAACTTTCATTCACTCTCAGCAGTTTTAAAAAAAAATGCAAAAAATAGAAAATCCCTGGTTGTACCAAACAAAAACAAAGTCTCTTGATATACCTTCCTATTATTCAATTTCTAGTGTTTCGGTAGTCGGTAAACTACTTCTGCATATGATTATCTTGTTACTATAGAAGTCAAATTATCAGTTTAATATTAGCTGAAACAATAGTTATAATCGAAGAGTAGAGTAATATCCTTATATACCCTTGTTTATCAGGTATCTTACGGGACTTTTAAACACATATCCAAACACCACCTTAGCAATATTCTAAATTTCTAATATACCTATAGATATTTAAGAGTATCTACAACATTATTTCAAAATATATAACCAACTCTCAACACTATCAAAATTTTCTCATTTATCATACATGTTCATTTCAAAGGCGATACACTCACCTTAATGTAACAAAATCCCAAACACCACTTAATCTTGTCAAAAACTTATCTTCTATACGTAAATTAAACCACCAAAATCTTTCGTCTGATAACCAGTTTAATCATACACTTATGTTCCATTTCAACACCAATTAAATCCAAACAAAGCACCAATACCTCACACTGGGGGTGTTTGTTTAAGCTTATTTGTGGGCCTGTGAGCTTATTTAATTTCAGAAAGCCCAAATTTTTGGCTTATTTTAAGGGGATGTATGTTTAAGCTTATATGTGTGCTTATGAGCTTATTTGATTTCAGCTTATATTACATAAGCCTCAATTTTCTGGCTTAGTTCAACACTTACGGTCTTATATAAGTTTATTATGATATAATAAGCTTATATAAGCCCAAAAGTCACAAAATAAGCCAAAAAATTGAGCTTATGTAATATAAGCCGAAATCAAATAAGCTCATAAGCCCACATATAAGCTTAAACAAACACCCCATATACAAACCCATAAGTCAAAAATCACAACATAAGCCAAACATATTAAGCTTATCAAAATCAAATAAGCGCCTAAAAACCCACAAATAAGCTTAAAAGTTAAAACAAACACCCCCTTAATAAATAAATCCTAACCAATCATCAATACCTCATTTCTATATTCACTCATACATATACAAATAAAATATCAACACAAATATATATATATATATATATATATATATATATATATATATATATATATATATATATATATATATATATATAAATTCACTAAGTAATAATAATAATAAATAAATAAATAAAAGCATTAATAAACACCATTTCAACAATACAAATATAATCATAACAATAATAATAATATAAAAAAACAAATAAAATAATAATAAATAAAAAATAAAAATAAAAAAAATGAAAAAATAAAATAAATTTATACCAGCTTGAGTAGGAGGAAGTGGCTTAGTGGGAAGCTTAGCAGGAGCCGTGGGCTTCGCGGCAGGAGTAGGGACAGGAAGCTTAGCAATAAGCTGAGTCATATCATCATTGTCATCGTCAATCAAAAGACCAAATGCATTCTTTGATTCCATTTTTTTGCAATTTAATCAAATGGGTTTTTGATTTTTAAGGATTTTGTTTTACTGACTGCTGTTTGTTTGTGTCATTAATCGAGAGAAGAAAGAAGATGATAGTGTGTGTGGCAGTGTGGGAAAAACCCTAATGGAAAATGAAGTGGGGTTTGGTGTTGGGTTATAAACCTAAATGTTTAGGCTGGAAAGCCCATTGTTTTCTTATTGGGTTGGGTTTGGCTTATTATGTTTTGAAATTGAAATTGCATAAAGTTTTAGTAATATTCACTAACTAAAATTTTCAACAATAATAAAATATCATTTCCGCTCGTTAGAATTTTGTGGTCGAACTGAAATACAAAGTGGACACTTATTGACGCTAGTTATGGAACGAAACGAGTGATAAAGTGTCGTAAAACGAATGATTTTATTCATAGAGTTTTTTATTTAGATGTATGCGGCTTAATCGATGTGTCCTTTAAATTGTTTTTGACTATTTGCTTGTGGTTATAAAATCTCCAAAGATGTTTAGTCTAACAAGTGATGAGTAAAGACAAATATTGTAATTTTGGATTAAGTTGTTGAGGATTTTCGTAAATTACTCTTGAGATGAATTTGTTATGGCCCAAAACCAAACCAAATCTAAATATCTAGGTTCTTATGATATGAAAACAAGTTAGTTTTGGTTACAACCAACTTGGTATGTCGGGTTTGGTTTAAACCATTGATGGCGGTACATGTATCTGGAATTATACCTTAGGTTTTTGTTTCATAACCTTTCTACATGTACACGCGATTGAATTTTTAAGGTAAGAATTCAAAAAATAATGTATGGAAGAAGCCAATAGAGGGACTCGAAGACTCATATGTCTCCCATGTACATCTAGAGGTGCATACAACGTGGCCTAATTGGGTTTTGGACAGATCTAAAAAAGCCCATGTCATACAGGCTAAAAAGAAAACCTCGTTCAACTTGCTTGCATTTTGTGCATCCCTACCCTACACATGATTGCCATTTTGTTATAAACTTTTAATCGTTTCAGTTGAGTTTAGTTAATGCGGTTTAGTTTTGCACACCGTTTACCTGCTAAAATATCAAGTGGTTGAAATATGAATAGGACACATATTTTGAAATAAACACAAATAGAAATGTACATATTTATTTTGAGAAGAATGAAATACAATACTTTATATTCATGTCAACATTGGATATGGTATAACAATGCAACTTAAAGCATCCACAATAGTTAGCGACGGAGCTTGAAGAAGTTTATACAATGATCAGTGACGGAGCTTGAAGAAGTTTGTAAGAGGGGCAAAATTGAAGTCGTGTAATTTTGGAAGAGCCAAACTATACAATTGTTCTTATATAATTATATTTATAGGTAACATATATAGAAAAATACATATGAAAGCTACATATTTGGAGAGCCACCACCCCCTTCTAAACCTAGAGTTTGTACAATTGTCATGGACAAAACATCGCTAGAATATAAAAATAGCAAATATAAAATGATTCCAACTTAACTTATAAACATATTTGCAATAACTTTAACTTAATCATCACTTTATAAACCTATTTTCATTATCCGTAAAGCTTTTACAAGTATATAAAATAATTCATGATAACAAATACCTTAAATTATAAAAAGATATGAAAATATGAACTTATTGATATCTTCATGAGTTAATATCAAATGAGAAGAAAAATTAAAATAAGAACAAACCACAATGTTACATTTCAAATGCATTTACAAAAATAGATGCATCTAGAGACGGACTTATGTAGGTTGTGCCTAACCGAAAAAGTAGAGATTTTAGTGTAATTTTTTTTTTAAATTTTGACCTTTTTTCGAAAGT
The DNA here is from genome assembly GCA_030686995.1 of Artemisia argyi. NCBI lineage: Eukaryota > Viridiplantae > Streptophyta > Magnoliopsida > Asterales > Asteraceae > Artemisia > Artemisia argyi. The sequence continues at coordinate 155,980,758 of CM060684.1, forward strand.
GCCCCCCAACAAAAACTCAAATTGCCCCCCACCCATATAGTAAAATCCAATATTCAACACTCTAAAACTTTATAAATTCTTCATATCTTAGTAAAAATACTTGATTTATCATAGCGATCCTAGGCTTTTCTTCCGCATTTTGTTGCTATTGTAAAAATAAAATAAAATTAAAAAAAAAATTGCCCCCCACATCTTATTTTTCTGGATCCGCATCATCATTTGAAAATGACACTCTTATGTAAAATACGAGGCTATAAATTATTGTTACTTTTCTCACTTTAGTTTTTATTTTCTTCGAATCCCTTCTCGTCACATGGATACAAAACATTTGGTTAAAATAAAACTTAAGCTTTTAATAAGTTTTAAACCTTTTCACGAAACTGATATTTCATATTTCTTTCAGGTGTTTGGTGAGTTGGTGAGTAACACGTAGGCAGTAGAAAATTGTAATTTTAGTTGGACTATGTAACCAGCCTCCACAGTTGACTAAATGGTTCAGATATGTAAAAGAAGATCATCAATAATATTTGTGGCCTATAATGTTACAGTTATAAGTTATTGCATTTATATCATATTATACTTTTCATACGAAGTATAACCACTAATAACATGTGAAGTAGTGAGGTTTTATAATTCCCCAGAACTGATCCAAAGAGTTTATTTATAAGGAGACAAGGGTGGATCAATTGATCTTTAAGCAAACACAGTTGTGTTAGAATGTACACCATAACCATAAATTACAGTCACCAATATTAAAAACCAATGTCTTCTTCAGGGTTACACCTTGAAGATTTTCGAATTCCGCTAGAGGAGATCATCTTGGCCACCAAAAACTTCAGTGGAAAAACTCTGATTGGAGCTGGTGGATTTAGTAGAATTTACAAAGGAAAATTCTCAGAACGCTTACAAAACCGCACAGCTGCAATCAAACGTCATATACACAATGGTTACCAAGGAAAGAATGAGTTCCTTAACCAGCTTAAGTTGTTAATAACGTTCCAGCATGAAAACATCACCCCTTTCATTGGTTACTGTGATGAAGGCGATGAGATGATTACAGTTATCGAGTATGCTATCAATGGTAGCCTTGATTACCATCTCAAAAACACTATTAAGAGACGTCAGTTAACATGGGTGCAACGCCTAAAGATTTGTATAGGTGTTGCACGAGGACTCAACTATCTTCACTCCGGTCTTGGGGACAAGGTAGTAATACACAGAATGATCAACAGTGGATGCATATTGTTAGACGAAAATATGGAAGCCAAAATTACTGGTTTTTCGTTGTTAATATCAGTTCCCAGAGACCAGCCAAAAATCTATGAACCGTCTGCTACGGGTATCTTGTATTATTTGGATCCCATTTACCACGAAAGTGGCATCCTAAAGGCAGATGCTGATGTGTACTCATTTGGAATCGTACTCTTTGAAATATTGACCGGGATGTTGGCTCATGATACAAAAGAAATTGGTGATGTTAAACCACAACATATGATAAATTTGGTCCGGCGTTACTATGATGATGGACTTGACAAGTTAATTGATCCTTTTATAAGAGATCAAATTGTTCGTCGTTCGTTACTTACTTTTGAAGAAATGGCTTATAAATGCATCAGCTTCAACACAAAGGATCGACCTACAATGGATAAGATCATCAAGACGACAGAGGAAGCATTAAATATTCAAGTAAGTCTTTTCATTTAATTATTTCAGAGCATATCTAGTACATAAACGAAGGAGAAACGTACATCATCTATACAAGAACATAATAGATAGGGTCATCACATGGAGTTTGTTGGCTTGTGCCAGTTACTAAGTAGGCTCTGTAATATGAAAGATATAAGGGTGTGCTTGGTTCAAACTCGGGAAAGGGAAAGGGAAATGCAATGATAATGGTGGGGAAAGGGAAAGAGAAAGAGAAAGGAAAGCGCCTTCCCCCCAGTTTATTGTGTAATGGGTCATTGCATTATACTCTACTAAGCATCTTTTTTCATTATCTTTCATTCTTTCCCATTTCTCACCCCCCATAACCTCCTACCAAGCATGCCCTAAATGTATAGATGTAAAAATAATTCATAATATTGTGAAAGTTATAGAGGTATAAAAATTTATTGTACTTGAATTCAACTCTAAGAAATTAAAAGACACAGAATTTGTTTTTTGCTAAATACTCGTTTGTTCTCTGAATTCCGAGAGTACTATGCTAAATGGAATTATATGACTTCAGTTTCATACTAGAAATCTACGCTAGTATTAAGTGAACCTATCTATGAAATAAGTCACATAACTAAACAGTCAAGAATTAGCAAATTTAAAAGCACACAACCAATCTATTCAATAAGTCATATAGTTCTGATATAAGTCAAGTAAATTATTCGACAACGGAAAAAAATAATATGAAAAACATTTGGATTGTGCCAATTGGTAGTAGCTGGCATGATGTTGGGCTGATTGATTGTGGCCCTATAGAAATGGGGGCTCTGCGCAACTGCACAGGCTGAACATCGCGCTTGATCACAGATACCTCTAAATTTTCCATGATGCATTTAATTTTCTTGTGCCACCAAAAGAAACATGAAGATGAAACCAGAGTAACTTGGGTCCTTTTGGATAGGCGCAGCATATACATAAAGAAACACACATTTATATATGTCGGCATGTCGCCAATTATGTTCAAGCCTATAACAATTTGGTTCAAATGACTTGGAAGATATTGTTGTCATGAGTTTGTGAATTCTACGAATTCGTAACTATAAGGGTATCTGACAAGTAGATATAAAAAGAAAAAAAATGTACAACACGCCGCATTTAGCAAAACACATCTCCAAAAAAATCTACAAGTACTAAAAAAATTAGTACTCACGAATCAATTTATGTCTGGCTTGCTAAAACAAAGTGAGCATGATATAGTAACAAGTGAAATTAAATTTACTTAAGGACTTTGTTTTAGTCATTGATAAAATATACGATAAGCCATGGGTAGAACCTATATGCGCCTCTAAGTTAAGTCATGTTTATTTCTACTGTTCTACAGAACCGCAGAACTGCTTCTGCCATTACCATACGACCCCACCAATATCAAAACCTTCAGAAATTTATCTTTCCACTTGAGAAGATCAAGTCGGCCACCTATAACTTCAGCCCAGAATTCCTGATTAAAGATGGTTTTACTAAGGTCTACAGAGGAGAAATCTTTGTCGGCTTCCAACTCCATGCAGTTGCCTTCAAACGCTATGATCCGAACAGTGGTCGAGAAAGTGAAGAGTTCCGTAACGAGCTTGAGGTGATTTCCCGTTCCCAACATGAAAACATCATCCCTTTCATTGGTTTCTGTGACGAAGGTGGTGAGATGATAATAATTTACGAGTATGCCGTCAATGGTAGCCTTAAACGTCATCTCCAAGACCCCGACAGAAGACGTTGCATAACATGGGCACAGCGCCTTAAGATTTGCATAGGGGCAGCAACAGGACTCAGCTACCTTCATTCAGGTCTTAGCTATGAGCGTGACAAAGTAATAATACACAGAAACTTCAAGAGTGAAAATATATTGTTAGGCCACAATCTGGAAGCTAAACTTAGTGGTTTTGGTATGTCAATATTAGTCCCTAAAGATCAGAGACAAGTCTATGAACCTGTCAAGGGTACCCAATTTTACATTGATCCAATTTACCAAGAATGCGGCATCCTTCAGACAGAATCAGACACGTACTCATTTGGAATGGTGCTCTTTGAAATATTGAGTGGGATGTTGGCTTATCATAAAAGGAGCATTGGTGTTGAACAGCCCCAGAATTTGAGAAATTTGGTCCGGCGCTACTATGATGATGGGCCAGAAAATTTAATTGATCCACTTATACGAGATCAAATTGACGATCGTTCTTTCCGTTTGTTTACAGAAATTGCATATAAATGCATGAGTTTCAATATGGAGGATCGCCCTTCCATGAAAAGGGTCATTAAGCGGATTAAGGAAGCACTGGATATTCAAGTAAGTTTTTTTATTTGATCATTCATTTAGTTACACACACAATACTGAAGATACCACCAAGGATCGCAAGTCTTTGTGCATAAGACTCCAACGGATGCGATCCATAGGGGGTTGACAAGGTCATACGCTCCAAAACTCTTTCTTTTGTTCCTAAGACTTGATCCATACAGTTGACCCTAATTTGTTTATTTTGAATTGTCTCCATCACCACGTTCTAACAAAAATCTTGTTTATGTCTTTGGTAAAAAGATTATAAACAAGAAATGTAACAAGCAAAGCAGTTGGATTTAAGTCTCTAAGGACTCTGTTCTTGTCAGTTGTAAAGATAAGGGCAAACATATATGGCATAACTAAACAAACTCCGTTCATTGTATATTCACAGAACCAGAGAGATGCTTCTACTTCTAACATACGAAGCATACAACCTCAAAAGCAAGAAGAATTTCGAATTCCACTAGAGGAGATCAAGAAGGCCATCCGGAAATTTGGTGAACGTATTGGAAGCGGTGGATTTGGTACTGTTTATAAAGGACAACTCTCTGAACGCTGGAATAACCGCATAGCTGCCATCAAATGCCATGATTTGAACAGCAAGCAAGGAAAGAACGAGTTCTATAACGAGCTTAATTTGATTTCCAGGTTCCACCATGAAAATATCATCACTTTCATTGGTTATTGTGATGAAGACGAGGAGATGATTTTTGTATACGAGTATGCTATCAATGGAAGCCTAGAGAGTCATCTTGAACACCCCAAGAAAGACCGTCCCATAACATGGGCAGAGAGACTAAAGATTTGCATAGGGGCAGCAAGAGGAATCAAATACCTTCACTTGGGTGGTGAAGATAACAACACAGTAATACACAGAGACGTCAAGAGTGGTAACATATTGTTGGATGAAAATTTTGAAGCCAAAATATGTGATTTTGGGTTGTCAAAATCAGGCCCGGATGATCAGCCACATAGCAAATTCTATACAAAGGCTGCTGGTACCAGATATTACATTGATCCCAGTTACCAAGAAAGTGACATCCTACGGAAAGAGTCGGATGTGTACTCATTTGGCGTGGTAATGTTTGAGCTGTTGACTGGGATACCAGCTTGGCACAAAAGAAGATTTGGAGATGGTAAACCACAAATTCTAATAAATCTGGTCAGACGCTACTATGATAATGGACTGGACCAGTTAATCGATCCCCGTCTAAAATATCAAATTGATAACCGTTCTTCTCATAAGTTTATAGAAATTGCATATGAGTGCATTAATTTGACTATAGAGAAACGTCCTACTATGGACAGGATCATCGACAGGATTGAGGATGCACTGGAACTTCAAGTAAGTCTTTTTAATTAATTAATTTTGCACAAGTTTTGGTGTCATACTGCAACATGATAACGTTGCTCTATTTTTGGTAGCATGTACTTTTTGCTTGTGAGGCAGATAAACAAACCACAACCCGACATCAACATAAAACTGGCTATTTTCACCCAATAAGTTTTACAACCACTTAATTACACTTTATAATCTTAATATTGGCCTGTAAGTTATGTTAGTAAAACCTTGTAAAGTTTCAAAACCAAACATATATTGTTTACACTTTCATATATATATATATATATATATATATATATATATATATATATATATATATATATATATATATATATATATATATTTAACAAAGTTCGTATGATATTATCTGAAGTTATGTGTAACAACGGTATGAATAGAAACATATAGAGCAATAATAGAAATTTGGATACATAAGTGGCATCTGGGTCAGTAGTCAGTACTAAGTCAGTTAGGATTATGTCAATGTGCAGAGTCTTAAACTCATCATATTCTCACAATAATTTACACACTTAACTAATTTTTTTGTTGTTAATTCAGGAAAATTATCTAGCGGAGGCAGCAGTAAGGGTTATCAGTAGCAGCAATTAACGTAAGGAGAAATAAGGATATAGAAACACAAGTGTAGCGGTGCAGCCGTGCAGATTTAATCACCTAATAGCACATGAGCTTCCACCATGTAAATCACATTATTAGGCAATAAACATGTACCTGTTATTCAGTTCCCTTTGTTCTATTTGCAGTGTGTTCTCATTATATACATCAGCACTTAGAATCAGTTATCCTCATTCTTAGTATGCAGTCTCCTCTATCGATCTACATGCAGTGCAGTTAAATTAAATACAGGAACTCCTGACACATCAGCATACAATTTAATCAGTTGAGTACTTGGATCACAAACACCGTATTACATTGTTATATATTCGATCTCACCTTATTTTTTTCTCTCCATCAATCGACAATTAAGAACCAATCAAATCAACAAAATATAAATGAACACTAATTTCCACAAGTGAAATTTTTTGGTAGAGCTCAAGTATCACCTTTGGTTGTACCCTCGAAATAGTTCTTGACAAATTTTTAAAAAAGGTCATGCGTTGAGACGAACGGGGGTGGGTCCCGCCGTCCCGAGACACCCGTGGATATTTGCAGCGTAGTGCTAATATTTGTAAAAAGTTTCGATTGTTTTCAAATACACCTGGTAAAAAAAACTGTGAGATCTAGTCTTGTTTTGTTTAGTTATTGTAGTTCATGCTTTATTTCCCTTCTATAACGGTTCAAACTTTTTTGCACATTTGGTCACTTTTAGTCTTAGTTCCGTCCCTTAACTCATGCAGGTAGCTAGCACAATTGCCGCTGACTATTTGTCACGGGGTAGAATACCATATTGCACAAGTGCTTTGAACTTAGAACAAACTAAAACACTGATCGATTGAACAACACGCTACTATATAAACTGATATACTATAGTATGTCATTTTGACAAACAGGTTGTGTGCACAACTAATGATGGGATAACTATTTCATTTCGCGTGATTCAGAATGTATGAAGTTACATAAAGCATGAATTCCACATAAGTGAAGACAATACTTGTAAAGGATCAATCAATAAATAGAGGGAAATGGAAATGTGAAAGAAGGAGATTGAGATGTTTACCTGTTTAGAAATTGGGATACATAAAGAGGGTGCCCCACTTCACTAGCAACTAATTTACAACTTCAATTTTTTTTATTCAAATTTTCAAATATACTAAATTCATTTTATTAAAAATAAAAATACATTAGATTCGAATAATACTTTTTATTAAATAATAATAATAATAATAATAATAATAATAATAATACAAAAACTAAACCAAATGTCTAATTGGGCCTTATTATATCTTAAATCACTTAGCCCATTTTACAAAAAAAAAAAAAAAAAAATACAAAACTACACTTATCTTCTTCTTCTTCCTTTTGTACGCACACCACACACACATTCCTGTTGACAAAGAAAAAAAAAAAATCATCTTCTCTACCGCCCCCACCCCCACCCACACACACAGAGGTAATATATCCATTTTCTTTTGCAGCCCAACATACACTTTCCACCTTTTTGTCAGATAATTTACTTCGCCGTGCAGACGAAGAGCTCCCAAACGGCGAGCTCCAACGAGGGGGGGGGGGGGCGGTGTGGCGAAGAGGCTCGGCGAGGATCTTTTTTGTCCTCGTATGAACGGCGAGCTCCAAACGAAGAGCTACACCTTCCCCTCTAAGTGGCATTTGGGTCAGTTAGGATAATGACAACGGGAATTTCTTTAAACTCATCATAATATTATTATTCAGGCTCGTGTCGTGGATTTTGGAGACCTGTACAACAATTGAAAGCTGCCAAAAAAAACCAGTACTTGATGATCCCAAAACCCAATTTGACCGGTGAGTCCTCAAGTTGACTCAGAATGGGGACGGGAATCCCGAATTATGAAACCGGGGATGAGGAGGGGATAGGGATTTTATAAATCTCCGACCTCGAACTTTTTAATATATATATATATATATATATATATATATATATATATATATATATATATATATATATATATATATATATATATATATATATATATATATATATATATACACTACATGTACTTGTATATGTATATGTTAGTATTAAGGTGAGTTTTCGTGCCTCATTTTACTTATATTTTTTCTTGGAGGAAAATGATACTAAAAGTTATTTCAAGTTTTATGTCGTGCTTAAATGTTTGCTTTAGAACTTTTGGACAATGCTCTCAGTATATAATTGTGTTAGGTGTACTAGTGGTTTTGCTGTGTAGAACATTCTGTGTTGGGCTTTTTTGTGTAGAACAATCTGTGTAGAATAATAATAATAATAATCATGTTTTAGCTCCAGCTGGTATGTATACATGAAGAACATCATATTACAGAGATGAATAGTTTCGTTGTTGGTGGTTATTTTGATAGAACAATTTATGACTGCTTGCCCTACGCTTTATTATATCATTTACACACTTGTCCTACTTATATATCAGGCACGGTAAATGGTTTTGTTTAACTTAAACCCACGAACTCACCAACGTTATGTTGACATTTTCGAGTATTCATTTTTAGGTGATGACAATAAGACAACTTATAGATGTTTGCTTACTTGCATGGCTTAGCGAGAGACCTTAGGCTTTATTTTCATGGACTTCTATAATTCAAGTTAGAGACAATTATATTTGTTATGGATTTTATGTTGCATTGTTTGGATTTCATGCCCGGTTTAGGTGAATGTTGGTTTATTATATGAGTATGTGGTTCGGCTAACCATGATACAAGTCTCCTACTTGTGTCTGGCGTCGTCATGACATTTGGTATTATTTTCATATAGTGTATTCTCTATTTATTTAACCATATGTTATAACGATTCCTTCTATTATGCCTCGCATTTATGCCTTGGCGGGGTGTTACATTTGATTTCACATACGTTTTGAATCTTGTTTTCAAGTAGATAAAACAATCAGTTTCAAAAAGTGATGGTCTTTGCATAAATTGCCCTTCTTTATATCTGTCGAAATCCATTGATCGATTCAAGTTTTAAAATACAATTTATTTTAAAAATCTTGTTTGACGTGACTCTGGTACCAATTGTGCAAAACTAGAAGGGGGGGGGGGGGGGGTTTGAATAGTTTTACCATTTTTAATTCTTTATAATTACTATTTTAGAAAAACTTTGATTCGAGTTTCCGTAAAATCAATCAATTGCAATATGAACACAATTATAATAATAATAAAATAAACAAACTATAACTACTATGAGATATGAAAAGTGAGAGTTGGAAAGATCAAATCAAGACACCAAGGTTTATAGTGGTTCGGTAACGAAGCTCCTCTTCGCCCTACTCCACTCCCCGAGTACCCAACTCGAGAGTTCAATGCACTATGTCAACAAACCCCCTTTAAGCGGAGAAACTATACAATGTCGCTTATCACAATTTCCGACACCAAGCTAAATGTCGAGTACTAATCTAGCTAGTACCAATCTCACTACGATCTACTCGATCTTATCATAAATTACACAAGCTAAAGATCTACCCAATATTCACACGATCTACCCAATCTACACTCGATCTACCTGATCTACACATTATCAACACAAGCTACACAAGATCTACCCGATCTCTACACGATCAAAATGATTCACACGATCTAACTTGATATGATGACTAATAACTTGATGTATAACAATATACAGCAAGTATGTATTAAGTGTTGCGAGTACAATAAACTAATACTAAAACACTTTGTATCTTCTCAATACGATGTGTTCTTCTCTTGCACTAGTAGAGGAATGAAGGTGATCACTTGGTTGGATGATTGGATCACTCTTAAACAAAAATAAACTAACTAAATGATCAATGAATCTTAGACTAGATAGGGCGGAACTCAGAAAATTCTGTGTGAAAATTGGTGGTTTTGGAGTGTAAAGTGATCCACTATTTATAGAGAAAGAAAAACTAGTCGTTACAGTAGACGGTACCATTAAATTTAACTGTACCGTCTGGTTTAGCGGTACCATCCCAGATAAAAACTGTAACACCCCCAATTCATGGATGCAGTGGAATTCAAACTGGGTGTTACTCGACGGCACAATAGTCACAATAATAGAAAACGAACTCTAATTCATGTTTAACTATTTTTTTTTGTTAATCCAGGAAAATTATCTAGCGGACGCAGCAGTAAGGGTTATCGGTAGCAGCATTTAACGTAAGGAGAAATAAGGATATAGAAACACAAGTGTAGCGGTGCAGCTGTTCAGATTTAATCACCTAATAGCACATGAGCTTCCACCATGTAAATCACATTAGTAGGCAATAAACATGTACCTGTTATTCAGTTCTCTTCGTTCTATTTGCAGTGTGTTCTCATACATCAGCACTTAGAGTCAGTTATCCTCATTCTTAGTATGCAGTCTCCTCTATCGCTCTACACGCAGTGCAGTTAAATTAAATACAGGAACTCCTGACACATCAGCATACAATTTAATCAGTTGAGTACTTGGATCACAAACACCGTATTACATGATATATATACATAGTTACATTGTTATATATTCGATCTCATCTTATTTTTTTTTCTCTCCATCAATCGACAATTAAGAACCAATCAAATCAACAAAATATAAATGAACACTAATTTCCGCAAGAGAAATTTTTTGGTAGAGCTCCAGTATCACCTTTGGTTGTACCCTCGAAATAGTTCTTGACAAATTTTTCAAAAAAGGTCATGCGTTGAGACGAACGGGGGTGGGTCCCGCCGTCCCGAGAAACCCGTGGATTTTTGCAGCGTAGTGCTAATATTTGTAAAAAGTCTCAATTGTTTTCAAATACACCTGGTAAAAAAAAACTGTGAGATCTAGTCTTGTTTTGTTTAGTTATTCTAGTAATGTTTTATTTCCCTTCTATAACGGTTCAAACTTTTTTGCACATTTGGTCACTTTTAGTCTTAGTTCCGTCCCTTGACTCATGCAGGTAGCACAATTGTGGCTGACACGGGTAGAATACCATATTACACAAGTGCTTTGAACTTAGAAAAAACTAAAACACTGATAGATTGAACAACATGCTACATATAAATCGATATAACTTAGTATATCATTTTGACAAACAGGTTGTGTGCACAACTAATGATGGGATAACAATTTCATTTCGCGTGATTCCAAAAGTATGAAGTTATATAATGCACGAATTCCATATAAGTGAAGACAATTACTTGTAAAGGACTTGCAAGTACCAATCAATAAATAGAGGGAAATGGAAATGTGAAAGAAGGAGATTGAGATGTTTACCTGTTTACTAATACAACTTTGGATACAGCATTTGGATCAGTTAGGATAATGACAACGGGAATTTTTAAACTCATAATAATATTATTATTCAGGCTCGTGCCCTGGATTTTGGATAAGGGGTTGGTAATGGATACGTGATGGCACGGCAAGGGATCGATCTCTTGGGTTAACACCGCGCTTGTATCACGTGAAGCCACAAGATGGATCTCGCACATGAAACTTTCACGTACGAGATGAGAATTTTTTTCGACCGTTGGGGCTATTTTAATGGAATAAAAAAAAATAAAGTGAGTGAAGAGATGTAGTGAGTGATGGTGTTGCCAACAAAAATATGGGTGATTGATTAAAAAAGTAGGTGAATGATGTGGCATAAAGGGATTGTTGGGAGTGAGTGATGGGATTTTGAGTTAGTGATGGGTTGCCAACCCCCTTATAATTGAAAGCTGGCAAAATAAACCAGTACTTGATGGGACCTGATCCCAAAACCCAATTTGACTGGGAGTCCCCAAGTTGATGGGGACCTGATCCAAAACCTAATTTGACTGGGGAGTCCCCAAGTTGATTGAGGAAATCAAGCTGGAAATAGTACCCGACGGCGTCAAGAGTTGCATGTGACGGCGACATGTGCTGGTAAATAAGTGGATATAAAATTTACACGAGACGCACCAGAATGTTTTTGGGATTTAACAAGTGACGGCGTCATGCTTTGGGATGTCAAGGCCTTCAAGAACAAATTTACAAGTGACGGCCAAGAGATGAATTATACGTGACGGCGTCAGATCTGGATCTAGACAATCCGAAAAGAGTATTGGCGGCTAGTTGACGGTGTCAGAATTACAACGTGATGCCGTCAGACGTGTAATCTCTATATATAGTTTTCTAATTTTCATTCATTAAAAAGAGAACTTTTGGAGGAACTTTACCACAAACCCTAGGTCGAATTTTCACATTCTTGTAGGGGTTTCAAACCCTTCTTTCATCCATGTTTGAATAAATCACTTACTATAACAATCTTGTTGATGATCCTCGACCCCCTTTTGTTAAGATTGACCCTAAGATTAAAAGAGGCAACCCTAGGAATGTGAAGATACCATGCATGATTGGGTATAAATACATTGATCAAGCCTACATCGATTTCGAATCCCCAATCAATATTATGTATTCAAGTGTTTATAATGATATAGTAAAAACAAGACTCGAACCTAGGAGAGATCTCAAATACCTCGGTGGAGTTTGTAACTTTGTCGGGAGAATTAAAAGTTTACATGTCTTTGTTGGGAACTTTACTTATATCGTTGACTTTATGGTTGTTGAAGACTTGGCTAATGTTATAGCTTGTCGCTTATCCCATGTTGTACTTGGTAAGTCATTTATTGAGGGGTCCAAGTTAAAACACGATCGGATAGAAGGAACGGTCCAATTTTCTAATGAAGTCGACAAGATCACATATAGGATGCCTAATAAAATGAAGGAATTTCGTTATGTTCCTCAACTTGATATGGATAACATTAGTGCAAATGAGGACATTAACGAAGAATATAAGAACAAGGGAATGAATTTTATCTGGGAAAAAAGGAGCCTTTACTATAAAAATTACTTAACCCTCGGGCCCAAGTATAGAGTTGACATGGAAATAGTTCAAAGGTTAAGAGAATCGATTGGAAAGTGGGAAAGGAAAACGTAGTGCGTGACTTTGAGTCTAGCTACAAGACTCGTAAATAAAGAAAAGCGCTTATTGGGAGGCAACCTAAGCTTTATTTGTTTGTTTGATTTTATTTGTTTTCGTATACATATTTTATTTTTATTGTTTGTGGCTCATGTTTCAAAATAAAATTGTGAAAATGATTTATTTTGTTTTTAACTTCGTCTTGATTACATATAAAGGTATTTTGCAAAAGATAAGTGTAAGGGAAATCTAAATTTCTTTCTAAGAACAAGATTGAACATAACTCACAACAATATTAAACGAATATGCATATTAGTATTTGTTTGAGTCAAATGCTTGTATCGAGTCATATGATTTTATTATATATAGAGTTTGCCGCCGATTTTACGCGAGGTTTGCCATGATTGTTTTCTCAGGTTTAACAGGTTATATTTGACAAGAAAATGATTTATATTTTTGGACGGAAGCTTTCAAACGTTCATTTTCTTGGAGGAAGATCTAACCATGTTATCACATTATCCACACCGAACGAATCAGGGGAGTATTTGTTTCATTCTTTTACCTTCGTTACTTTTACATCATTTTTATTGAACATTGGGGACAATGTTCAGCCTAAGTGTAAGGGGAGGGTAAATGATGATACCTTAGAGAATGCAATTGCACTTGATTTTGTTTGTTCAATAGTAGGTGTGTAATAAAACTAAGAGAAACACTTGTTAAGGTAATTTTAGCGCCAAATTTAAAATTTTTAACAACATATAGGAGTGAAGCTTTAGCCTTAATAAGCGTCTCATGGATAGAAATTATATGACTAGCACGAAAAACCGTACAAGTCAAAATTTTCCACCCCAAATATGTGAGGTTCGCCCCTAGATTTGTTAGAAAAAGTTGCTTATGAGTGTACCGGTAGTACTTAGATTCTAGAACTTATGATAGTGATGCATCCTGAGACCGCTAGTGAGACTACATTCGTGTAGTAGGATTTACTACATGATAAGAGGCATTAGGATCACCCTTGTGTTAAACCCGTATCATAATTACTTGACCAATGAAGTTAATATACTTGACTAGTAAAGTCAATTAATTTTCCCACACCTTTGCGATGTACTCATTTTTAGTACACGATACCCCTAGCACACCCCTCCGAGCCTATCTTTTTCGTTTCTAACATTAAGCATTTTACTTAAGGAAGAATTTGTTTACAATCCACCCTAAATATACACCAAAATCGCCTTATCCTTTCTTGTATGCACTCATATTTAGTGTATTATTGTTACATGTTTTAACCTTTAGTTAATTGTCTAATTGATTATATGGTTGCTAAGTGGAGTCATATCTTGTACATATTGTTTTGGGACGATTGAGACTCATGAGTAAAGTACTAATGTTATGGAGTATTGGGGAAAACGTCAGTTATTACCCCCATATGTACGTTAAAATCTTAAAAAGTACTCCAAGTATTTTGATTATCTTAATTCGAGTCATTAGAATAGTTGATTGTATAGTATGTAAAAGCTCAAGTGTAAAGGGAATGCAAATTCCCTACGATGTATTATTTTGGATGGTAGGGCAAGAGTGTATGAAAAAAAATCAAGAAAAAGGAAAAAAAATAGAAAAAGAAAAAGAGAAAAAAACATACGGACTAACATCCCGTTTTCTTTTATGTTCATTTTATGTTTTAGTAGTTTTCATTAGCTTAAGTCGAGTCGAGTCGTGGCTTAGCAACGCCACATTGTACATGTAATTGACCAAGATGATTAACTCGCCACCAGTAAAGATTGCCTTTATCCAACAAAACCGTGTTTATCATATTCCTACACCTCACGTTATAACCCTTTTGAAAGACCTCTTTGATAGTTTATCCTAGGTGCTTACGCCAAGTGGTGGAGGTTTGATCCTTTCCCAAGCCTATGGTAATCTATGTGCTATGACAGGTAGTGAGAGATATTTTTCATTTTCATATTGTGATACATACTTTTATTACACCCGAGAGATGTGAGTATCTAAACACTATTTGTGAGGTGCTAGTGTATAATTTTCGTGCTTGTTTTGGTTGAAGTGGAACGATTATTTGTTGTAATTACTTTTATATTAGTGTTAAATGACCCCTAGCTTGTATTTTGATTAGAATAAAAGCACATTTGCTTGAGGACATAAAATATCAAGCGTAAGGGTATTTGATGAAGCGAAAAGTGTTACGCTTTTAGGGGGTCATTTAAGCCCTAAGTCGTGATTATTTGATCAAATATTGCCTTAAATCGTTCCTTTTGTCATTTTAGGTACTTTGAAGAAGAAATCTGAAAAAGGAAGCATTTTGGACGTTTTTGGAGCAAAAAGTGAAGAAAACGGCAAAGTCTTCAAAATCAAGCTGGAAATAGTACCTGACGGCGTCAAGAGTTGCATGTGATGGCGTCATGTGTTGGCAAATAAGTGGATATAAAATTTAAACGAGACGCGCCAGAATGTTTTTGGGATTTAACAAGTGACAGCGTCATTCTTTGGGATGCCAAGGCCGTCAAGAGCAAATTTACAAGTGACGGCTAAGAGATGAATTATACGTGACGGCGTCAGATCTGGATCTAGACAATCCAAGAAGAGTATTGGCGGCTAGTTGACGGCGTCAGAATTACAACGTGATGCCGTCAGACGTGTAATCTCTATATATAGTTTTCAAATTTTCATTCATTAAAAAGAGAACTTTTGGAGGAACTTTACAACAAACCCTAGGTCGAATTTTAACCTTCTTGTAGGGGTTTCAAACCCTTTTTTCATCCATGTTTGAATAAAGTGAAGTCTTCCGATAATCATTCAATATGTCTATGCGTTGTTTAATTATATCTTATGCTTGTTGTTGGGTCACTGAATTCCCCATTTTTCTTCTAACAAGGATTTGAACGTAAAATAACCTAAGTATAAACAAGTCACTGAGTGAACAGTGACTCAGTGAGTCATCTTCAGGATGCCTAGACCGAGCCTAAGAAGAAAGGTTCTCCATTCAGTGAGGCGGAACTCAGTGAGTGAGATCTAAGCCAAGAAGAAGGTGATGGGTTCAGTGAGGATGACAATAACTCACTGAACCCCAAGACTCCTCAACAACTATCTTAGTACTGAAGACTGATGACTTAAAGACTGAAGTTTTGGCGGGACTGGGCGGGAAAGTTTGAACTATTTCACTAAAGTGCTTTATCACTTTAAGGTCAAACTTTCCCCAAATGGTTAAAACCAGACTGTCATCAGAAAGTGCTTTTTGGACTTAACCCAAAGAAGTTTCCCTTGCCAGAGAATACAATCTATCAAGATTTTATTAAGGAACGCTTAGGTCCATTGTATAATAGAGTTGTTCATATTTGTGTATAAATAGGTAGCATAAGTGAGGAGTAAAAGTTGACAAGTTTGTGCAATTAATGCAAAGCAGTCACAAACCACTTTTACTCCTCCAAAGAACAACATAGCCCCTGAGATAGCTCAGTGGGTCCTTAGTTGTCACTCAACATTTTTTTGAGTTTAGAGAGGAGTCTATACCACACTTGTCATTTTCAATCCCAAGTGTTATTCCGCAAACACTTGGGTACGATTCTTTTTTATTAACTTCTAATAAAGAATTAAACGTTGAAAAATATTGTCTCTTATGTTTACGTTTCTTTATTGTTAATCATTTATACATCTTGGTTAAAAGTCATACAACTTGGTTACATTAGCTTTTTAGTTACTGTTAACCAAGAAAATGGGACCAACAAGTGGTATCAGAGCCTCTAATTTGTAAAACTTTTAACCTGTTTTCAAAACTTAAGAGTGCTCAAGTTTTTAAAATCAAGATCCCACTTTGACTGACATAGATGTTCCCCAACTTGTCGACAAAAAGGGTGGAAGTTATTCAGCAACTGCCCCTCGACTTAAAGTTGGCAAATTTAATAAGTGAAAAAAGCGAATGCTTTGCTACTTAACTAGGATGGAACCATATTACATTAAGTTGATTAATGATGGTCCATATGTCCCAACAACAGCCCAAGGTTTAATCAAACCTGAAGCTCAGTGGACCCCAGATGAAAGGAGGGTGGTCAATCAAGACCAGCGCCTGAAAAGCATCATTATATCATGCCTTCCTGATGATATAATGGAATCAGTGATCAATTGTCCCACTGCCCAGCAGACATGGACTGACCTGGTTCATAGATATGAAGGGCCTTCTGATACCAAAGAGAAAAGAATCATGGGCCTGAAGCTTGAATTCAATACCTTCAGGGCCAAGGATTCTGAAAGTCTCTCTTAGACTTATACTCGGTATAAGACCCTCCTGAATGAGCTGACCAATGATGGTGTTACTCTGTTAAAGCATGAGATCAATGTTGGCTTTGTCAACAGTCTCCCTGAGAAGTGGTTAAACTTCTCTCAGGGATTGAGAAATGCAAACCACATTCAGGACCTTGAGCTCCCTGCCATCTATGGGAAGTTTGTCTATGAAGACAATCTTATCACCAGGAGATACCCTGGTAAAGCTCAGGAGACCAAAAAGGCCTTGACAATTTCACCCATATCAACTGCTTTCTATTCAAATGGTGTTGTGCAGGATTTTCAAGATGATTCTGATGATGAGGTTGACCAAAGAACCAGTGAGGAGTACCTAAATGATCTTCAAATTGAATTTCATGAAAGGGCACTCCTTGCAAACTCAAAAAGGTTTTTTAAGAAAAACAAATTTCTTTCTAAAGCAAATGAAAACACCGAGTGTTTTAAATCTGGCAAAAGAGGCCATTTTGCAAAAGATTGTTTTTCAAAAACAACCTCAGAACCATCTTTCAAGTTTTCAGGAAACAACTCTTTTTCAGGACCCAGCAAATTTCAACCTAAGTTGCTTCAATCAAGTCAAAAATTTGAAAAAGCCCCTCAAATTGATTTTGAAGCCAAATATAGGAAGGTTAAAGCCAAACTTGGCCTCCTTGAATCATCCCCATTAGTCACTCAGCTACCTCAGGCTCCAAAGCCTCCTCAGGCCAAGAACAAAGGGCTTGTTGCTGAAACATTTGACTGGGATGATGTTGAAGTGTCCTCTGATGATAATGAAGAAGTTCATGTCAGTGCCCTGATGGCCCTGTCAGATGACAACATGCTTGCTGTGGGGAAGAGTCATGCAAGAAATGGTGAATGGGTTAACATCACTATGAGGAAGGTAAACCTTTTACTTTCTATGGATCATAATGATGATTGGAAATCTTACTTAGATTATATTAATGTTGATCTTAAGTATATTGAAGAGCAAAGACTTAATTTGTTTTCAAAATTTAACAAACTGAGTTTTGAATTAAATCATAGCAGAGATGAACTACTTGCTTTAAAACAAGCCAAGCTTGAAAATGTTACACTTCAAATTCAAAACTCTGAACTTGTAAAACAAAATCAAGCTCTTCAGGAAGAACTTAAGAAAGAAAAGGATGTTATTTGGAAATGGACTCAGAAAAACCCCAAACTTTATGAAACACTGAGTCTCACACCCAGCTCCAAAAAGACTAGTATGGGTGATGATCAACTTACTGAAGTTTCTGGGGAGAGTAGTCATTCAACAACTTTTATGTCAGCCAACATACTTTCTAGCAAATAACTTGCTCCTAAACCCAGTGATTGGATTGAAAGAAACAATCCTGACAGTAAAATGCCAAATTTTAACACTGGAAGAATCCTGGATCCTGAAAGTCAGGCTATCAAGGAGCTGCTAGGAGTCACTGATGAACTTAGTCCTACTGAGTCCATCACTGAGTCTAAGTCTGATTCACCACTCCCTCCTCTAAAACAACTTCAGGGAGCTGAACCCAATTATGACCTTGCACCATTAGTCTATCAACCCCATTCCCCCAAGGAGAAATCAGGTTTAGGAAAGACTATTCTGAAAAGACCTACTCCTGCACCCACTGAACACCAAACACCTTCAGTGCCCACTGAAGTGAAACCTGAAAGCACTGACTCAAAGGTTGATCAGCTTGCTGAACTTGTCAGGATGCTGAGTGAGAAAATTGAGTCCACTGAAAAACCCTCAGACTCAAAATCTAATAGGCCCTCAGTATCCTTAAGTTCTTCCAAACCAAAAACCACATCCAGACCTTCAGGAAGATGTGAACTGTGCAATTATCCAAATCACAACACTGATAAATGTTACAGAGTCCTGTTTTGCATGATATACAAACAAGAGGACCACAGAACTTGTGATTACATCCCCCACACTGCTTCTTTAAAAGCAAGAGGTCTATACAAAACTTAAGGCTATCAGTATGCCACACCTTCCAAACAAAGACTGAAGGCTAAGCCTTTCTTGCCATGTCCTCACTGTGGTTTCAATGATCATCTTCCTGATTATTGTATGATGAAAAATTGCTGTGACATCTGTGGAGATCCCTCCCATGAAACCAAGGGACATGACAAAGTCATTCAGTCCAGAAGGAAAAACCTCACCTACACTTCTCAGTCACCTGAGGCATCAACCTCCACAAAATGTAAAACATGTGGATGCCCAGGTCACACAACTTCAGACCATGATTCATTAGCTGAGTTCAAAAAGTCCCTGAGGACTAAGCCCACGAGAAAGTGGGTCAACAAGAAAAACTAACCCAGTTTACTGTTTGTGCATAAACACATCAAGGATCCTACTTGGCATCTAGACAATGGATGCTCCAGAAGTATGACTGGTGTGAAAAGTTATCTGCACAAATATGTGGAAGAACCAGGACCCAAAGTAGTATTTGGTGATAACTCATCAGCTCCCACTGAAGGTTATGGTTCATAAACTGCAATTGTATAGTTTTTACAAGAATAACTTATGTTAATGGTCTCAAGTACAATCTGATAAGTGTTTCCCAACTATGTGATGCCAAATACATAGTTCAGTTTGATGACAAGAGAGGGACCATCTTTAATGTTAATAAGGAAGTTGTGTTGATTGCCCCCAGGAGGGATGATGTATATGTTCTAGACATGTCTTCCCTGACTCAAAATGGGACTTGTCTATTCTCAAAGGCAAGTGAGACAATCAACTGGCTATGGCATAGGAGACTCTCTCATCTTAACTTCAAGAGCATCAACAACCTGTGTTGGATCGATATATGATTGGCTCCAAACGGTCAACCTAAATTGACCAAAGGATGGTCAACAAGGTCAAACTGCCTAGAATCAATCTCCGTGGAATATAGTGGTTTCCCCGGGTCGTTATGTCCCGATGAGGTGTGAATTGTTATCAAACGGGGTTGTGATCGGGTGAATTTGGACAGAAAAGGTTTTGTGATTGGTTAAACTAAGGAATCTACAAAGAAATAGCTTAAACAAGCTATATAGATGATTACGTGAAAGTTAGATACCTAAAAACATTTAATATCTAAAAACGTGTACGTTCAGATTAAATTTACGCGAACGTACAAAATAAAAAGTGAAATCTGAAATCCGAAAACCCACAGGGGGTGAAAATAACTTTTTTACAAACCTAAGGATTAAAGAAAATTTTTAGAAAAAGAAAATAAAATTTTACACTAATTAATTATTAAATATTAATTAAATACTATTTAATACTAATTATAAATATTTAAATAACTTAAACATAATATAATATTATTTAAATACTAGAAAAGTGAAAATTAAATTTCTAAAATTATAAAATAACTAAAAACTAATTTTAAAACTAAAAATATATCTTTTTGTCTTTTTGAGATTTTTATATTAATTAATTACTAATTAAATATTAGTTACCTAATTAAACAAAACAAAATTATTAAAAATACTAAAAAGACTTAGATAATTATAGAAAAATTTAAAAATCTAATTAACCATCACAGGAATCCTAAACAATTATAAAAATTTTGTTTTATATGTTTTTACACTATTTTACTAATTATTTACTTATTTATTAATTAATATCTAATTAAACTATTTAAATTATAAAAACTAGAAGATGGACAGTAGAAATTACAAGAAAATTCCTAAAAATGTTTTATAACTTATAAAATCTAGGAAAAATATAAAAACTAGGGTGTACTTAATAAAAACGAATTTTGCTAATTAATACTTAATTAATAATTAATAATTAATTAAACTATTATTAAATCTAATAATTACTAAATTACAAAATAAAATTCTGGAAAAATTTCTAAAAATACTTTAAGTTAAAAGGAAATTAAGAAAAATATAAAAATGCAAGTTACTTAATGAAAATCTAAAAATAAAAATTAAAAAGATAAATTAAATTAAATAGAAACTATCACTTATTTTAAAATTGGTTTTTCTGGATTTTTCTTTTACAAAACTATTTTATAACTAAAAACAAACAACTTTTATAAACACAACTTTTTTAGATATAAAAAATAAGCACTATGAGTGCTTATTATCTTAACTGTTGACTTTTTCAACTGTGGGAGCTTTTAAGCTTAAAAATAAGCTACAAGCTGAAAACTTGATGGATTCTAATGCAAAGGAGTTGAATGGACAGATATGAAGCAAGCACCAAAGAAATTGTACCATTGAATCAGCAAATAAGCCAAAATAAGCACCTTATTTCCTTTTTTGTTCACTGAAAATGGGACAAACTTGCCAACTAATTTCATGAGGGGGCAAGGGCACCATGTATCAAAACTCTTCTTGAACTAGAAAGAGGGCCAGGAGAAGGGTTGAAAGAACCTAAAATCATTGAGTGGGACCCACTGTGGTGGCCAGGAGGAACCACCAAAGTGGTGGTGGTGGTGATCTGCTGATGCAGGGAGAACACTCCCCCTGCAGGTGTGTTTGGATGGGTGTGGGACCCACAGCAAAAATCACAAAAATGAAGTGATGATGAAATCTCAAAGTTAAGCTGGTATACTACCATCCCTGAAAGGCACAAGTCCTAAAAGCAAACACATAATTCACAAATATTCCTGGAAATATTGGATTTTCTGCAAAAAGGTGGTTTTTGACTTTTTGAGATTTTACATAAAATTGACTTTTGTTGATTTCTAATGATCTAAACTAACTTAATATGTTATAATAAGGTATTGTAAGACTAAATTAAGCAGTGAGAACCAATAATGAACTGATATGAGTGTTAAAGGATCACAAATCCCTCACAGTTAACTGTGAGGGGAAATTTTGTGTGAATTTGACTTTCTATGAAAAGACCTACTGTTTTTTGTGACTTATATGACCCCTACTAACCTAATGCAACATGTTGAGACAGAAAAAAAGGCCAAAAACATCCTAGATCATGCAAGTAACAGTACACCTAAACACTCCTTTTAGAAGGTCAAATATGTGATTTTCAAGTTAGGCACTGATCAAAACCATGAGCTTGCATTCTTAACACTTATAATGAAGTAACAAACTGAATTGAGCATAAAAACACCACTAAGAACAACAAATTCCTGAGAATCACAAATATGCTAAATTGGCAGTGCAAAATAAATAAACTTAGTAACCAAGGATCCAATGAGTAAACATGTAATACAAAGCAACAAATTAACTTAAATTCACTGCAGGAGCACAACTTAACACAGATAAGCAATAATTAAGAGGTGCTACAGTGAAATACCAAAAAATGGGAAAATGCTTACAATGAAGTCCAAACTGAGACAGATGATCAAGGTACCAAACCATAACCTAGATGTCTCCCATGAGACACTACACCCATAAGAATCCTAAACTAACCATGATCCTGCTTCCTTTCTTCATTCTTTCTTGGTTTTTGATTTCTTTGCAACTTAATAGCTATTTTCTTGGTATTTTTAATTTTTTCTTATCTAACTGAGTTAAAAGGCTTTCTAAGCTTGTGTAAGCTTGTAAGTAAGTAAAAGTGAGCTTATATCACTACTGAACAACAACAATAACAACTTCTAGTGGTTTTGAGATTCTTAAGAACAAAATAACATAAACTGGAATTAATCTTGCAAACTGAAATTAATGCTTCAACCAAGTTTAGAATACACTTAAAAAGAGTTAGTACAATGTTTTTAAACTGAAAATACAACTGAAAATAAAATTACATTTAAAATGACTATCAAATTACACTACAACTGCTCCTACTCTAATTGGTCTCCTTTCTCCACTTTTTCTTAACTTATAAGCACTGAAGGAAGCTTCTCTCTCTTACCCACTTATATTTTTGACCATAGGATGTCTTTAAAAGATCTTGGCCGTTGATTCAGTTTTGGCGGGAAATGGAGTTTTGGCAACTGGTAGGTAACTTGTAGCAATTCAAGGGCATTTATTGTTGTGTGGAGGGTAGTGGAGGCCAAGGGAAACATAGTATGGGATGAGTGACAAGTTAGGTGAAGAGTGGTTTGGATTAGCAGGGTGTTAATGGCGGAGGGAATGGAGGTTAAGGGTGAGGTTTGACTGAGGGTGTTGACTGGGGTGGTATTAAAACGGGGAATGGGCTTTTGAACTTGGGCCAGGGGATTGGGTAGGGTAGTGGATGATGGGCTGGTGTTTGGATTTCGTTTTGTTTGTTTATTTTGGGTTAAATATTACAAAGGGTCCGTTTGGTAACTTAGTGAAAAACAACAAGGACCATTTGTGTAATTACTGAAAATTGAGGGGTAGGTTTTGTAACTTCTCCAAACTTATCCAAGGATAAAACTTGCCATATATCAATATCCCAAAGACCCTAAAGTGAATTTTCCAAAAATGAGATTTCCAGGGACCAAATATGACAAGTTGCCAAACTTGAGGAACCAAAACTGACATTTCTTCAAACTTCACACCCAAGGACTAAAATTTATATTTGTGATTTCCCAGGGACCAAAATTCAATTTTTTACGAAGAAATATTTCCCAGGGACCAAATCTGTCAATTTCTAAAACTCTAGGGACTAAACTGGTAATTTCTCAAAACTTTTGAAACTCTTCACCAAAGGACTAAATATGACAACTTATGATTTCAAAAGGACCTTTGTTGATAATTTTCCATATTTTGAATGACCAGGGACTAGTTTTGACATTTTATGAAAGTTGGGGGACTGAAACTGCCAATTTTGCAAACTTTATACGTTTTTCATCTGTTTTTATTCTTTTTGCATCTAAAACATATAAAACACAATTTTGAAATATTTTCAGTATTTTGATGCATTTCTGAGTGTTTTTGTATGTTTTGCAGTTCAGATTTTACCAAAAATGATGAGTGTTTGAGCACTCATCAATCCCCCACACTAAACTATTGCTAGTCCCTAGCAATAAACTGTTTTAAAAATTTAATGGATTTTAATCTCTTTACCAAAAGCCATTACTTCTGGAGTAGCCAAATGTTTCGGTTCAAGTAAGAACTATGGTCCACCTGATAACCATGTGATTTTGAGCAAACCACCAGCTGTCAACGGATTTGATTTGTCTTTACCAGAAGCCGTTTGCTTCTGGACTAGCCAACTCTTGATGGACAAAGTCAACATCTTGGTGAGCTGATTACCAGTTATGATTTTTCCACTGCCTTTACCACAAGCCATAATCTTGCGGGCTAGCTAACTCTTTCACTTTTTAGGATATGGCGAGTTGAGATACCATACAATTTTGGGCAAATTGTAAGCCATCAACGGATTTGATATATCTTTACCAAGAGCCGTTTGCTCCTGGATTAGCCAATCCTTTTGTCGTTTAGACATGGCGGACTGATAACCACAAAATTTTTTGAAGCTCAAGTGATTTTTTTTTTTAATTTTTGCCAAAACGGGGGTACTAGATAGTAAAATGTGATAAAATTCGCTAGAATACCCCCCCCCCCCCCCCCCCCCCACACTTAGAATGAATATTGTCCTCAATATTCAAAGTCCCGGCTATTATGCCGACTCTTTGAACGTAAAAGGGCAACATTACAAGCTAAATGTGGAAACATCATTTTTTTCACGTTATTTGTAACCACAGCAGGGGTACTCCCCCACACTTATGGTGAAAACCCTATATACATGCTACTGTTTTTGTTTACCGAGTCGCTAGCTTGACTCGACCCCGAATTCATTTATTCTTGGGGAAGCATGATGTGGAAGAAACAATCTCCATCAGACTTTCATTCAAGATGTTTGGACAAACATTTGAAGCACGTGAAAGTTCCACACTAATGAGATATAATCCCGGCTCAAGATAATGGTAAATGAAAATGTCGGGATCAAAGATGGTATCTTCATTCCCGAAGGAGTGAAGAAGGGAGGAAGTCATCGAGAATGTCATGAGAATAATCATGAAAAGATGCTCATCCTCAAGATCAGGTTTAGTTTCCTGAATTTGGATTTTGTCGGTTAAGCTCTTAGGGTTAGAAAACATCCCGGGAGGGAGGGTGGGATAATTTTTCATAGAAATACAAATTCTCATTATTGAGAATCTTTCCCCCCGATCATGATGTTTCTTGCCATCATACTCCGGAGGAGTCATGATAAGGTAATCAATGATGGGCTCAGAAGGTATTTCATCAACATCACTGATGTCTCCATAAGATAAAGAATTTTCATCAGTGTGTGAATCACTAAGCCTGATGTTGAGATAGGAATTGAGTGATGGATCATCATTCAATAAGCTTTCAAGGAAAAGAATATCCCCCTCAGAATCAAGATAGTTATCATCAACTTCATACGAAGTTGAACTATCTAGGGCAAGGAATGCTTCGACTTCTTCCAGATCATCTTTGAGATTAAAGAGATCATTATCACTTCCCGATGGAAGTGGATTGGTGTGAGTGAGTTCATCGGCGAACTCCTCGAGAAGAAAGTCAACATTAGAGTGGGGAAAGGATGCATCAACATACTCAATGTCTCCATAAGATAAACAATCATCAGTGGAATCAGAGACAATCTCAATTTGATCATTTGGATTATCAGGGGGTAAAGGAATATCACACACTTGATCAAAAGTTCCCTGTGACTCTCTCGGGATTAGGACAAGGACCTTAACACTAGACTTTATTAATTCATCCGATTCCTTATTAGGAACAGTGCTAAGATGATCATCCCCCATGTTTAGAGAGTGAGTGTGAACTTTGGATGTGATAACAACAGACTGAGGGAGTGGAGAGGAGCTAGCATTCATGGATTGTACAAGTTCCATTTGATCTTCTGCTAGTAATTTCCCCGTCTCATTATTTTCTCCCTGATTTTCAATGGGAGGAATCACAAATGATGAATCTAACGAACCCTTATAAAATTGAAGGATATCAAGGGTGTTTTCATTATCACTATCATCATCACAGTCGAGAAGGGCAGCTTTACGAAATTTGACACGTGTTATAGCTGCTTGTTCTAAGACTAGCAATTCTTCCATGCTCAATTCGTTTCTAGCATCGCGTTCTTCAGCAAGTAATTCTGCCATAGATTTCTCATGAGAGTCTTGAAACGATGTAGTAACCAACTCCTCCTTAAGTTCTTTCAATATCTCAAGAGCCTTTAGTAAAAGGTCTTGCTCAGTATCATAAGGAGTTGCTTGGATCATTTGGTACTGTGGAGGTGGGTCTGAAAACGAATAGTCGTAATTGTTACATGGAAATGGACTCCTTGTTTGACAATCCTAGCTAGAGTGTGAACCTCCACAGTAATCACAACAGTAAAACTGATGTGGCTGTGTATGTGCTAGAGTCATAATTGTTATCAGGAAACTGCTCATAGACAAGCGTGTTTCCCGATTAATAATCATAACTGTAGTGTGAACCACCACAGTACTCACAACAGTAAAACTGCTGAGTCTCATGGGGTGGTAGCTGATGGAATGAATCAGTCGTGTCATGGTAGGAATAGGGATCTTGGTTATAGACAGACCCGTTTCGTGACTCTACCATGCCACAACTGGGGCAATTACCATCATTATGAGGATTACCACACCAATGGCAAATAAGAAGGTGTGTATGAGACATAGAAAGAATCAAATGGTTAGAGAGGGTAAGGGATAAAGAATCAAAGAGGTAGGAGGGTAAAGATGGATATTTTTGAGATTTTTGATAAACATTTTGTATAAATAAGAAAGAAAATGTTTTTGTGTTTTTTGTGTTCGTTGAAAACTGATGTTAAAATATTTTCGTGAACCGTTTTGTTTTTATATGAAAATAAGAAGATAATATGAACAAGGGTGGGTGAATATACAATGAGTGTATATCTCGATTCACTAATCTGAAAACCGTTTTAGAATAACGCGCACAACCTCCCCGGCAGCGGCACCAAAATTTGATTGGCTCCAAACGGTCAACCTAAATTGACAAAAGGATGGTCAACAAGGTCAAACTTCCTAGAATCAATCTCCGCGGAATATAGTGGTTTCCCCGGGTCGTTATGTTCCGATGAGGTGTGAATTGTTATCAAACGGGTTTGTGATCGAGTGAATTTGGACAGAAAAGGTTTTGTGATTGGTTAAACTAAGGAATCTACAAAGAAATAGCTTAAACAAGCTATATAGATGATTACGTGAAAGTTAGATACCTAAAAACGTTTAATATCTAAAAACGTGTACGTTCAGATTAAATTTACGCGAACGTACAAAATAAAAAGTGAAATCTGAAATATGAAAACCCACAGGGGGTGAAAATAACTTTTTTACAAACCTAAGGATTAAAGAAAATTTTTAGAAAAAGAAAATAAAATTTTAAACTAATTAATTATTTAATATTAATTAAATACTATTTAATACTAATTATAAATATTTAAATAACTTAAACACAATATAATATTATTTAAATAATAGAAAAGTGAAAATTAAATTTCTAAAATTATAAAATAACTAAAAACTAATTTTAAAACTAAAATTATATCTTTTTGTCTTTTTGTGATTTTTATATTAGTTAATTACTAATTAAATATTAATTACCTAATTAAATTAAACAAAATTATTAAAAATACTAAAAAGACTTAGATAATTATAGAAAAATTTATAAAACTAATTAACCGTCATAGGAATCCTAAAAAATTATATAAAGTTTGTTTTCTATTTTTTTACACTATTTTACTAATTATTTACTTATTTATTAATTAATATCTAGTTAAACTATTTAAATTATAAAAACTAGAAGATGAACAGTAGAAATTACAAGAAAATTCCTAAAAATGTTTTATAACTTATAAAAGCTAGGAAAAATATAAAAACTAGGGTTTACTTAATAAAAACTAATTTTTCTAATTAATACTTAATTATTAATTAATAATATTAAACTATTATTAAATCTAATAATTACTAAATGACAAAATAAAATTCTAGGAAAATTTCTAAAAATACTTTAAGTTAAAAGGAAATTAAGAAAAATATAAAAATGCAAGTTACTTAATGAAAATCTAAAAATGAAAATTAAAAAGATAAATTAAATTAAACAGAAACTATCACTTATTTTAAAATAGGTTTTTCTGGATTTTTCTTTTACAAAACTATTTTATAATTAAAAACAAACAACTTTTATAAAAACAACTTTTTTTAGATATAAAAAATAAGCACTATGAGTGCTTATTATCTTGACAGTTGACATTGGTCAACTATGGGAGCTTTTAAGCTTAAAAATAAGCTACAAGCTGAAAACTTGATGGATTCTAATGCAAAGGAGTTGAATGGACAGATATGAAGCAAGCACCAAAGAAATTGTACCACTGAATCAACAAATAAGCCAAAATAAGCACCTTATTTCCTTTTTTGTTCACTGAAAATGGGACAAACTTGCCAACCAATTTCAGGAGGGGGCAAGGGCACCATGTATCAAAACTCTTCTTGAACTAGAAAGAGGGCCAGGAGAGGGGTTGAAAGAACCTAAAATCATTGAGTGGGACCCACTGTGGTGGCCAGGAGGAACCACCAAAGTGGTGGTGGTGATCTGCTGATGCAGGGGAGAACACTCCCCCTGCAGGTGTGTTTGGATGGGTATGTGACCCACAGCAAAAATCACAAAAATGAAGTGATGATGAAATCTCAAAGTTAAGCTGGTATACTACCATCCCTGAAAGGCACAAGTCCTAAAAGCAAACACATAATTCACAAATATTCCTGGAAATATTGGATTTTCTACAAAAAGGTGGTTTTTGACTTTTTGAGATTTTACATAAGATTGACTTTTGTTGATTTCTAATGATCTAAACTAACTTAATATGTTATAATAAGGTATTGTAAGACTAAATTAAGCAGTGAGAACCAATAATGAACTGATATGAGTGTTAAAGGATCACAAATCCCTCACAGTTAACTGTGAGGGGAAATTTTGTGTGAATTTGACTTTCTATGAAAAGACCTACTATTTTTTGTGACTTATATGACCCCTACTAACCTAATGCAACATGTTGAGACAGAAAACAAGGCCAAGAACATCCTAGATCATGCAAGTAACAGTACACCCAAACACTCCTTTTAAAAGATTAAATATGTGGATTTCAAGTTAGGCACTGATCAAAACCATGAGCTTGCATTCTTAACACTTATAATGAAGTAACAAACTGAATTGAGCATAAAAACACCACTAAGAACAACAAATTCCTGAGAATCACAAATATGCTAAATTGGCAGTGCAAAATAAATAAACTTAGTAACCAAAGATCCAATGAGTAAACATGTAATACAAAGCAACAAATTAACTTAAATTCACTGCAAGAGCACAACTTAACACAGATAAGCTATAATTAAGAGGTGATACAGTGAAATACCAAAAAATGGGAAAATGCTTACAATGAAGTCCAAACTGAGACAGATGATCAAGGTACCAAACCATAACCTAGATGTCTCCCATGAGACACTACACCCATAAGAATCCTAAACTAACCATGATCCTGCTTCCTTTCTTCATTCTTTCTTGGTTTTTGATTTCTTTGCAACTTAATAGCTATTTTCTTGGTATTTTTAATTTTTTCTAATCTAACTGAGTTAAAAGGCTTTCTAAGCTTGTGTAAGCTTATAAGTAAGTAAAAGTGAGCTTATATCACTACTGAACAACAACAATAACAACTTCTAGTGGTTTTGAGATTTTTAAGAACAAAATAACATAAACTGGAATTAATCTTGCAAACTGAAATTAATGCTTCAACCAAGTTTAGAATACACTTAAAAAGACTTAGTACAATGTTTTTAAACTGAAAATACAATTGAAAATAAAATTACATTTAAAATTACTATCAAATTACACTACAACTGCTCCTACTCTAATTGGTCTCCTTTCTCCACTTTTTCTTGACTTATAAGCACTGAAGGAAGCTTCTCTCTCTTTCCCACTTATATTTTTGACCATAGGATGTCTTTAAAAGATCTTGGCCGTTGATTCAGTTTTGGCGGGAAATGGAGTTTTGGCAACTGGCAGGTAACTTGTAGCAATTCAAGGGCATTTATTGTTGTGTGGAGGGTAGTGGAGGCCAAGGGAAACATATTATGGGATGAGTGACAAGTTGGGTGAAGAGTGGTTTGGATTAGCAGGGTGTTAATAGTGGAGGGAATGGAGGTTAGGGGTGAGGTTTGACTGAGGGTGTTGATTGGGGTGGTATTAAAACGGGGAATGGGCTTTTTAACTTGGGCCAGGGGATTGGGTAGGGTAGCGGATGGTGGGCTGGTGTTTGGATTTGGTTTTGTTTGTTTATTTTAGGTTAAATATTACAAAGGGTCCGTTTGGTAATTTAGTGAAAAACAACAAGGACCATTTGTGTAATTGCTGAAAATTGAGGGGTAGGTTTTGTAACTTCTCCAAACTTGTCCATGGATAAAACTTGCCATATATCAATATCCCAAAGACCCTAAAGTGAATTTTCCAAAAATGAGATTTCCAGGGACCAAATATGAAAAGTTGCCAAACTTGAGGGACCAAAACTGACATTTCTCCAAACTTCACACCTAAGGACTAAAATTTATATGTGTGATTTCTAAAGGACCAAAATTCACTTTTTTACCAAGAAATATTTCCCAGGGACCAAATTTGTCAATTTCTGAAACTCTAGGGACTAAACTGGTAATTTCTTAAAACTTTTGAAACTTTTCACCAAAGGACTAAATATGACAACTTATGATTTCAAAAGGACATTTGGAGATAATTTTCCATATTTTGAATGACCAGGGACTAGTTTTGACATTTTATGAAAGTTAGGGGACTGAAACTGCCAATTTTGCAAACTTTGTACGTTTTTCATCTGTTTTTTACTCTTTTTGCTTCTAAAACATATAAAACACAATTTTGAAATATTTTCAGTATTTTGATGCATTTCTGAGTATTTTTGTATGTTTTGCAGTTCAAATTTGACCAAAAATGATGAGTGTTTGAGCACTCGTCAATATACTCTGATCAAACTACTTTGTAGCTTGTAAAGGTTTAATAATATTGAGTAAACTTAATACTATTAATATTGAAACACATTTTAACCTTGTAAAGTATGCGGAATCTACTAACACAAAGCTTAAAAAGAACTTTTATATTAACCAAACTTTGAACCTGCTTTGTTACACAGATTCACTAACAATCCCTAACTATTTATCGACTTTGAACAACTCTAAAACTTATATCGACTAATACCTCTTAAGGCTCTTTATATAGATAACCTTAAGTCGGTTTACAACATATAACTTGAACGATAAGTCATTATCCCTAATTAATTCTAGAATATTCGTTCAATATTACACATTAATCCTTTAACTAATATTGCACATAAGTCCTTGTTACCTTCGAAGTACTTTAAACAATCTTCAGTAAACAGCGGTACTTTGACTTTTATCTTCAGCAGTACTTTGACTTTATTCCTCATGCAGCAGTACTTTGACATACAGAAGTACCTTGATCTTTTATATCCCAACAACCTGGCCAAACAGAACAAAGTTCTAGGCCTTCCATCCATGGTGTATACCAAAGACAAGCCTTGTTCTGCTTGTGAAAAAGGAAAACACCACAGGGCATCATTCAAAACCAAACAAACCTTTTCCATCAAAAGTTGCCTACATCTTCTTCATATGGACCTTTTTGGACCTGTCAATCCAATGTTCATTCACCATGAGAAGTATACTCTGGTCAAAGTGGATGAATACTCGAGATATACTTGGGTTTACTTCCTGACCAAAAAGAGTCAGGCAACTAAAATCATCATGTCATTTGTCAGGAACATTGAAAATCAAAATGATGTCAAAGTTAAACAGATCAGGACTGACAATGGCACTGAGTTCAAAAATCAAAACCTTGAGTGTTTCTGTGATGAGAAAGGAATTTCTCAAAATTTCACTTCTCCCTATACTTTTGAACAAAATGGAGTAGCTGAAAGGAGAAATAGAACACTCATTGAGGCAACAAGAACAATGTTAAATGGCTCAGTCCTCTCAAAACAGTTCTGGACTGAGGCAGTTAAAACAGCTTGCTACACTAAAAATAGGTCAATCATTGTGAAAAGGCACAATAAGACTCCTTATGAGATATTCAAAGGAAGGATCCCTGACATCAGTTACTTTCATGTATTTGGGTGTCCTGTGTTTATTCATAATCACAAGGATCACTTGGGTAAATTTGATGCCAAAGCTGATGATGAATATGACCTGGGATATTCTCTGGTTTCTAAAGCCTTCAGGGTGTTCAACACAAGGAGACAACAAACTGAGGAAACTTATCACATTACTGTTGATGAGAGCATTGAATCAATCAGGTTCTCAAATTCCTCAGTTGAAGAGATTGGTTTTGATGACTCATCAAGGTATCCTCCTGATGAGTATCATCCTGAGAACAATCCCTCAACCCAATACCAAGCTGATGCGAACGTCTCCTATTACATCATCCCTCACAACCTACCCCAACCACCTATCAGTGAGTTCATTGAAACTCAGCATGTCTCCAATGAGACTGCAACCACTGAACAAATTGTTCAGGAATCCTCAGAGCAAATTGTTCCCACAAATGTCACTGAAGCACATAGTGATGAGTCACCTCATGTTCCTGAGTCTGAACCTAATCAGGCTCCTTCAAGCTCTAATTCCTATCCCAAACCTCAGGATAGCTGGACTAGATCCAAAATTATTAAGCTTGTGGACATCATTGGTGAACCCACTGAAGGCATGCTCACAAGAAGCAAGGCTGCTAAACTCAAGGCCACCTCTGCCAATATATGTCTTTATGCTGACTATCTCTCTGAAATAGAGCCTAAAAATATCAAAGAAGCCCTGACCTATGAAAGTTGGGTTCAAGCCATGAGAGATGAATTGGAACAATTTACTGAAATGATGTCATGACCCTTGTTGAATGCCCCCAGGGTGTTCTTTTCATTGGTATGAAATGGGTCTTTAAAAACAAGACTGATGAGAATGGCACAGTCATCAAAAACAAAGCAAGACTGGTTACCAAAGGATATAATCAACAGGAAGGTATAGACTATGAGGAAACCTTTGCACCTGTTGCTTAAATGGAAGCCATCAGGATCTTCCTTACCTATGCAACTTACATGAACATTAAAGTTTACCAAATGGATGTTAAAAGTGCATTCCTAAATGGTAACATCAAAGAAGATGTTTATGTGCAACAGCCTCCTGGCTTTGAAAGTAGTGAATACCCCAACCATGTCTACAAGCTTAACAAGGCCCTTTATGGACTGAAACAAGCTCCCAGGGCATGGTATGAAACTCTTTCAGCCTTTCTGATCCAAAACAAGTTTGTCAGAGGAAATATTGACAACACACTGTTCATCTACAGAACAAAGAGTGATGTCATTCTTGTCCAAGTGTATGTTGATGACATCATCTTTGGCTCAACAAGCTACAAACTTTGCAAATAGTTTGAGAAACTGATGACCATAAAGTTTGAAATGAGCATGATGGGTGAACTCACATACTTTCTTAGACTCCAAATCAAACAAACTGAAAAAGGAATATCCATTTGCCAAGAAAATTACCTGAGGAACCTACTGAAGAAGTATGAGCTCACTGACTGCTCTTCAGTAAAGATTCCTATGGTTCCTCCAAACAACCTTGGCCCTGACCTCACTAGCAAATCAGTGAACCAAACCCAATATAGGGGAATGATAGGCTCTGATGTGTGGGAATTGCACCAGGCTTTACCTCTCGAGGGATCTCGAGAAGCTTACAACCCCCACCAGGCAGTGTACCTGATCGTTGTAGTATAGTATAGTGACAAGTACCGGGGGATTGATCGTTCAACTCAGGAATAGTGTCGCTAGGATTAGAAAGCCTAAAAACTAGGTCTAGAGGTGAGGGATGATTCTTTTTGTATTTTTTATATTTTATAAAAGCAAATAAAAATCTCGGGTATTTGGAAGAGTGGGCGGAATTAGTTGCTAGTCAACTAACCCAATTACTAAAGATGTAATCAAAATAAAATAATAAAAATGAAAATAAACTAAATTAACTAGTGGTGTGAGCAATATATGGGAGAATTGTGTTTACTTAGATTTCACTACTCCCTAGATATCTTTTACAGGTTAATTACTTGTTACAGTTGCGTGGATGACGGATTGTATTCCTTAATACCATTCATGGGGTGGCGTACTTACTTCCCCAATCCTATAAGCTCCTACTTAACTCCTATGTCGAGCCGGCTAAGAGCTCCTAACATGGGATCACTAGAATTCGCTCATGCATTAAATACAATCATAAAAACCTAGTACACATCGGTTCATGTTTCTTAAGACGTTCAAGCAAGTTACACAATGGAGATCTGCCAGTTTTCTTAAGCCTAACATTGAAATCATTCATCCATTACAACTATAAACAAGCAATCAACCTATAATTAACATCAGGTTTCATTACATCTAAGCAAACACATGAATGATCTAGCCTAGCATGTTATAATCAAGACAAGCATAAGATATATTCAAACAACACATAGACATATTGTATGAATTGAAAGAAAACTTATCTCTATTGAACATGAAGGGTTTCAAGGGGTGAAAACCCTTGAAAATACTGTTACAAACGACCTAGGGTTTATTAGGTTCAACCCTAGTATTCTCCACACAAGTTCCTCTCTTATTGAATGAAAAATAGAAAAGTATATACAGATTCTGTGAGGTGATGGCGTCAAGAGGAAAAATCTGACGCCTTCATCTCGCCGCCAATAAAGTTCTCGGAATGCCTAGATCCATGGGTGACGCCGTCATGTGTAATTCTGCTCCAGGCCGTCACCAAATTTACTCTTGACGCCCTACTTCTGACGCCGTCACGTTTTCTCTGGGTCGTCATCCATTTTGCTTTTGACGCCGTCAAAAAATCCTTCTTGACGCCGTCAAGTACTGTTCCCAGCAAGGAAAATTAAGTCTTTGCCGTTTTCTTCACTTTTATGCTCCAAAAACGTCCAAAATGCTTCCTTTTCTAGAATTCACTCCCAAAGTACCTAAAATCACAAAAGGAACGATTTAGGGCAATATTTGATCAAATAAATTCCAATTCCGGCTTAAATGACCCCCTAAAAATGGTTCATTTTTCGCCTCATCAGGCTCCCTGATGTACTTACTTGCATCTAGGTCTGATATCCAATTCTCAGTCTGTCTGTGTGCAAGATATCAGGCTGACCCAAAAGAGTCCCATCTCACTGCTGTCAAGAGAATCTTCAGGTACCTGAAGGGTATATCAAACCTTGGTTTGTATTACCCAAAATGTTCAGGATTTGATCTCAAAGGGTACACTGACTCTGACTATGCAGGATGCAATATGGAAAGAAAAAGTACCTCAGGATCCTGTCAATTTCTTGGTGGTAAACTTGTGTGTTGGAGTACAAAGATACAACAATCAGTGGCCATGTCCTCAGCTGAAGCTGAATATATGGCTGCTGCAGGATGTTTTGCAAATGTACTATGGATGAAGAGCCAACTGAGTAACTATGGCATTCAGTATAAGATGGTACCTATCTTTTGTGATAATACAAGTACCATAGCCATCTCAAATAATCCAGTACTTCATCAAAGAACCAAACACATTGACATTAGATACCATTTCATCAGGGACCACATCATGAATGGAGAAATTGAATTACATTTCATCCCTACTGAGTATCAGCTAGCTGATATCTTCACAAAACCCTTGGATGAACCCACTTTCACAAGATTGAAAGCTGAATTGGGCATGTTGGACATAGAATCAGGAAACTGATCAAAAGTGTTCCAACCTGATGTAAATTCTCTAGGTCCCTGATCATATCCTTCCTGAATAATAAATCATTCAGGGGGCTCAAGATGTCAAAGGCATTGAATACCCTAACTAAATGCTCTAAGTACTTAGTTAGTAAATGTCCCAGGTAGGTAACTGATTTCTATTATAGGAATATATGTCACTTACACAACTGGCATCCACATCTTGGGCCCCCACATCTCTCTCACCAAACACCACTGAGCATTAATTGCTCTCTCACAACAAATCGTTGTGATGATACCACTCTGCAAAAGTGCATTATTTGCAGAGCCACACAACTGTTCACCCCATCATGTGAGAGAAAATAGGGTAGTGGGAATCGTGATATTAAATGCAGATATCAAACCCACATTATTATGCCATTTTGGTTGAATAATAAAAACCATTGGTATCCGCAACATCACTACCCTAATTCCTACCCTGTAAATACCCCCACAAAGAAGAACACACACATGCTTTCAAAATCTTAACAAAACTCTTGCAAAAATATTTCAAGAATCAATTTGTTTTCAAAAACACTCTGTGTGCTTCTTCTTTGTTCAAAACCAGACCTTTTATCAAACAAAAATGGCTTCTTCAAAGGTCATAAAATACGCACTCAATGTGGATTTCCAAATGGAAAGCGTAAAACTCACCAAAACAATGTGGTGGGGAACTTTGCCTACCCTGAAGGGTTCCCTAAATACAGGAATGTGGTGAAGTTCCTACAAAACTATTTTCTCGCCACCACATTCACAAAGACCCCCTCAGTCATATATCATGACTACCTGAGGGAATTTTGGTGCACAACGGTGGTTGAAAACCCTGATGCGCCAAAGGAGGCCAAAATCAGGTTCTCAGTGAAGAATAGAACTAAGTTCCTAACTCTTGACTACAAAACCTTTGTCAAAGCCACTGGCCTTGACTACACTGAGACCTTTGTAGCCCCACCAACTGAAGAGGAAGTTAGACAACTCCTCTTGGAACTTGGGCCCTATGATAAACATCATCATGATGTTACTCCAGGGGCCCTACTGTCTAAAGCCCCCATAATCAAAACATGGTTCCCTGCCCCTTGGAGGATCCTGATGACATTTGTAATTCAGGTCCTTGGGGGGAATAAATCCTCAACTGAGCAACTAAACACTGCTCAATCAATGATAGTGTACTGTCTCATTGAGGGTAAAAAGATTGACCTTGGAGAAATTATCTTCAGGGACCTCATAGCCAAATTGGGTGGGAAGTCTAGGCAAAAACACATGTCTTACCCTAGATTCATTTCCTGTGCCCTGAATGACTTATTAGGGTCTGAGTATATCAAGCCTGACAGTGTCGGCTTTGAACATGATGTCTTACATAAGGCAAATTACTCACGTGACCCTATTGAGGTAACACCTGCCGCCCTGACCACATATATGGTGATTGCTATCCAGGGTGACAACATCTTATCACCAATTCCCTCTCCCACCAAAAAGGTGAAGAGGAAGAAGGGACAGGGGTCCAGGAAGGTGGCTCAACCCATGTCACTCACCACTGAGACCTCTGCCTCTAAGCCTGACAAAAGGGGGCAACAATAACAACAGACCCTGACTGCGGACACCCTGAGAATTATAACCCAGTCATTGACCCCAAAACAAAGGTCAGCGGAGGGCACTGAGACATCACACTCAGTGTCCTCGGGCGAACCCGTTCCCAAAGGCTCTGCTGACATAAACAAGTTAGTGGAGTTGGAACCAACCAAACCTTCACATCCTGCTAAAGACTCTGGCAAATCACAACCAGAGTATCAGGGAGTAAGGGGTCCTAAACCCTCGGTAGGGCAGCACTACTCCACTGAGAAGGGGATCCACAAACAATCACATCCTACCAAAGGCTCGGGTAAATCACAACCCAAGCAATAGGGAGTTCTCGCCCCTAAATCTTTGACAGGCCGGTACAAGCCTGTTGGAAAGGGAGGCAAAACCACTCAGGTGCCTGATAAGGACATTCGCAAATCAAAGCTTTTGTCTGAGGGCACAAAAACTCATCCCAAAGACTCAGAGGGAAATATACAACCCGCTGATAGGGACACAACTTTCACGGCTCCTCATGATGGCACTGAGAAACACCCATCAGTGTCTGAAGGGGTCACGGGGGACAAAGATTCAGAGGGACAAAAGCCACCTGCTGATATGGAACCCATAACCAACCCTGGAGGTGCGCATAACTTGGGAACTAACCCTGAGGACCAGGTAGATAAACCTAATCTACCAGATTTGAGGGGTCAGGACCTGGCCAAAACGAAGGCAAGTCTTCTTATAAAGAGGAGCCGGATAACCTCCTATTGCAGATTACCTCACTGGCTGATGCTCAGGCCGCCCTGTTCTCTGATGATGAATTTCACAGTGATGAGGAGATTTTTGAAGCTGGAGATGATATGGTGGTTGAGGAGACAATCCCTGAACCAATTCCTCAGTCTCCTCAACCCTCTGACAATGAGGCCGCTGAAACTCACTCTACTTCAGAGTCCTCAGAAGATGATCAAGCTCCTCTCACTGAGAAAGTTTTCACCAAGTTCATCAAAAAGATTACTAACATTTTGTACAGGGGGTCACTGACAAGGTGTTTAACATGCATACTAAGCAAGCAGTCCACTACCACCTCCTCAAAGATGCTGTTGAAGACTACAATGACGATGTCAGGGAGCAAAATTCCATAGTCACCTACTCCCTAACACAAATGGTCTCTCAACTCAACCAGTTTTTGGAATCCCTCAACAAGCTGAATACAGGGGTTCAGTCTGTTCAAGAATCGGTCAAGGATGATCCTGAGTTAACCAAGAATCTTCTTCAGGCATCTGAGACCTATCAGGTAAACTCAGTGACCCTCACTGAGTTACTTGACTTGCTAAAGGGATCGAATGTTCAGGGACTCACCACAACCATGGAGTCTCTTCAATCTTCCTTCACCAAAATGGAAGAATCAGTGGCAGCTCAATCCCAAAGGTCCACTTCTCTGGCATGGACTTTGGGATCCAGGATGACAGCTCTTGAAACTGCTCAGGCTACACTTGACTCCAAGGTATCTCACATTCAACAGGATACTCAGGAGATCAAGTCTATGATGACGAAAATTTTCCAAGCCTTCAAGGGATCATCTACTTCTTCTTCAGTACAGCCAACACTTGCCATCACTGACTCTCAAGCAAATGTTGAGGGGGAAAATGCTATTGAAGCCCCTAATACTGAAGAACAAGAAGCTGGACAACCCTCTCACACTGAGGGGGAGCATGTCACTGAAGCCACACCAATCACTGAAGTTCTACCACAAGAGGAACCAGTCTCCTCCACTCTCAGGCAGGACAGAGGAAAAAGTATTGCTACCACCTCTGAACCTGAAATTGTACTCAAGCCAGCCTCAACCATAGTCAGATATGACCCTGATGAACCTATCAGAGTCCCGTTTGAAATCAATGGAGTAGTATATCATCTCACCAATGCCAAAATTAAAGCTCACATGGAAGGGATTGAGATACTACAAAAGGTAGCTGAAGAAGAGAGAATGAGCAAGCCTGCCCTTATAAAGGTTGCTCATGAGGAGGCTGAAAATATTGGTCTGGATACTGAGGCACTAGCCACTGAGCAAGCTGGTGCAACCTTTAAAAAGGTTCAGGAAGAAGAGTTGAGTGCTCTTAAAAGGGAAAGGGAAGAGAAGCTCAGGAGGGACGCTCATATAAGGAAGACCAGGATTGAGAAGCATCATTGGGTGATGAAAGAAAGGCTGAAACTGAAAACCATCACTGACATTCAAATTCATCGCAACACCAATCCTACAATAATCACTGTCTTCAGGGGACAGGATAAAAGAGTGATGGAAGTTCACAAACCATTCAGGTTTGCAGACTTTGGCATCACTGAACTTTGTTGTGGTACCCAACTGATGAGTGTGTAAATACTCATCATTTCTGTTACATTTAAGCTGCAAAAACATATGAAAACACACAGGAATGCCTTAAAATACATAAAATTATCCCTGGGTTGTGTTTTTATGCATAAGGATTGAAAACTGATGAAAAACAAAACATTTCACATAATTTACAATTTCAGTCCCTGAACTTTGGAAAATTGGCAAATCTAGTCCCTGGTAAATCAAAACTTGTACAAATGTCATAAAAGGTCCTTGGAATTCATAAGTTGTCAAGAAAAGTCCTTTAAAGTTTGAAAATGGCAAAATGACAACTTTGGTCCCTCAACTTTTGAAAAGTGTCAAAATTAGTCCCTGGGTGTTTAAAAATGGAAAATTATCAAAACCTACCCTTGTACTATTCTAAAAAGACAAAATTGGTCCTTATGATAACATTTGAGAAATTACAAAACAAACCCTTAAAAAATCAGAAAGTTACAGTTTTGGTCCCTGGAGTTTGTGGAATTTGCAGTTTTGGTCCCTGAGATTTAAAATGATAAAATTTATAATTGTGGTCCTTATACTAATGGTTTATTTCAGGTTTCGTCCTTAAATAAAGTTTGGAAAAATCACAAACAAATCCCTTAACTTTGGCCGAATTACACATTTAGTCCTTGTGAATTTTCCTAAGCTAAAACCAACCGGACCCTTTGTTTTATTTAAATCCAAATCCAACTCTACAATCCAAATCCAGTCCAGTCCACCACAAGGCCCAAATATATAAAACCCGGCCCACTCTTTCCCTTTACTAATAAAACCAAACAGACCCTTCCACCGTCCCCCGTTTTCCTCTTCACCCTCCACCTCCCACACTCCACCTGTAACAATCCCACTTGCAAACCTCCACCTTACCCTCTCCAGCTCACCCCTAATCCTACCCACTCTCCACACCTCCTTTCTGCAGAAACATGCCACAATTAATGCCATTCTCACCTCAATACCACTCCTACCCATAGTATTAATCAATACCACTCTACTTGGTCCAAAAGTTACGCCAAACGTGTCCCTTACTCTCCCTAACACTCCCAAGAACCATTAATTGTGATGGAACTGCCTCAGCACACGTGGAACGTTTTGGCGCCAAATCAAGTTTAAACGGTTGAGATGATTGGGACTCATCCAATGGCTCAGATCAAGTGGGATGAGATATTTGTTCAAGTGGAAGACTTTTGGTGATAAATAGCAAGGAAGACAGAGGAGAACCAAGAATAATAGTAATACTAGTTTATGATCACTGTAGACCTAAATAATCTAGTTGTATCATTAGTGTAATCTTAAATTCTGTCTTGGAAGTGTTTATTAGCTTATCCAAGTGTAATAAACAACTTTGTATTCTCATATCAATCTATCTTACTGTTTTCAAGAATTTCAATTGTTGTCCCATTTTCATATCAAGTTCTTTAAATTTCTGTGAATGATTGTTGTTTAAAAGGATCTCTTAAACACTACTAAGCTCTTAGTAAGCTTTTGCAAGATTTCGGATTCACATTAACCATCAATAATTCATTAATTAGGAAAATACACTAGGAAATAGAAAATAATTAAAAAATAAAGATACTGTGTAGAAGAAGCATTGGAGCAAGGTTTATCTTGGAAGGCCTTGGTTTAGAGCTTTGTGGAAAGCATTAGGAAAGGTTCTCAGTTCTTGGTTCTAGTTGTGGCTTGGATCTCACTTGTAAGCAATTTCCATTAATTTTTGCATTTACTGTTTCAGTAGATAATTAGCTTAGATCTTGGTATTTAATTGTTCCTGTGGTACTTGTTAGTGGATTTATAACATAATATTGTTAGTTTGTTAGTTAGATATCTTAGTTGTTAATTGGATTAAGTTAGACAGTCAAAACTAGATAAGTAGTGATTAATAGGTTCTAGTTGTTAATTGTTGTTAAATCTGTGTTAATTGTGCTTATTTAATCTTAGTTCATCATAATTAAGTGTTAGAAATCAGTTACATGGTTTAAAATTGTATTGTGTAAACACTAATCTAAAAAACAAACCTGTCTAGGGGTGTTTGGATCAAGCTGCCATACTAGTTTAAACTTGTTATTGTTCTTTGAAACTTATTGTTGCATGTTAGTATAGGTTTACATAGTCCATATCTGTCATATTAAGTAGGCCTTATTAGAGTAAAAGTCAAAAATAGGTGTTAATCTCATCTAGTGATTCAACTGTTAGTATAATCTGTCTATAAATCATCATACTAGCTTAGATTTGGATAACTTAGCTTAAAATCAACTTATTTTAGCTTAATATAACATACTTAATCAGATAATCTAGATCAAAGCTCAGAATAGTCAAAGTATTGGGTTAACTTAAAAAGTCAATTTGCAGCCTACATGATTTTTGAATAAACTTTGGATTTTCATTGTGGATTTGTTAATTGATCATAGGATCTGAGCTTGTAGGTTTAAATAGTCTTGTTGCTGATCTACTTGTTGCTATTTTTCATAATTTTCATACTAGCTTATTAAGTGCTTAATCTGTGCTTATTGTTTAGTGATTCTTCACAAAAGTCCCCTGTACTCAGTTTGGACCCCTCACTTCATAAGCTTGCAAAAGCTTGTAAAGTGAATGTTAGCCTGAGAATTTTGGACCTTTGTGATGCCCATGTGGCTAGTTGCTTAAAATAAGTGCTTATTTGCTTTTAATTGCTTATCTATACTGCTTATCTTGCTTAATCTTGTGTTATCAAAATAATCATTACACTGATCACTCAGTGTACACAAGCAATTTCATAAGCTCATCATAAGCTCACCACTGAGCTTTGGCTTGTGATCTTAGGCTTTTTAAGAAGCTTAGCAGTCCATCTTTAAGGTTCAAGCTTAATTTTTCATTTCCTAAGCCCTTAACTAGGGCTGCACTCATCTATAAGCTTGATCATTCACTCAGTCCTCTGAGTGACTCAGTCAAACACCAAACTTCATAAGCCTTTGACAAGCTCATCTGTGGTTCACACAGCTTAAGCTTTGCTTATTTGGAATCCTTACCAGCCCATATTTATAGCTCAGTACTCAAAAAGTTCTATTGAGCTTATTACATAAGCTCAAATTGTCCACCTTGGTTGTCTGTCAAGGGTGTTTGGATCTCAGCTTTATTGAAAATATTCATAAGCTTAGTACAAGCTTATTAGCTTAATCTAGTACACCCACTTGTTCACATCTGTTAATATACCACATATATATAATATTATCTTTTTGTTTTCTTTCTTAGGCTTATTTTTAAGCTTTTAACAAGCTTACTAGCTTATTTCACTCACTCACTCAACTGAGTGAACCAGTTTGGACCCCTCACTTCCCAAGCTCTTTCAGAGCTTATCACTGGGTCCCACAACCTAAAACTTGGTTCTCCCAACCCCCCTCCTACCAGGCTTGAACCATTGACCCTTTGCTTGGCCTAAATCCTAGTGGACCCCACTTGATTTGACCTCCCAAAGCTGTCCCAATTTCTGTCTCAGAATCAAATAAGCAAGTGCTTATTTGTGTTCTTTGGCTTATTCAAGTTACTAATTTGGTTGAATCTTGTTTAGTATTGTATAAGTAACTCAGAGAAACCAGTATATACCCTAGTGGACCCTACATAAGCTCATTTGAGCTTATTTCCTTCAAAGTCAACTAAAAAGTCAACTGTTTTGGATATTAAGCACTCTAAGTGCTTATTCTGTGTTTCCAAGCTTATTGTTTTTGTATTAGTTTCTTATTTTAAGTATTTTTATAATTTTATAAAAGAAAAACAACAAAAAGCCAAAAATACTTATAGTGATAGCTTCTATTTAATAGAAACTATCTATTTAATTTTCTTTTTAGCTTATTTATAAGCACTTCTTTATTTTTATATATATTTTTTTTTAAATCTCTTATATATTAAAGTAATTTTATAAATTTTTCCAGAATTTTCTTTTGTCATCTAGTGTTATTTAGAATTATTATTAGTTTATTTAATAATTAAATAATAAATAAGAATTAAATAGCATAATATATTTTTATAAGGTAATACTTATATTTTATATTTTTCCTAGCTTCTATAAGTCATAAAATAATTTTAGAAATTTTCTTGTGATTTATACTGTTCATTTACTAGTTTTTATAATTTAATTATTTTAATTATATAATAATTCATAAATAGTATAATAAGTAATAGATTAAATTAAAAATACATAAAATAAAGTTTTTATAATTTTTTAGGATTCCCATGATGGTTAATTAGATATATAAAATTTTTCATAATTTTCTAAGTTAGTTTAATATTATTTGTAATTTAAAATAGTTTAATTAGTTTAATTATTATAAATAGTTTTTAATTAATAGAAAATTTAGAAAAAGACAAAAAGATTTATTTTTTATTTCTTATACTTTCTTCAAGTTCTATTTTAGGTTTAGAAAATATTTTTATAAATTTTTAGTTTAATTTGTAGTATTTATAATTTTTAGTTGAACTTTAATTAAATAATTAAATAGTTTTTAATTAAATAATTAATAATAAATAGATAAATAGTGTGAAAAATATAATTTTAATTTTAAAATAAGTTTTATAATATTTTAGATTTTTAGAAATTTTAATTTTAATTTTCTAGACTTATTTTACATTTTCATAATTAATAGTTAATTATTAGATAATTAATAAATAGTTATTAAATAAAAATAATTAATTAAATAGTTTTTAATTATAAAACAAATATTTATTTAATTTGCATTTAAGCCCCTAAGGCTTATAAAATCCTACTATAAGTAAATTTGTTTTTGTTTACGTTTAATTAATAAACGTTTACGTTTTTCTGTACCTTTTTCACGTGCACTTATCTGATTTTACGTTTTAGTTAATTTAGCTTATTAAAGCTATTTTCTCTTATATTTCAGTTGTACAAATCACTTAAACCCCTTTTCCTGTTCAATTCACCTGATC
The DNA here is from genome assembly GCA_030686995.1 of Artemisia argyi. Classification (NCBI taxonomy): domain Eukaryota; kingdom Viridiplantae; phylum Streptophyta; class Magnoliopsida; order Asterales; family Asteraceae; genus Artemisia; species Artemisia argyi. The sequence continues at coordinate 156,025,443 of CM060684.1, forward strand.
TTTAAGTCGTTTTATTTCAGATTTCACATCTCGTTGGGATCTAACGATCCGGGGAAACACTACACTCACCGGAGTATTGGTTTAGGCTGTCTGACTTGTTGACCATAACTTGGTTAATATTATCTGACTGTTTCGGACCAATCACCAACCTTCATAAGTCACTGAAGGAAAGGTATGACAGACTGAAAGGAATGCCTGAAGTACTTAACATTCCTTCCCTTCTTCCTGCTTCACCAATAGAGACTACTCCATCTAAGGCTTCCAGGAGGAAAAGGAATCAAATTGAGATGGAGCCTGAGATCAAAGTACCAGGGCTGGACTGTGACAGGTCGCTTCCTGAAGGGATCACTTTTGTAAACAATATGGTCCTTAAAGCACCTGAAAGAGGCTTATGTTTCACTGATGAGTTTGGAAACCTAGCTTTCCAAAGATGGTCTGATATGGATAAGGCACGAGTCAAAGAAATGCTAATGTACCTCATGTTGGCGTCCCCATCAAGAGTACTGAGAACCAAAGATTCTGCCAGGACTTGAAAGCAATGATTAATGAACATCCTGAAAGACATCTACTCAGAACAAAGAAAGCAAAGCTTGAAGCCCTTGGATACCACCTGAATATCTAATCTGCAACAACAACTATCTTTTATTTTTTGTAATTTGTAGGACTTGTAATAACTATGAATAAACTTTGATGCTTTGTTTAAATTATGTGTCCTACTTATAATTACATCAACATTCAGTAAGAGATGAAGACCCCTGCAAACTCATACTGAATCAAGAGATACTTAGGCTATTTTTATGTTCAAAAAGGGGGAGATTGTTGGGTCATTGAATTCCACAATCTTCTTCTAACAAGGATTTGAACGTAAAATAACCTAAGTATAAACAAGTCACTGAGTGAACAGTCACTGAGTGAACAGTAACTCAGTGTGTCATCTTCAAGATGCTTAGACCGATCCTAAGAAGAAAGGTTCTCCATTCAGTGAGGCGGAACTCAGTGAGTGAGATCTAAGCCAAGAAGAAGGTGATGGGTTTAGTGAGGATGACAATAACTCACTGAACCCCAAAACTCCTCAACAACTATCTTGGTACTGAAGACTGATGACTTAAAGACTGAAGTTTTGGCGGGACTGGGTGGGAAAGTTTGAACTGTTTCACTAAAGTGCTTTATCACTTTAAGGTCAAACTTTCCCCAAATGGTTAAAACCAGGCTGTCATCAGAAAGTGCTTTTTGGACTTAACCCAAAGAAGTTTCCCTTGCCAGAGAATAAAATCTATCAAGATTTTATTAAGGAATGATTAGGTCCATTGTATAATAGAGTTTTTCATATTTGTGCATAAATAGATAGCATAAGTGAGGAGTAAAATTTGACAAGTTTGTGCAATTAATGCAAAGCATTCACAAACCACTTTTACTCCTCCAAAGAACAACATAGCCCCTGAGATAGCTCAGTGGGTCCTTAGTTGTCACTCAACATTGTTTTGAGTTTAGAGAGAAGTCTATACCACACTTGTCATTTTCAATCCCAAGTGTTATTCTGCAAACACTTGGGTACGATTCTTTTTGATTAACTTCTAATAAAGAATTAAACATTGAAAAATATTGTCTCTTATGTTTACGTTGCTTTATTGTTAATCATTTATACATCTTTGTTAAAAGTCATACAACTTGGTTACATTAGCTTTTTAGTTACTGTTAACCAAGAAAAAGGGACCAACACTTGTCTTTACTTTAACATGCTAGGCTAGGTTTGTTTGTGTTTGCTTAGATATAATGTAACCTAGCTATTGATTGTTGGTTGATTGTTTGTTATTAGTTTTTGTGGATAAATGATTTTGATGTTAGGCTTAAGAAAACTGGCTAATCTCCAATTGGTAACTTGCTTGAACGTCTTAAGAAACATGAATCGAATGTGTACTATGATTTTAATGGTTGTATTTAATGCATGAGTGACTACTAAGGAGGCCATGTTAGGAGCTAGTTATCGGGTCGACATAGGAAGAGGTAGAAACTTATAGAGTTGGGGAAGATCGTACACGGCCCCACGAATGGTATTAAGGAATATAACCCGTCATCCACGCAATTGTAACAAACTATTCAATTAATGAAAGATAGCTAGGGAGTAGTGAAATCTAAGTAAACATGTTTCTCTAATTATTGTTTTTCTCTACATTTACTTTCGTGTTATTTTATTTTTATTGCATTTGTAGTTAATTGGGTTAGTTGACTAGCAACTAACTCCGCCCACTCTTCCAATACCCGAGATTTTTACTTGCTTTCCATAAACCATAAAAATACAAAAAGAATCATCCCTCACCTCTAGACCTAGTTTAATTAAGTTTTGATCCTAACGAACACTATTCCCCAAGTAGAACAATCAATCCCCCGGTACTTGCCACTACACTATACTACATCGGTCAGGTACACTGCCTGGTGGGGATTGCAAGCTTCTCGAGATCTCTCGAGAGGTAAAACCTTTTGCGTAGGCGCAATCTCACACATCAACTAAGCTGACCACTACTGCCATATTTGCAACACAAGATGAGTACATAGCTGCTTCAAAACTGTGATGGAAGCTATATGGATTAGAAAATTCATTTCAGGGCTAGGTGTTTTTCCTTAAAACGAACAACCTATGGAGATGTATTGCGACAATTTTGGAGCTATCATTATCACCAATGAACCAGGAGTTGTGAAAGGTGCCAGACACTATCCTAGAATATATCACTATGTTCGAGAACAAATTAAAATTGGTGAAATCAATCTACTCAAAGTTCACGCATATGACAATCTAGCTGATCCTTTTACGACAGATTTGTCTAAGGGAAGTCTTACTCAACATGCTGAGAGCATTGGAATTCGTTTAGCTGATAGTCTCTCGTAAATTTTTTATTAGTATTTGAATAAGGGATGTAAACAATTATTATTTTATAATGAATTAAAGTACTTGGTATGTTTATTTTCATTCAAGAATAAGTTGTAACCTATATTTGCATGTTTAAATGTGTGAATGATTTTTATTGTTCTAAATTATCCATTGTTAATCAAATGTTTATGTTTAGTATTTGGATAAGGGATGAAAACAATTATTATTTTGTAATGAATTAAAGTACTTGGTATGTTTATTTTCATTCAAGAATAAGTTGTAACCTATATTTGCATGTTTAAATCTATGAATGATTTTTAATTGCGGTTGAATTAAGACAAATATGAGAGATTGGTTATATACTTTGTATATTAAAGGATGAGTCCCGCCAAACTCACATGATATTCAAAAGTTACATATCGGACTATCCCAACTAACAAGATTTTACTTTATAGATCTTTGTCATTAACTAAATCTTGTAAATGATTTCATTCTTTATCTTTAGACTTGAGACGCAAGCTGGAATGGTTGCGTATGGATCCCATTCCTTGAATATAGTTTAACACTATTTGTAATTGGTAGTTATAAAGGCTATTTTCAGAAGTGTTGTAAGGCACACAAATGATGCTTGTAGTCAAGACAAAAAATTTTAATTATATTTTAAGAACGATGCCACTGGGCTCCTCATGTGGTTGATCAGATACATGTGTGGCCACATCCAAAGGAGATCTGGATATGTCCTGATGAATTCGGTAATATTGATCAATCGATGAAACGAGAAACAAAATCGTTAAATTATGGAATGACTTAGATCCATATCCATATTTAACAGCGTATCAGAAACAAAGGGATAGTAGAATAATAAATCATTTAACGGAGACTTTATAAAACGACATTCAGGTATTTTTGGGAGCATTGGCGTGTTGCTAGACGCTTACCAATGATGTTGCATTTAATTGAAACATGTCCAAGTGGGAGCTGTTGGAATATGAACATATTTCATTAAACATATGTCTGGAAATTATATGAGCCTACAGGATCACACAAGTTACGTTTAAGATTCAATTTATATCATTAATATGTTAGCATAATATATTAATTATTGTTTCACAAAAAAAACCACTTAACGATCGTTAAACACTTAATGATATTTACTAACGGTCATCAGACGATTAATATGGACTTAAGTGTAATTAGTATCGAAGAAGGATCCAGAATCCCCCCCCCTTATACCAATATTTAGCCGATTAGAGTCCAAGAAGAGGTGGGAATGCCTTGCTTGCTCTCCAAGTTTTGATTAGTATATATAATGAACCTTAGGCTTCATTATTTTACTAATCTTGAGATCAAAAGCAAACCTCTTTTCTTCTTCTTCTCTTTCTCTTGTAAACCAATCGGCATACCCCCTCCTCATAGGTAAGCTTGTCGATTTTGGATTGCAACAGAAATGATTGGTTTATTTTCGTGATCAAGAAATAGCATTCTAATTGAATCGCTAATAAGTATGTATGTGAAAAAATAAAGGAATCAACACTTTTGACTCTTGTTTGTTTGTATTGGTTGATTATTACATAGAGGAAATTAGTACCCGAATCTTGGTTTTGTTCTAAACCGCTAGATAAAAAACTCTCCACCCTATGGCAAAATCTGGTGGCTTTTCGAGTCCCTAAATCCTCAAATCGTTTTCATTCTTTTTACTCATTGAATTCTTGATTCAACGATTCTATTATTTGTCTACTTCATTAGTGGATATCATTTTGTCTTTGCTTTGATTAATGATAAATTTTATTTCATGATCTTAGGGTTTTTAGGGTTATTTTCATTTCAGTTTTGCCGTTTCATTATTTGCTGGTTCATTAATTCCGAATCATTGACATCATAAATTATTATGGATTAGGATTTGTGTTGATTGCTCTAAACCCTAACTTTTGTTAGGGTTTCTTGTTTATTGAAGTAAAGACACTACTAGCTGCTTCTTGTGTTCTTGGTTTTTTGAAATAGTTTATTAAGGTTTGTTTATTATGGTTGGTATGGGAGAGAAGTTTAACGAGGATTTGTTGTATAATGTTGTTGCGAGATTGATGAGTCTTGGAGGCAATACGGAGAAAGACGGGGTTCCCTCTAAACCCCGACGTAATAGCAAGTTTGAAAGTGGTGCTACGATAGCTACTGATCGAAAGTATACTGGTTCATCAACTAGAAATATTCCAAGCGCACCTGCTACTACGACTGACAACACGAACCTTTGTTCGACTAATGTTTCAATGTGTGAGAAAACAATGGAAATACCTATTTGTGATACTAGGTTTGGAAGCAATGAAAACCTGTGTACTACTCCATCGAATTCGACTATTGTTTCTTCGAAGATAACTGATCCAAATGGTTCTAGGGCGGTTAAGGAGAAGTTTACTTTGGGCACTGATAAGACAAGTGAGGTGACGAATGTTGAGACGCAGTTTGAATCGCAAACGAAGCCTTATGGTGTACACAGCCCTGTTGTTGATGATGGTAACAAGAATAATAGCCCTAGTTTGAGTACTTTAAAAAATACCATACGATCGTGTTTCGCTATTGGAGAAGATGGATTTTGTTCTTGAAGCAAGACCATCTAATTATGAGTTACCCAAGGTTGTGTTATTCGAGGATCAAAAGGCTCTCAAAGAGGGGAAAGAGCCGGTTCTTGATGACTCAACTTCATTTGCAAATAATGTTGGTGCTAATGTTACTACTCGAATGGAACCTGTTAAAGAACATGTGAACATTGATTATGCATGCGATTCTAGTTTGGATTATGGTGTTAGCTTGCTTCTAAGATCCGTAACCTAGAAAAGCAATTGCTTTATGGTAAAGCAGTTTTATTGGGCAAAGATGGAAAACCACTCAAACCTACTATTGTTAATAGGAGTGCTATAAATGATGAGGCTACACATACTGTTACTATGGTTGCGTGTAAGAGTTTTGAGGAGGCATTGAGTCATGTTTCTTGTGCTTATATGCCTTCTGATGATAAGGTAGACAACACACCAGTGACCAAAACTAATGTAGAAGCCCCCTCGTCTTATGCTTCTAAAATTAGCCCTACATCTTCTACTAAAGCTAACTTTCGGTTTATTGAAGAAACATTACATAAGCTATAACACCCCCAAAATCAATCAATACAGTAGAAGACTTAAAATGTCAGCGGAAGACTTTTGGGGTATTATATCGTGGATCTTTGTCACAATTATAGAAAACGATTCAAGTGATCGTTTTAAGTTTTATTTAAAATACCAAATATTCATAATCCCAAGAGAATTCATTATTCAACAACAATTTTTTATTCAAAGAGAAATAAATGTTTCTTTATTTGCCCACTTCGTGCCTTTGCCATCCATTCCATTTAGTTACCTGAGATAAACATGCTAAAAGTCAACAAAAAGTTGAGTGAAATTCATAGGTTTATAGTTAAGAGTTTGAACACAAGAGATAGGTGCTTATTGTATATAAATACAAATAAACAAGTTAGAAAAATCGCATTCATTATTGTCTTAAGCTCATGACACACAACGATTCAACAGACATCAATATTTTCCGTGATAATTGCTCAGAATAATTCAACTTCATGTTCTAATTTTGATTCAAAGGAAAGAAAGACTTTGACCTTTGTATTGTAAAAACAGATAAAAAAATGATATGATTCATGATGTAAAACATATATAGCCCCCAAGATAGGTATTTGCCAGTAACCTACGGTATTTAAATAAAGTGCATTTGGTAACATTCTTCTAGCAACCAAATGGGGATTGTCAATCCCTAATAGATCTATTCACAATTATTTACGTTCACCCTTCAAGTGATTAAGGTTCATGATCGAGGGACTTTTGGCAATAGCTACTTAAGCAATAATAAGATCAGGAAAAGACTTGTGTTCGGTTTTTGAGCATGTATCCCCCCCACAAAAATAAGTTAAATGTGGGCTATGAACTCACCTTAGTATGATAGCAGAACAAATGTAATCTCAACGATGCAAGGCAACGGCTTCACACATAACCTATAAGATGTGGCACGTTTTAGTTCTTAAGTCTCGTTTTATTGCGAACGTTTATTATTAATTACGAATAATCGATAAAGTGCATAGGCGATGTGTTACATCGTATATATAAATAGATAATAGTTAAGTATCGTTGTATTCGTCTAAATTTAGTTATCGTTATATAAATTTTATACGTATTATATATATATATATATATATATATATATATATATATATATATATATATATATATATATATATATAGTTACGTTTATTATTTATCGTTTTAATATATATTCAAATATATATATATATATATATATATATATATATATATATATATATATATATATATATATATATATATATATATATATATATATATATTTATATCTATATATGTATATGTATATATATATATATATATATATATATATATATATATATAATTATTATTAAAATCAATATTACTATTCAATCCTTTATGTTTCTCAATTTTACACTTTATACCCTTAACGGATTATATTTTCATCGTTAGTCCAAATTTATATTTTATTACATTTTAGATTCAAAATATCAAATATTTACATTTATTATCCCTAAGTTTCAATATTTACAGTTTATACCCTTAGAAAAACAGTTTTTATACTTTTTACCCAAAGTTTACAAACTTGACACATTTAGTCCCTAACTCTCGAATATTTGCAAATTTAGTCCAAACATGACCAAATTTAAACCTTATCATTTCAATAAGCTCATAAAGTCTTAAACAGCTTATTTTCACAGCTTATTAGCTTATTTTCTCTATTTTTCACTAAATGGGCTTAACGAGCCAAATTTAAGGGCCCGTTAAGGTTTTATGATCCAAGGGGTTTGGGGGAACATTGGGTTGGTAGAAATCCATCATTTTAAGTTACAAAACCATTTTAAAAGAGCTTATACGCTTAGCTTATCGTGATAAGCTAGAATTAGCTTTTTGGGCTTTTTAGCCCACGTAAGGTTTTTAGTTTCTGAAAATCTGTTTCATTAGCGATAAGCTTTAGGTCTAGTTAGGTGATCAAACGAAGTCTTTAGTTCCAAAAATTTATCATTCCCGATTCTTTATAAGCTAAACTAATAGATCGTACAAAAATAATGATGGGTCGTGTGTCAAATTTAGAAATGGCGAGGCCAAAGTGTAGCAAAAAACTCAATATGTAAAACTTTATCAAACTTGAAAATAAACTAAGTGTTTTTAGTATATGTCGTATAGGTCCAAGTGACTTAGAAACGTGTGATTTTTGTTGTGTACTCGTTAATATAAGCTCAATGTTATTTTAGGTACTCGTTAATGTCATAACTAAGAAATAGTATAACACATAAAACGTATACGTTGTTTTTAAGATTTACGATTTATAAGTTCCAAGTGAGTGTGCACAATACAACCATACGTATATATATATATATATATATATATATATATATATATATATATATATATATATATATATATATATATATATATATATATATATATATATATATATATATATATATAGAAAGAAAAGTTTCTGGTCTCACCTCACCTATAAAAGGTGGTGTAAAACAAAGCGTATGGTTCGTGGAATGGTTCAAAAGCTCCGTGGTTCACTTCACGTTCCACCAAGGTTCAAGAGGTTCCAATCCTTGCTTCCTAGGTTCACTTTAAGGCGTGGTACACTTGAGAATCCGTTCGTCCCTTACAACTCCTTCTCGTTACAAATTTTTGTATAAGTGGTGTGTTTAAGTGCATGTAACGATTTAGCTTGCATGTAAGGCTTATATAGGCAGTTTTGGAGGGTGTATACAAGGTAGGTTCACATGATTTTTGAGTGTAGGATAGATACGAAAGTTTGCACCTCTCTTCTTGTCCAATCGATTGTTTACAAAGCTAGGATCTTGTGAGATTTCTTCCTGTTCATTCCTGACATTTACAAGGTGTATAGTGTTCGTTTTGTTGCCATTGGGGAGCATGGGAGGCTGGAAGGAATGTGTTGACACATTGGGGTGAGATTTCAAAAAGTGAGTTTGGTGTTTTACTTTGGTCAGTTTTAGAGTAGCAAACGAGTGAGAGGGAGTACAATATTTATCAATCATGATTCATGGGCACTAGGTGAATCGAGACAAGCAAAAATATGTATGTGTTGTTTATAAAAATCGTAAGAACTAGGGGTGTTTTTGGGTGAGGTCGCGGCAGGGAACAAGAAAAAGAAAACAAAAATTAAAGGGTGCGTTTTGGGCTTGGCCTGGTGGGCTGCTGGTTGTGTCGGCCCAAAAACAAAGAAAGAAAAATAGTACTAGTCCGTTTGGTTTGTAATTGGATCCGTGGCCCAATGAGTGTTGGGGGCCCACATGGTGTGTCTCGATTATCGTGTCGAAGTTCAAAAATATTAGTGAGCGTTCTCGGGAAGTTTCGTAGGTTCGGGGAATATAAAAATAATATACGTTATTTAGACGAAACGTATTGTTATAAAATATAAACGTGTTATATATTTATCGTTCGCAATAATCATAGGTTATCTAGGTCGTGTGTAAGCATCGTTCCTGGGTAAACGGTCAATCACAGTTATCATAGTGGTTCAATATCAAGCCATATCAAAAAAAAAAAAAAAAAAAAAAAAAAGAAAAAAAAAATGTTACCCGTAAAATGGTGTTATTTTATCGTAACATCGTTTTACTTATTCGTATGCATTTACTAATCGTAAGGGAAATTTACGAGAGGTTACATTACCTACCTCTTACAGGGAATTCCGTCCCGGAATTATAGTCTAAGATAGTTGTCAAGGGTGTCTTAGGTGAAGAGATGTGGGTACTTGGAGCGAATCTGATCCTCGCGCTCCCAAGTATATTCCGGTCCTCGCTTGGAGTCCCAACGAACTTTGACAATAGGGATACGGTTTTGTTTGACTTGTTTGACTTCTCTATCCATGATTTCAATGGGTTCCTCGGTAAAGACAAGGTTATCATCTAGTCGAATCTCTTTCAATGGAATCACGAGAGATTCATCGGATAAACACTTCTTAAGGTTTGACACATGAAAGGTGTCGTGGATCCGACTAAGTTCTTCGGGTAGTTCTAGTTTATAAGCCACGGGTCCTATCCTTTCTAGGATTTTGAATGGACCGATGTATCTGGGGTTCAACTTTCCATGTTTTCCAAATCGTACCATTCCCTTCCAGGGAGATACTTTCAATAAGACTCTGTCTCCTATTTGAAATTCCATGGGTTTCCTTTTTAGGTCTGCGTAGCTTTTCTGTCGGTCTCGGGCTGCTTGTAAGCATTGCTTAATCTTAACGATTTTCTCGGTTGTTTCCCGAACAAGGTCTGGTCCTATAAGTTGTCTTTCTCCGACTTCTGCCCAACAAACGGGCGATCTGCACTTTCTACCATACAGTGCTTCGAATGGTGCTGCTTTTATGCTGGCGTGGTAACTATTGTTGTATGAAAACTCTGCTAATGGTAAGTGCTTATCCCAACCTTTTCCAAAATCAATAACGCATGCTCGGAGCATATCTTCCAAGGTTTGGATAGTTCTTTCACTTTGACCATCAGTTTGAGGGTGGTGTGCGGTGCTCATATCTAATTTAGTTCCTAAGGCTTTCTGTAATGATTTCCAAAAGTGAGAGGTGAAACGACTATCTCGATCCGAGATAATTGAAATTGGTACTCCATGTCGAGTGACAATTTCCTTCACATACTGCTGAGCTAGTGTATTCATTTCATCGGTTTCTTTGATGGGTAGAAAATGAGCGGATTTTGTGAGACGATCCACAATAACCCATATTGTGTTGTATCCGGATGAGGTTCTTGGGAGTTTGGTGATGAAGTCCATAGTGATTCGTTCCCATTTCCACATAGGAAGTTCTGGTTGTACCAGTAAGCCTGAAGGTTTCTGATGTTCTGCCTTTACTCTTGAACATGTCAAACATTTACCGACATATTCTGCGATGTCAGCCTTCATGTTTGGCCACCAATATAGTTTCTTTAAATCCTGATACATCTTGTCGGAACCTGGGTGAATGGAGTATTTTGACTTGTGGGACTCATACATGATGAGCTCATGAATACCTCCAACCATAGGGATCCAACTTCTGTCCTTGAAACACAATGTTCCATCGGATTTCTTCCCGAAACCATTCTTATTCTCGGGCATACTGTAAATCTTTTCCTTGGGTCGGTTTTCTTCTTTAAGTGCTTCGTTTTGTGCGGTAAGGATTTGGGATGGAAGGGGTGAGTGGATAGTCATCCCTGCTGATCTAACTCGAAGGGGTTTCAATCGTTCCTTTCGGCTTAACGCATCTGCTACTACATTAGCCTTTCTTGGGTGGTAACGGATCTCACAATCATAATCAATGAGCAGCTCTAGCCAGCGTCGTTGCCTCATATTCAAATCCTTCTGATCCAAAATATGTTGAAGACTCTTGTGGTCGTTGTACACGGTACATTTGGTGCCATATAAGTAGTGCCTCAATAACTTGAGTGTAAACACTACAGCTCCTAATTCCAAGTCATGAGTCGTGTAGTTTTCCTCATGTTTCTTCAGTTGTCGGGATGCATAAGCTATCACTTTGCTTCTTTGCATCAAGATTGCTCCTAGTCCATGATAAGACGCGTCGCAATATACTATAAAGTCCTCATTTCCTTCTGGGAGGGCTAATATTGGAGCTTCACAAAGCTTTCGTTTTAACAACTGGAAGGCTGCTTCTTCCTTTTCTTCCCAGATGTACTTCTCGTTCTTTTGGGTTAGCTTAGTCAAAGGTTTCGCAATCTTGGAGAATCCTTCTATAAATCTTCGGTAATAACCTGCGAGACCTAAAAATTGACGTATCTCCGTGGGGTTTGTAGGAGATGACCAACCTTTAACAGCCTCAATCTTTGCAGGGTCCACGTGAATGCCTTGACTATCGATGATGTGTCCGAAAAATTGTACGGTGCGAATCCAAAAGTTGCATTTGGAGAACTTAGCGTACAGTTCTTCTTTCTTCAGCAGTTCTAGAATGATTCGTAAATGTTCTGCATGTTCTTCTTTGTTGCGAGAGTAGATCAAAGTATCGTCGATGAATACTATTACAAACTTATCCAAGTAAGGTTTGCATACTCGATTCATTAAATCCATGAAAACTGCTGGTGCATTGGTCAGACCGATCGGCATTACTTGAAATTCGTTGTGACCATAGCGCGTTCTGAATGCAGTTTTTGGGATATCCTCTTCTCGAACTCTTAGCTGATGATACCCTGACCTCAGATCAATTTTTGAGTACATACTCGATCCTTGCAATTGATCAAACAGATCATCAATTCGAGGCAATGGGTATCGATTCTTTACCGTAAGTTTATTCAACTCCCGGTAATCGATGCACATTCTAAAGGATCCATCCTTCTTCTTAACAAATAAAATTGGAGGTCCCCAAGGTGATGAGCTTGGTCGAATAAATCCTTTGTCCGACAATTCCTTTAGTTGTTCTGACAACTCTTCCATTTCAGATGGTGCTAGCCTATAAGGTGCTTTAGCCACTGGTGCCGCTCCAGGCACTAGTTTAATCTGAAATTCTACTTGACGTACGGGTGGAATACCAGGCAATTCTTCAGGGAATACTTCAGGAAAATCCCTAACGATAGGAACGTCATCAAGCTGCTTCTCGGATGTCTTATTTTCCGTAACTTGGGCCATGAATACTTGACATCCTTCCTTCATGTATTTTATCACTCGCATACATGAGATAATTCCATATCGAGGTTTGCTTTTGTCGCCCTGGACAATGAGTGTTTCATCCTTGAGTGGTATATGGACGGCCTTTTCGTCACAGTGAATCCTAGCACGATGGTGGGATAGCCAATCCATGCCGACGATAGCGTCGAAACTACCAAGTTGAACCGGCATAAGATCAATGGCAAAAGGTTTTTCGGATAAGGTTAGGGTGCAATCTTTCATGATAGTATTGGTATCTATTAAATTCCCGTCAGCCATTTCGACTTCGTAGGTGGTGTTTAGCTTAGAAGGGGTAACATTAAGTAAAGGGGCAAACGTATCTGATATAAAACTCTTATCGGTGCCCTAATCAAACAATACTCTAGCATTATGATGGTTTAGTAGAAACGTACTGGTGACTACATCGGGTCCGTTTCCATCTCCGAGTAGGTGTACCCTAGCTTGGGCGTTGACTGGTTCGTTTCCTTTTGGGCAGTTCCTCCGGATGTGTCCTACTTCTCCGCATCCGTAACAAGTGGGTGATATAACCTGTGTGTTGCTTCCTGTAGCCGGAATCCTACAGTTTCTGGTTTGATGACCGATCTTATGACATTTGTCACATCGGACGGTACAACGACCCTCGTGATGAAGTTTGCATCGCTGGCATTGGGGTTTATGTCCGTTGTACCCTACACCTTCAGTGGCGGCGTAGACTCGGGGTTTTTCTTGTCTTTGATTCTGCTGTTGAGTGCTTCGAGTGTTGTGATATTGTTGGTGGTTCCGATTATTGTTGCGGTGATGACTGTTGTAGCCTTGTTGGTTGTTGTTGTGATGGTGGGTGGTTCTTTTATTGTCCAATTTCCTTTTAAGTTCATTGCATTTTACTTCTCGGTCTAGAAGTTTCTGAGCAAGTTCCATTGCTGCTTCCAAGGTTGGCGGGTTTGCTGAGGTGACATTTCCTTCAATACTCCTAGGGAGTCCTTCGACATATTTCTCTAATGTCTTCTCATGATCGGGTACCATGGTAGGGCATAGTATCCTGAGTTCTTGGAATCTCCGGTTGTAACTTCTCAAATCAACTCCTTTCACTATTAAGGCATGGAACTCATCCTCGAGTTTTCGTAGTTCGGAACGGGGACAATACTTCTTTAGTATTTTTGCCTTGAATTCAATCCAAGTAAACTGATGTGCTGCCTCTGCTCCTAGTGTTTGAACGGTAGAGTTCCACCAGGATAGAGCGTCTTGCATTAGTGTTCCCGTTGCGAAGCTTACCTTGTTGTTTTTCGAGCATCCACTTCTTTGGAAAACAGTTTCACTTCTTTCAAACCATTGAGCTAATTCCGACACTCCTTCAGTTCCTTTGAAATACGTTGGTTGACATGCTATGAAGTCCTTGTAAGTGCAGTAGCGGGGTGCCGGTGCATTTCCATCTCTATTACGGGCTTGTCCAGCTAAAACGGCACTAACGCCATCAGCAATTGCTTCCTGGATCGCTGCCGGGGTCATAACTTCGGGGTTTGCTGGTGCGACGTTCGTGGTTGTTCTCCTAGTTCTAGCCATGTCGCTATAAAAGAAGGTATATTATTAGATCATTTATAATAATCTTATCACGTCGAAAATACATATCGAGTAATAAATAGTTAAATATAGGTCGTAGTTACAATGATTCGATCATTGAAAAGGTTTAAATCGTAAATTATCGTATGTTGGGATGACACACATTACGAATAAGCTTGACCTGCACGAACTAATATATTATGATATAATGTATAAAGTTTGCAACGTAAATTAAGATAAAATAAACTTCCATAAATCAATGTCAAGGTGTTACAACACTTATTGATACTTGTGCAAATGTTTACAAAACATGACAAGATACTCTTATTTGTAGGACATTGATTTTTTTACTTAACAAGGTGATGGTCTCATGGTTTTCCTAAGGCTTTGTCTAGGCGGTTTTGGAGTTCTTGAATGGCAGTGGACATGGTTTCCATGGTTTGATCTCGAGTCCTTTCCCTTTCTCAAGATTTTAGCAGGGCTTGCCTAAGGCGTAGGCTTTCAGTGTTGATCCTCTCAATTTCTCGGTCTAAAGTTCCCAATGTTATTTCTGTTGAAGTGTTAGCCCCACATAGTGCTCCTATGAATTCCATTGATTCCCAAAATAGAGAATCCAGTTTTTCAACCTTATCTTCTATTGCAAGATGACCAATTATGAGACTGTTCATATCATCTTCAAAGGTTTCTAGAAATTCATGTGGAATCTTGTTGAGTATACTAGCGATGGAATCAAGTCGGTCTTCGTGGCGAACCATTCTTGCAGCTAACAATGGTACGGTATGATGTATGGGTTCCCCAGTGACTGGCAGAATTCGGGAGGTAGAGTAAGAACTTTCCCCAAGTTCCCTTGTTGTTAGTATTCCTTCTTGAGATCTCCAATATCGCACAATGGGCAACAAGAAAGACCATCTACGAGCATCTACTCGCTTGTCGGTCCTTCGGCGTCTGCGTTGAACACAAGATTCTGAGGTGGTTGGGCGGATTGGGTAAGTCCTTTGATGAGGTGATATTGGGACACTTCGGTAAGGTGCAGGTGGTGATGCTAGTGGAGGTGATGCTATGTGTGATGGTGTTAGTGGCACAGTAGTAGTTTGGCTGTAGAAGATAGTTGGTAGTGGTGGTATCACTGGTAGTGCAGGTGGTGATGGCACAACTGATTCAGGTGGTATGACAAGAGCTGGTGCTGGTACAGCAGTACTTGCTTCATACGGCTGAAGTTGTCTAATTTGCCTAGATCGGCGAATCGGACCAGATGTTGCCAGAGGAGAAGCCTCTGTGTCAGATGCTGGCAGAAATTGCTGGCTTTGCATGTATCTGTCGGTAGCAGGAGACATAGGCATAGGTGAGGTAGCATAGGCTGAAGTAACATCTTCAGTTCCTGAGTTTGAGGACAAGCTGATAGGGTGGGTGTTCGAAGACATGACACTGTAATAAATTTCCCGATTAGTAGATGTAAGCATAATTAAAATAAATTTAAAATGCTATAAAGTAAATAATACTTTTTACCAATTATTGGAATGCATAGGCACGAAGGGCGTAGGATGGTATTTTATGAAAATTTTGTCCCGTTTAAAGTATAGTTATAGTCCAATGTTCCAAAAACACTTGGTTCACTATAACCGTAGCTCTGATGCCAATCTATAACACCCCCAAAATCGATCAATACAGCGGAAGACTTAAAATGTCAGCGGAAGACTTTTGGGGTATTATATCGTGGATCTTTGTCACAATTATAGAAAATGATTCAAGTGATCGTTTTAAGTTTTATTTAAAATACCAAATATTCATAATCCCACGAGAATTCATTATTCAACAACAAGTTTTTATTCAAAGAGAAATAAATGTTTCTTTATTTGCCCACTTCGTGCCTTTGCTATCCATTCCATTTAGTTACCTGAGATAAACATGCTAAAAGTCAACAAAAAGTTGAGTGAAATTCATAGGTTTATAGTTAAGAGTTTGAACACAAGAGATAGGTGCTTATTGTATATAAATACAAATAAACAAGTTAGAAAAATTGCATTCATTATTGTCTTAAGCTCATGACACTCAACGATTCAACAGACATCAATATTTTCCGTGATAATGATGTAAAATATATATAGCCCCCAAGATAGGTATTTGCCAGTAACCTATGGTATTTAAATAAAGTGCATTTGGTAACTTTCCTCTAGCAACCAAATGGGATTGTCAATCCCTAATAGATCTATTCACAATTATTTACGTTCACACTTCAAGTGATTAAGGTTCATGATCGAGGGACTTTTGGCAATAGCTACTTAAGCAATAATAAGATCAGGAAAAGACTTGTGTTCGGTTTTTGAGCATGTATCCCCCCCACAAAAATAAGTTAAATGTGGGCTATGAACTCACCTTAGTAGGATAGTAGAACAAATGTAATCTCAACGATGCAAGGCAACGGCTTCACACACAACCTATAAGATGTGGCACGTTTTAGTTCTTAAGGCTCGTTTTATTGCGAACGTTTATTATTAATTACGAATAATCGATAAAGTGCATAGGCGATGTGTTACGTCGTATATATAAATAGATAATAGTTAAGTATCGTTTTATTTGTCTAAATTTAGTTATCGTTATATAAATTTTATACGTATTTTCTATATATATATATATATATATATATATATATATATATATATATATATATATATATATATATATATATATATATATATATATATATATAATAAGTTACGTTTATTATTTATCGTTTTAATATATATTCAAATATATATATATATATATATATATATATATATATATATATATATATAAATATAAAATTATTATTAAAATCAATATTACTATTCAATCCTTTATGTTTCTCAATTTTACACTTTTTACCCTTAACGGATTATATTTTCATCGTTACCAAATTTATATTTTATTACATTTTAGATTCAAAATATCAAATATTTACATTTATTATCCCTAAGTTTCAATATTTATAGTTTATACCCTTAGAAAAACAGTTTTTATACTTTTTACCCAAAGTTTACAAACTTGACACATTTAGTCCCTAACTCTCGAATATTTGCAAATTTAGTCCAAACATGACCAAATTTAAAACTTATCATTTTTATTATTTCAATAAGCTCATAAAGTCTTAAACAGCTTATTTTCACAGCTTATTAGCTTATTTTCTCTATTTTTCACTAAATGGGCTTAACGAGCCAAATTTAAGGGCCCGTTAAGGTTTTATGATCCAAGGGGTTTGGGGGAACATTGGGTTTGTAGAAATCCATCATTTTAAGTTACAAAACCATTTCAAAAGAGCTTATACGCTTAGCTTATCGTGATAAGCTAGAATTAGCTTTTTGGGCTTTTTAGCCCACGTAAGGTTTTTAGTTTCTGAAAATCTGTTTCATTAGCGATAAGCTTTAGGTCTAGTTAGGTGATCAAACGAAGTCTTTAGTTCCAAAAATTTATCATTCCCGATTCTTTATATGCTAAACTAATAGATCGTACAAAAATAATGATGGGTCGTGTGTCAAATTTAGAAATGGCGAGGCCAAAGTGTAGCAAAAAAGTCAATATGTAAAACTTTATCAAACTTGAAAATAAACTAAGTGTTTTTAGTATATGTCGTATAGGTCCAAGTGACTTAGAAACGTGTGATTTTTGTTGTGTACTCGTTAATATAAGCTCAATGTTATTTTAGGTACTCGTTAATGTCATAACTAAGAAATAGTATAACACATAAAACGTATACGTTGTTTTTAAGATTTACGATTTATAAGTTCCAAGTGAGTGTGCACAATACAACCATACGTATATATATATATATATATATATATATATATATATATATATATATATATATATATATATATATATATATATATATATATAGAAAGAAAAGTTTCTGGTCTCACCTCACCTATAAAAGGTGGTGTAAAACAAAGCGTATGGTTCGTGGAATGGTTCAAAAGCTCCGTGTTTCACTTCACGTTCCACCAAGGTTCAAGAGGTTCCAATCCTTGCTTCCTAGGTTCACTTTAAGGCGTGGTACACTTGAGAATCCGTTCGTCCCTTACAACTCCTTCTCGTTACAAATTTTTGTATAAGTGGTGTGTTTAAGTGCATGTAACGATTTAGCTTGCATGTAAGGCTTATATAGGCAGTTTTGGAGGGTGTATACAAGGTAGGTTCACATGATTTTTGAGTGTAGGATAGATACGAAAGTTTGCACCTCTCTTCTTGTCCAATCGATTGTTTACAAAGCTAGGATCTTGTGAGATTTCTTCCTGTTCATTCCTGACATTCACAAGGTGTATAGTGTTCGTTTTGTTGCCATTGGGGAGCATGGGAGGCTGGAAGGAATGTGTTGACACGTTGGGGTGAGATTTCAAATAGTGAGTTTGGTGTTTTACTTTGGTCAGTTTTAGAGTAGCAAACGAGTGAGAGGGAGTACAATATTTATCAATCATGATTCATGGGCACTAGGTGAATCGAGACAAGCAAAAATATGTATGTGTTGTTTATAAAAATCGTAAGAACTAGGGGTGTTTTTGGGTGAGGTCGCGGCAGGGAACAAGAAAAAGAAAACAAAAATTAAAGGGTGCGTTTTGGGCTTGGCCTGGTGGGCTGCTGGTTGTGTCGGCCCAAAAACAAAGAAAGAAAAATAGTACTAGTCCGTTTGGTTTGTAATTGGATCCGTGGCCCAATGAGTGTTGGGGGCCCACATGGTGTGTCTCGATTATCGTGTCGAAGTTCAAAAATATTAGTGAGCGTTCTCGGGAAGTTTCGTAGGTTCGGGGAATATAAAAATAATATACGTTATTTAGACGAAACGTATTGTTATAAAATATAAACGTGTTATATATTTATCGTTCACAATAATCATAGGTTATCTAGGTCGTGTGTAAGCATCGTTCCTGGGTAAACGGTCAATCACAGTTATCGTAGTGGTTCAATATCAAGCCATATCAAAAAAAAAAAAAAAAAAAAAAAAAAAAAATTTGTTACCCGTAAAATGGTGTTATTCTATCGTAACATCGTTTTATTTATTCGTATGCATTTACTAATCGTAAGGGAAATTTACGAGAGGTTACATAAGGATGTTGATTAGGATGCGAGATTACCTATAGATTCGGTATAAGAGGTAAATGAGCGGATGAAATTTTTGCTTTATGGGTATTTTATTGGTAAAAGACTTGCATTTCCTGTGGTTGAATGGTTCGTGCATAACAATTGGGGAAAATATGTGATTTAGAAAGTTACGATGAACGCGGATGGTTTTTTCTTTTTCAATTTCTCATTTATAAAGGATGTTGAGTCTATTCTCTGGGATGGACCTTGGATGATTCATGGAATCCCCATCCTTCTTAACAAGTGGTCTCCATCGATAAGTCTTCTTAAGGAAGACTTGTCTTGTGTTCCGGTATGGGTGAAGTTTCACGATGTTCCTTTGGTTGCTTATACTCCAGGTGGTTTGAGTTTGATTACTTCTAACATCGGTACTCCTATGATGCTAGATTCTTATACTAATACTATGTGTTTGGAGTTATGGGTGCGTAGTAGTTATGCAAGAGCTTTAATTGAATTCAATCCATCCAATGAATTTTGTGACAATTTAGTGTTGGTTGTTCCTAAACTCATAGGAGAAGGGTATGCAAAGGAAACTATTCGCATTGAATATGAGTGGAAACCACCTTGGTGTAGTACTTGTTTGCTCTATGGTCATTTGAATGATGATTGTCTTAAAGCCGCTCCAAAACGTGTGGTGAATGGGATAGGTACAAGAAAAGATATTCATTCTGGTGTATCTAAGAAGCTGTTTAATTATGGATTTACTATTGTGAAGTGGAAATGTAGCAATACAAAGAAGTTCAATGCTATTCAAATGAACAAACTTGAATATCGATTGGTTGTTCCTAAGGATACCAAGAAGTCTCCTACTAAAGATAACACAAAAGAGGCGTCTACATCTATAGAACCAAAGAAGGCTGCAAAAGTAGTGAACACTTCAACCAATGTGGTGTCTACTTCTAAACAACCTACAAAAGATCATAATATGGCTAGTACTTCTAATGCATTTGCTACTCTTAATGAGATAGATGATTCTACTATGAAAAATATTTAATAAAGTGGTAATTCCAATACGCCTATTATTGATTTGGATGAAGGTGCTACTGTTAATGTAGAATCTAGTGGTAATGCTGCTACTAATGTTGATAGAGGACACGTGGAAAACAATGAAAACATCTCTAGTTCATCCAATGTTGCTCCTTCTTCCAAGTGCACACCTGACATTGTTAAATATGGAAAGAAGGTTGGTAATCCGTTTTCTAAGGTTGGAAATTTGATTATTTCAGATAGTGATAATGATGATGATGAAGTTCTTGAGGACTGCAATTGTAACACCCCAACCCGACAAGGGTAAAAATGTCACAATAATATGGTGTTACATCAGAACAAACAGAACAGATCAAAAGTGGAAGTCTTAAATAAATAACTTACTTTAAATGTTTATGGTCAAAATCTTCAATTCAACTCTACTATCAATCCCAGAAAGCTACCCCAAAGCTAACTTGAATACCTGCCGCGGTGAAAGAAATGCGGCTGAGCTTAAAAAGCCTAGTGAACAGATATATAACAAAATGAAACGAAAAATAAATGCTGAAGTACAAATGATATATTTTGAGAAAAACATATTTAGGTATAACGGATAATACAGAAATAAAATGTGTAGGTTAGGTAAGGAATTTATACAGTCACATGTATAAACAGAGTCAGAATCGTAATAATACCATGAGCTCAAAAACATATCATATCATATCACATATTTTCATAAACATATAGAGGGAGACCTCTCAGATAATCAGACAATAAATAGGGGTGTCCTCATATGGGTAGAGTAGCTAGCTCCCAGAAATGTGAAGGACGTGTATTGCACACACAGCCACACTCAACAGAAAAATCATATCATATCATATCAGAAACAGAAACAGATCCAGGATGCATCCATACGCCCCTACCCATTCACATGCAGACCAACCAAAGGGACGTGGCAGAACATCATTCTACTGCCCTAGAGTCATGCCAGAGGTGCATCCATGACACGGACATGGAACCCCCATACCTAGTGAAGCTCAGGCAATCAAAAGGTTCATCATAAAGGTTCAAAGTATAGTTATCATATCATAAGGTTCATATATATAAGAAGGTTTATCATAACAAAAGTTCAAAACAGAAGGTTCATAACAAAGGTTCATATCAGAGGTTCATATCACAAAGGAAACCTTAAAAGTAAGGTCAGAATATCCGTACCTTGGACAAATGCAAAGCTGACAGAATAGAAAGAATCAAGGAACGAATAACACCCTTCTCCAGAAATCTACACATGTGATTTTAGTTATTAATAGCTTGCTCATTTATTTACTTATTCTTATTTCATTTTAGGTCTTCTTTCCACTTTTAGTAACCTAGCTTCCATTTTTAGCAGGTTTCATTATTAGTAAGTTTCTATACTTAGAAAGTTTCCTTATTTAGTAGTTTTACTTATTTAGCAAGATTTTACATAAATATTAGGTTAAGTATTTTAAATAGTTTACTAATATTATTTTAGGGTTTTAAAGTGTAATTTTATTATAGTGTATGGTTTTAAATGTAAATATCATATGTTTTATATATTTTCCATATTAGCCCCTTAGCTTTCATATTTTACAAATTAAACCTTTAATTAAATAAATTACAATTTAATCCTTATAGTCTTCACATTTACACATTAAGCCCTTAATTATCAGAAATTACACATATTACCCTTTAATATTATATCTATTCAAAACAGCCCTTAACTTTATAATTTACAAGTTTAACCCCTTAATTACAATTCAAATTATATAATTATATAATTTACTATTTAAATCTTTTAGTTGCAAATTTATCACATAACACCCTCATATTATATTTTTTTCAATTCACCCCTGATCAAATACATCTTATAAAAATAACCCACAAGTTTACAAATTACAAAACACACCCTTGTACTATTAAATTCAAATTGGTTTATATTAAAAACCTACCAAACCCTAAACCTAAATTACCCAATCATTACTAATATTAATTACAACCTTAAACATCATTAATATACCAGTTTCAACATCAAAACCCTAACCCTAACCCTCTTTATATTTCTTTTTCTTTTAGCTGATTACAAGTCTTTTAGTCGATTTAGGGTTTATTAACTTATATAAATTCGCATGATCAATATAACTTGTATGTTTCAATTCTACTATTTTATACAGATGACATATGATATATAAAGTTCAAGAAAAATACCAGAATAATTTAAAATGCACGGATTGAGTAGAATGCATTTTGAGTTCTCGGCTAAGACAAATCGAACAAAAGAATTCTCCCACGATCGAACCAGCCTTCAAAACCTCATCTGCTATTTGTATAACCTTCTTAGACCTTGTAGGAGTCCAGGAAAAATACCCAAAAGCTCTCTAAAAGTTTGAATCGACTGAATTGATTTTTGGTGAAAGTCGGTTTGTTTTATGGGTTTATAAAAGTCGACTAAGGTTTATCTAAAATATATAAACATGCTTTTGATATATATAAGGATAGAAAATACTTATTTTTAGTTGGGAAATATTGTGATAAGTCCCAATTATCTTATTGTACAAGTTTCCCTATTTTTTTTCCTTTCTAAATAATATTTATATAATTAATTATATATAATTGGTTTCTATAATATTTTTGCAGAATTTTATTTTTTTTCATTTTTACAAAAGTGACATAGTTTATCTTACATAATTTATTTTGATCATATGTGACCAAAGTCCAAATTTCTAGGGCTTATTTGGTATTTTATATAATTATTTATTTAAATTTAAAGTTTAAGGGCATTTTGGTAATTTTTTACATTTCAGAATTTCAGGTATTACAACAATGAAACTACAAGTTTTATAGCATTTGAGTGTTCTATAAGTGGTAGTGAAGTGAGCATGAAGAGCTTATTGGAGCAGTGGAAGGAGGACATCTATGACTAAAACACTTATCATGATGATGATTTTGATGATTGTGGTCTGACTGATGTGCAATTGAAGTTTGCTAATGCTTATTACATTAGTCTTCGTGGTCAGCGTATATAGGTTCTTTTTATTTTGCATAAGTATGACATGTTATTTCTTATGCTAGTTTAGGTCTTAAGCACTGTATGCGCTTTTGATTTGCCTTTTTAGGCTGAGGTGTAGAACTCACCTACATCCGTTGTATTTTTTTTTTTTTTTTTTGAGTAATAATATTTTACCCGAGATTAACCCTTTTATCCAAAAAAGAGGTAATTAGATTAGGTTATTTACTTGCACTATTTGATCTTGTCTTATGTTGTTTTTTGTGATTTATATGTTTATATTAAAGTGTGAATATGCTTAAACTCCCACAAAGTATTCACAACTCATCGCCAGGATACCGATTTATGTCGTTAGATTTCTAGACAAATTCTGTTTTGCCTCGGTTTAACCAAAACCATGTCGAATTAGTCTCAAATCAGAGAGGAAAGTATTATGGATTGGATGGTATTATTTTTAAATTGTAAAGCGTAACAGAATTAGAGATATCAAGGTTTTAATCAGCTAATGGGGTGTAAAAAGTATTAAAGCGAGTAAATAAAACGTTGATAAGGCTTTTCCGTGAAGCTTTTTTATAAAACCTAGTAAAGTTAAAGAGCACGTTTTTGTACATTTGAATAAAAGAGTGTACATAGTTGAACACCAATCATCAGATTTCCCTTTACAAAATACATCGCTTTGTTAATTGGCTTAAGATGTAAATAGTGATCCCAGACATGACTTTTAGGCTGGAAATCATTTTCTTTCTAATGCCATTTGAATATCTGAGGTTCCGCATGTTGATATGATTCATAAAAGTATGAAACAACATTATCACTTTACACAATATATACTTTATATTTTGCATGCAAATAAAGTAGATCATAATATAATCATCACATGTTCATATACTACGTATTAACCTAATGTACCACTTGAGAACAAATTCTTTTAAGGTCATTGACGCTCAACTAATCCATTATATTGAAAGCAGCAATTCTTGATTAAAAGTGTTTGGGTTTCCACCAGTTGATATAACTAATCTTTGTGTTTTCTAATCACAAATTTAGTTCAAAATTAGTGTTCCCATGTCATGTGAACGACAATATGTGTCACAATTTGATCTAGCGGTCTTTATTGATGAGATCATAAACATTACTTTAAAGAAGTTGATAAGAAACACCACCAACTACAATAAAGTAGTGAACATAGAACGATCTTCAGAAAATCATAAAGGGTCCTTGGTGTGACCTTGATATCACACAAAAACACGTCTTGAGATAGCTAGGGGGAAAACATATATTAGACGTACGGGTACGACAAAGGAAATATGCAGTTTTTTTTTAAACTATAATTATAACTATCTCACAGTATTTACAACACAAATCTATATCACATGTCTTAAGCATGACTTAAACCCACAACAATTAGGGAGCTTTTTCAAAAACATGGGTACTATTAGGACACAAACTCTTTGATTTTGTCTCGTTCTTTTATCAGAAGACATCGCCGAAACAAATAAAGCGATATTTTACTTGAAGACAATATGTCTACAAGTACAACAAATCAAACAACAGTAGGCAACAAATTTCGCAAAATATTATATTTAGCTTCCCTAAAAACTAGTTTAGTTGCACATGCATGAAGCATCTCAGTCCATATTGGTTCCATCAAGGCCAAGAAAACGTTATGAGAATGAAATGTGTCTTCTATCTAACACTTGTACCATATCGATCATATATAGTTAATGCGAGGTCAAAAGCAAGATTCAATTCGAATTAAAGTGAATCATATTACACCATTTAATCATTTATACATCAATAATCATGGCTAAAACCCAACAACATGTATATATCAGTTATGTCATCATGAGTATGGATCTAGTGAGAAGAATTGTTGAAATGAGAAGAGTGAGAAAAAATTGTAGCTACATATTTCAAATAAGAAAAGAAAAATAATAGGGAGATGCATCTAATTTTATGGGTGCATCTAATATTTGTGGTTGTTGTTTCTTCTCATTCTTCTCATCTTAATTACATTTTTTATTTGATCCTTGGTCATGTCATCATATGTTTATTTTACAGAGATGATGAGCTTAAGAGAGATTCTAGTGTTAATTAATACTTGTAAAGACATCCAACGAAATGTACACATAAACAAGAAGCTTCATTATACTTTCTTGAAAAAACAAAACAACTCATCTGGATACATTGTACAAGCTCTTTTCTAAGGGTTCTATTGAGAAGGACTCGGCAAACAATTTGGAAATTGCACCTCTTTACGTTTGAAACTTAACTTCAGCTCGGATACCTTGCTTGTATATAACTTCTTCATATTCGAGTTTTGTTCATCAGCCAGTTTCCTTAAGCTTCTCTTAGCGTTTGCCCTAAAAGGACAATTGGATGCCAGAAAACCATCAACCAAGTGCAAATATGCTTCCAAGTCGTGACAACATGCCACATCAGCGTCCGGTCTTAGGTATGGAGAGCTTTTGGTGTCGACTATAAGTTCTGTCCCAACATGTGCATATGCCCATGGCATGTTGTTATCGAGCATGTTTAGCACTTTATTAGCAATGGTTGTCTCTCTTAGCTTTTTATCTAATTTTTCACTTACAAACATCCCTGGCATCTTAGTGATTAGATCTTGAGAGTTCACAATTCGTAGCACTTTCACATTTTGAGAACTTAAACGTTTAGCGAAACCACGGTTTCCAACACGAGGGCCACCAAAGGTGTAGACAGCTATTGGTGGCATGTCTTTCGCGCAAGTGCTTAAATCATCTGCCACCAATAGAGCTAACGCCGCACCAAGGCTATGCCCTGTAACCGTAATACTTAGGGTTTCACCTTTATAAAGCTCCTTCAATCGTTTGATTTCTTCAACCACGGACTCAGCCAAGCTCGGGACATGAGCTCCACCCGTTTTATATAAGCTCAAAAACCCGCACTCTACTTTTGGTTGCCCATAGTTGGGATTCTTTTCTCCAGGGATTTCGACCAGCAAATCCCTCATATTTTCAGCCCATTCAAGACATGTGGCGGTCCCACGAAGGGATATTACAATATCCCTCCGTCCCATACGTGAAATCTCTTTCAGATCATCACAAACCGCCACATATCCAATACAACTAGTCCTTTGACTCATCCAGTCAAGCCCCGGTGCAAGTTTATCAACCCATTTCGGCAACCCCACCGACGATGTCGCATAAAGATTCTTCGTCACCTTATAGGACTTATCCGGCAAAGCAACTTGTCGCGGCAAAGGAGCTTCATCCGGTGACGTAGCAGGATCCGAATGAAAACAATGGTAAGCCGCTTGAATAAACTCGCCATACCTAATCATCTCACGCCTCAGATTCTCATCTAAAGGATCAAGTAACCCTGACCAATTATTACTCCCATGATACTCCCTCCACCTATGAGCTAAACAGTTCCTTGGAGAATACTCAATCCCATTTTTAGATAACAACCGCCTTAAGTGGTTAAGTTGCCGCGGAGACATCTCCTCCGCGGCCTTGTTCTCGGGCCAGACCCGAGACAAGTTCAACCCTTCTAATAAACCTCTCCCTCCATTTTCAGCCAACCCATCATCAGACTTTCCTTCCTCTTTCACTTCTGGCTCATTTAGAATCAAATGAGGTTGTGTTCCAATCAGTTTTTCAAGATTCATTAGATGTTGCTTGGTTGACACGTTGGTAGTTTTCATCATCATGCTCTTTGAGAAACAATTACTTCTTTCTAAATGTTTCTTAGGTGACCCATAACTACGCAGATTTCCAGTGTTTTTTACTTGAAATGTATTAAGATTGATTGGTGGAAGTGTTGATCCGATTTGCATCATGGTTTTTTTGTAAGAAAAACGAAATTGTGGTTTGTTTTAGTTAGAGAATGTAGAGAGAGAAAAGTAAATTGTTAGATGTAGAAAGTAGGTACCATGATCGAACATTGACGAGGTTATATAAAGAATAGTCCAGGGGGTAATATTGTAAATTGAGCTTTTTATAAAAAGTTTGGATCTAGCCCTTAAACTAATAGGAATACTCAAAGTAAGTTTCTTGATATGATTAAAGAAAACTTTATCTTATCGTTATCTACAATACCAACTTTCGAAAAGTGTGTAACTAAAAAAAATGTCATTTTGGTTTTGCATCACACGTTTTTATCATTTTGGTTTGGATTTCTTTTATGTTTTAGATCTAGATTTAGATTATAAGACATAAGTAAAGACAATACGGATATGTTTATTTGTGAAATGATCAATTTGCGTGTAAATTATGTAAATGGGTGAATAAAAAAAAGGCTTAGTTAAATTCTAAGTACAATAACAATGATAATATAATCATAGATCGAGCTGTCATCTTTTTAGCATTTTAACATGAGATTTTTCTTATCATGCTGACTGTAAACTGAAGATAAATCATAATTTCATCTTTTATGAAAAGTGGAATGACCCAACACTTCTCTTTAAACATATGGAAACGTGATTTTCATACAATGCATCTTGATTTACATATTATACTGTACAAGCAGATAAAGCAGAATACAAACATTGTATAACTATTTAATGCATAAATGAAGAGTATTGATCAACAGATATGTATGCAAATCAATTGACAAATGAAAAATATTGTAATGTGATGTGGTATGATGAAACTTTGTTTTTTTACATAATAAAAGAAAATCTATGTTAGTGTGTAATTTAAATATTCATGATACAAAATTATTTGAATTTCTTCGTGTTAACAAACAAATAGTATTGTTTTTCTTAAAACCAATATGATGTGAATAACAATGGTAGCATATCAAAAATTGAGAAAATGTGACTTGTTTGATAGCATTAGACTTAATTCATTTTCTTGATTACAAAGTAGAAGTTCTATTAGTTTAGCTTGGCATAATTGGCTAAAACCTCCATTGTAATTTTTCTAGCTTTCTTCTAGTTGTTTTTATATATATATATTTGCCGTAAAAAAATAATAGTAGCTTCTCGTTCGATGAGCAGGCATGTCCCCATTTTTCATGTGTTGTAAACAATTTTTGGTTTTTTATTCGATAGCAAAATCTAAAAGGTTATTTTTATCAACATAATGAAACTTACATAAAAAAAAAAAAAAAAAAAAAAAAAAAAAAAAAAAAAAAAAAAACCTTATATATTCATTATAAATTAGGACATCTAAAATCTTGGATTGTTAAAATCAAATACTAGTAGAAAATTGAAAGCATATGTGTATTTGATTTGCCTGTGAAACATTTAATTTTTTTTTTTTGTGTATTAATGTTAGTGTTAATTATTTTCAGGTAGTAAACAAAAGCACTTTTTGAATAGCTTTATTATTTTCTGAATAAATAGCCACTCGTACATTATTGATATTGTTTTTTAATTATTATACACGTAAAAATGCATAAAATTATAAACACAAAAAGTAACACACGTTTAATTAGTCACAAACTAAGCTTTCTTCATAGAAAATGAAAAAGGGGCAGACATGTCAGAACACATATGAAAGGGGGTATTTTAGAAAGAATACGAAAGTTAGGAGAAATTTCGACCGAAGTGAAAGTTAAATGATACATCATGGGAGCTCAAAGACGAGTAAATAAAGTTTGAAATAAGTCAAAACTCAAAACTCGTATGAACGTGACCAAATATGTGTATATTGTTTGACATTTTGAAAGAGTAGATAGTTAGTTACAAATGCTTTTCAAACTCGTATGAACGTGACCAAATATGTGTATATTGTTTGACATTTTGAAAGAGTAGATAGTTAGTTACAAATGCTTACTATATTCAAATTTATTGTACTTTTCTTTTGTTGTTGCACTATTTTGGTTTTATGTTCCAAACAAACTCGGATTAGATAACTGATTTAATTTCCTTTAAACTATAAAAAGAAAACATCAACTTTGATTTTTCTTAAAACTCAAAATACTTAAACATGAGTAATTTGTTATAGTTCAACTAACATTTTAAATTTCAACTTTTTTCATTTTCAAAAAAAAAAAAAGAAAAAAAAAAGAAGAAAAAGGTTTGACTAGTTTCTAGAAAAGTTGTCTTATAACTTATCATTAAATTTTTTACCAATCACATTTAATACATACTATATCTACTTATCATTTCAACTATATATATAACACATCATTTGAAGAAAAAAGTAATTATAAAAGAAGATGAATGCTTTAACTAATTGTTTATATGTTTCATTTTTCATTTTCACTAAATATTTTTATATATTATGTGATAAGTTTTAAAATTTGTTTTTAAGTTAAATTATCGTTTGTTACAACTTTTTTCAACTATTTTTAATAATTTACGTTATATGCATACATGTTACACGAAACGATAAACCAAAATATCCAACTATAATTATTTGCAATTATAAAATTCTGTCGCCATGCACGGATGCTCGTCTAGTATTTAAAATGAGAAATTTGATGAAATGTACTATATTATACACACTCTCTCACCCAACTACCCAAGTGCTTCAAAAGTGCGCTCTTTTAGTTTCCATTCTCCAAAATAAAAAAAAATACAAGACCACTTTTTCTCTCTCTATATCATGCATTGAGAACTCGAAACTAAAAAAATCTTCCTAAAAAAATCTATCGTTATTGTCCCAATGATGTCACACAATATGAAAACGAAATAATTGGAACATAATCGATATCAGTCGATGCATTACGATACGTACGGCAACATCTTGCAATTGTATCAATTAATGCTATTTAATTCAAACGTCACAGTTTTTGAGAAACGTGGAATATCGATACCATTTGCGATAGCAAATTTCCCTATAAATACACCCACTTCATGTTGGGATTTTATTCTCTTCCATACAAACATTCTCTAAATACAAACATTCATATAAACATTCCTTTAGATCTTCATTAAAAAATGTTTGGATCTATTATGATCTTAAACTAAGCCTTCATCACTTTATGTCATGTTAGATTTGTATCCAACTTGATAACTCGAGGTCTTCATCACTTTACACCATGAGGCCTTAGGCTGTTTACCCTAATAACTTTTCACAAGGTGGAGTGAACACGACCATTGTTTAATTCGGCCTTAGACATCGCCTCATATTCCGTGAAGAAAATTGGGGTTTATTAGTCGTGACAAGGATCCTTATGCGCACCCACGTTTTTTATTTGATTTGGATGCATTAGGGTTTTGCTCCATATCTGCATTCCTAGAAATGTAAGGGCCTATGACTAAGAAGTTTTGATAATTAATCCACCCTCAAACGTTTGCTTAACGTGGAAGGATTCTATACTCTAACTTATGCTTAACGTTGTTTAGGAAGTTTTACTCAACCGTCTTCCCATATAAGTTACTTGCATAATATTTATATCAAAATATGTTGATCCAATGATTTTCAAGTCCATTTTTGATTTAATGCACTATCAATTGGTGTAGTTTCTATCAACTTGGTCCTATCTACTTTAAGTCGTATTTGGATTCCATGTATGGCCACAAATTTGATGTGGTTCATGTTGATTTGATGTATTTTTGTTTTATGAATGTATTTTTATTGTTTTATGCTTATATGTGTAATACAAAATTCACTAATAAAATCATAATCTCAACATAATTACTTTGTGTTTTGTTTTGTGTACCTACATGTTTTATTGTTTATTGTGTGCAATAATTAATGACGTTTCGATATCCACCGAACCTTTTGGCGTTTCATTATAGTCACGACGTTTACATAACTCCATTCCACCATATGAGTAACAACCGCTATTCTTACTTTTAAAAGGTATCATCATCATCCATATCTTCAAAGTTCAAGCATGGCGTCCTCCTATTTTTTCAATAATAGTTCCAACAAAAACAAACGTCCATGCCATCCCCACCACCATGGCCATCAATTTTGTCCGCAACATCAATACCAAACATACTTCTATATTCAAGTGTCTCTAATGAAGTTTTGGAGAAGCACATGAAAAAATGTTTTGGATGCAACAATATAACTTTTTAGTCAAGCAGTCTTACATAGAAAACAGAAAAGATGACGATGCTATTCACAAGTTGCTCAAATGGGTAAACATTCTGAACAAGGGAATTGTAATGTGGGAGGAGAAAATAAGGAACATAAAAAGAGGATTTTAAATCCTAAATCTTAGAAGGCCTATAATCTTATCTAATCATGTTGGAATGGATACTTCATTAGTGTTTTAAACTAGGGATGAGCATGGTTCGATTTGGCTTAGCTAAAACCGAAACTGAACTGAAACTATTATGTTTTTTCTATTTAGAAACCGTTCGGTTCAGTTTGGTTTATTTTCGGTTTGGTTTTTAATTTTTTTCAGTTTTTATTCCGTTTATTGTAGCTTGTTCATTGGTCGATTTCTAGTGAACATAAAATAACGTTTTCAGGTTTCAAGAACAAAGAAACACAAAATAATGACAAAAGGAAATTACATATATATATATATATATATATATATAAGAATTTTTTAAGCGTAATAAAGTGACACAATAACGACAACAGAAAACTAACGTAAAAAAATTAAAAAAAAGTCTTAGATGGTAATTGTTTATGCTCTATAAATGTTACATTTAAGAAGTAACTGAAACATGACTTTTTAAGATTATATGCATTTTTTCGGTTTGGTGTTTTTGCTAAAACCAATCGAACTATAAACTTCGGAATATATAAATTACTCTCAGGGTAATCAAAATGTAAAATCTATTGTGTCAGTGATACACACGATAGCCAGCGATACTTAGTCTCGCAAAGAAATAATTATCCGGGTAAGTAAACCATTATATACATAATATCAAAAAGATATCTATGATACCATGCAATATATTTTTTTCCAAATAATATCATCAGCCTAACTGACATCACAGTAGACCATATTGTAGACTAACAAATCTACTGTAACAGCCGATACCAACGAGATACATCGATATAGTATTTAGAAGTGTTGAACTTTGATTTATTTTATTGAGATTATTGTGCTAAAATAGATAGGGTTAAAAATTGACTCGGTTTAGGAGGATGATCTTCATCATAAAATATAATATGGACATGACATAAGATAATCTTATATATAATCACAAAATTTTTTTGGTTAAAGGGTTTATACCCGGTAAATATATAAAAAATGATAATGTTGTTAGGTACATGGGAAGATGGTAATGAGCCACCTTAAGAAAAACCTAACAAGACACTCTATATGCTTTGCACATACACAAAACATAACAACCAAAACCGAACCACGACCTAGAGGACCTACGCAAGATAAGCAATACACATAAGGACCTCTAGATACTAACTAATCAGCCACCATCTGATGTAATACTCGAAATCTTCCATGTCCTATAACAAAATTACAAAGGGAAACAACTTAAAATCTCGATATAATATTATAGAAACTAGTCCAACAACTCTTCCACACTCTTCATCTTATACTTCTTTTAAGTATGAGAAATATGTGCATAAAATCTTCTTCTTATGCGGCTTAGCTTTCCAAACCAATACTAATGAGGATTGAAGAAGTTTTGACACATGGTCCACATCACCAAGAAGTGGGGCTCAAGTTCTCTGAAGCATATGCATACAAGCCTGAGGTTAAACCCCAAATCATGATGATAAAGAGGATGAAATCTAAATAAGGGGTAGATTTGTAACACCCCAAAACCCGTTTTTAAGTATTAAATTACGAGTGTGACATTGAGTAAGTTTGCCTACGAATTTTATAAGTTGAAAGCTTTACTTGATTGGTTAGTCAAACCCAATAATCGAATTATAAGTGAATATATTATGTAGCTGGTTTTAGAAATTATTGTGTGTCACAACTATAAGAGGAAAGGACTAAAGGAACCATAGTTTCCAACTAAGAATACTTATATAACCAATTTATCCTAATATATCCAAAATAAGTCCCATGACCTTCTAAACTTTTTCTAGTGAAATATGGTTTTTGTTGGTGTCGACAAGAGCAAAGAAAAAGATATGGAAACTTGTGGAGTAATAAAGATTGAAGTTCTAATTCAAAGGTTAAGTATATACAACAATTTCTTACAAGTAGCTTTTCTTTAGTTGAATTTGATGATTTATGAGTTAGGGTTCATGTACTCAAATGGGGAGCTTTGGGTAATTGTTATTATAAATTAAGTATTGTGGTATTTATTAATATGGGTTTATGGATATTTGATGAATTAAGAGAAAATTGATAATTTAAGGTTATGATCATGATATGATCATATAATGAAATAAAGATGGGTTGTAGTTATGGTTATGTGTGGGTTAGACACCCTTAATTATTATGGGGGTAATTATTAGTTGCCCCAAAAGTGCACATTTGATCAAATGTTCCCCATCTTTATTTTGCATATGCATTTGCTCCTTTGCGACATATGCGACTTATGCAACTTCATCGAATAGTTGACAAGTGTCTAACTTGAAAGTACATATGTGTAAGTGAAAAGTACATGTATGTAAGTATCCTCTTATGCGACTGATGGTGTACTTTTTTATGCGACTTGTACTTTTTTTATGTGACTTGTACTTTTCATGCGACTTTGTACTCTTACATACTTGTACCTGTACTCTTACACAAGTACTTCCACTTACACACAAGCACTTGATTTTGGGGCAAAAAGTACGAGTTGCATAAGTCGCAAAGAGCGCATAAGTCGCATAGGGGCAAATTCAAAAACCCGAAGTAGCATGGGGCAAAGGTTGGATCAATGGTGCATTTTTGGGGCAACTAATGAATTACCCAATTATTGTATAAGTTGGATGTGTTAAATATATGTTGATGATTTTTTGTTAGGATGCAAGCAAAGAATATGATGATGGTTTATTGGTTATATAGCTTGTATTTAAGGTAAGTAACCTACTTATAATATATGGATGATCATGTGTTTATGTATATTGGTTGTTAAGTGTTTAAGTGTTTCGTTATAAAAGGCTTAGAAGAGGTGCGGAAACTAGGCTACTTAAGCTCTAAATAATGAGTGTTCTTGGTTTAGTCATGGAACTAATTGAGGTAAGTTTTTTTTTTTTTTATTATTATTATAAAATATGATGTGATGATATGTTTGTTGGTTATGAAGCAATTGTATGCAAGTGTTTGGAAGATTAGTGTGGAAAGTAAATTAATAAGTATGTTGATTGTTAAGTTGGATGTCCATGATATGTATGTATATATTTGATTATGTCGTGTATGATAATATATTATTGCGGGTTACTTACTAAGTATTTTCGCTTATTATTTAGTTTTTAACTTTTTTTGTTGGTACTTATGTGAAGAAGGTAAAGGCTTAGGATTGGGCACGATTGGAAGTATTGGAATATGCATATGACGTTAGTATAGATGCCGAGCTCAATCATGTTGAACCCCCATGTTAAAGTTTAAATATCGTAACATGGTTTGTAAATGATGTTATCGACTGTCAAAGTCCAAATTTGACATGTATAAATGAGCTATGCTCAAAGGGTGTTTGAAAATGTGTCAAAGCGGATGTTTGGTAAACCCCGTGAAGTATGTGTTTATTGGTCATCTAGACCACGAATGTTTATGAAAATGAAATTACATATTGTTTTAATGGAATCTGGAAAGTTTGGTAAAGTATCGAGTCCGGGAAGTTAGTTTTCCAGAAAAGGTATGAAAATGTAAGTTCATGTTATCAGAATTGCTGCAGTCGGGCGGCTGGGGAACTTTACAGGGTGGCTGGAGCAAGTTTGACAGATTTTCGTCGGTCTTTGAAGAATCATATAAAATAATCCATAAGTTCGTTTCCAACTATAATTTCAAAGATAATTGAATCTACTTTCAATTAAAAATACTTACAAGGTCTGGTTCAAAATTATATATATATATATATATATATATATATATATATATATATATATATATATATATATATATATATATATATATATATATATATACACTTGATATGTAACAAAAGGTCCGTCCTGGTTAATACGTTTGCGCAAAATTTTAGTCAAATTTGAAAGGGACGTTGCAAAAAATATTGTGTATCGTTGAAAGGCCCGATATCATGTATGTAAATGCTATTCATAGATGGAGTGTTAAGGGAATAAGATTAATGTTGAATATATAAAAAGAAGGAAATTTAATGCCACGTAATACTCATGTGACAACATCAAATTTTGAATATTTATTTCCAGCATCACAGTATATCGCATGCGTGATGAGATTGATATTACTGACGCGATAGTTTACTCAGACACCATAACAAGTGGATGAGAAAACTGCCAAATATTATCATATCGTAACCATCGTTGAAAGTCACCAAGGTTTCGCAGAAGTTCGCGGATTATCGATTTTAGTTTAAGTTTTCAAAATACAATTCGAAACCATGTCGAAATCCATATCAGCTTAAAGAGAAAAATATTGTTGATTTAAAGATATGATTATTAGAACGTAAAATATAACAGGATTAGAGATGTCGATGCTTTAATCAGCTATGTGGTGTAAAAGGTAAGAACGAGAGAAAAAAAGTATATCAAGAGAGCTTTTTCGGAAGTTTTTTTTTTATAAAAGCATGAAAACTCAAAGAGTGCATTTTTGAGTCACTTAGGTGAGAGAGTGTGTATAATGGAGCATTTTTC
Source organism: Artemisia argyi (assembly GCA_030686995.1). Lineage (NCBI taxonomy): Eukaryota > Viridiplantae > Streptophyta > Magnoliopsida > Asterales > Asteraceae > Artemisia > Artemisia argyi. The sequence continues at coordinate 156,061,263 of CM060684.1, forward strand.
ATTAAATTTTATTTTAAATTTGTAGGTATATGTCGTATTATATTATATTCTTATTCCTTTGTGATAGATTACAAATTCTCGTAAAGATCAGATTAACAAATTCTAGCTATTGATTTTTTCCATCAAACTAAAAAAAACCCATTCTCATATTTCTTTTTAAAAATTAATTATCTCACAAACAATTAATCGTTATGTGAATCGAATAATACTACTATAACGAGAATTAAATCATCTTTCTATAGATGGACACTTCTAAATACTTTCGACTAACTATTTTTCAAGTTTCTTTATAAATTTTGAAATTTACGCTCTGAAAAATTATATGTGATTTATAAAATCAGAGTTAATTTGTTATTTTAAAAGTCACATGTGATTTATGAAAAGTGACCTTCTATTGAAAAAAAAAAAAAAAAAATCTCGTCGCGATGTTATACTTTTTGTCACGTAACAATTTACAATATATTTTATTTTTAAGAAAATGTTGAAAATGTTTATTTATTTATTTATTTTTTGAAGAAAAAATGAATACTTAGATTTTGATCATTACATCTTTAGAGAATTTATAATTGATGTTGATCTCATCGCATGTTTTTCTATGTCATAAGCTAGCTGTATTCAACATTTGAATATGGGGTATGCTATATCCATATAAAATCTTCACACAAAACCTTCACTCGCTAACGTGTCAATGAGTGATTGGTTTAATCGGTGAGTGGGGTATTTGATTAAACTAACCACTCGCTGACACTTCAGCGAATGGAGGTTTTGTTTGAGAGTTTATATGTGGTTATAGCAATTCCCTTTGAATATTAGGTCCTGCCTTTTTGAATTTTAATTAATTGCATATAAGGCCGTTATGTAATGGACACCCAATCCAACAATGATGAACCACCTTGACGTGCGTCCCTCGTTACAACCCTCTATCATCACGCGTGGTGGTAGGTTGTGTAGAACTAGAGACCATTTAAGTGTGCAAACTATTTTTTATATTTTTTTATGTTTGTGTGAGTACGTTTGTAATAAAGTGATATATTATTTACGTGTTTAATTTGGTTGTGGAGAACTGGAGATCACTTAAGTGGTGCAAACTATTTTTTATGTTTTTGTAAGTATGTTTGTATTAAAGTGACATATTATTTACGTGTTTAATTTGGTTATTAACGTTACAATTGTTTGATGATCGGTTTGACAAAGAAAACGAATATTAAAATAGCGGTGGTGGGTTTAATAAGCATTACATCATGAAATGACTGTGATGGATTTGATAAATATTACATCCGGTGTCTATGCTTTACGATCTACATTAATTTTCGCTAATTTTCTTATTTCCATATTTTATTCTCTGATATTGACCATAATACATTGAAAGTCATATAAAAATCACGCATTTCCATCATGAACTCGTACCGTGTGTGGCAAAATTATTAAACTCGGTGTATTTGCTTTCCAATCGACAATAATTTTCGCTAATTTCTTGTTTTAATATTTATTCTCTTATATTGACCATAATACACTGAAAGTCATGCATAAAAATCACACATTTCCATCATGAACTCATACCGTGTGTCCGTGTGTGGCAAAATTATTAAACAATCATTCAAAAAAGTGATGGCTCAACATAACACGTTACGTTACACTAATTAATTATTTAAGAGTGACTTTGTGACAAATGGAAGGGACAAAATAACCACTCCCTCAACCACTCCTTTTATTTATACTGTTTTAGATTTTGAAAGTGATCAAGTTAGTAAAATATGTATATAACTTGGTTATTTTATTAGAGCTATGTTAGTTCAAGGATTTTTTTATTTTTTTTATTATTATTTTTTTTTTTATTTTTTTTTTTTTAGTTTTAACAAAGTTCAAGTTTTTATAAAAAGAGCAAATAGTTTAAAAAAAAAAAAAAAGTATCACTCTATAATTACATATGAATATACTGATTTAGCTAGTTATGATATTTTCTCATAATTTAGATTATCTATGAAATAGTGTGAATGTATGCAGCTTCAATGAATGAAATTGTTAGTTATGTGATATTCACATTCATACACAAATTATAATATCATTTTACCAAAACTAACAAATCATTGTCTTTGTGACAATTGTTGGGCCAACACAATGCTAAACAGTCCTTAACTATATTTAAATATAAATTAGTTTAAGTCTAGAAAACTCATTGATAAAGAAGTTAATCAGCAACTTCAGCAAGATTCACGTCAGAGACATGTCAAAGAATCAAAAATAACTTGGAGATAAACTCTAACTGACGCGAAGTTAGCTAGTGTAGGAAACGGTGTACACCTTTATTAATAAAATCATATCACAATAAATAAAATTGACAGTAAATAAATACTCCGTAACATAAAATTAAAAGTAGACAAAAAGGGGTAGAAGCAGAAGACATACTCTAAGAACGATTAAATAAAAAAAAAGCAGTAAAGGTTGGTTGAGGCTTGTATTTAACACGATTTTCTTAAAAAAAATTCGTCATCTGTTCCCAGGATAAACGACATGTACAGCCGGACATGACAAACTTGCCTAAAAAATCACGAAAGCGACTTGTATGTTTATAAAGATGCTGGAAACTACTTGGTATGGAGCTTTATTATTATTATTATTATTATTGTTATTATTATTTATTTATTTTTTTGTGTTCAAAACCAAATGGGGTTGTGTTAATTTATAAGAAATACATGTCTTGGTTACCAAGACATAATATCTTGTAAAAATTAAACAGATTCACAAATCTGTTATAGAAATAACACGATTTGGAAATCATACCCGAATTTGAATTAAGGCGAATTTCTAGAGCTGCATTTGTGTCTGCAAGTCGCACAGGCTCGCATGAGTTCGTAAGCTTGAAACCCATTTTAGCTTAGAAAATCCAAAATCTGAACCCCTTGCACGCGCGTACATAGGTGTTGGAATAAAACTAACAAATCAATTTAAAGGTTAATTCCATGATTTCTATATAAACAAGCTTTCGCTTCATGTTTTGGGGCGATGCAGGATACTCCCCGTTATTCATTTTTTGTGTTTCAAGTGCCTCATTTTGAGACACAATATTTTATTCATATCAACTTCTTTTTTTTTTTTTTTTTTTTTTTTTTTTTTTTTAATTAACATTTTAGCTTATTGCAAAACTCTCGACAAGAAGAATGCAAAGCTACCAATATATATATATATATATATATATATATATATATATATATATATATATATATATATATATATATATATATATATATATAATAGTGTTCAAAATTTGCAAAAATTCATTTTCAAAAACTATTTTTCCAATAATCCCCCACATGAATGGAGATCGGTAAAAAAATTACGAAAGTCTCAATGAAATTTCTGCGGTTAAGTTCTGCATAAGATAGGTATGTGTGACTCTTTGAACCTTCCCTTGTGAGATGGAACTAGTATCCTAGATCTGAGTAGATGCGATGTCTTTGAACTCAACCTTTAAAAAGACAAATGTGGTCAATACAAGATAATTAAATGGTGTATAAGTAGCTCTGATATCACTGATGAAGAACAATGTAACAAATAGCAATTTAAAACAAAATATTTAACACTTAAGAAGACAATTTGTAATATTTTTAATTCGTTCAAATAAAAATTAAACGTTGAAAAGTTTATCCTTGTGCCTTTGTTCTAAATACTTTTTTTTTTTTTTTTTTTTTCATTAACCTTCTTAATGGTTTTAACCTATATATTTCATTATGTCAGCAAGTCTAATTGTCATTTCGCAAATATATGACAAGCATAGGAGTTTAAAATATACTTTGCTATTGTTAGAAACAAAAGGTTGAACGAAAATAAAGTTTTCTTATACTTTTAGATCGATGACGCATTGCGTAGAACACTTTTCATGGAATTTGGAAGGAGACGAGAAATAACATACGTTAAATGATCTCTTTTATATCAAAGAAACAAAATTAGAAAATAGCCACTTCGTGACGTGCTGGTGTAAGAAAATGAGTTATCTTGTATTTTAACATTTGACTGTTGAAACCTTCATTATAATTTTATAAATTTCAACTTTTAGACTTGGAAAAAGTCGTCTATCGAGTACATAAAATTTTGTAGACTTGAAAAAGGTCTATCGAGTACATAAACTTTATTCGCGGCCATGCATGCATCAATAGTCCAATACAAACGTTGATATTTTATTTCCACTCTGTTATAGTAATTGTTACCTTATTATATAAAAAAAAGTATATAAATAAAGAAATACCGAGATACTCCGTAATATATTTCTAGTGTCATCTTTTATAATTTATTTAGTTAACCAAATTTGCGGAAACATTATCTGTCAGTCAAAGAATCTCAGCTCCCTCAAATTTATGCAGTTTGTCTCATATGAATTACAGCAGTTTTTTATGTTTGATACTTTAAATTATACGTAGAGCTTATCTTTTAATTAAGTTTTGAGCTAAGCGAATATTTGTTCTTTATGATAATAACAAATTTTGATGAACAGCATCTAATTCTGTATTTTAAGAATTGAAGTTAATTTAATTTATAAAATTTTTTGTCTAATGGGTGTCCAGACAGACAACATTATATTGGTCGAGGCTAGTATATAATATCATTGAGTCTATTTAGACACCGTATTTCGTATTTGGTTAATTTAATTTATAAGTTTAATCAATGTATACTAAATAAATTGTTTAATTTAGAAAGAAAGTAAATGCCCATTAACCATAGACTTGACCGTACCAGTTTGACAAACGGTTTTAGTTTTAACTAGTTATAACACCCGTGCACGCACTGAGTTTATAAATTTTTTAATAATGTATTTTTATTTTTTAAAAAATAAATAGTTTAATCTTTTGTTATTTGCTTTAATTTGATTTATTGGAGTAGATATAGATGTAAAGTGTCGTTTAGTTGGGTAGATTGGTTGAAAAATCCGCATCTTGTGTCTTTGTTTTGATCTAGCTTCTTGCTAGTTTTGTTTTCAATAAATTTGCCGTTCAAAAAAAAAAAAAAAAAAAAAAAAATTAGGGAAAATTACTGGACTAGACCAGTCGCTCAGCTTCGCTACCTTTCTTGAACCAAAAAAGTTGATTTTACAAAATTAAACCGAGCGACTGACGACTTTTTTACTTTTAATAAAAATTCGACAAGTGGCAAAAAAAAGTCGTTGACTTTTTTGCCGCTTGTCGAATTTTTATCAAAAGTAAAAAAGTCGCTGGTTGCTTGGTCTAGCTGGGAATAGAGACCTTTTTTTGTCCAAGAAAGGTAGTCAATTTGAGCGACTGGTCTAGTCTTGTAATTTTCCCTTATAATTAACTTTGACGGACGTAGTAAGGGTATATATATATATATATATATATATAAAGTTCTATCACAAACTTTATAAACCAAGTTTAGTTACGATATGTTTTTTTTTTTTTTTTTTGTATTGATAATTTATTACTCATAGCTTAATTTTATGTTTGGATATTGATGGTTCGATTACCGTGTCACTCTTGTGAGTAGTATAATGTTTATATGTTTTTGTATATACTAAAGAAATACAGTACTAATATATACTATGCTGCAACTTCTTATAGTAGTAACCAACAAGGTCCCTCAAGAAAATTAACATAGCTATACTAATTCTCCAAAGAAGATTAACATAGCTATACTAATTAAAAATCACGCTTGATGGATACGACTATGTATCAAATAATATTACCACTCACTTTTTAAACAAAGTAATGGCTTCCAACTGTGCTACAAGTAGAATATTGCGATTTTGACTTACTTGTGAGTCTATAATGCCAACCATAGCATATCCAAAGTCCATACACAAACTTTTAGGCCACAATTTTACCCTCAAATGAAGGCCTACTTTTTTACCGTCCCTTCTTCACTATCCGCACAAAAATACAAACAGACTATCGTGTCCTAAATGATTTTACTCGTTGGATTAACATAACTTCTAAGAATTGTACCAAAAGTATATTTGGAATCAGTTGTTGTTTGTACTTTTAAAATACAAACGGATTATTGTGTCCTAAATGTTTTCCTCGCTAGATTAAAAATAAGAATTCTTATGCATACATGTCTTGGTTTTTTTTAGGTAATGATCTTAGAGTATACTCTTCCAAATGAGACCTCGGATGATTTCGAGCAACCTTATAAACAGTCCTTAACATATACATAACCTCAGGTTTTTCACAAGAGTTATGATCCAAAATAACATCCTCAATAGTAACATAAACCACACCATTTGTTGCAATTGTCTTATGTAAGAAAATTGTACCCTATCTTAGTGCTTTGACGGCTCTACTTAACTCTGGTCCCTTTATTCGACCAAGTTGGTTACAGTCCGTGTCATCATTGTCGTTGTCAAATGAACTTGATGTTATCACCAACGTCATAGTATATATAGTAAAATACACGCGACATATCATTAAAATTATTGAACCTACAAACAGTGGAACTTCAACTAATTCTATATAATGACCTTCACATTTTTTATACATATAAATAAATATAAACTTGCCCTTCACACTTATAACTTGTAAATACACAAATTGTGAACTAAACAAATTATTGAACTAAATAACACGTATGTAAATCTCACAAATAGAAAGTGTAAAAGGAAATCTCCAACATCAAGTCTAAGAAAAACTCCCAAGTACGCTGACTTTTAACTCACCATCTGCAAGATTTTGACTTAAGGTTCTCCCAGATTCCATTATATCATGACTACTCATATAGTCATATCTACAATAGTCCTTGAGATGTTATGAACCCGTGATTCGCAAGATTTATCAATAACAATCATCTTCTCATCATGATTCCCTTTAATAGTAGTACTCATTGTGGTGATAAGCATGGATGAGAGGTTTAAAGTGATGTAGCATAAATCGAATGAACATCTAATCTCCAATCATGTTGCATCCTCAAGTGTATACATAATACCCCTGGTAAAGATGACAATCGTTAACAAAACAAATAATGGCTACTTGCATGCAAAGATATGTGATATCTTTAAGAAAATATTATGCATATTGTTCGTTAACCGATAATCCATGGTTATAGATGAAAATTTCCTAAAGGAAACTCAATAAAGTAAATATACAATAAAGTAAATATACAAACTTAGAGTAATATACTTACGAAATGGGAATGAAGTGGCATGCCAACCTCCAACATTTATATGGTATCCATTAGCTCCAGCAACTATAAATGGGAATGAGACAAACAATATACCCTGAACAACAGCTTCTTGGCAAATCCGATAAATCGCTTGAGCCATAAGGATGTGCGTGATTCTTTTAAATCAACAATATTATTATGCATTCATTTTTGACATATTGAAAATCTATTAACTGCCAAAGAAAGTACTTTAGAGACCAAGATGGAATGAAGTGCATGCGCAGATAAAACACAACAGAGCTAAAACAACTGAATGTAAAATATTAGCACGTGTAAGCATCGACGTTGCAGAGCAGCATTATTATCCCATTAATAAAGAGCAAGGGCTACACAAGGCCATAGGCAATGGAAGGAACATGCCAGAAAGTACTTACTATATGTTCAATGGCTTTCCGTAATATTAGTTTACGCGTATTAATTTTACGATCCTTGTTTCTACGTTAAAAATCAAGAGCTGCTCGTAAGTTAATCGGGTTTTATAAACTCAACACCTTACCTCATTTCCACTCCACCTCACATTCTAATTTTTCAAAAGGTTAATTCCTTTGTTTTGGTAAACCATGTCCTCTTTTCTAATTTGAAAACACGCTAAGTCAGATAAATGGGTAAATAATCCATAGGTTAAATCTTTTATAACTCATTTCTTGTACTAAACGTCTTCACGATTTTCCGTGTTCACTTGACATTAAAACAAAAAATATCAATCATGTAATTCATAATAGCCTGTACCAGTTTTAATTTAATTTATTTTATTATTTTTTTTGGGCTTATAATATAATAAGTTATTATTTTAGTATTTTGTCACTTCAAGTAGCTTCAAAACCATTGAACCCATTTCATTTTTAGTTTAAAAAGTTATTTCACCCGTTTGAGATACACAACCCAAATTAAAGGACCCGTTCATAAGTATGTGAGTCAAAATTTTCATCTCAATGGAGTAGTGCTCATAGTTTACCTTGCCAACATTTAAATCTTATGGGAACTCTTACCCATTAGTTTTTAAGAACCTCGTGAGTTTGTTGCTTCTTTAGTGAGCCTATTCATGATAATCCGATAGCATGTAGATACTGGAAGACTAAAAAAAGGTTAACACATGTGATAAAACTTAACACATATTCATAATGGCGAAAGTAATGTACAAAATAATGTTGTTATGTGTGAAGTAAACTATAACGATATTAACGCATTCAAACTATGCTTAATAGGTACCAAAATAAAGGTCTGATTCAATGGTGACACCATAAAAGAATGGTACTTCAGTATATAAAAAATAAAAAACTTTTCAAATAGGAAGAACTGGTCAAATCGTTCTAAGGTCACAAAAAATATGTGTTTTTACTATAAAAATCCCTTTTATTATGGAATTCTTATAAGCTAACTTTGTTGATATAATATAGCTTTTTGTAATCATAAATGACTTTTCATTGAACGTTTGAACAAAATAATTTTTTACCCGTAACATATAGGCCCATCATTGTGCGTACTAAGTACTTCCCGTGGCCAGCCGATCAATGAACATTTGATGCACACACTCCAACCCAAAAATAAACTGGGAGCAAAATTGTCCTGCAGATTGTTTATTGGGAATTTTCCACAAATACCCTAAAGGTACAAGGGTCTCCACCCTAAATAACCCATAAAATCTTGTTTTCCCCCAAATACCCCAACGGGAGAAGGTCGCCTCCAAAATTTGGGCGGATGGTGTAATATAGTGACATATGTCCCTATACATGACCTTACATTGTACCTTCATGGTACAACTATAAAAGTGTACTTTTTGGGCGACTGGGACCCACATTTCTTGGGCGACCTGATTATTTTGTCTTTTTTCAAAAATTTATGGTCTTTTTTTATTAATTTATAGTACAATAAACTTGGGCGACTGGGTCCCACTTATCTTTATTCTTGGGCGACTTGGTAGGTATGGAGTACACTTTTACAATAATTTATTTACCAAATTACATGTATTTTATTTTCTAACTTTTTATACAACATTATTAAGTTTATACTTTTTATTTTTCTTATACACTTACTACCACACACACTTATACCACACACACTTTTAATACTTCATCATCTTATCCTCAAACATTATTTTAACACTTTTAATACTTTTAATACTTATACCACATATCTAACATCATTTTACATTAGTTCGACACCATCAGATCTTCGACACCATCATTTTACAAACACTTTTAACACTTTTAATACTTCGACACCATCAGATCTAACATCATTTTACATTAGTTCAAAGGGTAGGCACCACCACCACAGATCTAACATTATCGAAGGGTAGGCACCAAACGACACCATCAGATCTAACATTATCGAAGGGTAGGCACCACCACCACCAGCAGATCTAACATTATTTCGAAGCCCAAGTTATACACCAGCAGATCTAACATTAGTTTTCCATATACACCCCATCCGCCCAAGTTAGACACCAGCAGATCTAAGTTTTAAAAAAACCATGTTTTATAGGGTAAGTTGTTTCGTGTTATAATTAACGTCTGGTTGTACATTTTAGTTCACTTAGATTTGGACCATTTTGCATAATCTGTTTTATGTAGCCATAATTGTTGTTTATTGCTTATATGGTAAGTTAGTACGAAATTCTACATTTTATTGTTTATTTTACTTCAGTTAGATTTTATTGGGTAGGGTAAGTAATAATCCAATTGACTTAGGGTTACGCTAATTTAGGGTTTGGGTAAGCAATTATAAAAAAGTTGGATTTAGGTTTATTGATGCCTTTCTGACAGATTTAGGTTATTTGTGAGTATCTGTTAGTGTAAATTTGTATGGATTTAGGTTTATTTGATGCTAGATCTCTTTTTAATATACCTAAGTATGATTAAATTTTTTTTGGGAGATGTTAGATGCCTACAGTTTTTAGAAAGAATTGTCAAGTTTTGTTGCTTTGCAAACCTTTGTGTTTGTCTTTGTGATGACGATCTAAGTAGTAGTTGGTTCCGGTGGTAACCGGCTTTTCTATGGGAACCATTTTTGGTAACAAGGCCGGGGGAGCTTGAACCATAGATGGTCAGTTGACTTAACCCGGTAGAGTTGTGCTAAGATATCGGGCCTCGGACTATATACATCCTGCTTATACACGGCGGGAAATAATTTGTACTCCCAATCAGGTTCAAACTACTCAGGCAACTGTTTTGGCTACTTACTTATGATTGTTATTGCGAAGATTTGAATACATTGGTAGTGCGCACATACTTGTAAATTCTTTTTAAAAACTTATAACTTAGTTGGTAAATAACATAAGGAATAGTTAATCGGCAAATGTTTGTGAAAGCAAAGTGATCGTTAGGAGTAAACTTTTCACCGACTTGGTAAATAACATAAGGAATAGTTAATCGGCAAATGCTAATTGGTAAACCTTTCTTAGTATTATAGTAATCTTTGTTCATTGTACAAGCTTATGTTTCAGTCTCATGGTCTAAACATCCAATTTGCTTCAAAAAGCACATTCATAGTCTAATAAAGGGGTGTTTGGTTAAATCTGTCCAAGTGTATTAGAGGTTGTTGTTTATTGCTTATATGGTAAGTTAGTACGAAATTCTATATTTTATTGTTTATTTTACTTCAGTTAGATTTGGACCATTTGCATAATCTGTTTCGTGTTCCAATTAACCATGTTTTATAAGGCTTGGACCATTTGCATAATCTGTTTTATGTAGCCGTAATTGTTGTTTATTGCTTATTTTAGTTCACTTAGATTTTAGGATTGGTTCTTTAATGACAAAACAGGTCCACATTAGGGAGTGTTTGGAACAGGTTAAGTAAACTATAAAAACAAGTGTTCTCTTAATGAGAGTATGAGTGTTAATCGATAGCCATATGAAGCTGATAATCAGATGCTCTTAATTGAAATAAATTGATTATTGTGATTACATGTTTCAGTAGAAATTTAAAATTTACGATGCTCATGTAATGTCATTGAATATACATAATTAATATGTATGTTATGGACATTTAAGTGAGCTATATCAAACAATGTCTATACAAATGTTTCGTAAGAACATGCTCAATTATCAGGGGGAGATGTATGTAACGTTGTAGACGGGTTACATTGGTTAGTTTGAACACCGTCTAGTACCCTTTGTAGGTGAGATCAATAGTCACATGTTTTCGCTCTTAAATAGCCAAAGCATGTGGTAAAGATCAAGCTCACAAAGGGTACTAGACGGTGCCAAAATAACAAAGGAATGGAACACATGTGCGACGTAACATATATCTGCCCTTATAATTCAAACGTGTTGATTGCGATAATGATACCGTGTATTGTTCATGGCATGCCATGGTCCTTCATTATCTCATTCTAGACGATTCCTGTTACTTACACTCTATTGTAGACTTAACATTTGTATCATATTTTATAACCGAATTTAAATAGTTCAGTATGTTATAAGTGTTGTGTTACGTGTAAGATGAAAATTTGTATCATATTCCTTTTACTTACAGTCTAAGATGGTTTTATTTATTTTTTGTGGGTAGGGTAAGTAATAATCCAATTGACTTAGGGTTACGCTAATTTAGGGTTTGGGTAAGCAATTATAAAAAAGTTGGATTTAGGTTTATTGATGCCTTTCATGGATTTATTGTGTCAATTTCTGATAGATTTAGGTTATTTGTGAGTATCTGTTAGTGTAAATTTGTATGTTTATTGTTGCTTTTGTGAGTTTTTATTAGTGTAAACTGATGGATTTAGGTTTATTTGATGCTAGATCTCTTTTTAATATACCTAAGTATGATTAAATTTTTTTTGGGAGATGTTAGATGCCTACAGTTTTTAGAAAGAATTGTCAAGTTTTGTTGCTTTGCAAACCTTTGTGTTTGTCTTTGTGATGACGATCTAAGTAGTAGCTGGTTCCGGTGGTAACCGGCTTTTCTATGGGAACCATTTTTGGTAACAAGGCCGGGGGAGCTTGAACCATAGATGGTCGGTTGACTTAACCCAGTAGAGTTGTGCTAAGATATCGGGCCTCGGACTATATACATCCTGCTTATACACGGCGAGAAATAGTTTGTACTCCCGATCAGGTTCAAACTACTCGGGCAACTGTTTTGGCTACTTACTTATGATTGTTATTGCGAAGATTTGAATACACTTGTAGTGCGCACATACTTGTAAATTCTTTTTAAAAACTTATAACTTAGTTGGTAAATAACATAAGGAATAGTTAATCGGCAAATGTTTGTGAAAGCAAGGTGATCGTTAGGAGTAAACTTTTCACCGACTTGGTAAATAACATAAGGAATAGGTAAATAACATAAGGAATAGTTAATCGGCAAATGCTAATTGGTAAACCTTTCTTAGTATTATAGTAATCTTTGTTCATTGTACAAGCTTATGTTTCAGTCTCATGGTCTAAACATCTAATTTGCTTCAAAAAGCACATTCATAGTCTAATAAAGGGGTGTTTGGTTAAATCTATCCAAGTGTATTAGAGGTTGTTTCTGTGGGTATTGTGGGACCTAGAGGGTGAACCTTAGCTTTTTAGACAGCTTGTCACCTCAACTTATTGTGGACTGTTTGGTGTTTGGATTGCTTATTGCTTATTTGGTGCTTATTTCTTGTGCTTATTGTGCTCTATTGTATACTTAACATTTTTAAATAGTTAAGTATGTTATAAGTGTTGTGTTACGTGTAAGATGTTCCTGTTTCTTACAGTCTAAGATGATTTTATTTTTTTTTTTCTTAAAAGGACTATGAAGCGAAAGTCATTGTTAGGAGTAAACTGAAATACTTTACCTTAATTAGAGAAAAGTTGAATGAAAAACGGCGGAATTTATTTAGGTCTACATGTTTTGGACGATGGTTGGATATTTTCTTTTTTGACCATGAATCACATATGGTAGATTATATACTACAAAAACAAGGTTATGTAGATGATGCACACTTTGACATGCCCCTCATATATCATGTCGATGGTCGTAGTCTACATTTTGGTCGTCCCGAGTTTTGTTTAATCACAGGGTTTCGTTTTGGTAAGTTTGTTAGGCCTCAGTTATATAGTTCAGGGGATATAAAATTTAAGGCTAGGGTATTTCCCAAAAAAAATGGGGAAAGACTTTCAAACTTAGATCTTATTGGTGTTATTGAGGATGAAGAGTTATTCGGTACTTTATCTGATGAAGACGCAGTCCGTGTGTGTCTACTGTTAGCGTTAGAGGTCGTTTTTACGGGTCGGTTGTTGGATGAACAAGTGGATGATAAACTCCTACGTTTGGTTGAAGACCTTGAAACATGGAATTTGTTTCCATGGGGGGAGCACATTTGGAGGCAATTGTACAACCAGCTACCGAATGTCGTATCCAAACATAGGTGGACACACCTTAAAGGCCTAGAAGCATCTCGTAAGTATGTTCCAACGTATACACTATCTGGATTTGTTTGGGCTTTCAAGGTTATTGTTTTATTTATTTCTTATGATCGTATGAGTTTTCATTTTTTTTTTATTATATGTGATAGACTAACATAGTATTTAATTTCATAGATATGTTTTCTTGAGTCGTTTGAAAGAAGCAATAATTGGTGGAAGAAAGACCCAGATGTCATACCAAGGGGTGTAGCCTGGTCAAAGAAAGAAGTTTTTACAAAATCGGATTATGGATTACTATTTGGCGAGGTAAACTTTTATATATGTTGGTCTTTGAAATCTTTTATGTTCCATTAATCTTGCTTGCTTTGATTTTCTCGGGCTGATGATATTTGTAGGACTCGAAGATACATTTTGATTTGAAAGCCACATTATTGGAGCAGCAGTCCGATTGGTATATCCAATCTCAGGAGTTTATGATGGGGTACATACCAAAGACTCGTAAACGTAGAGCACCGGATGAATACGATGTGTTTTTACAGAAGTTGGAAGCAGCCCGGAAACGTAGGAGGACAGAAATACAGTATTTACCACTTGTTCCTAGGATTGACGCCAGTAGTCTTATTACAGAAATCGGCCTTAAGGATCGTGTGATTCAGGAGTTGAATTCTCGTGTTTTTAAGCTTGAGTCTATTATTCAGGTGATTTGCGCTATAAATTAATATAATGCATGTTACAAATGAATGTCTAATTATATGTTTTTAAATATACTTTGTAGGTTCTTGCATGTGAATGAACTTGTGGATATCGGGTATCATTTTGTTTTCCGATAGCTTAATTTTCCTTTTTTTTTAAACAATTACTTGTTTTATTTATTCTGGTAACCATATACAGGAGACATTGGACTTTAGCCGATCATTTTCTCATCTGAGCCCTGAATTTCGAGAACAACTGAAGCGTGAATTCTTTGGAACGATTGACAATCTGATTTCTAATAGTTGTTCAGCCCAGATAGATGTCGACTCTGATGATGATATTGTACAGGTAATGTGCTTGTCCCAGTAATATGACAACATACGTTTTTTACCCTTTATCAGCACATACATTTTTTTTCTCAGGAGTATCTTTTACAAGAGGAATTAATGTTGAGGAATCAAGAGGAAGAAAGGTGGAAGGTTGAAGAATTAAAAGCTAAGGAAAATTTGTTTATGAACGCGTTGCTACAGGAGATTGAACGCAGGGTGGAAAGAGAAAAGTTGTTGAAAGAAGCTAAGGAGAGAAAAAAAAGTATTTTTGAATTTCATAAATCAGAACACTGGAAAAGGGCAAAGGTAGACCAAGCTAAACCCGAAAAGACAACTCAGAAAGATGGTTCAGAGTCATTGTATTACTGGTCCCCAAATTTCTTAGAAGCTGAAAAAAAAAACGAACACCTCCTATTGGATGTCGGGATCCAGATATGACTCGCTTTTTAAAAGATGTTAAACCTTGGGTGGAGGTATGAACTTATTTTAAATTTTTTTTTGAATCATCATACAAGTAACATGTACTGTTATTTTTCCTAATGTAGCGACCATGTGTTTGTAGAATCTTGGTCGTTTGAACAAAGCTATCGACAAAGTAAATATTTATAATGAGTACGACGAATTCATTGGAAAGTCGGGTCCCCTACGTTGTATCTTTCCATGGTCTAAGGAACCAGTACGTGTGGATCGTAGGTTTTGGGAAACCTTAGTTTGTTTAGATCCGTGGAAAAAAGGATGGCTGATGGATGAGGTAAATGTTAAATAAATTACTGTTATTTTATGTACATCAATAGTTTTTCATTTCTTCTTGTGTCATGAACTATGTTTTGCGGTTATGTTGACAGCATATTGACCTATGGGTCGAGTACATGCTGCACTTCAGACCTGATGACGCAGATTGGGCTATGGTTACTGGTTACTTTGTTCAACTACTTTTGCAAGATTCAATTCCAATATGGTATGCTAACGGAGATAAGTACCAAATTTCATGGGCCGATGTTGAGCAGGTTTTTTTGCCTATCAACGAAAAAGAAAAACATTGGTTTCTAGCACAGTTCGAAATCAGGACAGGGATTGTAACGTTTTATGACAGTGCTCATCAGTAAGAAAAAAAAAAGGGTTCTAACGATGAACAAGAGCATCGTCCTTGGTATGTGAATATGCGTGCATGTTTAAAGGTAATTAATAATTTTTCTAAAAATACTTGTTCTTAAAGATCAACCTCTATATGGCCTAAAAATTAATTTGATAAAAATACATTGTTATTAGTATACATGTGCTGAAAATACTCTTTGAAACTATAATTTAAGTACAAAAACCATAAATTACATAGGCTTAGGTAATTAATAATTTTTCTAAAAATACTTGTTCTTAAAGATCAACCTCTATATGGCCTAAAAATTAATTTGATAAAAATACATTGTTATTAGTATACATGTGCTGAAAATACTCTTTGAAACTATAATTTAAGTACAAAAACCGTAAATTACATAGGCTTAGGTAATTAATAATTTTTCTAAAAATACTTGTTCTTAAAGATCAACCTCTATATGGCCTAAATATTAATTTGATAAAAATACATTGTTATTAGTATACATGTGCTGAAAATACTCTTTGAAACTATAATTTAAGTACAAAAACCATAAATTACATAGGCTTTTAAGTACATATGACCTTCTTGTCAACAAAGTCAACCCCTAAATGTCTAAATCTAGTCTTAAAATATTTCTCACAAGTACAATTAAGTACAAAGCAACAATAACTTAGGTTTATGTGGTTAGGTTTGTAGTAAATGTTTTTGCAATATATATACTCTTCCTCTCCCCATTATTCTACAACCACACCAGCCAAAAAATTTCTTTCACCAGCCCAAATTTCCATCATGTCTGATAACATTCCGGTTGAAGTTCAGATGAACATTGTTAGAAGGCTTCCTGTCAAACAATTACTTCAATGTCGAACTGTCTCCAAGAGTTGGAAGGCTCATATAGACACTTTGCACTTCACAGCTAGTTACGGTGTAAAGGTTCCAAATGTTCCATCTCTTGTGTTGTGCTATCGGCAAAGGTATAAAGGGTACATGTGTTTTTTAGATCAAAATTTATCTCGCACAAATGTGCCTACAAACCTGTCTTATTCTGATATGATACCTGTTGGTTACTCCCATGGAGTATTGGGTTTTTCTCATGGTCCAATTGTATCTGACTTCTTGGCTGTTGTGTGGAACCCATCGATTAGAAGGTCGGTTACAGCATATGTGCCTTATGCCACTCAATCCCAAGAATTTGAAAAGCGACTATTGGCTTTTGGGGTAAGGTCTGACAACCTTGACCCAATTTTTCTAAAGATTTCATATCCTTTCAATCCTGAAGAACATGAATGGTCTGTCTTGCTTTTCTCATTTTCTTCTAGAGAATGGAACACTTTAGAAACTCAATTTTTGCCTCGTCAGTCAATTAGACTAAAAAAAGCAAGTCAATGTGTCGTTGGTGGCCATATCTTCTGGTGTGGATATGAGAAATTTTATTCTAATGATGGTAGCATATACAAAAACTACACGATGGTGTCGTTCGACTTGGTTACCCACCGTTTCCAAGAGTTATACATACCAGATGAGTTGTTAGTGAATCTTCCCAAACCATTCTTTCTGTCTAACTTAAGAGACAACATTGTTATTTCTGGAAACATAATTTATGATGACTTCTACGTTTTCGTGATTTGGCTGATAACGATTGCTGGTGGAAGCATTGCATCTTTTCAGTGTCTACTTAACATACCCACTCCTTGTAAATTTAAATTAATTGGTTTCAATGGTAACAATGACCCCATACTTGAGGTTCAGAACCCGGAAGGATTTGCTATGACTCTTGGAATTCACAACATAGCTTCTGGTACCTTTGTCAGTCTGGGAATTGAAGGAGATGGTGGTTCCTTTTACATCACCCCCTATTGTGAATCAGCTATTCTCCAAACTCATGTTGATCGAACGGATTATGGTCTACGTAATCTGTTACTGTATGGTCATGTTTAGTATCTTTTTTAATAGGCATCTTGTCATGTTTAGTATCTTTTGTAATAGGGTCGTACGGTCATGTTGCTAGTCTTTAGCCTTTATGTCAGTTATGTTTAGTATCTTTTGTAATAGGGTCTTATGAAGTCAATCTTTTGTATACCATTGTAGTTGGGTAGTTATGTAATGTCTCTTATCTTTTGTACTAGGATTATGTATGAAATGAAGTTATTGTTATCCTATTATTTTATGTAGCTTATACTTGTATATATGGCTTATTATAATTTTTTTTATTATAATTTTTTTAATTTTTAAATACTGAATTTATGTTTATAATTTAGTGTAATCTTGTTTTTAAATACTTAATTTTTAGTGTAATCTTATCCTATTATTTTTAAATACTTACTTTTCTGGTGTAATCTTGTTTATTTTCTTTAATATGTTTCCTTTTGCCTACAGGATGGACTTCCGATTGTTTTAGAACAAGCCAAAGTTTTTGAAAAGAAACGTATAAATCCTGCCAATTATGCCATCACATTTAAGAATGCACACAACATTCCATCACAAGGAGGCTTGTTTGGTGATTGCGGTATTTGGGTATGCATATGGTTATATCGCTTAGCATATGGAAAGTCGTTGGCAGTGGATAATCCGGTTCAGGCTGCTCTTGCTTACCGTGAGCGTATGGCTGACTTCTATTTCAAACACAAAGTGCATAGTTGGTAGGGTTGTCGGGCTGACAACATTTTTTGTAATTCGGGTACTTGGTTTTATGTATTACTATAAACTATATATTATGCCACATGTTTTTATTGTTTATCGTTTGTTTCGTTTTAATTATAATGATGGTCACTTTTTAAATTTTTTTTCCAGCATTCTTGAAGGTTTAACACGATTTCGCAAACGAAGTGGACATGGTTTCATGGGAAGTTGTTCCACTTGTTCAGGTACACGTTATCATTTGCTACTACCTATGACAATATGCCAAACAGTTTTGCACATAAGGCATTACACATAATATCGTTCACAAATAAAAACAATATGCCATAAAGTTTAGCACATAATAATTAAACATAAGACTAGAAATCATCTAAATGATACGCATTAGATGATTCCGGGTAGGAATTTAAGTTGATGGCAGTATTGGATGGTTGACCACCCCATAACGTATCACCCTGGTAAAGGTTGTTCGAGGTTTGGCCGATGCTAGGATATGACTGTTGACCACCCCAAAACAAATCACCCTGGTAAAGGTTGTTCGAGGTTTGCCCGATGCTAGGATATGAAGGTTGAACACCCCGAAACAAATTACCCTGGTAAAGGTTGTTGGATGGTTGCCCGAAGACATCATTAGATGCCTCACCCATCCAACTCAGCTCATCCCAATCCTGGTAAATTCTTCCGTTCTGAAAATATTCCTCGTACACATCTGTTTTCGGTTCGACTATTACCTCTCTTTCAGTACCTGTCTTACGTTTGCGATTTCCACTCATATCCAACAACACGGTTCTACTCGCCTATTCTATCACAGGTTCCTGCAACACTGATTTTCCCTTGTTTGATGCTCTTTTGGTGGTTGTACTTTGCTGCACACATACTAACTTTATGACCAAAATGCACACACACACACACACACACACACACACACACACACACACATATATATATATATATATATATATATATATATATATATATATATATATATATATATATACACATATATATATATACATATATATATATATATACATGTATATATACATGTATATATATATATATATATATATATATATATATATATATATATATATATATATATATATATATATATATATCTACATTATATATAACAGGAGACATTTGATTAAAATGCCACCTCATTGCCCAGTCAATGCCCAGTAATTCAATTTCATCCATGTTATCAGCCATGTCATCACATGTAAATAATTTGCATGAATTAAAGGCACTAAAACTCGGGAATAACTAAATTTAAAAATGTTGTTGGCAAGGATCGAACCTGGGATGTCTACTAACATACATGTATATATATATATATATATATATATATATATATATATATATATATATATATATATATATATATATATATATATATATATATATATATATCTACATTATATATAACAGGAGGCATTTGATTAAAATGCCACCTCATTGCCCAGTCAATGCCCAGTAATTCAATTTCATCCATGTCATCAGCCATGTCATCACATGTAAATAATTTGCATGAATTAAAGGCACTAAAACTCGGGAATAACTAAAACTCGGGAATAACTAAATTTAAAAATGTTGTTGGCAAGGATCGAACCTGGGATGTCTACTAACATACATGTATATATATATATATATATATATATATATATATATATATATATATATATATATATATATATATATATATACATTATATATAACAGGAGGCATTTGATTAAAATGCCACCTCATTACCCAGTCAATGCCCAGTAATTCAATTTCATCCATGTCATCAGCCATGTCATCACATGTAAATAATTTGCATGAATTAAAGGCACTAAAACTCGGGAATAACTAAAACTCAGGAATAACTAAATTTAAAAATGTTGTTGGCAAGGATCGAACCTGGGATGTCTACTAACATTAGTAAATGTCTCAACGACTCAACCACCAGAGCAACACAATATTAGTTGTTGAATTTGCAAATCAAAGAAGATAAAGCTATGAACCCTAACAACTACATGTGAGTTTCGTTTTTATATTGAAATACATTTTCTATTTACGTAACCATACTACGAAAACCCTCCTCAACATCTAAACTAGGCTCATATGTGCTTACTTTTTGATTGATCAGTTTCACATTAACTACAATAAACTGATTATCCAAGCCTGAAATACTCTTTATTTCTTCTTTAATCCTATTTACCTGTATTGGCTCAAAAAGTAATTAAACAATATGTACATGTGAAATCTAGTTATTAACAGTAATAACTGGATTGCTGATGTGGAAAACTGGATTGAAGCATTGGTGGTTTCGGTGAGATGATGATGAGTATATAAATCAATAAAGAATACATGGCAAGAGAAATTTACTATCGATGGAGGTGCATTGCTGATGTGGAAAACAGGGCAGGGATTCCTATAGGTTTCCCATGAAGTAGTGGTGACGTACAGGTATTTGAATTATTTTTGAGAAAATTTCATCTTTTGATTTGTTTTAAAGGTGGTGTTTGGATGTGCCATTTGAAACGAATGTTCTGATTATTGTTATTTGAAGTCATATAAACTGTTATTTGGTCCGTAGCTAAATTGCTTCTGATTCTGATTATCATATTGTTTAGGGTCAGTAAGAAGAATCTTACCATTTGTATGAAATATAATTAGTCATGAGAAAAATATAATTACTAATAGTAGACAGTGCATGCCCTTTTTGAATTGTTTTATATTAGGTACCTAAATAAATTGAACTATCAATCACTCAAACTACTGATTATATTACAACTAATTATCTGATCTACTATGTTTATTCTGTATGCAAAATTTCTTTTTTGATGGTTTAACTTATAGCTTTCAGTGAACTGTTATTTGCATTACCGTGTACTAACTCAAATGTATAAACAAACTAGCAGATAGGAAAAACCAAAGTTTTCCTTAGAGCTGGTCAGATGGCTGAATTACATGCAAGGAAAGCTCAAAAGCTTAGCAATGCAGCCAAGATTACTCAAAGATGGATAAGAACTCACATTGCTAGGAGGCGCTATATTGCTTTAAGGAAGTTTGCTGTTGTCTGAAAATCTTTCTGCAGAGGTTACCTTTCTAGAAACCTTTGCCGCATGAAATGATTACTTTGCTTATTGCTACATATCTAGGTGGCAAGATAGGTTACAAACTAATTATTGGTGTACAGATATGGAGTTTCAATTGCTTATTTACAAAAGACAGGCTTATTAGCTTAAAGTTGTAGCAAAACACAATATAGCATATAGTGTTTGGATAAATATCTTCAAATAAGATGCAAGTTTTCTTAAGAATTCATACAATAAGATCTTCCTAATCTCAGTCAAATTGTCTGCAATATTTAATAGAAAGTGGAACTTCGTATACCAAGAAACTTGAAGAAGAACTCCAGAAACATGATGCCTTCATTGAGGTATGCTACTTTCCTGATCTTGAGAATACAAAACCACATTGCTGAATAAGTTGAAATTTCTTATTGCGTGTGATTAAACATATTTTCAGAGGTTGTATGAAGATAATGAGAAGCTTGTTGAGCGGTGAACATATAAGGCATCTTCAATCGGAAGTAAACATGAGTGGAAAACACTGTATGGAATAATGGTTATGCTACTGAAGCATAGCATGGTGCTGTTGAGCGGTGACTTTAGAACGGAATGGAATTCTAGGTTTCTCTTTAAACATTTGTCCAACATTCTGTTTATATTTAAACGTGTTATGTTTAGTTTAATCATTTATATTTCATGGAATAAAAAAAGACCGTCATTGAAGATACTAAGAAAGTCGAATCCTTGACTATAGAAGTTAGCGATTTGAAGGTAAAACATCTAATGTGTTTCCCTATTTAGTAATTGAGTTCCAGATAACTTTTAAGCTTAAGCTTTAGCAGTAGAATCTTGCTCGAGCTTAATAGGACTATACATTCCACTTACAGTTTCATTATTTATATAAATGTTTGATATTTAGTATATTAGTTGCATTTCATGATATGGACTAACAAGTGAGATGCTTATTGAAAATTTGCTAGGCTCAGTTTTGTGGCCTTATGAGCTTATGGACTTGAGCTTATAAAGTTTTTACGGTAAAGTGAAAAAACTCATAGCCAGAAAAAGTGAACTTATGAGCTTATAAAACTCTTAATAAGCTTATATGGCTAATAAACAACCTTATGGAAACACCTGATTAAACATGAACATAAGTTCAAAAATTGGTTATGATATATAACCCGCGTCATATAACTTCATAGGCCTATATATATAAGCTTAAAATAAACATGTGGTGTCAAATGCATCATGTTAGTAGTAGTCATTAGAGATTGATTTTATAACTAACTGCATCTTTCTCATACATTGGCTTATTTGGGAACTTTTATAGTCGTGTTTCAAGAGCTCTTTCTCTAATGCCTATCATTATATGTGTTGTAGGTAGTTCAAGTTTGGAAAACCATATGAAAAGATTGGAAGGTGTATCTGTGATATTGTGAAAGAAAAGTCTTTAGATGAGCTAACCGCGTAGAGTGTTTACACTCTTTACACCAACTCCTTTACAACTCTATGTACTTGATTGCAAGTTATGTTATATGTTTTATATTATACAGGTCGAAACCTTTTTTTAGATATTCCGCAAAAGTTGGAATGAAATATGTTATGTTGAAACCTTCTTTCTTTGATTCTTTGATCGGAATATGGATGAAATCCCATTATGTTGGCGCTCATTTTGCCTTCGATCACTAATATCATATACTTTATTTACAAAATCTAAAATTTTTTATGTACAATCCTTTCTTTCATCATGTACACTTTTTAACCATTTTTTGCCACCCTTCTTTCGCTATAGTAAAATATGCCAACGATAAAGTTACGGAGATTTATTCATATTAAATTGCATGTAATATGATTAATAAATAGACTTGCGCGGTGTGTCATTGAGATTAAACTTTGCTGTAAATTTACAATGTATTTTTTAATTGTTCTATAAATTTTAATGTTCATTTGAGTTTAATTCATATAATATGTTGTTACAAAAATTAGGTTTTCTAATCGAAGCAACAAAACATACATGCAATCTCAAAATCCAATAACTAAACAAATAATATTACCTTAAACAGTAACTGATCTAACATAAACACTTGACTAAACCATCTTCATATACATTATATAAACTAACAACTACAAAATGAACATATATGAAACAAATAAAATTATACTTAAAAACAACTAATACTATGATTTAAAAATAATAATAATAATATATATATATAGATATATATATATATATATATATATATATATATATATATATATATATATATATATATATATATATATATATATATATATATATATATATTTAAAAAAACCTTAATCATAGAAGCAATAATCACCAGGACAATAAAAAAGAGTATGTGTTATGTGTTTGTCTTTTGATCGAAAATACAAAGATAAGTAGTCATTTAAGAGTTGAAATTAAAACTCTATCATGTAGATAGGTAAAGAAAATAAAACACTATTATTAATTAATTAGCATGCATTTCAAATGTATATCATGTATATAATACAATAACTTAGACTAAATATAGCAACAACAAAATATAGTTATCTTTTCAATGCAACACATGCATTTGGCACCGCAGTTAACGAAAAATACTTACAAAAAATATGAATTAAAATTGGCTAATACCATAAAAAAATTATAAGTCATGAATATCTCTTATTTAAAATGTAAATTACAAAGCATGCCCGCCCATCGGGCGGGCTTCGAAATCTAGTATATATATATATATATATATATATATATATATATATATATATATATATATATATATATATATATATATATATATATATAAAATAATAATAATAATAATAATAATAATAATAATAATAACTAACTTTGCTGCACACATACATATCTAAATTTCTGTCATGTTACAAACTTACCTCTATTCTTGGCAATGGTTGCATACATGATTCACGTGTGTGGCTGATTGATGCTAAACCGTCAACCTAAATTGACCAAGGAATGGTCAACAAGGTCAGACTGCCTAGATCAATGCTCCGCGGAAGTATAAGGTTTCCCCGGGTCGTTATGTCCCGACGAGGTGTGAATTGTAAACAAACGGTTTCGTGATCGGGTGAATTTGGATGGAAAAAGGGTTTGTGTGTGATTAAGCTAGGGAATCTACAATGAAATAACTTAAATAAGCTATATAAACAAGACGGGAAAGTTTGAAAACCCAGAAACGTTTAAAACTTAAAACGCGTACGTTACGTTTAAATAAAACGTAAACGTACGAGATAAAATGTAAAAACTGAAATCTAAAAACACCCAGGGGGTGAAAATGACTTTTTTACAAACTTAAAAGTAAAAGAAACTTTTTAGAAAAAGAAAATAAATTTTAACACTAATTATTTATTTAATATTAATTAAATACTAATTATTACTAATTATTAATATTTAAACAACTTAAATATAATACAATATTATTTAAACACTAAAAAGGTGAAAATAAAATTTCTAAAATTATAAAATAACTAAAAATAAGTTTTAAAAATAAAAATAAGTGTTTTTGTCATTTTGTGGTTTTTATATTAATTAATTACTAATTAAATACTAATTATCTAATTAACTATTTTAAATTAAGAAAATTACTAAATGAACAGTAAAAATTAAAAGAAAATTTATAAAATTACTTTATAACATATAAAAGCTAGGAAAAATATAAAAACTAGGTTTTTCTTAATAAAAACTAATTATGCTATTTAAACTAAATATGAATTAATAATTAATAAAACTAAGATTAATTCTAATAAATACTAAAAGATAAAATAAAAATCTGAGAAAATTATTATAAATACTTTAATATAAAAAGTAATTAAGAAAAATATAAAAATGACAAGTGCTTAATTAAAATCTAAAAATGAAAAATAAAATTTAAATAAAATTAAATAGAAACTATCACTTAAAATTAACTTTGATTTTCTGGGATTTTTATTTTAGAAAACTATTTTACCACTAAAAACAAGTAACTTTTGTGAAAACCATTTTTCTGGAACTCAAAATTAAGCACAACAAGTGCTTATTGGAGTGCAGTTGACTTTGGTCAACTGTCAAGGGAAATTGGTGACGTAGGCAGCTAGTGGGGCCCACAAGGGATGATTCAAGTCTAAATAACTTAGGTGAACATGTTTAAGCAGAAATAAGCCAAAAATCCCCACAAGATAAGCAATAAGCTATGAATAAGCATTTGGAAAGTTAGAACTTGACTGAAAAGTGGGACAGATTCTAGGTGTGGTTTCAAGTGGGTCCCAGTGGGTTCAAGGCCAAACCAAGGGTCAAAACCCAAAGCCTACCAGGAGGGGGGTTGAGTGAACTAAATTGGAGGGGCTATGGATCACTGTGGTAACCACAAACCACCACCAAAGTGGGTGGTGTGGACTGCTTATCTGTGTGCAGAGCAGGGGTCTCCCCTGTAGTTGTGTTTGGGGCAAAGTGGCGCCCAGCACAAAAATCCCAAAATTACAAACAATATGGGATAACACAGATGAGCTGATGGGCTATTACTAGGAACAAATTTCACATCCAGAAAGCAATCACAAAAATCAAAACAATTTCTCAAACTTTTGGAAAAATCTGAAAGATCACTTTTGACTTTTTACTAAAAACTTTGAACCTTGACTTTTTTTGAGTTTTGATCACACTTAACTGATTAAAACTGAAGTTATGAGCTATTTTAAGACTAAATTACACTAGATTGACAAGCATAGTAGCCAAAGTAATGGATTTGAGATCCCAAAACCCTCACAGTTGACTGTGTGGGTACAAAACCTAAGATTTTGACTTTTTGAGAGAAAGTGACCAAGTTTCTGAGTTAACTTAGTCCAAATGTAACCTAAGGAATCTAACTATGCAAAGAAGCAAGCACATTAACTACTGAAACAGTTCAAACTAAGTAGAACCAAACACCCCTTTAATGACTAAAAATGAAAATTTAATGAGGTAACTTACAATTTATCCCATGAATCTGATCAAGAACCTACCCTAATGTCCCCCAAGGGACTCTAAACCAGGACCAAAACCATTTCTGCAACTGCTTCATTACTTGAGAGAACCATTTTTATTTTTCTTGAATATTGAGTAATTTTATGTAACTGCCTATGAAATGATTCTAATGCTTCAATTACTTATAAGAGCTTATAAATAAGCTGATGTAAGCACAAACAAACACTGAGCAATAGGATTTAAGCACTTGATAAGAAATTAAAATTTAAACTTGAAATTGCACTTTTGGAATCTAAAACTGAAAACTTGAAATTAAGGTTGAATTATGTTTACAAACACTAAAAATACTTAACTTAACAATTTATAACTAAAAGGTACACTGGAAATGAGAACTTAATTAAAACGGCATTAAAAACTATACTAAACTACACTACTGCTAACTAAAACTAAACTAATACATCTTTCTCTTTTTTTCTTCATCTTTATAGACCCTGGGGTCAATCTCTTTCTTTCCCACTTTATTTTATGGCCGTTGGATGGCTTATATTTGATCCCCATCGTTCAAATTAATATTGGCGGGAAAGGGCTCTTGGCAGAATTGGGTAGTGGTGTTTGGTGAGGTATTAAATGAGGAGGGGAGGTTTGGTGTGATTATTAATGGAGGGTGGCTTGGTTGGTGAAAAGGTGGGAGGAGGGGGGAGACAGTGGTGCAGGTTTTAGGAGGAAAGGGAGGTACGGGGAAGAGGTGTTGACCGGGGTTTGACCGGCTTTTGATTTTTATAATTTTTGGAGTGGGCCGGGTTGTGGTGAGATGGGCTTGAGAGGATATGGTGGACTGGATTGGGGTATTGGGTTTAGTAATAACAAAGGGTGGTTTGGTTTGTTTATTTTGTTTGTAAAGAAACCATAGGGACCAATTATGTAATTAGGTGAAAGTTGGGGGGGGGTGCTGTGGTGTTTTTCCCAAGTAACCATAAGGATCAAACCTGCCATTTATAAATTGTACAAGGACCACAAATAATATTTTCATTTAAAAATTCCCGAGGACCATTTTTGTAAATTTCAAAAGTTAAGGGACTTTTTCTGTCAATTCTCCAAACTTATGATCCAAGGGCTATTTGTGATAACTTATGATTATCCAAGAACCAAAAAATGATTTTTCATTCAAAAATTCCCACCAGGGACTAAATCTGCCAAAGTTTGAAACTTCAGGGGCTAAATTGTAAATTTCCAAAACTTTTCCAATTTTTCACCAAAGGACAAAATATGACAACTTATGATTTCAAAAGGACCTTTGGTGATAATTTTCTATATTTTGAATATCCAGGGACTAGTTTTGTAATTTTATGAAAGTCGGGGGACTGAAACTGCCAATTTTGCAAACTTTGTGCGTTTTTCATCTGTTTTTACTCGTTTTGCATCTAAAACATATAAAACATAATTTTGAAATATTTTCAGTATTTTGATGCATTACTGAGTGTTTTTGTATGTTTTGCAGTTCAGATTAGACCAAAAATGATGAGTGTTTGAGCACTCATCAATCCCCCACACTAAACTATTGCTAGTCCCTAGCAATACTGTTTTGAAAACTTGATGGATTTTAAACTCTTTACCAAAAGCCATCACTTCTGGAGTAGCCAGGTGTAAGAACTGTGGCACACCTGATAACCGTGTGATTTTGAGCAAACCACCAGCTGTCAACGGATTTGATTTGTCTTTACCAAAAGCCGTTTGCTTCTGGACTAGCCAGCTCTTGATGGAATAGTCAACATCTTGGTGAGCTGATTACCAATTATGGATTTTCCACGGCCTTTACCACAAGCCATAATCTTGCGGGCTAGCCAACTCATTTGTTTTTGGGGAGTTGAGGAACCGTACAATTTTGGGCAAATTGCAAGCCATAAACGGATTTGAGATGTCTTTACCAAGAGCCGTTTGCTCCTGGACTAGCCAATCCCTTTTGTCGATTAGACAAGGTGGACTGATTACCACAAAAATTTTGAAGCACCAGTGAAATTTTTTTGAATTTTTTTTGAATTTTGGCTAAAAACGGGGGTATTATATAGTAAAATGTGATAAAATTCGCTAGCGAATACCCCCCCACACTAAGCATGAATATTGTCCTCAATATTCAAAATCCCGGCTATTATGCCGACATTTTGAACGTAAAAGGGCAACATTACAAGCTAAGCGTGGAAAACACCATTTTGTTTTTTCACGTCATAAGTAATCATAGTATGGGGGACTCCCCCACACTTAGGGTGAAAACCCTATAAGCATGCTACTGTTTTTGTTTACCGAGTCGCTAGCTTGACTCGACCCCTAATTCATTTGTCATTGAGGAAGCATGTTGTGGAAGAAACAATCTTAATCGGACTTTCATTCAAGATGTTTGGACAAACATTTGAAGCACGTGAAAGTTCCACACCGATGAGATAAGTGCCCGGCTCAAGATAATGATACATGAAAATGCCGGGATCAAATATAGTGTCCTCACTCCCGAAGGAGTGAAGAAGAGGAGAAATCACCTGGTAGGTGAAGGAAAGAAGAGAGATCCGAATAGCAATTAAGATAAGAACTTCCTCCTCAAGAAATGTATATTCAAGTGGAGGAGGCAAGTCCTTGAGCTTGATCTCAGGAAATTTATCAGTTTCCTCAACTGATTTGATTTCCTCATTATGAAGTTGCTTGGATGGAAGAGGGGGAGATGGATCTTCGTTTAACAAACTCTCTAGAAAAAGAATGTCCCCCTCAGGATCAAGATAGTTTTCATCAACTTCAAGTGGAAGTGAACTATCTTCAACAAGAAAAGCCTCGACCTCGTCCAGATCAGCTTTGAGATCAAAGAGATCATCATTACTTCCTGACGGAAGTGAATCAATGTGAGCACGCTCATCAGTGAACTCCTCAAGAAGGCGGTCAACATCAGAATGAGGAAGTGAAACCTCAACGTACTCAACTTCTCCATAAGATGTACATTCATCGTCAGAATCGGAGAAAATCTCAAAATGATCTTTTGAAAAGACAAGAGGAGGAGGAATATCACACATATGATCGAGAATTCCCTGTGACTCTCCCGGGATTGGGACAAGGTTCTCGACACTAGACTTTATGAATACGTCTGATTCTTTTGCAGGAATTGTGTCAAGATGCTCGCCCCCCATGATAAGAGAGTGAGTGTGAATCTCGGGTGTGATAACAGACTGAGGGAGCTGAGAAGGACTAGCATAAATGGGTTTTATAATTTCCCTTTGTCGTTCTGCTAGTATTTCTATCATACTCTTTACTCCCTGAGATTTTTGGATTAATGGGATTTCAACCGATGAATTCAATGATTCTTTTGGAAGAATATCAACGATATCTTCATTATCACTATCATCAGCGTCATCGATAAGAGCAGCATTGAGAAAATTAGAATGTGTGCTATCTGCTCTTTGCTCCGCAAGCAATTCCTCCATACTCTTTCCATGAGGATATGGACTGAGAGGAAATTGGGGGGGTGAGGGCATGTCAAAACCAGAAGGTTGACATTGATCATCATTGTGAGGACCCCCACAATATGCACAAGAAGAACTTGGTGCATATCGAAGCAACATATTAGCTAACTCCTCCTTCATTTTCTCTTGTGACTCTAGAATCTTTTGAAAAAAATCAGGTCAGTTTCTTGAGGAGTTGCTTGAATTGGTTGGTACTGTGGAGGTTGGTAAAAACCAGATGAGTCATGATTGATACAAGGAAATGGACTCCCTGTTTGACAATCAGAGTTGAAGTGGGGACCTCCACAGTACTCACAACAGTAAAACTGTTGTGGCTGATTCTGTGAATCATATGAATGTTGGTCATAACCAAAGTTCTGAGTGTTACCAGGAAACTGTTCATAGACAAACGTGTTTCCGGTTTGACACTCAAATCCTTGGTGAGGGCCTCCACAAAATTCACAAGAGAATGTCAGTATCTCCTGGTATGGTGGCTGATGGAATAAATCAGATGTGTCATGGTAAGAATAGGGATCCTGGTTATAGACAGACCCGTATCCTGACTCTACCATGCCACAGCCGGGGCAATTACCACCATTATAAGGACCACCACACCATTGGCAACCAAATTGGTGTGGATACGACATAGAAGAGGAATCAAAGGGGTATAGAAGGTAAGGGATAAAGAATTAAATAGGTAAGAGGGTGAAGATGGATATTTTTGGTGTTTTTGGAAAACATTTTGTACAAATGATAAAGAAAAAGTTTTTGTGTTTTGTTTTTATGAAAATATGAACAAGGATGGATAAATGTACAATGGAACGAATTCCAAAGACACTAATCAGAAAAACCGTTTAGATAAACGCGCACAACCTCCCCGGCAGCGGCGCCAAATTTTGATTGATGCTAAACCGTCAACCTAAATTGACCAAGGAATGGTCAACAAGGTCAGACTGCCTAGATCAATGCTCCGCGGAAGTATAAGGTTTCCCCGGGTCGTTATGTCCCGACGAGGTGTGAATTGTAAACAAACGGTTTCGTGATCGGGTGAATTTGGATGGAAAAAGGGTTTGTGTGTGATTAAGCTAGGGAATCTACAATGAAATAACTTAAATAAGCTATATAAACAAGACGGGAAAGTTTGAAAACCCAGAAACGTTTAAAACTTAAAACGCGTACGTTACGTTTAAATAAAACATAAACGTACGAGATAAAACGTAAAAACTGAAATCTAAAAACACCCAGGGGGTGAAAATGACTTTTTTACAAACTTAAAAGTAAAAGAAACTTTTTAGAAAAAGAAAATAAATTTTAACACTAATTATTTATTTAATATTAATTAAATACTAATTATTACTAATTATTAATATTTAAACAACTTAAATATAATACAATATTATTTAAACACTAAAAAGGTGAAAATAAAATTTCTAAAATTATAAAATAACTAAAAATAAGTTTTAAAAATAAAAATAAGTGTTTTTGTCTTTTTGTGGTTTTTATATTAATTAATTACTAATTAAATACTAATTATCTAATTAACTATTTTAAATTAAGAAAATTACTAAATGAACAGTAAAAATTATAAGAAAATTTATAAAATTACTTTATAACATATAAAAGCTAGGAAAAATATAAAAACTAGGTTTTGCTTAATAAAAACTAATTATGCTATTTAAACTAAATATTAATTAATAATTAATAAAACTAAGATTAATTCTAATAAATACTAAAAGATAAAATAAAAATCTGAGAAAATTATTATAAATACTTTAATATAAAAAGTAATTAATAAAAATATAAAAATGACAAGTGCTTAATTAAAATCTAAAAATGAAAAATAAAATTTAAATAAAATTAAATAGAAACTATCACTTAAAATTAACTTTGATTTTCTGGGATTTTTATTTTAGAAAACTATTTTACCACTAAAAACAAGTAACTTTTGTGAAAACCATTTTTCTGGAACTCAAAATTAAGCACAACAAGTGCTTATTGGAGTGACAGTTGACTTTAGTCAACTGTCAAGGGAAATTGGTGACGTAGGCAGCTAGTGGGGCCCACAAGGGATGATTCAGGTCTAAATAACTTAGGTGAACATGTTTAAGCAGAAATAAGCCAAAAATCCCCACAAGATAAGCAATAAGCTATGAATAAGCATTTGGAAAGTTAGAACTTGACTGAAAAGTGGGACAGATTCTAGGTGTGGTTTCAAGTGGGTCCCAGTGGGTTCAAGGCCAAACCAAGGGTCAAAACCCAAAGCCTACCAGGAGGGGGGTTGAGTGAACTAAATTGGAGGGGCTATGGATCACTGTGGTAACCACAAACCACCACCAAAGTGGGTGGTGTGGACTGCTTATCTGTGTGCAGAGCAGGGGTCTCCCCTGTAGTTGTGTTTGGGGCAAAGTGGGGCCCAACACAAAAATCTCAAAATTACAAACAATATGGGATAACACAGATGAGCTGATGGGCTATTACTAGGAACAAATTTCACATCCAGAAAGCAATCACAAAAATCAAAACAATTTCTCAAACTTTTGGAAAAATCTGAAAGATCACTTTTGACTTTTTACTAAAAACTTTGAACCTTGACTTTTTTTGAGTTTTGATCACACTTAACTGATTAAAACTGAAGTTATGAGCTATTTTAAGACTAAATTACACTAGATTGACAAGCATAGTAGCCAAAGTAATGGATTTGAGATCCCAAAACCCTCACAGTTGACTGTGTGGGTACAAAACCTAAGATTTTGACTTTTTGAGAGAAAGTGACCAAGTTTCTGAGTTAACTTAGTCCAAATGTAACCTAAGGAATCTAACTATGCAAAGAAGCAAGCACATTAACTACTGAAACAGTTCAAACTAAGTAGAACCAAACACCCCTTTAATGACTGAAAATGGAAATTTAATGAGGTAACTTACAATTTATCCCATGAATCTGATCAAGAACCTACCCTAATGTCCCCCAAGGGACTCTAAACCAGGACCAAAACCATTTCTGCAACTGCTTCATTACTTGAGAGAACCATTTTTATTTTTCTTGAATATTGAGTAATTTTATGTAACTGCCTATGAAATGATTCTAATGCTTCAATTACTTATAAGAGCTTATAAATAAGCTGATGTAAGCACAAACAAACACTGAGCAATAGGATTTAAGCACTTGATAAGAAATTAAAATTTAAACTTGAAATTGCACTTTTGGAATCTAAAACTGAAAACTTGAAATTAAGGTTGAATTATGTTTACAAACACTGAAAATACTTAACTTAACAATTTATAACTAAAAGGTACACTGGAAATGAGAACTTAATTAAAACGGCATTAAAAACTATACTAAACTACACTACTGCTAACTAAAACTAAACTAATACATCTTTCTCTTTTTTTCTTCATCTTTATAGACCCTGGGGTCAATCTCTTTCTTTCCCACTTTATTTTATGGCCGTTGGATGGCTTATATTTGATCCCCATCGTTCAAATTAATATTGGCGGGAAAGGGCTCTTGGCAGAATTGGGTAGTGGTGTTTGGTGAGGTATTAAATGAGGAGGGGAGGTTTGGTGTGATTATTAATGGAGGGTGGCTTGGTTGGTGAAAAGGTGGGAGGAGGGGGGAGACAGTGGTGCAGGTTTTAGGGGGAAAGGGAGGTACGGGGAAGAGGTGTTGACCGGGGTTTGACCGGCTTTTGATTTTTATAATTTTTGGAGTGGGCCGGGTTGTGGTGAGATGGGCTTGAGAGGATATGGTGGACTGGATTGGGGTATTGGGTTTAGTAATAACAAAGGGTGGTTTGGTTTGTTTATTTTGTTTGTAAAGAAACCATAGGGACCAATTATGTAATTAGGTGAAAGTTGGGGGGGGGTGCTGTGGTGTTTTTCCCAAGTAACCATAAGGATCAAACCTGCCATTTATAAATTGTACAAGGACCACAAATAATATTTTCATTTAAAAATTCCCGAGGACCATTTTTGTAAATTTCAAAAGTTAAGGGACTTTTTCTGTCAATTTTCCAAACTTATGATCCAAGGGCTATTTGTGATAACTTATGATTATCCAAGAACCAAAAAATGATTTTTCATTCAAAAATTCCCACCAGGGACTAAATCTGCCAAAGTTTGAAACTTCAGGGGCTAAATTGTAAATTTCCAAAACTTTTCCAATTTTTCACCAAAGGACAAAATATGACAACTTATGATTTCAAAAGGACCTTTGGTGATAATTTTCTATATTTTGAATATCCAGGGACTAGTTTTGTAATTTTATGAAAGTCAGGGGACTGAAACTGCCAATTTTGCAAACTTTGTGCGTTTTTCATCTGTTTTTACTCGTTTTGCATCTAAAACATATAAAACATAATTTTGAAATATTTTCAGTATTTTGATGCATTACTGAGTGTTTTTGTATGTTTTGCAGTTCAGATTAGACCAAAAATGATGAGTGTTTGAGCACTCATCAGTGGCCTTTGTTGCCACACCTGCCACACTTATTTTCTTTTGGTGCTTCATTTTTTGATCGAATACGGTCTTTGTTTTTCGGTCTTCCCGATTGTCATTTAACCATTACCGGAGGCAAAACCTTTTGCAGGTTACCGGGATTAACCCAATCGGCTTCATCTGCCAGTGGAAAGACCAGTTCATTGTATGTGCCTTTAAGGTTGGTTTTTGTGAACCACGGTAGCGCCATTGGTTACAGTCGGTCAAAGCTTCTGCCCTACACACAGCACACGCATGACCACACGGTATACCCGAAAGTTGCCATTGCCTGAAATTGCATGAAATTACATATATGCAAGTCAGAAAGAAAAAATAATAAAATGTAATCAACTTGTATATATAATAAACATGTTGGTAATACATACTTGCAAGTGCATTCTCTTTTTATTAAATCGACTATATGAGAATTATAAGTGTCTAACACTTGGTACACAGCACACATGGCAATGCCTCTAACTTCCCAGTTAGCACTCTTTAGCATTCTGTCTTGCACCTTTGCTGCTGCCCATTCTCCAAGTTCAAATTCTGGTGCGTCTACATAATTTTAAAGAAAAAAAATTGTTATTATTTCACTGTAAAAAAATGTACCATGCATAAATTATTTTATTAGTAATTCAGATTATAGAAACACCAAATATTTACCTTGATATTTTTCTCGTCGTTCAAAATACCAGTTTTGTAACAACTTTCTGTAATACTCCAGGAGATGTGTTATTGGAACCTTTCGAACTAGTCTCGTTAAACTTTTAATTGATTCCGCACTGTTAGACGTCAAGTAATTGTATCTATTTCCTTCACTATATGCCCGTGACCACTTTTCAAAACCTGCTTCTTCCAGTTTTTTTACCGCTTCCGGTCTAACAGCGCGAAGCTCTTCGATTGCTTTGTGAAAGTTTTCCACCGTATAAGATTTGCACGCCTTCCAGTATATATACTTATCCCTATCGCTGCTCAAATTGCAATTCATTTGCAAGTGACGGCAACAATTGCCATGAAAGCAATCTGGGAAAACTTTATTACACGCTTGGATAATCGATTGATGTCTGTCAGAAATAATTGCCAATCCAGGAACTACGCCGATGCTCTCTTTCAACTTGGTCAAAAATACTGTCCATGCTTCACCTGTCTCTCCTTGTGCCACACCTGTAGCAATTGGTATGATTTGGTTGTTACCATCCATACCAACAGCAAGCAAGTTGGTACCTTTGTATTTTCCTTTAAGATGCGCCGCATCAATAATCAACAACGGCCGCATGAAGGCTATGAAACTCCGAACCTAAATCAGTAACCATGTATTAGCTTCGATTAATGTAAAAGAAACAAAGTTTAAACTAAATTATTAAAAAGTATATAAATATTTAACTTTATATTCTATATAAAAGCAACTCTTACCGCAACACCAAATGCTATAAACACCGACTTAAATCTTCCTGCCTTGTCTGTTTCAATGTGTGTTACCGTCCCCTTGTTTGCTATCTTTAAATTGTGACAATAATACGGAAGCTGCTCAAACGAATCTTCAGGTGTCCCATTTAACAACTCAAACGTTAAATTCCTTCCTCCCCATATTCGTTTGTAAGAAAGGTCTACTTTCCATTCAACCTTAATATCTTTTTGTATATCTCGCACCTTGTATGTTCTGGTATTATCTTTCATTTTTTCGTAAAGTAAATGACTTAATAATTTCATTGTAGCATTACGATGATTAGGACATAGTTTAGTTCGTGAACATGTGTGCACGTCATTTACGGTGGATACATAGAATTTACTACCCACTTTTATTTTGCGAGTGTATATACACCAGTGGCAACCATCGTTTCTGCATTTCACGCTATACCTCGTGCTTTCAGATTTAATAACTACATATTCAAAACTTTCAAGTAATGATTTCTTGCCTATAGCAAACATGCATTCTTGCTTATTATAAAATTCCCGAAACTTGTAAAATCTAGTATCACTTGTAAATGATTTTATATGAGGCTGGATTTGTTTAATAATTTGAGTCGGGGCCTTGGGTGGAATGGGAATATTTTGAAATGAGTTCTTTTGCCATATCAGAACCGAATCAGGTTTGGTGTAAAATGAAAAATCTTCAACTTTTTGGGTGGGATGATTCCATTGCATAGGTAACAATGGAACATTAAGATCGAATGATGTATTATTAGAAGCATAAGATGATTTTACCTCCGTTGGTTGTTCCGTGATTGATATGAATAATTTCTGAATCTGGTCGTTTTTCGAACAAACATCATGTATGAAATATTGGACATCATCATCGTCAACAATGTCCAATGACATGGAACCATCCTTGTAAAACAACTTTACATCACAAGTTCCTATCGCCTTGGCAGCGTCCACCTTTTTCATGATGTAGGCCACAAGGTTATTGTAACTGATGTCTTTAGGTAGTTTAACAGCATGCTTCGACCCTGGATGTACTAAAAACCACCTTAAACTTAGACGTGTCTTCATTACTCATTTTTACTATTATTTTTTTTAATTTCCAGAAAACAAACATGAACTATTTGCTAATGCATTTAGTTTCATTTTTTATTTGGTTATCTACATTAGAACATTAGGGAATTAAATTGTATGAAACCGCATTATGTACTTGTTCATTTATGTCATTGTACTTAAATGTGTCTAGTTACAAAGTCGCCCAAAGACCATAAACTTGGTCAACTTTCAAGTCGCCCAGGTTACCCACCTTATGTACTTGTACATTTAAGAAAATTGTACTTTTTAGCCTAACTGGTACATTTACATTAATACAACTCAATTTTACTCCAAGTCGCCCAAGTTAACAACTTTATGTAATTGTATATTAATATCATTCATATGCTTTATGTAATCTAATATTTTTTTTATTTTTTTAAAATTTTTATTTTTTTTAGGTATGGACAAAAGCATCTTCGAAACACGTCGTTGGAAATGAAGTCATGGTGGAAAGATTTTGGTGACATTGCTTTTGGAACAGTTTCACAGCACACTTGTAAGGAATGTTTATGTAAAATGGCATGATAATACTCTAGTAGGTCGCCCAAAAAAAGTTAATTGAATTAGCTACCGTTTGTACTTGTTCATTTACTATGATAAACCATATCATGTACTTTGTATTTAAGAATACTTCTTTTTGAATATAAGTACTTTCCCAGATTTCCTTTTCATTGTAGGAAAACAATTCAGGAAAAGCATTCATATCTTCCTCTTCTAGTAGGTCATACAATTGGAATCAGTACCAATTCCCAGATGTCGCTAACATGACACATTGCAACTGTCGACCTCCTTATCCACTACCTGTCAAAGTTTCTTGGTCACAAAAAAACCCAGGAAGAAGGTACAAAGCATGTCCGGCGAATATATGTAAGGTTTATGGTTTTTTAGACCCCGAGCTCCCGTCACAATACTACAAAGACTTGTTTTGGCGAGAGCATGAAGAGAAAAACTCACTAATAAATCAACAGGGAAGTTTTGTGGCGAACTCGGAAGATTCAATACAACAACTGATTGCAATGTTCGAAAAAGAGATGAAGGAAGTGAAGGCTAAGACAAAAGTTCATGAAATAATTATGTTAATGTTAGGTTTGGTAGTTGTAATCCTTTTCATTGTGTTGTGTTTGTTAGAGTAGGTTTAATGATTCTCATGAACTCAAGTCATGTTTTCAATGTTTTCAATGTTATGATATGTATGCTTTTGGAAATAAACAACTTTGTAAATTATATGATAATAACTGGTAATCTACCATTAAATAACTAAACAACCTCCACATTATCCACAATAATATCATGTTACATTCATATCTTACAAGTTTACTATGTGGAATATTGAACCTTGTATTTCCAGAAGTAGTCCGCTATTCGCTCACGATAGGCTATAGCTGCTAGTGTAGGGTTGGCCAATTCTAATGACATATTATTCGCCAAACGATAAAGGATTATACATACCCATACTCCGCAGTCACCGTATAAACATCCTTGTTTCGGGACATCCTTGCAGTCTTTCCAGGTTATCTCATAACCGTCAACATCTATTCCTTTTGC
Organism: Artemisia argyi; assembly: GCA_030686995.1. Lineage (NCBI taxonomy): Eukaryota > Viridiplantae > Streptophyta > Magnoliopsida > Asterales > Asteraceae > Artemisia > Artemisia argyi. The sequence goes on from CM060684.1 coordinate 156,099,544, forward strand.
ATCCAATACTCCTTGTTCTTTAAGATAATTTGCCAAATTATTTGCAAATGCCTGTGGCATGGTCTTCTTCCACCATTCTCTTCTTCTTGAATATTTAGGAAGCGTGTCGTATAGTGTTATAACACCTGTACGTATATGAAGCTCCCTCGTCGCCCAGTGAGAACTGGGCTCATTAATTGGAAATAGAACCTACATTTTAGCATTAAAACAGTTTACAGTTGTAAGAATATAGGAATTAAAATTAGAAATTCAAGAATTTTTTTTATCGAAGGCATTACAATACACACGCATATACACAATTTAGCAATTTGGCAGTTTGAATTGTTATGTTTGATCTCTAACAGGTCAAACGGGTTTATTAATAATTTTAGCTAAAGGAGATATGGGTGAAATTAGCCTAGCTGATCAAAATGTATGCTACTTAACATAAATCGGTTTACAGAAACATTAATTTGTTTTTATAATAGTAGTATATTTATATAGTTTTTGTAATAAAAGTGTCTGCGAGTGGGCCCTTACCTAAGATAACCCATAACCCATTTTAACCTGAAGCTTATTTCAAACACAAAGTCCATAACCCATTTTAACAGAATATTAACTTCCTAACAGAATATTCTTCCAACTTCACATTCAAATTCCATAAATTCACAGTAACTAAATAATAAATATACAATATGGGGGTGTTTGTTTCGGCTTACATAGCGGGCTTATGACTTATGTAGTTTTCGGCTTATGTTTCATAAGCACACTTTTTGTGGCTTATTTTGAAACTTCTTAGTTTATATAAGTTTATTATCACATGATAAGCTTATATAAGCCGACAAGTTTCAAAATAAGTCACAAAAATTGAGCTTATGAAACACAAGCCCAAAACTAAATAAGCCATAAGCCGGCGATATAAGCTAAAACAAACACCCCCTTAACTAATCCTCTAGTTTAACAAATTATTAAACCCTATCTCAAAGTCTCAAACACTAATTATTAAACCCTACAAATAACAACTACCAGCAAATCAAATTAATTCCAAACACCCCTTATGTTTCACGATAAATGTGGTAATTAAACTTGTATATACCTCTACAAATGGTTCCAATGGTGGTAGTTGCAAAGCTTCACCGAAATCAGGAGGGGATATGTTTTCACGATTAATTCTTTGTGAAAGCCTTCTCAAGACTCTTGGAGTAGTGTCTGGAGGTGATGTATAAGGGGACCTGTTAAATTTGCCTGGGTTCCTCTTTCGTTTCAATCGGTTGAAGATAGATCTTACATCATTAACTAGTACAACGTTGATGTCAGACGACAACATATTTTGTGCCTGAAATAATTTACAATATAATCAACAAATGAATAAAGTATTTGCTGTAAAGAATCTAGCGAGTGTGAAGACTATACAATTGTTTTCAATGGTACTCATTTAACAATTAAATTACCTGACTGGTATGCTTGTCCACATCCATATCAATGTAAATAACTTCGTCTGCATTGTCACCACCATTTCCCCCGTCCCCTTGTGGTTCTCCTGGTTCCTCACCTACATTCCCATCCCCCTCCTTTTCAATGCCGTCCTCCTTAGCCGTTGCTTCTCTCATTTCAACCCCCTCGTTTTCAATGTCGTCCTCCTTATCCGTTGCTTCTCTCATTTCAACCCCTTCCTTTTCAACATCCTCAGTTTCGTTTTTATCAACATCCATATCCATCAAATCCTAGAGAATAAATAAAATAATCATAGCCGCTTAAAAATGAAGTAATATTCTAAATAAATACCTACTGTAACTTGCATTGAATGTATTTTAGTTAATTAAATAATATAAATACATACATAATGTCCTGTTTCAACTATGTCCTCAGCCGGTTGTTGTTGTGTACTAGCGGTTGTAGGTTCCAATTCTGACCCATCCTTTGTATCCTAAAAAAATTACAAAATGAAAAACAAAATAGTCTCAATACGAGTAAAACAATATAATACAATAGTAAATAAATTTGGTAATATTGTAAATATATACTTACTTCATGAGGTGTTAGTTCAAATTCGGAGAAGGCAGCATTCAAATTCGGTAAGGAAAAAAAATCACACCTACTGTTAGTGTCAACTTGCATAAACTCGGTACAACGATCAGTAGACGATTGAAACGTGACTTTCATAAGTTGTGTCATTGGTCCTTGAAACGCTTCTGTATCCGTATAAAACAACTTATGATCATCATCTTGAACAACACTGGGCTTATTTGATGTGTCACCATCCACATCTGGGAGAAGAGTCTGAAATACAAAGATAAGGAGACAATAAATTGCACACAAGCGTTATTCATACCAATTACGCTACTATAAAGAAAAGGAATTAAATATAATTTGTATTCATACCTTATTGTCACATACAACATCTTGGTTCTTTTCATCACGGACTTCCAAACCAGTTGGGTCGGCATGCACATCTTCGGACTTTTCATCACAGACTTCCAAAGTTGGTGTGTCGGCATGCACATCTTGGGACTTGTCATCACAGACTACCGAATTTTGTTCAAATCTCACTCCTAACACATCCTCAAGCACCCCGATCCTTTTTTTAACAAAATCTAGCTGAACTAATAGGTTTGAGACATCAACGTCTCCAACACGTTCTTCAATGCCTCCTACTGTAGACTTAATAGACTTAAGCTCACTTTCAATTTGATCTCTATCCAACCTTTGTGACAATTCATCCTGTACATGATGTTCATTAGGACCCACTTCATCCTTGTCGACTGTTTCACCCTCAACATGATGTTCATTCGGTCCCACTTCATCCTTGCCGGAAACAGTTTCAATCTCTATATGATGTTCATTCGGACCCACTTCGTCCTTGCCGGAAACAGTTTCAACATAACCATCAGAAATATCAGTTTCTGGGCATGTTTGCCCAATCTCATGATGAATACAATCCTCTTGAAACACTCCTGATCCACCACCATCTCCAGTAGCATCTACACTCCCACCAACGCCTACACCACTTTCATTTCCTTCTCCACCATGGTCATCAATGTTTACATCAGCTTGTGTGCCAACCTCTGTTGCAGCATCATCATCAGCATTACTAGAATCGTTGGGCATGTTAACGTAACCTTCATCAGCATCACCATCAACATCAGGTTGTACAACTGTCACTGGCTCAACAGACATGTTTGTTGCATGAACAAGTGTAACTTGCAGCTTTAGTCCTCGGATATATTCCATGCTACGAATGTACCATGGACGGAATGCCTCATCGTTTCTTGGAATCCATTGCTTTATTGGTTTAAAAGCCTACATGATAAAATAAGGTATGAATACTAATTAAAGGCAATATAAAGAAATATACATAACAAATGAGCGGGTTTATACAGGGTTTGTTTACCGGATCAAATAGCATCTGGTAGTGTTTTTTTTCAAAGGTTTTAAATCTTGACCATGCTAGACCACGTGGGATTTTTTTAGAATCTTTGCTCCACCATTGCATGCTATTAGGGAATGTTTCCAAAATCCATATCTGAAAAAAGGATCAAGGCCACAAAAAAAAAAAAAAAAAAAAAAAAAAAAAAAAAAAAGCGTTAACGCAAACCTAACAAAAAAATTAAGCAAACCTAAGTAATATAAGCAAACCCAAACACTGAGAAACAAACAGTCCAAACAGATAAGATTGTGAAGCAACTTCTTAATTTAAGCCATGAAAACATCAAATTTATTTGTATGATGATGTAATATACTTAATTAAACACAGAAACTCAAGCATGGTTAACTTAATAAAATATAAAAATATAAAACTGCGAGTTACTTAATAAAATCTAAAAAGGAAAATTAAAAAGATAAATAAAATTAAATAGAAACTATCACTTATAATTAAATTGGATTTTTGTTATTTTTCTTTTACCAACAACTTTTGTGAAAAAAACTTGTTTATAACTCAAAGATAAGCTGTGCACAAGCTTAAAGGTTCAACAGTTGGGTTTATCAAGCTTAAATAAGGTACCCATTAAACACATGCTAGAGAATAAGGTACAACCAAATTAAGGGAACAGATATGAAGTTAAATCAACAAGCTAATCTAACTGAATAAGCCACAAAGATAGAATAAGCAAATCTAAATGCCATACATGCCAAACAGGCCTTAAAGTATAACATGCAGAAATAGACTTGAAGGGCTTTCCAATGAACCAAGGAGCACTCAGTGGGGTCCACTGATCAAGCCTAGGGGAGGGCTGGAAGTTGGGTGCATAACTGAGGTGATGGTGCAGGGGAGGTGCATCCCCCTACAGGTCAGTTTGGGGAGCTGTGGGATGCACAAAAAAATTACAAAAATACAGTAATCATGGGATTTTGAAGTTTAGCTGGGGGTCTACAAGTCCTGAAAATTTCAAGGCCTGAAACTTAACACAAAATTCTCTAAAATTCTTGCAATAAATGATTTTTCTTCACAAATGCAAATTTGACTTTTGAAAGAACTAAGCTAAGTTGACTATTGTGAACTTTGAACTGATCCTATGGATTGAAATTGATGTTACAAGCTGCAAAGAAACTAAATTAAGCTCAGCTAAGTACAAATGAACCAAATTGAATGATCATGCACATCCAAAATCCATTCAGTTAAGCTGAAATGAAATCAAAGGCTTATTTTGACTTTTTCTCAAAGTGGCACTTGTTTTTATGGTTTCACTAGGATATTAGATCATAATGTGTGCTACATCAAACAAGAACAACCACACATACAACCATTAACATAGATTAACCAATAAACCCAAACACTTCTTAACTTTACTGATTTGGTGATTTTCACATGCAATAGCAGATTTGGACCATGAAATGTAAACATGAGCATAGATAATGATATATCAAACTGAAATGGGCACATAAACATCAACCAATAAAACAAATACCTAAGATTCGAAATTACACTACCATGGGAGTTTTCATGAAGAAAATGGACTCAAAGGAATCCACAGAACAAGGATGCAATATTAATCAACACTATAACTAAGAAGTACAAAATAAGCATAAAACAATAAAAATAAGCAGTTAACTAGCATATGAACAATACAAAGGCAAAATCGAAATGAAGCTTACAAAAGAATACACTGAGAAACAAGAAGCAGTGGCCACACTAGAAAACCGACATTAACATCATTCAAATAAAAATTGTGAAATTGTGATATAGAACACAGATACAGTGGTCAAAACCACTAATCCAAACACTCCCTTAATGATATGAAATTGTGATAATCAAGGGTATTTACTCATTCAGGTATGGAATCGTACACAACAGTTAATCTTAAACTAAATATGTTATAAGGAATCGTACACAACAATTTAAATATAAATGACTAGATATGTTAAACTAAATATGTTATAAGGAATCGTACACAACAATTTCTCACCTTGAGTGCCCAAACAAAGCCATACAAATTGTAAGTTTGCTCTTTCTTTGGGGATTTTTTTACGGCCTTCTTTGTTTGAGGCATATCAGCCTTTTTGGCTTCGGCAGCGATATGCTTCTGTACAACATTCACCGTTCTTTTGTACAAGTGTGCCCACATATACTCCCCCCACGGATACGAATTCCAAATAGAAAAGTCCTCAACCATTGCCAACAAATGGTCCGGGATGTAATACCTTAATTCACGCCCAATGAATACACTCGTTGCAATGACCAACAAACACACCCTAACTGCATCCTCATCCGATAATGCATCCCATTCATCACCAGGTTTCAACATTGCAAACAGCTGCTCACCCTTTATTTTCTTAGTCCTACGGGATTTGTTTTGAGGAAACAATCTATCATAGAATGGACTATGTGGTAAACCATGAACATTAATAAAATGGTCACTAGGGACATGCCCAAAAACAAACCAAGTTATCATACAAAATTGTTCACGGCCAAATTCAAGCACGTTATCACCTATTTTAAAACTAAGGGAAGGGCAATCCTCACTTTCATCAACACTAACCTGATTTTGATAAAAATAATTTAGCAAATGGGTATCAGCAGAAAAGGGGGGGATGTCTAACCATGGCCCAAATACAGTGGCCCGAAACAAGATTGCCCTATTAGTATTCAACAACCCTCTAATTGTTGTAATGTAATCTAATCTTGATCTAACCGTTACCTTTGCGTCAGCCATTACAATATGGTATCAAGTAGGGTTTGAGTTGCAGGTATGGCGAGGGGTTTTAATTGTGGGTGAGATGGTTTCTTATAAAATGTGGGCGAGATGGGTTGCATTCCTCAAAGATGAAAGGGAGCGATCAAAGGGATGATCGTATGATCAAAGGGATGATTGTATGAGTGATTTTGTGGAAAGATGAAACGGTGGATTTTAGTGTTTATGTGTGTGTTTTTAAAAAGTGTATTTAAATGTGTATTTTTAAAAAGTGTATTTTTATAAAAGTGTACTATTATTTAAAAGTGTATTTTTAAAAAGTTAAATCAAGTATAAAAGTGTTTTTAAAAGTGTATTTTTATAAAAGTGTACTATTATTTAATAAAAAAAAAGATCCATACCTACCAAGTCGCTCAAGAATAAAGATAAGTGGGACCCAGTCGCCCAAGTTTATTGTACTATAAATTAATAAAAAAAGACCATAAATTTTCGGAAAAAGACAAAATAATCAGGTCGCCCAAGAAATGTGGGTCACAGTCGCCCAAGAAGTACACTTTAATAGTTGTACCATAAAGGTACAATGTGAGGCCATGTATAGGGACACATGTCACTATATTACACCATCCGCCCAAATTTTGGAGGCGACCTCCTCCCGTTGGGGTATTTGGGGAAAACAAGATTTTGTGGGTTATTTAGGGTGGAGACCCTTGTACTTTTGGGGTATTTGTGGAAAATTCCCTTGTTTATTCAAGTCCAAAAAAAAAAAAAAAAAAAAAAAAAAAAAAAATCACAACTTTTCAAAGTAAATGGTTCTAACTTCTAAGGTTTACCTGCAATGATCCGATTAATATAATAGGTATCGTATAACCCAAAGTACATCCCTCTGTAAAGAGTAATTCCCACAATTGAATCCCCAAATCCACGATACAAACCTCTAATGCCATAACTTGCAACGGTCTTGCGGTATACATCGAATAACCCGTTAAATTGTCGTTTTTTATTGGTTGAAGTACATGTAGAATCAATTGCCAGACAAGAACGTACATAGTCCAAATGATATATAAACAATGAAGTGGTGGCTCCAGCAGCACTTCCTGAAGCAACATTCCCTACAAACCACTTGACATACATGTCTTTTTATTTTGACCGTCCAAATACACTTTCGTAGTAACCTTTGAATGCGAAATTGAATGCCTAAGGATATTTTTCAAATCTAAAACATTTAACAATCAGATCTTGATTGATGAACTGGAATTAGACATTTATAACACAGGAATCGTTTAAAGATATACCTGAGTTGGGAAATATCGAATGACATTGACTTGATTGCCCCTCCAGAATGAGAAAAAACCTTCTTCTTTGAAGATCCTTTTGAAGCAATTACCAAAACCCGTATATAGTCTTTTGAGTTGACCCCTTTTTAACAGCTCTCCTTGATTTTAGAGTAAAAGCTTGACTCTGTCTAATAGTGCTGCTTGCACGCTTGGATATTATAGCTGCTACACTTCCTAACAAAAAATATGAATAAAATCTCTCGGATTAGTATCTAACTAGCCCATTGTTCAGCAGACAAATGGGTTACATCCCCATCCCCGTTTTTCACTCCTCATCCTCATCCCCATCGGGGAATCGTTTTACATCCCCATCCCCAATGGGGATCGGGGATCCCCACGGGGATTCGGGGATTCTTCGGCCTTAAAAATTGAGCGTAAAAGTTACATACGTAATCGAAAATATAAACTAAACTATAAATTTCTTAAAAAGCATACATCGTACATAGTTGGATTAATTAAAATGTCATTCAGCTTTAAAGTATCGTAAATACTGAAACATCACATATAATATAAAAATAAACTGCATCGAATGTGTGTATTCGGACAAAATATTAGTAGAATAATATGTAGTTAGTGCTTAAAATTTTAAAAGTATTTGATCCACTAAATATCACATATATATATACATATATACTTCAAGTATAATACTTCTCACTACTCATTAACATATACATATACAAGTACATGTAGTATTAATATACATATAAATACAGTGTATACTTATACATTAAAAGTTCGGGTTCCGGGTCGAAGATTTTTGTTATCCCCATCCCCGCCCGATCCCTGGTTTTATAATTCAGAGATTCCCTGTCTTCATCCCCATCCCCGGTCAACTCGGGGATTCCCCAGTCAAATCGGATTTGGGGATGGGGTCCCCGTCGGGTACGGATTTTTTTACCATCTCTATGCTAGACCCAAGTTTTTACCCGGCCAATCCTTGTACCCATTAGCATCAACACCTTCCTGTTTGATCTAAAATGTCGAAGGTAGTGTAATTAGACCAAAACATGATTTAAATGATAGGTGGAATTGTTCGAGTAATTTCATTATTTGACCTTATGTACTGAATTCAATTGGACATTGTGGCAATATGGGTTGGTTGGGTAACGAGGAAAATAGGTTTGGGTCTTAACAAGTTTGTGTGCTGATCAAAAATTGTCGAGTCGAGCTTAGTATGTTTACAAAAAGGGTTAATGGCATATAATAGCAACAAACTTTTTCATTTGTCCAATTATCAGATACGAACCCAAAAAATTACAACAATACTCATCAAACTTTCAAAATTTTTTTCATTATCAGATACGAACTTTAAAAAAATACCACAATAACCATCCAACTTTGAAATTTTTTTTCATTATCGTACGCAACGAGATGAGATTTTTACATTGATAAAACAAAATTTGAAAGTTCGTATCTGATAATGGTAATTTTTTGGGTTTGTATCTGATAATGGGACAAATGAAAAAGTTCGTTTCTATTATATGCCATTAACCCTTACCAAAACTACAACCTCTTAAAGTTTGACTTTACGGGTAAGACTTTCAACCTAGTTGTAAACCAATATGCATATCACAGACAAATCATATCTACATCAAAAAGTTGTTATTAATAAAGAGGATCATTTAGTGTCAACTATTAGTAGATGATTTGCCTTGCCTGATCAATATGAAATAATCAAAATCTTACGATTCACATATGTAAGCATGTAGCTCACCATATGTATTTTAAGAATTGATGTTATTGAATAATATTTATAAAAAAATTGTCTAATGGGTGTGAGATAACATTGGTCAAGGCTAGTATATAAGAAACTAGCCTATAAACCCGTGATAAATCACGGGCGGCTTATAAAAAGTTAAGAAAATATACCTTTAAAAAGTAAAAAACAAAAACCAAACTAATATTAACTCTCAAACAATATTATTCATTAGAAGAATAAAAAAATATATAAAGAGAACATTGAATATATGGTAAAAATAACAAAGAATAATAAACCAAGAATCTCCAAAACCAGATAGTGTTAAGATTGAGTTCATATAAGATAGGTAAAACTAACAAAGAAGAATAAAGCATTTTAAATATATGGCGGATCAAATATTTTTGAAGCACTTCATGGTAAACAACATTCAAAGTACACTTTGAAACTTTACCATCCATGTCGTATATCAAAACCTTCAATCCTTGCCGACTTTTGACTCTAGACACAACGACGTAAAGCTGACCATGTGTGAAGACTGGCTTAGGCAAAAAAATTCCAACTTTTGATAAAAGATTGGCCTTGATTGTTGTTGATGGTCATGGCGAAACGAATTTGGCATCGATTAATCTTCAACGGAAGCCTCTTGTCAGAAGGACTGAGTTTTAACCGTGGGATGATAGTAGTGTGGCCGACATTTGTTTCCGTTAAGATTTGTTCCTCGATAACATGTTCAAAGTTTTAGAATCCTTACTCTTGTCCCATTGCATAACCCAACAGTTTGGTATTGCACCAGCAACAATTTTTGTCAGCAGCAGGAAACCGTGTCATAAGCAAGACGCATCATCAATAAGCTTTACGTCTTTGATCTGCATAAAATGAGAAGAAAAAGTCAGCAAATTTCATAGCTTTCGTTAATGTAGTGAATAAATTTTAACAAAATAATTACTATAATTTTTTAAATCTCCTCTCCTTTGAATTCACCAAATTGTATCAACTAAAAAAACCATTATCGGCTTTATGTCAACATAGGTTATAGAAAATAAATAAAAAAAAAGGAAAAAAGGAAAAAAAAACTCGTACAGGTTCAAGAGTTGCCTATTCTTCAAAATTGCTTATGCACGAATAACTACGTAATAGTTTTTGAAATATATTTTCACCCGTCATTTGTTAAACTTAGAAAGTATTCGGTAGGTCAAGAGGACACGACCCGTTTTGAATTGCCACCTATATTAGCAGAACTCCTTGATACTGTTCACAAGGTATTTGTTGAAAAAAATGCTGGTAAACAAATGTCGAACGGCTCACTGTAGGTAGATATTCATCCAAGAGTAGCTTTTCAAAGCACTGGATACGGATGAAACGATTTCTCCGTCTTTTGAAAGAAGTAAGGTGTTCTTCCTGTTAAATTCTCAGAAAAGGTTTTTTTTTAAGCCTTTATAATATGTTTTTTTTTTTTTCTGAGCATATAAAAAATTAAACCCTGTCGTGTCCATGCTATATTAGAACGAAGAATCGGATATCAAAATAGACTACGGAATACAGATGTATAGTTAGTTGTGGCTTTAAATTTGTTACCCGTCAGATGTCAAATAGATGTGGTATTCTTTTGTCATGAACATGACTTGCCTTGTACTCAGCCCTGTGAAAGTGAACATCTCGATTTGCTTAATAATAGGGCTCCAATCACCAGGTTTCCCTGCCAATAAAAATCAAATATAACACTTATCATACGTTTTAAAAAAATACCACAATAACCATCCAACTTTGATTTTTTTTTTCATTATCGTACGCAACGAGATGAGATTTTTACATTGATAAAACAAAATTTGAAAGTTCGTATCTGATAATGGTAATTTTTTGGGTTTGTATCTGATAATGAGACAAATGAAAAAGTTCGTTTCTATTATATGCCATTAACCCTTACAAAAACTACAACCTCTTAAAGTTTGACTTTACGGGTAAGACTTTCAACCTAGTTGTAAACCAATATGCATATCACAGACAAAGCATATCTACATCAAAAAGTTGTTATTAATAAAGAGGATCATTTAGTGTCAACTATTAGTAGATGATTTGCCTTGCCTGGTCAATATGAAATAATCAAAATCTTACGATTCACATATGTAAGCATGTAGCTCACCATATGTATTTTAAGAATTGATGTTATTGAATAATATTTATAAAAAAAATTGTCTAATGGGTGTCAGATAACATTGGTCAAGGCTAGTATATAAGAAATCATTGAGTCTATTTATACACACCGTATTCCGTATTTGGTTAATTTAATTTATAAGTTTAATTAATGTATATTAATTGTTTAATTTAAAAAGAAAGTAAATGCCCATTAACCATAGACTTGACCGTACCCGTTAGACAAACAGTTTTAGTTTTAATTTTGACTTTAGTTGTTCTTCTAACCTTATTTGTTTATATGATTAATATAGGGATTTTTCTAATTTTTGTCATGGTGGCACAAGTTTTGAAGTATTAAATAAAGTGATAATATCATACTTATACGTTACTTGATATCAATATTTTCTTAAATTTGTGATGTTTACCAAATTTATCATTGTTCTATATGGAAATAAAGTTATTTTAAAAAATAAATGTGTTTTATTTAATACTTTAAAACTTGTGCCACCATGGCGCAAAAACTAAGATCAATGACATTAGAAACAGGCTTTGATTTTGTTTATATTCAGTTAATCTTTTATGAATATATTTTTAGAATGGCCATATGGCGTCATGTCGACAATAATGCTTGCATCATTAGAGCATGCTGTCCTCAAACGACTAACCCAGCAAAGAGGTAAAAAAGAGGTGTGTTTGATCCAAATATATAAGGCTGGAGAGATGATTATTTACAAGATGATTGTGCTTATAAACTTTAAATAGTTATAGCAGTTCGCCTTACATGATCATGATCATGATCAATAACAAAATGCTATTTTGTTGTGTAAACAAAATATTAGCACAAAGTTTCAATAAGTCACAATCAAAATTGCTAAAACTAATAAAGTATAAAATGATAATATGTCTTGGTTTACATATAGAAGGATTAAGTCTCTCTTCTATAAAAGAGAGTCGACTCAATATCTCCCCATTATTCTGTAGTAATCTTGAGGTGTTTCGTCATTTAGATCTATTATTTCTGCAAGGAGAAAACAATTTGTATACATGAATCAGTATTTATCTAATCTAGATGCAAATAAACTGTCATTAGTAGTGAAATAAGAGTAACATTTCACATGTAATAGAACTAGTTGGTGTATTGGAATGTCTATAACAAAGTAGTGATAAAATAAGTATGCATTTGTATGCATAAGTGTTCTAAAGAGATCGATCGAAAGAATTGGGATAACCTGTTACTGTCTTCTGCATACGTATGCAATCATGGAACATAAGCGTATTCAGTTTCATAATTTGTTTCTTCGTCCGCTCACTAAGAAGTTGAAAACCATATTTCTCATTCCAAACTCTAATTGTCTCTGAGGAGGAAGGGATGACCATAGTACTAACTCCAAAATCTCGAAGATCCTGCAGATATATTTTGTACAACCAGACCATCACATTTTAGTATTTTGCAAATATTAAAAAAGCACAAAAGGGTACTGCACTCTTTAACAGAAAAAAACTCACATGTTCAATTCCATTCAGTAGTTTGCCACACATTCCTTTATTTCTATGTCGTTCAGCCGTTGCTATAAATGGTATCTCCGCTAGATTAGTCCCATGAATTCTAAACACAAAACAAATCATCTCAAGACAATGAGCAAACATCTACACATGAATCTTAACCAAGTAATATATCTGGAATAACCCAAACGGTACCAAATGGCGTCATCAACAAAAACTTATGGGACCTGAAATTAAACTATACCTGATTGTTGCCACTGCAATAATTTCATCACCCTTTTCAAGTATGCCAGTGAAAAAGCTACTGAAATTTATCCGTTGGTAATGTGACCTACATAGAGTTTTATCATGATTATGATCAAGTCCTAAAACTTGCTTAGAAATTTAAGTTATGGATCATCACTAACCCACAATTGTACACCAAATTTTGAATCATGTTGATTCTCGTGTGTCGATCTTTTATAGGCTCAAAACAAGCCGTCAATAATCTAAATGCAACTGCTAGCTTGCTATAGCACTCAAGGCGTTTGGACGCCATGACCTCATAAGAGCCATATTCTTTATCAAACCTATGTAGCAATGTCCATGATAAACCGTCTTGAAGCTCCCTTTTCATTCCAATTTTGCTTTCTAGTTTTTCATGAACCCTTCGACAACTTTTATCACAGAAAGCTCTTGGGAATCGATTAACGTCGATTGTTAATGACTCGTTTGAGCACTTTACGTGGTCTGCATTCATGAAAAAAAAAAAAAAAAAAAAATCATTCGTTAAATAAAGATAGTACACTATAAATTTTTAATCAGTAAAGATATTAATTTGCATACATTGTTTTTCACATAGAGAGCAACTGAGAGAAGAAGAATCTCTTTTGATGACGGGCATGCCACATATCTTACAAGCACAATAGGCACAATAATATGGTTCATCAGGTACCACCTGCACATTAGAGTATTGAAAAAATTTAGTTTGTTGAAATTAGCTATGTTGAAGAACAAAATTGTGGGGTGTTTGGTATTGCTTATTATTTTTAAGTGCTTAATTGCTAAAAAAATAAGCATGTATAAGCAGGCAGTTTTATCCAAGCATCCAATTACTTTTTAAAACTTAGTAGACAACCATACTAAAATAAGCTATCACAAACGTCTTCATGATGCAATTTATTCACCTTCATGCCTAAGCATTTCACATGAAGTGTAGAACTACATTGTTCGCAACAAATTAAATTCCCTCCATCAGCACATAAGATACACGCATCATCATAATCATCAGCATCGAATCCTTTTGTGGTGATATGTTTAATCCCATGGTGTTCCGGTTCATTTCGATTTCTTAAAGCTGTTTCCATAAACTGTGAAAGAGGAGTGTTGCTACCATCCCCTTGAATTCTATCAATTCCAATCGCTTCATAGGGATCGTCACAAACTTTGCCTCCCGCGTGCACATGGAAATCCCTTATGGTAAAAATGCATTGACAGCAGGTACATATAATCCCATTTCGCTCTAGTGTCCCTTTTTTGAAACCATCTTGAGTGGTAGCACCAGCATGGTAGATGGTTGCACTTTCTGGGACAATTTGGGAGTCAATGAGCCACGATAGAATGGTGGCACTATTTTGTGTTTCCTTGGTGTTGCGGTTCTCGTGCCTCTTGCTTCTACGAGTGCTACTACTTCTTTGACCATCAAGTCTCCGTTTTCTGTTTGTTGATCCTCCCTCCATAGATCCTTTCTTGCTTGGATTTTGTTTCACAGGCTTTAAAGCCCTCCCTTTGTAACACCTTTCCATGAAGAAAGTTGAACTGTTACTAACTACTATGAGTATTATAGTTTACCTTTCTGATTGTTCTACGTGACAACGAAAACACACATACTACAATTTTACTTAGGCTATATGATTATTTGTTTGATCAAAATAGAGACAAATATGGTTTATAGCTCTACTTAAACAAAAGCTTGATAAGGTATGCAAAATAATATACTCAAAGAGAAAATAGAAATAATTGATTATTGGTTACCATGTTTCCAATTAGAGAGTATATGGCTATATGCCCTTCAAAACTGACAATTTCTGTCTTTGAGGAATGTATCTTTCCCATTAAAATCACTATAAAGAAAATTAAGTACTCTTTAAAAGTTTAAATGTTTCCTTATAAATAATCTACTGTCACTTATTGTCTCTTATAACATCAGTTGCTGAGTTTGATTGTATTGGATACCGTCAGTTTTTCATTAAAACCTTTTTATTTCATCTAAATGTATATACATCTGTCAAATAATACAAGTAATTAACCTTAGAAAAAATGATACAAAAGTGATCACCAAACATGTTCTGATGCTGTCGCCTAAAAGAGTACAAATGGCCAATATGTGCTTCTCGTACTACGTTTTCCCGGTTAACGAGTCAACACGGGAAACCCCAACATCTCAGCTCCCATGCATCTGATACACCTGTCAATACATGCATACTGAATCACGTTATTTTTACTCGATGATAATTTCTTTTCTTCCTATTCATGGGGTGTTTCTTGACCATCAAAGTTTACATGTTAATATTATGATCACAAAATCTTAAAACAGGTGTTTGGATTTTCAGCTTATTGAATTCTTTTGCTTTTTCCAACAAGTCTTTTACACGTTTGGATTGTTTTGTTGACATATCAACGACTTAGTTTAGAACTAGATAAAGATTCCTCATCAGGCATGCTAGCACATATTTATTTCAATGTATATAACAATCCCAAACACCATCATATATACTTTATGAAGTGTTTAAATAACTTGAGTTTCTTCAACACAGCACCTTTTAGCGCTAATAGAGAATATTAATGTTCGGGTAAGCTTTACTGGTATCGACATGACGACATGTAGTGATTGTGAAATGACTGACACGAATTTTTCATGCATCAAAGTGTTTCGGACATAGCGTACCATAAACTTATTCATACATCAAAATAAACAGCTTAATTATACAATATAACACATTTTATACCTTGTTAGTAGCGCATAAATGAGTTTTTGGTAATGCACATGTCACCTCTTCAACGAAAAAGATTGAAAGATGGGATAAACTTTTAAATTGTAACAAGTATTGCATATTTGCATAATAAGCTAAAAGCATATTTCAACCTACTGTTCCAGTGGGCTCAGTATGCATTGTGCAGCCCAGGTAATTTCATGGCAATATGATTCGGTTTGCGACAGTGATATAGTGACTTCTGTTCCAGTTAATATTTAATGGGTGGTCTTGGGTCGCAGTGAGTCTTGAGGCATCTACATTGGTTAGTGGGTTCGTCCGACCTTTTTCGAATGTTTTTATGTCTGTCTAGTGCCCTTGATTGGTTCTGTGTTAGTGGGGTTGATTTCATGGTTTTCATTTGTGTTGTGGGATACTGCATCTTGTCATTGTTTTGCTGTCATTTATGCGCTTTTGGAACCAGTTCTTGGAATGTTGATATAGTAATCTAATAGGAAAAATGGGAACAGGTGTTTATTTTTGGAAAATGGGAACATGGTTTTTTTGTGGGTAAATGGGGAACATGTGTTGGTGCCTGCATATGGTGACTTTTTTTTCAGTCAAAGATAGGATTCTAGTCTTCATGCTCCAACTGTGGACAACATTATTTAGAGTTACTTTCAAGAGGCATTGGGTTGGTCTATATATTGTGAGTCTGTAATTTAGCTCCTGTTTTATTCGAGCTAGCTACTTTGTATCGCTAATTCGCTATGGTAGGAGTTTTGTCTTTGTTTTTGTTTTTGGTTTGTATTGTCAATTCTCTCTTTTGGGCCTCACTCTCTTTTAATTATCTTGATTATTAAATGGGGCGCCTTGTGTTGTAATTTAGTCTCTTTCGAGGTTCAATGTTATGTTGCGTTTTCAAAAAAATATTTCAACCTACTTTTTCAGATTGACTTTTGTGTTTAGACTATGTTTATCGGTGGAACCTCCAACCGATTGGAGGGGTATATATTAATATTATATTAAAAATACAAGAAAGAAGGAAAGAGAAACATCCGATCGGTTCGTTGTGTGACTTGCAAATCCTTTATCCAATCTTTCCACGTGTCACACATGCACTTGCAGTCACACCTTCACCCCACAAAAACATCTCAATTTCACTTTAAGTGATTTAATTAAATATAAAAGAAATAATATGTTAGTGGAAAGAGAGAAGAATAATATTTTATTGTATGTGAGTATATATTATATATTAGGTTAAGTTGTCAATAAATGATAAAAAAAAGTTAAGATTGGTTGTAGATATTGGTTGTGTAGGTGGAGGAGTAAGAAAATAATATTTTAGTGAGAGATTGGGTTGTGATAGATTGTTGATAAAGATAGTCTTAGAAATTGCAAATAATCACTTAGCTTGTTTTTCGATTATTTGAACAAGGGAAGTGATTTGCACACTCCCAAAAATGATTGTCACACTCAAATTATGAGTGTGTTGACATTTATACCCACACATTATTTGGACTTATTCATATCCTGTAAATGTATAAATGTCAACACACTCATATTTTGAATGTACCAATCAAATTTTGGAGTGTGCAAATCACCACCATTTGAACAAGTATCCAAAAACATTAAACAAATCGAATAAAGTACATTTTTTTTTGACAGGTAATCGAATAAAGTACATGCAAGAATATGTTGACTACGATCACAAATGAGCTCGGGCCGACTAACCTATTATCTAATAGAATCATGTCTCATGCCTTAGATTATCAGGTATTATGGCGCCACGCTCCTGTGTTGCCATGCCCATGCTACGACACTGTTGATGCGCCATTGGTATTGCGCTACAGCCCAAGCCAATTGCTTGGCATGCGATATAATTTTATTTTATCTTATTTTCAAAAATGATATATTATAGGTCCAAATGAATGATTAGATGATTTAAAAAAAATGAATTGTTTGGCTTGTGTTATAAGAAAGGTGTGACACTTCTTCACTACCTAAGACTATTTGTGATGGGAGACCGAATGAAGGGTCACTTCACCCTTGGTGGACCCGCATCCCCCCACCCTTTTTTTTTTTTTTGGTTACTTAGGATCGAATGTGTGCATATGGTTTTGTGTGAGTGTTTTTATAATTACTTTTTGTAGGGTATTTTTCATTGTGATTGGATCGCCTTAGGCCGTGTTTGGTCTTCAAAAAAGAAGCTGACATAGCATGAGTGACCACAAAAAAGGTTGGGTCACGTCTCCACTCATTCATTAAACTAGTATACATTTCTGCCTCGATAGTACTAAACTTGTCAATCAAATAATTGTAAGTTCAAGATGATGACGGTGAATCAGAGTGTAACTCCTATCCAAATACTCCATATATCCCAAGCCCAATCCCGTGTTAAATAAGAGAAAAAGATAATCCAATCCCCATCATTTGACTTTAATTGACCCACCCGTAACTACTTCCACTACTTCACCCTTCGAATCCGTAACAATCCTTCCTTCTTACAAATCTCCTGCATTAGAAATGGTTTTATTTTCGATCATCAGCAAAAGATTATACAATAAAATTCTAATCGATTCAAAACATTTGCAACTCCGTACACTTTTAATTCAATCTGAATCCGTTCAGCTTCATCGTCATTCGGATCAAGATTCCGGTAACTCATTTATTTTCATCTTAAATTATGCATTTAATTATTTTGTTAGGGCTAGAAATGTTATTTAGTTTAGGCTCGTTTAAGGGGGTGTTTGTTTAAGCTTATCTATGGGCTTGTTAGCTTATTTGTTTTTGGTTTATATTATTTCATAAGCGATCAATCTTTTTAGCTTATTTTGAATATATGATATATAAGTTTGTTATAACAAACTTAAATAAGCTATAAGTACCTAAATAAGCTGAAAAGATTGATAGCTTATGAAATATAAGTTGAAAACAGATAAGCTAATAAGCCCATAAATAAGCTTAAACAAACACCCCCCTTAAATTTCTATAAGGTAACTCACGAGAGCGACTAGGGAGATAGTCATTCAGGGGTGGCATAGTGGTAAAAAGCTTGTGACCATCATTACTAAAATGTGAGAGGTCTCACGTTTGAATACTAGCAACACTGAAGTGGCCACGCCAACCTCCTGTAAATGGACGGTTTTACCTGGTTTGTGTGGCGACAGGCTCAATTGCCCAAACCCTGTGGACTAGTCGGTTAAAAGGTTGGAAACCATAGTATATAAAAAAAAAAAAAAAAAAAAAAAAAAAAAAAAAAAAAAAAAAAAAAAAAAAAAAAAAAAATCAAGCTTTTTAATACTAACTTTGATTAATATTGATAATTGAGTGGAGCTCGGGAGTGCGGATTACTTCGTCGAGCTCGTGCTTGAAACTTAATGCATAAGTTGATTACACACCTAGGGATTGTGCAAGACGAATAAATGTGTGTTTTTTTACAAAAAAGTGCTGGCGGCCCACACACCCCACCTTAAGGACATTATGTTGTAGGTAATGCTGAGCTTGTGCTTCTGACCTTAGTAGCCCGCTTGGGAGAATTTCCGGCTATTTTTGGAAACATAACTGTATTTTGCAAGGCCCTTCCCTCCGGAACTGAATTACATGTCTTTGTAACTATTTCTTACATTTCTATAATTCTATCTAAACGTTAATCATATGGAGAAGCTATAATGCCTGAAATTTTGAACTGTGGCGGTTCTTTGAAAGAACCTTTTAGTTAAGGAATATGAAACCTTATTCTTTTGTGTAATGTGTATGTTGATTTAGTATTTTAGCTATGTTATGTTGTGAAAACGGATTAGTTAAAGAGATGTTAATTCGAATTTTGCCATGGTCTTATTGATAGGTATTGTTGAAATTAAAATGGATAGGCCCGAAGCAAAGAATGCGCTTGGGAAGGATATGTTGAGGGGATTACTAAATAGCTTTGAAGCTATAAGTACAGATTCGAAAGCAAATGTGTTGATGATATGTAGCTCAGTCCCTAGAGTGTTCTGTGCAGGTGCTGATTTGAAGGTAGATTCTCAAATTGCTATGAAAAGGTTAATGATTTCCTAGGGATAAGTATGGCAGGTTAGTGATAGAAATAGTTAGATTATTAGTATGGCAGACAGACATACGGTGCTAGATGATAGTCTTGGTTGACCTGTATCTAACCTAACTAGTAACAGCCTTTTGATGGTGCAAATTACATGCATTTAAAGTTCATATTTATTTGCTGATGTTGATGCTTATATCCACACTTACACATTTACATTGGCATGTATGGTACAGTCAGTTATTTTGTGCACTTATTGTAGTCAACATTCTTCCCTGCAAATTGTAAAATGTCTCATCCTTGTCTCACGTAACTTGAGTATTTGATTGACCTCTTTGGACATCTTGTCACATAGAAGATTTTTATTTATAAAAGCTCCCCTCATCACTCTGTTTACATCGTTTGATATACTCAATTGGTCGCCAAAAACAAAGCCATGAGCCAGGGGCGGGAAAATGTACATTATTCTGGTCTGTGTAACTACTTAATGCATTATGAAGAAAGATAAGTTCTCTTGTCAGTCCATGTATCATGCTATATTACACATTTACACGCAAATCGAGTTGTAAGCTTTGGCTTTGTAAATTAGTATTGGGATGGTCAAACCTGAAACTACACGGAATAAGAAACAATGAGATCATCAGTTCATCACAATATATCTGTCTTGTAGCCATAAGATATGGATTTTAAATTAGTTCTGCTTCCGATGACTGTAAGACCATGCCTCTGCAACATATTTTTCACGTCCTTAATAGTGCCTTTTCTGTAATTTGGATTGGTAGGAAAGAAAGGCCATGACCATACCTGAGGTTCGAGCTGCTGTTAACTCGCTAAGGTCAACATTTTCTTACTTAGAGGTGTGTCAAATCATTCTTCAAAATGTTATTTATCTGCGTAACATTTAGGTATTTAGTTGTTCAATGAACGTTTCATGTTCAGGCACTTCAAATTCCAACTATTGCAGTTATTGAAGGTGCGGCATTGGGGGGTGGACTGGAAATGGCTTTATCTTGCGATCTTCGGATATGTGGTAATGCTAAATACATATTTAATTACGTAAACTATGGTACCTCAACTTCCTTTACATAGTGTAAGTTTTTTTTATTTTTTGCTGTCTTTTAGGAGAAGATGCCAAGTTGGCGTTGCCAGAAACCGGCCTTGCTATAATACCAGGGTATGCCTCTCACTTAGTGCAAAAGCTAAAGAAAAACGCAATACTAAGTTATACCAAGTAATGGATTTCTGTGACTTATCATGGGCAGTTTCTCACTTGACTTCCTACTGACTACACTGTGCAAATAGCTCTTTAATCGAGTCACAAGCTCGACCCATTAACCTATGAATGGATTGCTTTGGGTTGTGTTCTATTTCAACTGTGACCTGTCTCAACCCGTTTTTACAGCCTGCCTGACACTCTTTGCCACCTCTACTTTTTATGCATAGAATATAGATACCCAGAAATGGCATTCTGATCATCTTACTTTGCTTGAAGTTAATATATGTTAATTTTATCACCGGAATACACAACTGCGAGTCTGCGATTGACAAAGAATGATTTGTTAACTTGTATTTGTATTTTAAGACAATTATTTTGCATAATATTAGTTGTCATATTGATCCCTTGCTATCTACAGAGCTGGAGGGACGCAACGGCTTCCTAGGTTGGTTGGAAAATCAATAGCCAAAGAACTTATATTCACAGGCAGAAAAATCAGCGCCAAAGATGCCTTGTCAATAGGTAATTTGATTAAACCACCTCGTCCTTTGTCTATCTTAGTTAGTATTGAAAACCACAAGAACGTTCACGCAGGTCTCATCAACTATTGTGTTCCTGCTGGTGAGGCTTATTCAAAGGCACTTGAAGTTGCTCGTGAAATAAATCAAAAGGTACATTAATTTATTTAGTTGCACTATGAGAGACTCATTTACTAGTGGTGGCAAATTTGGAGTTCAGGCTGGTTGGGTAATAGGTTAAAATTTGGCGTTCGGTTGGCTTTTGTGATGAATACTATAGGCAGTAATATAATAATTGGGTAAAGTGATTTAGTAGGTAGCGTTATTTATAAGTTGGCCGACTTTTAACCCGTTTCCTTTAGCAAGTTTTGTGTGTGTGTGTGTGTGTGTGTGCGCTCATTTGACCCATTGCTCATCTACTAGCGCTTCTTTGTTGCTTGGCCGGGGCACATTCGAAATCTCAATGACCATATCGACCCATTTATAAGTTGATGAATCATAAGTCCCACCTCCTATCATTTTCTGATGGAACCTGCCCATTTGACCGGTTAGCAAAAGGATTTTATTATGGATAAACACATTAAAATGTAGAAACAGAGAATTTAAAAGAGGTCAATCTATCTTGACTCTTAAAAGTGCATATCACTTTCTACCACTTCTATGTGGGAGCTTTTAGAGACCAAAATATTTCTTTCATAACAAAAAGTTATGAAGTATGTTTTATTCGCCAAACTTGTACATAATCTTTATATTTTTTTGAGAAGGGGACTGATGCATCTGCTATTTGTGTTATTTGGCTTCAATATCCTGTTGCCAGGGTCCGGTAGCTATAAGGATGGCAAAACGAGCTATTAACGAGGGTCTTGAAGTAAACATGGCCTCTGCGTTGGGTGTGGAGGAAGACTGCTATGAACAGACCTTACACACAAACGATCGGCTAGAAGGTTTGTCGGCATTTGCTGAGAAGCGAAAACCTGTGTACAAAGGGGAATAATAATAAACAGAATTTGACTTCAACTGTATTCAAGGTGCTGAATTTGACCCTTGGTTTTAAACCTTTAACAGCTAAGTTTACACCTATGGAGATTAAATATATGAAGTATTAATTGATTGTTATGTTCGCGTTAATTTTCTTTTTTCAAAATTTTAGAGCGCCAAATTAATAATCAAATGTCTTGAAAGTATCTAATGACAAGTACTGACAAAACAATCCTTCAAGTCTTCCTTATAATTGTTACGGTACTGGAGTATCTTATTTGATCTTCCTTTACCCAAAAAAATCTTATTTGATCTTACCAGTTACCCTCTAGAGGTTACTGGTTAGCAGGTACCAACTACCAAGTAGTAAATGCTAATGATATAGGGAATAACTACGAATCTTTGATAAAGGTTCACATATAGGGAATATCAATGTTTCAAGAAATTTTGTTTGGTCCCAATATCAAATTTATGAATGGACAAAACCACATTTCGAAACTACTAGAGGTCCATGAAATGAGATTTCTAACTGACCATAGTTTTTAAAAACTTATATTTAACAAAACATGTATTGTTAAAACTATTTAATAAAACATTTAACTATTTTTTCTTTCCTCTTACAAGCCATAAAAAACTCATCAAACATACGTAGTTTTTTAGCATGCAGCCAATCCACCATCGTCCCATGACCGTCAACATGTTATCCAATCTAATCTTAAACGAAAAATTAGTGAAATAAAAATAAAATCAGCCATCGTCATCATCTACCACGTCCTAGTAATTGCCAACCCAATATTTTACGTGATGATGATGATGCACAACATGATTCCGACGTCACTACTCGGAGGAACCTATAGCGAGGCAAAAAACATAATATTCGTATTTGGTGAATATAGTCGTTCAATACCGGTTTGGTTGACTCCCTTCAGGGTGGATTCGATGCATTTGAGCGAATCAATACGAACGTAGGATACTTGCATATGAACTTTGTGATTATTATGTGTTCAAGTTGTACTTCTTTAGTCTATGATCGTGTTTGTTGTGATGATAGCAGCTAGCCATCAGGCTGGCTATCATTTGTTTGTTTAAGTCAATCTTGGCCAGGCGTCGAAATTGGGTTTAACGTACTCGAAATCAAAAGAACACATACAAATATAGAGCGATGTGATGATGACGGAATGAATCATACCGATACCATCACCGTTCGACAATGACAATAACTAAGATGAAGGAGATGCGTACCGCGGACGTGAATGGAGATAGGATAGGACGATGGGTACTCATCTTCCATGATTTTTTTTAGAAAATCTTTTATATAATAAAACAAAACCTCAAGCGGGGACTTTTCCATTTCAAAAAAATTAAACCATACCTTATTTAGTAATAATATTATTTTTTTATTAGATAAGATTTTATATTTATACATAACACAAGTAGAAGATAAATACAAAAAATATAGATAAGATGTAATTAACAATAGGATTAAAAATTTTAAATAATTATCTTTAATAATAAAAAACTATAATTAAACATAATAAATCAAACAAAACAAATATTAAATTATTTTTTTTAATAAATAAAAATATATGATTTAAAAATTTTTTAAAAAAAACCCGCGCGTGCGCGGACATTATAACTAGTAAAAAGAAAAACAATTAAATATTATTCTAAATACATATTTTGTCATGGTCATTAAAAAAATAATAATAAATAAATAAATTAAAAAAAAAAAAAAAACTCTTGTTGTCTACGTATCCTATTCTTGGCAACCAAGTTATTTTTTCAAAGAACCCAATTTTGACTATTTCCCCCTTTTATACTAGTAGTTAGAGCATCTACAATGGGTTGGTTTTTAAAAGACTTTTTACTATTTAAAAAAGCTATTTGAGCCATTTGAAGCATTGGACTAAAAACTTGACAATGACTTTTTGAACAAAGACTTTTAAAACACCAAGTCTTTGACAAAAAAAACACAAAGCTATTAACAATAGGGTTTTTCTAACATGTGCCTAAGGGCACATGTTAAGAGGGGGCCCTTTGTGTCCTTTTTTTATGAATTTTTGTCATTTTTTAATTAAAAAAATATTTTGTGTGTACTTTTTTGTTAATCTCTGAGTAAAAATGACACATGGATCCACTCTTAACATGTGCCTAAGGGCACATGTTAGAAAAACCCTTAACAATAAATGAGGTATGCATTAATTGTGGAAGAAAGCATTAAATGCATCAAGTCTTTATGACTTGGTGCCATTGCTCATGCTCTTAAAATAATAAATTTCGACTATATTTTAAATAGTTTATTTAAAAATAAAAATAAACAGTGTCAAAAATTCTGACAACTATGTTTCATAATAGATGGTGTTTGAAATATGTTGCTATTATTTCGAAACTAGATATAATACCTGTGCACGCACAGGGTTTTTAAAATTTCGTTTTGATTATGTATTATTATCGATTAAAAAATGAACCACTTAACATGTTTCACATAGTTTTACTTAGTGGACTAAAAATAAAAAATCATATGTATATATGTTATAATCTACCTATTATTTTAGGAGAATGGTTTTGGATTAAAAATTATATTTTATTATTCAAGCAAAATCACATGATTATACTTGACGTGCATGAGATGTTAGTGATATATGCTTTTAGTTTTGCAAACCCGTGCTATCAATTTACAATGTGTTTTGTAATTCTGGTATTTCTTTTACTTATATTTTCGTTAATATATGTAGCATTTTTAGATAGCTTTGAAGATTGATTCATTTTCTTGATTATGAATAACTATCATACCATGTTTACTAATGTACCTTTTTGTTTGAAAATTTGTATTTTTATAAGTTTGTGCTATTTACTTCTCATAAAATTATCAAATTAACATAGATGCTTACACTATAGTTTCTTTATTACATAAAGAGAAAAAAAAAAAAAAAAAAAATGTAATTGGTAGAACTCAAATTTAATCTTACGATTATTTATAATGTATAAGAATAATTTTTCTCTAAACCCGAACTATATAAGGAAATTATTATTACTTGTATAAGTAAATTATAAATGCATAAAAAATAACAGAGTACATCCGCAAGTCTTTTAGGATTGTTTGAATCCTTACCGACCTTTCACTTTAATGCAACTTTCTTCACAATTAGCCTAAATCATCAAGGTAAAACACACCCATATTTTAGACCGTTGGTTGACACCCATAGTGTTATCAATGACGGCAAACACCTGCTAAGTTTTATTAATTCCTTCAAAGACAAATTACACTTCGAAAAGAATTCCTACCATAAAATTCCCCATATGGGCACTAAAATACATCTTTGGTACATTAACCTTACATGACAATCATGTGTTGATACTTAATCCTCCTCTAAAAAGCGCACACAACAAATTGCATTACACTTTAGTGTGTGCGATAAGATCATAAAACTGCAAAAACCACTAACATGTTGCATTATAGTGAGGATAACAACAAAGTTAGTCATAACATCAAATCAGAAATCTTCAGATTAGAACTAAATGGGTGTTTAGTTATGCTTATTAAAGGTGCTTATTGGTTTATTCAATTACCATAACACAATAAGTTTATGATAAAACTATAAACTTTTTTTAGAAGCTTAGTAAAAAACCCCTAAACTCCCAACTAATTCTATCATAGCTTAGTGTGTTTATAGTAAAAACACAAATATTAAGTGTAGAAATTTTCAATAAAACATAAAAAAAAAAAAAAAAAAAATACTAAAAGTTGGTATGTATAACAAAAAAGTTAAACTATAAAAAATTTTACTAAAAACTATCAGTTAGATAAGCCATAAACCAAAGTGCTGTTGAGGTCTCTTTTGGATTCTATTCATAAGCAAAAAGGGGTTTACACATAAATCATACGTATAGAATAATGGTTGTATCTCACATCCGTGATTACCAAGTCAATAACATTATCGCAGTATAGTAACGTAATAACCTAATTAAAAACTATATATTTTCGCTGAATAATTCTCATGTACATACTTTTAATTCCTTTACAACAACCAACTATTATTATTTATTTTTTTTTTATTTTTTTTATTAGTATTATTTTTTGAAACATCAAGTCAATGAATAAAGTTAGGTTATCACCTACGTAGTTTTTCTTTTTTTGATTTAGGAGGTGATTCTTATCAAATAAGGGTTGTGATGCGTGCATTTTTTTTTTTTTTTATAATTTAAGGAAAATATCTTCTATATTAAAGAATGACTATCTAGCCGATGAATTTTTTTTTTTTTTTTTTTTTTTTTTTTTTTTTTTTTTTTTATAATAATTAGCTTTGTATAACATTTTTAACAGACAGAGATGTTGAGTTTGAGGTTGATGTTGTTGTTTAACTTTAACTATTGATATCATGTTGTACAAAATGTGCGAGTTTAGTGGCACATAATGAGCGTTGATAAAGTTAAAATATGTTCCGTAAAGTTTTTAAAATATTTTTATGGATATCCATATATAAACTTTAAATAACAATTTCATGAGTCGTTGTTATAAGTAGAATCACATATATTTATTTTATATCACAGTAACTCATGCTTACCATTTGATATTT
Organism: Artemisia argyi; assembly: GCA_030686995.1. NCBI lineage: Eukaryota > Viridiplantae > Streptophyta > Magnoliopsida > Asterales > Asteraceae > Artemisia > Artemisia argyi. Next base: position 156,126,602 of record CM060684.1, read on the forward strand.
ATATTCTCGTTACTAATAATTTAACCGTATTTCAAACCCGTGTATACATAAATTAAACTTTTAAATAGTAACATGAGTCCTTATTTAAAAAAATATTCTAATGGATGAAAGTTTAAAACTAACATTAGTTTAAAAAATATTTAATGTATATTAAAACTAATTCGCATATTTACCAAATTTATTTTAATAGATGAAAGTCAAAAAAACTAATACTATTACTCATGTAATTTTAAACAATGTTAACATTATAAAGTATAGGGGATATGAAGTGTAAGGGGTTATTTGTTTATTATCTAAAGTTATTAAAAAACATGGAGACTTATAATTTTACACTTAACCACTAAGGTTTTATTAATTGCCTCCTCTTTTATTAAGTTTTTATTTTCATAAATTTGACACCTATATTTTTATGTGTTTTTTTTTATCAATCAAATTCTCCACCAAATTTATTAAAGTTTGACCAAAATCAATTCAATTTTGACTTTTCATTGGCCAATCATATTGCTTGATTTTACTTATGTGTCAAAATCGAGCTCTCCTATTGGTCCAATTTTTTTTTCAATGAGAAGGGTTTTGCAAAAACACTCAAAAATTATGTAATTCTTGTATTATATAAAAGATAATTACAGTACAAAAGAAGATTCTAATGACCTTCTCAAACAACCACTATATATATACATAACTCATAAACCTCAAAAACCTCATTCAACACTCGTGCTTCATTAACTAAACATAGATAAGTGAAGTGGTGACATCAAGAACATCATAAAAATAAAAAAAATAAAAAAAAAAATAAAAAAAAAAAAAAAAAAAAAAAAAACATAATCTTCCAACACTTCGTTTGATCAAATAAAAAATGTTGATGAGTGACATCCTTAATGTTCCAAACTTTGGCATGTTTCAAAATTCTACAATAAACCCTTTGCTAAATCCAGTTTTCTTACATGGGTGTGTTTCTTTGATCCAGTTCTTGTTTTTGATCTTTATATCAGTCTCATGGGTTGTTAAAAGACTAAGGACTGATCGGACCGTTGTTCCGAAACAAAGTTATAAATGTTTGTATTACAAACAAGCTTTGTTTTGTTGCGTGTCTCTTTCACTTTTTAATATTGTTTTGTGTTTTTTGAATAGTTTTTATTGGTATACAAATGGTTGGAATGATGAGAAGATTGTGACACTCTTGCATGGCGGTTTAGGAACACTTGTTTGGTTATTTGTTTGTGTTTATTTGTATACCATTGTTTTGAATTCGTCGACGGTATCTAGGAAGTATCCGTTTGTTTTAAGGTTTTGGTGGGTGTGTTTCTTTTCGGTTTCTTGTTATTCACTTGTGGTAGACTATGTTTACTATAAAAAAGAAAGTATTTCGATTTCGATGTTCTTTGTGTCTGATTCTGTGTCTAGTTTCATGGGGTTGTTTCTTTTTTTCGTGGGGTTGTCGTATAAAAGTGAGGAAGAAGGTCGAGGTGGTAATCTCCAAGAGCCACTACTGAATTCGGGTGAAATTAGTAATGGGGTGAAATTTCATCAACTTATGAAAAAGCAAGTTATTATAGCTTGTTAACATTTTCTTGGATGAATTCGGTTATTGCAAAAGGTAATAAAAAGCCGTTAGATCTTGAGGACATCCCTCAGCTCGCAGATATTGATAGTGTGAGAAAAGTGTTTCCTGTTTTATTAAATAAAATAGAGTCATTAAGCAATGGGAGTACTCAAATCACAACATATGGTCTCACAAAAGCGCTATTCTATATCGTGTGGAAGGAAGTTGCAATCACGGGTTTGTTAGGTTTAGTATCTTCGTTGGCTAGTTTTGTCGGTCCTTACCTCATAGACTCATTTGTTCAATACTTGAATGGTAACCGAGCTTATGAATACCAAGGTTTTGCTTTAGTGGCTGCATTTTTCGTGTCAAAGATTATAGGGTGTTTCACGCAACGACATTGGTACTTTAAGCTTCAACAAGCTGGATATAGAGCCCGTTCTGCTATTGTTGCCATGATTTACCTAAAGGGTTTGACTATTTCTGGTCAGTCAAAGCAAGGGAACTCGAGTGGTGAAATCATTAACTTCATGGCTGTTGATACAGAAAGAATAAGTGCCTACGCTTGGTATATGCACGATTTTTGGTTAGTGTTTGTGCAAGTAGGTATTGCGTTACTACTTTTATATAAAACCTTAGGACTAGCTGTCATATCTTCATTTATCGCTACAGTTCTCGTATTGTTGGCTAATTATCCACTAGGAAACATACAAGAAAAACTTCAAGATGATTTGATGAAATCGAAAGATAAACGGATGAAATCAACATCCGAAATATTAAAAAACATGAGGATTCTTAAACTTCAAGGTTGGGAAATGAAGTTTTTGTCAAAAATCATCAAACTTTGTGACGAAGAAGAAGGGGCACTAAAGAAATATATGTACACTTTGTCTATGACTTCATTTATTTTCTGGGTTGCACCAATCACTGTAGCAGTTGTCACTTTCGCTACATGTTTGTTTGCTGGCATCCCGCTCGAATCTGGGAAAGTTCTTTCTGCACTTGTAACTTTTAAAATACTTCAAGAGCCGATTTACAATCTTCCAGACTCAATTTCAGGGTTTTTCCAAACAAAAGTCTCACTTGATCGCATTGCCACATTCCTTCGCCTGGACGACATAGATTCTAATGCTATTAATAAGGTTCCACAAGGTAGTTCTGAAACGGCTATTGAAATTATAAATGGGAATTTCGCGTGGGATAGTAGTGTGTCTTCTAACCTGACACTAAAAGATATCAACATTAGAGTGAATCATGGTATGCGTGTAGCTGTTTGTGGGACAGTTGGGTCAGGGAAGTCAAGCTTACTGTCTTGTATATTAGGTGAGGTGTCTAAGGTATCGGGAAGTGTGAAAGTAGAAGGTACAAAGGCGTATGTAGCTCAATCGCCATGGATACAAAGTGGGAAGATTGAAGATAATATCTTGTTTGGTCGGGAGATGGATCGAGAGAGGTATGAGAAGGTTTTAGAAGCGTGTTCGTTGAAGAAAGATCTTGAAATTCTTTCTTTTGGTGATCAAACGGTTATTGGTGAGCGTGGGATCAATTTGAGTGGAGGTCAGAAGCAGAGGATACAGATTGCTCGGGCGCTTTATCAAGATGCTGATATTTATCTTTTTGATGATCCATTTAGTGTTGTTGATGCTCATACAAGAAGTCATCTTTTCAAAGTAAGCGTTTTTTTAATTATCAGCTTAGTGTATTTAAGGATTATCTGAATGTTCATTTGGTTTTTTCTCAATGACAGGAATGTATGTTGCAATTTTTGGACTCGAAGACTGTGATTTACATCACACATCAAGTCGAGTTCTTACCTGCTGCAGATCTTATTCTGGTGAGTCTTGGTTTTCATTTAGTTTGTACATATCAGCACAGAAAGGTATTAACTGATAATGTCCTATAACCCAATCCTAAATTAAAAGAAAATGTCTGAAGGACTGAAATTTCTAATTCCATTGTTTCATATATGTATAGGCAAATTACGTTATTTATTCCAGAATACATGTCCATTTATCTTGTACATATGAGCACATATCTCACTGTTGTAACAACTTTATAATCAGGTTTTGAGAGATGGAAGAATCACACAAGCAGGAAAATACAATGACATTCTAGATTCAGGAAGCGACTTTATGGAACTTGTAGGTGCACACAAAGAAGCATTATCATCCATTGATTCCATAGGAACAACCGTTGATCAAGCACAATCAGATACTTCCGTAAAGAACACAGCCAACACTCAGAATGATAAAACAGATAATATCTCGGTTTCAAAAGCACAACTTGTTCAAGAGGAAGAAGGAGAAAAAGGAAGAGTAGGTTTCTCAGTCTACTGGAGATACATAACAACCGCTTACGGAGGGGCACTTGCACCGCTCATAGTATTGGCACAAGTCGTCTTCCAAGTACTTCAAATTGGAAGCAATTATTGGATGGCTTGGGCTTCTCCAGTATCAGCTAGTGATCCAGCACCTGTTGAAGGCTCAACACTAATCATTGTTTATGTAGCTTTAGCAGCTGGAAGTGCAGTGTGCATACTTGCAAGAGGCTTGCTTCTTGCAACTGTTGCATATAAAGCGGCTACTATTCTATTCCACAAGATGCACTTGTCTATTTTCCGGTCACCTATGTCTTTCTTTGACTCTACTCCAAGTGGACGAATACTAAATAGAGTAAGGAAACACCTTCTATCCTTATTCATACTTATTTTTTTAGAATCTAGATGTAGCAATGAGCACGTCAAACACATTGGGTAATGGGTCAAAAGTCAAAACAGGTCATTTTTATTCAGGTTGAGATGGTCGAAACACTTTTTGTCCCAAGCTTATATTTTCTATAAATAATGCATGCTCAAATGTGATAAATGGGCTAATTGCATAATAACATAACCAACTTTGATTTAATTTCTAATTCAAGCAACCACCTTACTATATAGGTGAGTAGAGAACTAAAATTTAAAAATGTCGGTTAAGGTAATCATAAGATTTGACCATGTTGATTTGTTTTAAGCTGTCGTTTTTGACTTAGCATCTTTTAATTTATAGGCATCTACAGATCAAAGTGCAGTCGACATGAGAATTCCCAACCAAGTCGGATCATTCGTATTTGCCATCATTCAGCTTCTTGGCATCATTACGGTTATGTCACAATGTGCTTGGCAAGTGATCATAGTGTTCATTCCTATTGCGGGAATGTGCATTTGGTTACAGCTATATTACTTGCCATCAGCAAGAGAAATGGCACGTTTAGGTGGAGTATGTAAAGGTCCCGTGATACAGAATTTTTCTGAAACAATATCAGGATCAACCACCATTAGAAGCTTTGATCAACAAAGCAGATTCCAAGACACGAATATGAAACTAATTGACGATTATGCTAGACCAAAGTTTCATGTTGCTGCTGCTATGGAATGGTTAGGCATACGGCTGGATATGTTGTCGACTTTTACTTTTGCTGCGTTTTTAATTTTCTTGATATCTATCCCGGAGGGAACTATTGATCCAAGTATTGCGGGCTTGGCTGTTACATATGGACTTACTTTAAACAATTTACAAGGATGGGTTTTGTGGACTTCAACCGATCTTGAAAACAAAATTATTTCGGTGGAACGAATATTTCAGTATTCTTCTATTCCGAGTGAACCTCCACTAGTTATAGAATAAAATAGGCCCGATGATCAGTGGCCGTCACAGGGTGAGGTCGATATACGTCATCTTCAGGTACTTAAATCATAGTACTATTTTCTTCAATAATGATACTGTACTAGTCAAATAAATACCCCTAGACACTATTATTGAATCTGGTGATTTCTTTCGAAAAGGTTCGGTACGCACCACATTTGCCACTTGTATTACGAGGCCTTACGTGCACTTTCAGTGGAGGAAAGAAAACCGGGATTGTAGGAAGAACCGGTAGTGGGAATTCAACTCTAATACAGACACTCTTCCGCCTTGTGGAGCCTGTACCTGGACAGATTCTAATAGATGGAGTTAATATATCCACAATTGGACTTCATGATCTTCGTTCAAGATTGAGCATAATTCCTCAAGATCCAACCATGTTTGAAGGAACAATCCGTAGCAACTTAGATCCCCTTGAAGAGTATACAGACGATAAGATTTGGGAGGTAGCTAATAAATTACATAATAACGATTTCTATGCTTTCAAATATCATATGGTGCTATATGGGGTGTTTGGGGTTGCTTAGTTGCTTACTATAATTGCTTGTTTGGTTAATGCTTTTTAAAATAAGGAAATTCAAACTGTTTTTCTTTAACTTTTAAACAATCAAAATCCCAAACCCGTTCAAATTAAGCTTCTCATCTTCTATGTTAAAAATGCGTTAAGCAGATATGACGCTCCCATAATCTAACAGTATTTGTTGTTACTTTAGGCACTCGATAAGTGTCAACTTGGAGATGAAGTGAGGAGCAAGGAAGGGAAACTCGACTCACCAGGTTGATCTTGTTCATAGTCTTCACATTAAGCTTTTTCAACTTTTATTACAGTGTCTTATTAGTTTTCATTTTACACAAGTAGTTACTGAGAATGGAGAGAACTGGAGTGTAGGTCAAAGGCAGCTTGTGTGCCTAGGGCGTGTGCTACTCAAAAAAAGCAAAGTCTTGCTACTTGACGAAGCTACTGCATCAGTCGATACTGCAACTGATGGAATGATTCAACAAACACTCAACCGACACTTTAATGACTCTACTGTTATAATTATTGCTCATCGTATTACATCTGTGCTTGATAGTGACATGGTTTTGGTTCTAGAACAAGGTTCGTTAAGCAACTTTGTCAGCTATTGTGTATGTTTGATGTTTCCATTCAAGTCTTGATCTAAGAAAATTTTGTTCTGTATAGGTTTGATTGAGGAATATGATTCTCCAACTAAGTTGTTGGAAGATAAATCGTCTTCGTTTGCAAAGCTTGTTGTTGAGTATAGTATGAGATCAAGTTCCAGTTTTGAAAGCTTAGCAGCGACATATTAATTTGAGTGCAAAAATTGGTGCACGTAGAGATCAGAAGCTAAATGAGTTTGAGTGCTGGCTAGCTTATGTTGGAACGAGGAGCTTGGGGCACTTAATGATCTGATCGTGTTTCCTCGAACACGCAAGTTTCCACTGTTTTCTAGATTTTTGTTTTGGGCAAGATTAATTAACTAGTTTCTTCTTGTAACCTTGATTAAAATTTACCGATGTACTTAAGAATTAAAGATAATTTTCAATTGAGTTTTAACGCTTATAACTAACGGATCCTTCTTTCAGTATCATATATATCATTTCCTTTTAGGTGAAACTATGAAAATTACAATCAAGACATCAGAAAAATCACTATAAGTAGCTGTTTTAATGTACTAGAACAATGCCGAATATATTTATTAAAAAAACTTGATTGCCATATTACATTGCTTGTAAAAACCTTCCTGGATTTAGCTATGACATTCGCCAATATATTTGTTAATTAAATCCCACCATATTCATTAACCAAAGTTTGACTTACTGAATTGAAAAGTCAACTTTGTAAACTGCACTCCAGATTCTGTATGATTTAAACTAGTGTTATTCAAATAAAAGAAAAAACAATCTTACTTTTTCAACAACTTCTTATGGTGGCAGTGGCGATGGTAATGGAGATAATGAAGAGGATTGGGTTAGGACTTAATTAGGTTGTTTGCAGTATTTTTTAGCGAATAAGAAATGTATTCCATGATTGTTGTAGGGTATCAGAACCCGAACAATGTTGATTATCAAAGTTATAGTCGTACTAAACTTGGGTGGCTGAGGCGGTTTGAATTTTTAGTTTAAAAACTCTACATACATAATTAAAAACTACTATGCTTCCGGGTAAATATATCAGTAAATACGTTTGTAGCAAGTTGATCAATCATGTGGCTCATCTAACTGGTCACCTTACTGTATCCACTGTGATACGTTTGTACCAAGTACCCCTTTACATTTATAAAACTCTAGTGTTGAATTCATGAAATTTTTTATAAAATGAAAAGCTATATATATGGCTTTGTAACATGGTATGACATGTCTAATTCATGAAAATTCAAAGGAATTTATACCAATTTTAAGATCTTAGAAATCATGAAGAATTAAAATCATCGATTGATCAGTTTGCCAACAGTTGTCCAGTATAAATTAGATGTTGATTAAACCGCGAAAAGCTAGATTTACATTTAAATTATTTTATTTCAAACCATAGTTTATGTACTAAAGGAACTTATCTTTAGTATGGCAAAACATTGTGGGCAAGTCTCTCCTATATATAGATTTGTCATTTGTGACCACATTCTCCATCAATCACAATCTACTACTTCACCTTGAGTTTCATGCATATAAACATTTTTCACATGTACATTACCACCAGCATATATCACATGCCATCAGCACCGGCCATCTCAACGACACTCCTTTACCTTTCACTATAAACACGCTACTAAAGTCTAAAAACCACATACCGGCCAGATCTTTGCATCAGAACACTTAAATGGCTCAAAATGGTTCAGAAGTGCAGCCCGTCTCTAACAACCAGCAACTATACCAAAAAGTAGCTAAAACATTAAAAGTTGTGACTATCTTTTGGTCCATAATCGTCTTCAACCCGGTGCTGATCATCTTTAGCCCATTGTGGGTCCCAGCCTTCTTCGTGTACTGGATGTATAGTTATGTCACTGGAAAACATCCTATTGGGGCAGACCAGGTGGACCTGGCACGTGATGCAATTCTTGACGCAGTGGACGAGGTGAAGAACAAGGTGGAACATTTGGGAAAAGATATAACGAAAGATATAGCGAAAATCAGTGGTGGTGCTGATGGCGACGAAGAAGGTGAAAAGAGCTAAATTAAGTGTGATAAAGTATAATAAATCTGTTTCATTCACTAATGAAGATGTAAAACTATTTCGAGGGTTGGTTGCCTGGATTATGTATGGTACTTGTAATTGATATGGATCATATGTTAGTTGCATTCGATGAAGTTCTTAGAGATCGTCAATCTAAATGTCACATATCAACTTTGCATTGGCAGATATAAAGTAAAACCGTAAAAGTACTCTCAAGAATGATTTGCTTTCGTGTTTCAGCTAGTTGTTTTTACACAACCTTGGTGGAAATACATAAACCAACTTTGTATAAGAGTATAAGACACTAAAAAAAAGGCAATTTAAGAAATGTAATACTATTAAAAGGTAAAAAGTGGTATATGAAGACACAAACAGGCTCAAACTTGCCTATAAGTGTGGTTTAACCAGATTCCAGCATGAATAAGACTTTTGCCATAAACTATATTGTGTTTATTATCTAGTAGTGTAATTGACCGTGATTAATTGGGCTGGTAAGGATTAAGCATATTAAATAGACCATTAATTTCATGGGGGAGCCTGAGATATGGCTGAGCCGAGACCCATATTTGTGCTTCTCAAATTTAGACTTTATCTTAAAATACAGGCTTTTAGTCATTAAATAGCAGTGAACTTTTTTAAATATATCGATTTGTTATATAAATTTATTGAAAAAATTGTTTAAATGTAACAAACATTCGTAAAGTGTTCTAATATTCACATTTTGATTACATGTCATACCTAATAGTCTGACACATGACACTATTTATAATGTGACATCTCATCAAAATGTGTGATTCTAACACTTTATAAAAGTTCGTTATATTTACACAACTTTTTCAGTGTTCACGTACAAAAACTAGACTAATAAAGAAAGTATGTTGTTATTCTATGACCAAAGCCTTAAAATATAATAAAGTTTTTAGCAAATCACAACGTTTGTCCCGTGGCTATGCTACCCGAATACTTCGTCTCTATAGATATGGTAGAGGGGTCCATTTAATCTTTACGTATCTATTAGTTTTAAGTTCTCTTCGGTGCGGGGTAGAGCAGTATGGTAGCTCACAAGGCTCATAACCTTGAGGTCCATCGTTGTCTAGCCAAGCCAACCTATTACAAAATATTAGACCGGCTAACACAATTGAATTGACTGAGGAAAAGAAAAGCCCAGCGACCAAGCACTCCCGCCCCCAAAAGCGGAGATCGAAGAACTGTCAGGTTGTCGGGCACACATCTGAAGAGGAGGCCAGCGGCCTCTTAGTTTACCACCCTACCTAAGACGTTTTATTGCCATCACGAATCATTGTTTTGAAACTTGGTAACCTCAGAAGTCCTAGCAATCGTTAGAATGGCTTGTTAAATCCTTGATCTTTTGTGCCTCGCACTCCCTCTACTCTTTCTCCACCTCTCTATGATTTCTGGCCAATACCAACATCCTCTTTTTATAAGGACTGACAGTGTTACCAAGTTTCAAAATAAGGAAGTGTCATGCGAAAAAGTATTAACAAAGTATAACCACATTGACAAACTACGTCATTTATTCTAAATTGTTTTAAGTTGTGGATTTCATCTCATCTCTTAGGGTTGTTTGGTTAAGGGGGTTTACTTGGGTTTATGGTTAAAAAGTTAAATTCAATTGTTTAGTTGCAGTTTTATGATTTAGGTTTAGATACTAATTTCAAATATAAATGTGTGTGCTAAAGTTAGAGGGTTTAATTAGTTTTATTAAAAAGGTGGGACCACATGTTATATCCTTCTCATCTTTTTCTTTTTATCCCCTAATTATTTATATAAATAATTTTAAATTTATATTTTAATATGTATTATATTTTTAAATATTATATCTCTCTTCTATCTTAAATTCAAATTCAAACCCTAAACCAATTTAAATCGAAATTAATCATAAACCCGTCTACAAACCAAATGAGCCCTTAAATGATCCGACATTTTTAAAAAGTAAAAAATTAATGTCAGAGTAATTGACATTAGATTAATAGGAGTGTTTAATTTTGTCATGTATGAAAAATTGAGTCATCACATTAGCTAATATAAAGTCAAAATTGAAATAATTTAATCAAAACAATCTAAATTTCATTTAACAGAAAAATATTTATAAAAATAAATGTGCCGATTTTGTAAAAAGAATAAAAACAAAAGGGTAATTAATAAAACTTTATTTATTAAATTTTAAGTAAATAATATACTTAAGTAAACTTATCAGTTCTATGTTTTTAATAGACACCTCCTGCACTTTATACCGTCTAGATTTTATATTATTTTTTCAAAGACAACATATATGTTGTTATTATTTATAAATATTATTATCATTATATATTAAGTTAATGTATATAAACGAGATTATAAATATTAAAATGAAAGCACGAGTTAATGTTATATGTAAACAAATACACGAGATTGTACTTATACGAACAACTTATGTTATTCCTCTTTATGACATTTAGTAATATTGTCTAGAATTCTTTTATTTTTTACTATTTATCTTACTATTTAATAATGAAGGAAGTCAGGAAGGCCTACTTAAATTAAAACTCTTAAAATTCAACGTTGACAAATGATAAGCTCGCTGAGGTGTTGACACAATTGAAGGAGCAGCCTCCTACTCCCCGATCCGCTTAACATTTGTTGATTAAGGTACACTCGGTGTTTCATACACATTTTGTTTTGAAGTAGGAGGTGGATTTGGTAAACCTGGTGGATTATACTCGTTTTGTTAAGAAGTGATGCATTCGGTAGGATTTGGGTTTTACACTTCGTGTATAATACACTCTTTTGGTTTAGAAGTGGTACGTTTGGTACGATTTGATACACTATGTAATATGATATTTTCATATTCGTCTAACTATTAGTTTGGGTTTCAATTGCGCGTTCGGAATTATTTAGTTGTAGATATTTGTATATTACGGAAAAAATAGCTAAATGTTGTTTTTTAAATGCAGTTTTTTGTAATGGAATTGTAATAGAATCATTTTAGTGACACTCTGTTGAGAACTCGTCACAAATATATTGCAAACTTATACCGTTGCAATTTTGTAGCAAATGTATTCCATTGCAATCTCGTAACAAATGTATTTCGTTGCAATCCCGTACAATATATTATCCGTTGCAATTTTCTTTCAGCATCTACCATAACAAAATCGTAGACAAACTGTTGGAATATGATTCGTTGCAAACACGGTTGCTAATTTAGAACGGATTTTTCTTGGTTGGAAAACCATTGCAATTTTTTTAAACCCCGTTAGAAATCCGTTGCAATTTAAATTTCCATGGAGCATTAACGCTACAGTAGGTATTTGTTGCAAATGGCCATTTGCAACGGATTTTCAACTGATTCCTACCGTAGCATTAGCCCACTTGTGTGTGAGCAATCCAAGTTATAAAGCTAAAAATACAAGTAACTAAAACACATTTTCTAACATTAAATATAATTACAAGTTCTTAAGATAAAAAACAACTAATTCAGCATTGTTTATTATACTAATAAATACAATTAAAACACAATCAAACCACAATTAATTTGGTCAAGATATTTAATGTAGTAAATTAATTAACTGTTCAATAAATACAATTAATGCAGTTATTAAAACACCTCTTACATAATATAACTTATCAAACATATTATACAACCAACTCAATCACAATTATTATACAACTCAATCACAATTATTAAATGTCACTAATACAAATAATAAAGCACATTATACAAATATTCAATTCCGAACAGGTAACAGGCCAGAAGGGCTCGAGACCGATTGGGCACGGGCCAAACGGGCTCGAACCCGAACGGGCACGAGATAAATGAAATTCTTGATATCCGTAAATTTAAATTATAAAAAAGAACATAATAAACTAAAATGTATAATTTACCGAAAAATTTTATTTCAAAATATATGCCGTTGTAACGCGCGGGTACCCTACTATATTAAATAATGACTCGTATCCTTTTATATGTTTAAGCCACAAACCTCTAGTTTTATCTCATTTTTACCCGGACTCAACACACACAAATATAACAACCATAAATCAAAAACCGTTTTCCACCATTGACAATTATAAGAGGAGAAGGTGTGGGCTCGCCATGGCAGCTCGCCGGCCGACGTGGAGCTCGCCATGGCTCGCCACCACACCAGCTGCAGCTCGTTGTGGCTCGCCAAAGAGAACCTCGTCGTCTGCGTGATGAGGGAGAGAGCCTGCCATGTTGTCTTTCTTTTTTTTTTCTTTTTTGGGTTATATTATTTTTGTATGTATTTTGTAGAAACTGCACTGTTCTAAAAGGCGCGCCAAGGCGCGAGACGTGGCCTTGACGTCACGAAATGGACCAAGGCGTGAGGTCTAGGCATCGTGTGAAAAGGCGTGGGATAAGGCGCGAAAAGGCGTGCAAAGGCGCGCCTTTTTTTAAGGCATGGCGCCATTTTTAAAAGCATTTAGGGGATTTATGGATTTGAGCTTGAATTTCAAGTATTTGGGTTATTTCTTTCTTGGGCCTCGTAATTTCAAAACTTAATTCCTACTTGGGCCTCGTATTTGGGCCTGGCTATTTGGGATTTGGGCTTTAGTATTTGAAATTCCTCTTATAAAATGATATAAAATTATAAATACATAAATTTATAAATATTTTGTTGCCGCCTTAAGCACGCCTTAAGAAACGCAAAGGCTTCGCAAAGGCGCGTAAGGCTTAAGGCGTGGCTGTGCTGCCACGCCACGCCACGCCTCACGCCTTTTAGAACATTGAGAAAATGATTTGTATGAAATGTTAAGTGAAGAATGAAATTGTGAAACACCGATTCAGCATAACATTGATATTACTTGAAACAACGACTACAACAATAACCTACGATACGATAACTAAGAAACAGAAATTCGAACCACTAAAAAATGATACGATAAATAAACATAAAACTATGATTCAATAAAATGAATCATCCGACACATATCCCTCGTGACTCGAGTAGGAGGCACTTGAGTCATCCTCACTCGATGGCACAGGTGGAAGTCCCTGAGCCCAACGCCATACTGAAACACTGGAAACAGATCTTCCGGCTGTGTGTTTTGTGGGGAATTGTCTTCAGGTGTGCTTTGTGGTGGAGTGTGAGACATTCTTTTTGAAGAACTAGACAGAATTCTTTGATGAATGTGAATGTGAATTGTGTGTGTATTCAGCAAGGTTCCCCAATGGGTTATAAATAGGAGGAGTAGGTGGAAGTATCCCGCTCATAAGTTTGAATTCAAAATTTCAAATGTATCCCGCTCAGAGTTTTGAATTAAAAATTTCAAATGTATCCCGCCCTCTGTTTTTAAATTCAAAATTTGAAATGTATCCCGCTTTCAATAAACCCCTATTTATACCATGCAATATCCCTCTGTTTTACACACACTGCAATATTTACACACACTACAATGACAAACCGTTGGTCAATGGAAGAAGAATACGTTTTAGCTACCATTTGGCTTGAAGTTCATGATTCTACATCCGCTGTGACTAAACGTTCCTTTTGGAATGAAGTTACAGAAAGGTTCAACAATCAAAGTGATGGTCCGCACCGTAATAAAAATTGTATTACGGCTCTATGGAGTAGGATGAATGCTGAATGTCAAAACTATAATGCTATTTACAAAGAGTTGCTGCGTACAAGTGATGACCCTTGTCGTCTCAGCAATGCAAACCGTATTTACTATGAACGCTATGGGAAAGGGATTAAGTATCAACATGTGTGGTTCGCTCTAAGAAACACAAGGGCATGGGACAGAGACGATTAGTAGTTGTGTTTTATGTTAACTATTTCCGTATCGTGTGTATTTCTGTTTCCGTATCGTGTGTATTTCTTTTCCGTATTGTTGTACTGTTGTGTAATGTTCCGTGTTGTTGTAACCACCCTTTTATGTGAATTTGAATTTTCAGTTTGAAATCTAAATTATCCCGCTCAGTTGAAATTTGAATTTTGAATTTGCACACGTTTTCATTGTTTTGTTTGAAATTTTGAAAGTTGAAATTTTAAAATTTTAAAATATCCCGCCGTCTTTTTTAAAATTTTGAAATTTTAATAATATCCCCACCCTCTGTTTCAAAATTTGAATTATTATGTTGTATTATTTTGTATAATTTGTTAAATGAATTTAGTTTATTTATTGAATTTTTTTAACAAAAAAAAAAAATAAAAAAATGGTAAGTGATGGGCCTCAAATGAGTAAGTTGAGGTTAGTTATGAGTCATGAGGGGTTAGTTGAGGTTAGTTGTAAAGAGATGTTAGGGTGATGTGGCACCCGTAGGCCTCAAATGAGGTGCTTTAGGCTTGTCACCACACCTCTCACTCTAAAGCCATTAAAACTGTATGAATTACACGTCATTTTACTCCGATAGGACGTAAGTACGTACAAAAAGGACCAAAATGAGCTCATGACCAACTTGTCACTCTTCTATAAAATTTGTTTACAGAAACAAAGAAAGATGAAGAAGTTACGAGGAAGTTAATCAGATGTTGAAAATGAAAGGGCATATTGATTGACCAGCTGAGCGAGTCTAAGCCTTGGACATTTTTGGTTCAAAGTTCAAACCTTGATTTACGATTCATATTTTTCTCGTATTGTTTTCCGTTTTAATGTAATGATATGTTATTAAGGGCTCATTTGGTTCAAAGAGGAGAAAAAGAAAAGTAATGATAAAAGAAATACAATGCAATATAATAAGCATTCTTTTCAATTTGTTAAGGAATAGAGTATTACCCAATACTAGGTAATTGAGCATTATATTTCATTTAACCAAGTTCCACAATCATTATCTTATCTATTGCTTACCCTTAGGCTTGTGACAGTGGTGACCCATATTGCATCATCTTTCCGGCTGCCACCTCAACTTTTTCTCTCCTCAACACATATTCACCTCTCTCAACACAGTGACAACCCATATTGCATCATTTTTTTTTAAACATTTTTAACACAAGCACAAATTTTATTAATAAAACCTAAATCTTACATAAACAAAACGATACGAAATGAAACCATTACAACTAAATAAAAAACTTAAACAACTAAAAATTAAACACGACAACACTTATTTAAAAGCTAGTAATTTAGCTAGTAGCATTCCTTGATTGTGGAGTGTTTTTCTTTGACATTGTGAATATTGATGAGAATTTTGTTGAATTGTGAATGAAATTGTGTGTTTGAAAGTGAGTTTGATATTGGTATTTATAGGAAGAAAAATGGTAATTTATTTTGAAAAAAAAAAGTTTTTTTTTTTTTTTTTTTTTTTTTTCAAACAAACGGTCATATAAAAGTTTTAAACGTTTGGATTTTAAAATGAAGAGTGGGAAATTGTTGCTTCAATCTCGGTCGAATAAGCGAACGATTTAGGCCAACAAATCACCGGCGATCGATATTGTTCTTTGTGCCACAGTGGCTCGATCGATTTGGGAAATCGATCGAACGATGCTCTCGAACGATTTATTCAGATGCACTGTCACAAGCCTTATAACCCATAACCAAGCGGGCCCTAAATTTATGTTAAAACCAATAAGAAAATATTCATACAATGAAATATTCGGAAAATGAATGAGCTCTAGTCGACATTGTTAGCACAATATTATTATAAGCAAGGTTGCAAAAATCGTGAATCGATAGTGAGGCGGTCGACCACCTTGTAGCTTGTAATCGGTCTAAGCGGGATTAATTGGTGATTAATCGGATTGGCATTTCTGGCAAATTTTGGGTATTTTCGGCAAGTTTTGTGTATTTCCGGCGAATTTTAGGTATTTTCGGCAAGATTTTTTCTAAAAAGATAAGTTGTAATAGATTTAAACAGTTACTATAAGTGATCAAAATAAGTATATGGTATGTTTTGGGTACTTCCGACAAGATTTGCAGGTTTCCGGCAAGTTTGACCACCATTGACCGACGTTGATCATCGTTGACCACGGTTGACCTATTTGTTTGACCCAGTTACATAAATCGACAAGGTTGATGGCCTTGTAGCACCTAGACGGCGATTAATCGGCCTTGTAGACCTTTTTTTGCAACACTGATTACAAGTACTTTGTAAATGTTCGAATAGTTGTTCAATAATTTTGTTCCATTTTCAAGGCTGTCATTATCGTGTAGAGGGAGAGTTAAAGGACATATGAAGCAATAATTGATTTTAGAAAAACAAAAATACACCGTTGGTCCCTAAACTTTTCACGAAACATCGTCGTGACCCTTAACTTTTCAAAATCGTCGCCTGGCGTCCAAAACTATGGATTTTGAGGCCGAATGCGTCCCTTGACCAGAAATGGGGAGGTCGACGCTTAGTTTTTGTTATTTTTCCAAGGGCAATATAGTCCAACCACATTTACAACTAGGGTATGGTTTATGTCTAACCCGACATTGTATTAAACTCTATAAAATCCTCAACTATCAACAACGCATCACACATAGATTCAATAAAAATAACTAAGAATGGCACAAAACGACAAGCGGAAAGGTTTGTACACTGGGTTGAGAAAAGAGGATTGCTCCAAGGGACATCGTTTGGGTGCTAAGAAGGAGAAGAAAGAGGCTGCCGACAATGTGTTACCAAAGTGTGATGATTTTGAAACAAGGATTACAAAACTTGAAGCTCTGTTTAATTATCTAAAGGAAAGGAAGGAATTGAAGGAAAATGGTGATAGGGAAAGTTGTGGGTCTAGCTAAGTGTATGTTTAGATGGTAGTGAAATTTGTAATGGTTGTCAACATGAGATCAATCAATAAAAATCTAAGTTTTGAAAAAATTAAATTATTTGGCAATCAATATTTTTCATGTTGTTTAATTCTTTAGTTTGACTGTTACAAGTCAATTTGGCAGTTTAATTATTAGATGTCTAAGTAATTAAACTATTTGCCTTTTTAACCATAGTGGTTGTTTGGATTAGCAATGGCATATTGGAGTTACATAATAAAATAGGTTCATCATATGTTTAGTGGCCACTGTGTTTGGTTTTGCTGATACAAAGGTGTGATCGTTTGTGGTGCGTACACCATCACATTTAGCATTTTAAATGTCAACGAATAGCTAATATGTACAGCCATAAAATTATACTCCGTAATGTATTAGACAACATGAGAATGACTTAACACATTCACTATTAAGCATTTACCATATTTGGATAATTTGACTTATAGTAGTCAACTCGTCAAACAATGTTTGATACAACATGAAAATGAATTAAAACATTGTCTGATACAAGGTTCTACTGCTAATTAACACAAAATTGGAGAAGGCAATGCGACATCCACTACACAGCCTTCACCTGATAAACCTTCTAACGATATACATACTGGAAGTGGATTATCAACATACAAAAACATTCATCCTGTCACTGATGGGCAAACTCCAAATGTGCCTGGAAAAACAAGTATCCAAACACCAAATATTCAAGTTATATAAGGTATAATTGGTGTAACGTAATATAAAACACAAGCCATGCAATTCAAAATTGAAAACTTACTTAGGATGGCTTGTTGGCACAAAGGGCCAGTACACAATTGGTAATCTTTTCACTGCTTTTAAAATGTTTATTAGCACCACTAGGCACAACATCACAATCACCAGGCCCATCATCAATGTTTTCCCCATCAAAACCAGGAATTTCAACCATTATAGCCTTCCCATTCCCATCAAAACCTCGCTTATAAGTTTTTACAACTTCCTCGCCCTTTTTCTCTTGCAAATCATCCTCTTCCATAATCAGCTTACCCTTTCCTTCTTTTGTCATGGATAACATCTTTTTCCTGTTTGCTGGTTTTGTCATGGATAACATCTTTTCCCTCTTTGATAACAACGCCAACCTGCAATTTGTTCTTATCTATACCCTTCCATTTACGGCGAGTCATAAAAGGTCTCCCACTTGACATTCTGAAATTAGCATCTTCCTCTAACCAACCCACAACCTCAAAACCAATGTTTTTCAAGTAAAATTCTGCTAACATCTGGGGCCTATGTATAACAAAGATATCAGCTGACTCATGTGTTTCCGCAAAATCATATAGCTTAACAACATCTTCGTCCCTATAAATCAAGTGCAACCCATTTTCTAGCGATTTATTTGGATGACAAAAAAACACCGCCCATTTTGGTTCCTTAATCTCTGATAATAGATTATCTAGGGTTGAACTAAAGATACCCCTATCATACCTAAAAGCATTAACATTAATAATGGATCCGCCTTCATACCTGAGTGGGGTATATTCAAATCTCCCATTTGTATGAATCCGGAACAATACTTCTCCTTCATCTTCTGGTTCTGAACATTTAAATGTTGTCACAAATATGTTCCTTTCCATTAACTTGCATCAACGTTGTTTCTCACAATGTGGAATGACTGATTTTTCTCTGTATTGGGTTATTATGAAACTTTTTAGGGTTAAGTTGGTCGGGTCATTGGGTCAGGTTTATTGGGGCGTTACCCAAACGAATAACTTAAGCGTATTGGACAATTTTTGTGTAATTTCGCCCTTGGTCCCCAACCTTGCCAACGTTGACGTTTGTATACTTAAAATTCCCGCCATTTAATAACTTTACTCTTTACGATATAGTAATATCAAATTTGGTTCCTGAATTTATAACGTCATCAGTTCAGTCAGTATTTAAGAGCCCGTACCCCAAAGGTTTTGCATACCAAACACACAATTAAGTTACTTCCCAAACATAAAACACCCAAAAAATGTTAGAATTCCCACGCCTACAAGAACTTGCAACCGCCACCAGTTCCCACGAAATTTTTGCTAGCATTGCTCTGTACTATAAACGCGAGAACGACAAGGATATAGAGCTTGCAAAAGGACTCCTCAAGTGTTATGTGGATTTGGTTCATGTGACCCACGAAACCCAAGAGCTAATGGTTGAACTAGAAGGATGGCGTACTTCCCTTATGTCATGGAGGCTTCTACAAGATCTTAAGAAGATTCAAAAGAAAAATGTCATCAAGGCTATGGAGATTAACAAGATGATTACTGAAACCCATGCTCAGGTGTGGGGCAACAATTTCATTGATTTTCTTAGAAAAACTTGATTTTCTTATTAATCATTAATGGTGAAACATTTAGTGTGTAATGTGTGTTGTCTTTTGGGCCTTATGAATTATGTATTTTGCTTGATCTTCTAGTATCACACTATCATGTACTTTTGATCTATGTTATCGAATGAAATGAAGATCTGCTTTGCTTAATCCGCTTTTGTTTTTGGTTTTTGTTTGTTGCTTGTATAGCTTAAATGCTTAATCACTTATTGACATTGGTGTTATATGTTTGGTCCTTCATGAAACAGTGTAAACATATTGATTTCGTATGTTTCGTCCCTTACCACGTCTTATGCTTACCATAAAGCTTTATGGATGCTTTTATAAGTACGGTTGTATTTTGACCATTAGTATCCCCAAATTCAAATTCAAAATAAGTCTAGTATTTCCCCCTAAAATTGCTTATCAATGGGTAGATCTAGATCTCGTAAACAGATGAAATGCTCTAATTGTCAGACCGTTGGACATAATAAGAGAAGTTGTCACAAGGAACGATCTCCACAACCCCAAAACGAAAGTAACATACAAGGAAAAAAAAGGCATGTTGATGGGAGAAGGCAACAGGTATGCAAACATTGATCGCATGATTCACTGATGATCTATTGTGTTTAAATAGGATATGATGTCTGCATATATTAATCTTCTTGTTTATTTTATATTTTTTAATTAGGGATGGATGAAGAGGAGATAAGGCAGGCTATGGAACAAGAGATTCTTGAATATCTTTTTTTACAAGAAGAATAATATAAAAGGTTAGATGAAGATGAGGAGCAGTTAAACCTAGCAGAAGAAGCATTCCACCAGTTTTTGGAAGAAGAGAAAATGTACAAACAACTTGAACAACAACAGGAACCTCATTTGGATAACTTTCTACTAAGCTTTGAAGAAAATGTGACAGCTTATGAAAATGGCTGGAACTCTGATAAGGATCGGGAGCTGAGCAGATTGGAAGCTCAGTTAGATGCAGAGAGGTTTGTGAGCTTTGATCCTTACGACGACGGTTACGACTCAAACAACTCTCAGACTTGGGATCACCCGGAATATAATTGAAGTTTAAGTTTGTGATGTTGGTACTTTGCAATAGTCAACAATTTCAAAAACTTGTAGTCTTTTGGCTGTATTGTATGCATTTACCCGTGTCTTTAATACTACCTACTTGTTCAACAACCTCATTGAACCTTTATCATTTTTCCATCTATTATATAATACATTATCATCAACTCTTGATGTATTCAATTGCTTTTCACAATAGATCCACAAAATGGTTGTCATTTGGTCTGCATTGACTGTTGGGTTGAAAGTGAAAACATGGCTGGATTGATGTTTTTTGCAAGGCGTCCCCCTTACAAAGATTTCATGTGGTATACTTGTCCATCGTGCCTTGAAAAAATGGGAACCCCATCTTACACCACAACAGCTGATGTTCCAACAGCTGTTGTAATTCATATGTTATAACAATGCAGTTTGATTACTATGTTGTTTTTTGGGTATATGTTGACTTTAATAGTCAAATTAAGTTATTCCAAACACTATAATATACTACATATGCGATTACAAAGAAAAAACCGTAAACAAGTAAAGCAAAAATGTAAAATCCAACTATTTCATTAGCCATCATCATTCCAAAAAGTTAACATCTTCATTACATAAACCACTAAAAATAGCAAGTGAACTTTTTGATGGGAGACTTGATATTCATAGTGGGAAAGTTGAGATCCTTATGGGGAGGCACATACCAATGTTTCCTCTTATTGATGCTGCTTACATTTGCCGCAACAAGACCTAGTACAACATTTGTAACCATTTTACTTGGTTTTTGACTTTTATGAACAATGGTGCTAACAGTTTGTGCATTTGATGCATCAACCTCTTTTTCTTTAGAATTGGTATCTGGAAATACAACAAAAACACAAGGACATAAGATTTTAACCATTAATACTATCCTACTTTTCAATCACTATGTCAATGACACAAGTAAAGTAAACTAAACTAACCTTTGATCGCTTCGGCTTCTTTGGCAAATCTGCATAAATCTTCATACATCTCATCAGACATTTCATCACTTTCTAACCAACTAACACCATATTTTGCCTTCACATACTCTACCATCTTATCCGTCACTTGTGGCTTACTAAGCTCCATGTCTGCCATTCTTTGGCTTTTTTTTTTCTTCCTTTTGTTTATGGAATAACTATGGGTACCGTTGTTGAGGGTTGTTTTCAGTATATGTTGTAAGTTACAATGTGTATGCTACATCATCGGGACTTACTAAAAAATAAACGGTTAGTTATGGGTTTATTGGTTTCCGCGAAATAATTAATAAGCGTATCTGAGAAGTTGTGGTCAAGTTGTTGACAAAGAGTATATAAGAAAACAGTTGGTCCCTTAAATTGAATGTCGGGTTAGACATAAACCATACCCTAGTTGTAAATGTGGTTGGACTATATTGCCCTTGGAAAAATAACCAAAACTTAGCGTTGACCTCCCCATTTCTGGTCAAGGGACGCATTCGGCCTCAAAATCCGTAGTTTTGAACGCCAGGCGACTATTTTGAAATGTTAAGGGCCATGATGATGTTTCGTGGAAAGTTTAGAGACCAACGGTGTATTTTTGTCTTTTAGAAATTCGTCTCTTTATATTTTTCCAATCTATTATATATAGATATCCGTTGTTAACGGTTACATATAGTAGACATTCGTATTAGTACTTTTTTTTCCAGCTTGTATATCATGCATAGTGGCACGTTTGATAGTGTTAAAGGAGAATGACTGTTTCTTTAACGCTGCGTTCTCGAGTTTAGGATGGTAGGAAAAGAAAAGAAAGGGCAAGGCAAAGAAAGAAAAGAAATTATATTAGACAATCTTGTTTGTGTTCTCGAGTCAAACAAAACAGAAAGGAAATGCAAGGAAAGTGTGTATGATTCATGTTCTTAAGTTGGAAAGACAGTAATATAAATTTGACAATTCACTATAATGCCCCTCCTGTGTATTAACCTTTTGTTACACAATAAAATCATAATTATTCAAGTTTAACTTCTAAATTATTGACCCGATGATACATTCCAATGTATAACCTATAATATATAATATATATACTCAACTCATGGATATAAAAAATACGTGAGAAGCAACACTGGCAAAATACATTCATGTTTTCATGATCAAAATAATATCCAGACACTTGCAAGAGATTAAACTACTTCAATAATTGAAGTGTCCATGGAAGCTACTAATTACTTCAAACAACACTACCAACATAAAAGGGAAATAAGCCAACATATACGACATTGTGAATAGAAGCTACTAAGTACTTCAATCCAAACTACTAGCACAAAAGGGAACAAGTTGATGAGTGTCTAAATACTCATCATTTTATACCTATTTGAACCCACAAAAACAACCAAAAACACACAAATGACTCACAAAATGTTACAAATTCATCACAATGTGTTTTATATGTGATTCAGGTACAAAAGATTGAAAAACAAGTGAAAACTGATAAATTTCACAACAATTGTCGTTTTCAGTCCCTGGAGTTACACAAAATGTCAAAACTAGTCCCTAAAGGTTTTAAATGATAGAAAAGTCAACTTAAGTCCTTGGGAAGTCAAAAATATTCACAAATGATCCCTGGATAGAAGTTTACACATATTGGCAATTTTTACCCCTCAAGTTTCAAAATTGGCAAACTTAGTCCCTGGGTACTCAAAATAGAATTTTATCACAAATAATACCCTTGTACTATGCATAAATTACAAATTGGAACCTTTTTGATAACTTATGAGGAATTTACAATTTCAACCCCCAAGTTTGGAAAATTACATAAATGGTCCCCGGGGTATTAAAAATTGTAATAAATGCAAAATAGGTCCTTGGTTTATCTAACTTGGCAGGTATGGTCCCTTGGAAGAATTTTGGAAGCTTGTCACATAAGGTCCCTCAAGTTTCAGAATTGACAACTTACACCCTTGGGCTTTTACAACACATAAACCAAGCCGGATCTATTAATAATCCCATAATCCAAATCCGTATAACCCATCACCACCCTTGGCCCTTTTTGTTTATCTGATCCAACAAAATACAGGCCCAATACAACCTAGCCCACCCCCAATGTTATTTAAATAAAACCGGGTAAACTACCCACTGTTCACCTCCTTCCTCCTTACCACCCAGTCATAAACCAGAGGTGGTTTTGCCACCACCTGTCCACCAGCTCACCACCTACTCTCCCCTCTCATCTCCTCCACCTCACCTTTAGCCCACAACCTCATTTAATGCATTCCCACATCAAACCTTATCACCACCATGGTTTTCAAACTGCAAATAACTCCACTTGGCTTCCCACTCCACTAAACTTTACCAAACTTGTCCCCTACACCTATACAAGTAAACAAGAAGCATTAATTGCTCAGAAAACTGCTACAAGTTATCAAGGGACTTTGGCGCCAAAGTCCATTTGAACGATTGAGATGAATTCTGCACATCCAAGGGTCCAAGATTAAAGTGAAGATTTATGAGTGGCCTCCAAGGGATACTAAGGCTATAAAAGAGAAGAAAGACAGAGGAAACACTTACCTTGGCCTTAAGCCATTGTCACCTAGAAATAGATTAGTCATAGTGTAATCTTTACATGCTTTCTTTAATTTAATTGTCATTTAATGTTTTATTAGTGTAATGAAACTCAATTAGTGTAATGAGACTCAGTTCTCAGTTTAAATACAAGTTGTCTTTTATAATTCAAGTTTTCAAGTTATCCTTTATTTTCAAGTCATTTACATTTTCTTGTTTGTAGTTGATTTAATGGACTCTTTAGACCATGTAGGCTCCTTACAAAGCTTGTTGAAGCTTTTAGAAACCATTTAATCAGTTGTAGTTCTTAAAACCAAAAATCATAAAAAAATAGATAAAAATAGAAAATAAATCAAAAATATTTGTTCTTATGTAATTCAGCAAGGAGCATGGCTATTCTGGATTGCCATGGGTTTAGTTGCCTCATGGGAGGCTGTAGGATGTAACAATGGTCCTTAGTTCTTAAGTTTTCAGCTTGTCTCACCATGTAAGCAATTTCTCTTAATTTTGCATTTCTTAGTTTTACTCTTTAATCTGTGTTAATTTCTTCTTTTCTATGTTTAATTGTTGTTGTTTAATGATTTTATAGCTTTATAATAGGTTGTTATGTTTTGTAGTTGTTTTAGTTTAAGATTTTCATTTTGACTGTGAATAAATAGATTTTTGATAATCATGGTTTAAGCTAGTGTGACTACTTGTTTAAACTTATAAAAGTCCTAATTTAACAGATGAAAGCTTTTGGATTTGATAAAATGGATTTATACCAATTTTTGGAATGAAAATCTTAGTTTATGTTTATTTAAGGTGTGTTTGGCACAACTGATTCAAGGGTGTTTAGATAGGTTTAAGTTGTTGTTTTTGGTAGATATATGTTGTACTGAGTTCTTTGAGGTTTGACAGCCTTCAATCCTATAGCATATTCATATAAAAGTCAAGAACTAACAAATTGGACCACCATTTGATCACTGTGATGATTTAACATGCTATACCCATCATATCTGTTTTAAAGTTGTTTCTTTGTGTTTATTTCATGTTCTTGTATCTTATTACATGTTAATCATTTGTTAAATTCAGATCAAAGTTGATGAAAGTCAACTTTGATCATAAACTTAAAAGTCAAAAATTACTTAAACCTGTTTTTTTAATTAAATAGATAATTTTGTGTAGCTTTTAATATTTAGTTTCAGAACCTGTATTTATAATATGTTATAGTTTAGCTGCTTGTCATTATGTATGAATTTTGTTGATTTTTGTTTCAGCTTATTAGTAGCTTAAATTTGTGCTTATACTTGCTAGTTTTTGCCCTGTGCACAAGATGGACTGTCAAGTTCATGAGCTTGCCAAAGCCTCATGACTTGACCCACCTTGGTGTTTTTGGCTTACTTGTGTTGTTTTAGTACCATATTTGTTAGTTATGAGTTTATTTTTCTGTCATTAGCTTATTTAGGTAGCTTAAAACCACCAACCTTTTTTGTTACTCACCACTCATCACACTGAAGCAAACAGTGTGATGAGTTGATTTTCAATAGCCATAAAAAGTTCCTTAATGAGCTTGAGCTTGTGTAGTATAGCCTCATGTGAAGCTTAACTACCAATTTCAACAGCTCAGTGCTAGTTGAGCTCTTATGGCTTATTAGATAAGTAGAATAGAAGCTTGTTGTTTGCCCACTCATAACATACCTCTAAGTCATCAGGGTATTACACCATTTCTACAAGCTTCTCACAAGCCCATTAGTGGTCTAGAGCTTATGTAAATTAGCCTCATGTGAAGCTTACCTACTATACTCTATGACCCAATGCTTAATTTTCATCTTGTAGCTTATTAACCAAGGCTGCAAGCAGCTTATACTTATCACACTATGAAAAGTTATACTGAGTCATCAGTATTTCTTACTACACCTAGCCATTTTCATAAGCTCATAAAAAGCTTAATCCTTGGATCTAGCTGATGAATTCAAGTTCCATGTGGAGCTTATCATTCAGGCTTTAGGATCCAGTGCTTAGTTTCTAGCTTGTAGCTCATTAACTAGGGCTGCAAGCAGCTTTTTGTGTGTCCCATTTCCTGAACACTTAAGCTTTTTATCACCATACTCAGGAAATGGAGCCCTTTTCATAAGCTTCCTACAAGCTCACTAGTGGACCCCACTAGGTGATCTTGGGCTTTTTGAAAAGCCAACCAGATAGTCTTGCTACTACCACAGCTTATTTGGACCTTGGAGCTTATTCTGTGAGCTTTAAGTGCCATCAAAGTTAGTTGCAGGGGTGTTTGGAACTGTGTACTCAGGTAATTGCTTATTTGCTTATTATGAGCTTATAAGTTAATCCTTGTGCATAAGCTTGTTAATATATGTATGTAATACTTGTATAGATACTTTTTAACTTTTACTTGTTAGTATGGAGCTTATTATAGGTTCTTAGAAGCCTTCATTCAATCCAAGTTAAGCCCAAAAGGCTTAACTGTTTAAACCATAAGCTCATGCTTATAAGCACTTCTCAGTGCTTATTTTTGTACATACACACATATTATACTTGTACATATACACACATTCCTTTTTATTTCCATAATTTAGCTTTTTAAAGCTTATTCTAAGCTTATTTTCCCACTGAGAGACCAAAAACTCAACTGTGTGGGAAATAAGCCCATGATTAGCTTATTTGTAGGTTTAATAAGTTCTATTTTCATTATACTTATATAATATATGTATTTATTTAGTTTTACAAAAAGAAAAGCCAAAAAGAAAGCCCTTTTGAAGCTAAGTGATAGCTTCTATTTAGAAGTCTTATTACTTATTTGCTTTATCAATGCTTTTTCAAAAACCCCTCACAAGCTCATCTGTGCACCAAAATGGTTGAGCTTGGGCTTTTTGGAAAGCCTACCAGCACATCTTGCAACTCCAACTTTCAATTTGCAATTTTGAGCTTAACCCGTCAGCTTAATTTGGCCAAACATAAGGTTGCAGGGAGTGTTTGGCTCTGAGTATGCTGGATTGGCTTATTAGCTTATGTGAGCTTATTTGCTTAATCCAGTGCACCAAGCTTGTATATTATAGTTAATTAAACATATTTTTATCTTTCTTTTTCTTTCATTTTAGTTTTTAAGCTAGTTTAGAGCTTATGAGCCACTGTGAGCTTTTTGCCTGAATAAACTCATAAGCTCCTAAACTGCTTATATTTATGTTTGCACAGTTCTATTCTCTTAATATATGTATATTATATATATTTAGTTAGTTTTATAAAAAGAAAAACCAAAACAACCTTTAACCATAAGTGATAGCTTCTATTTAAGAAGCTTAAGCTTAAACACCAACTGTGGTGGAAATAAGCTGTCACAAAGCTTATTTCCCAGTTTTGGATAAGTTGTGTTTGTTAAAGTTTATTATTATTACTTATTAAATAGATTTGCAAAAAGAAAAATAAAAAAATAAAATAAAATGAAAAAATGGGTGTGGGTTGGATTCGAACTTGGGACCTCTTGGCTTAGTATGCATGCATAATATCCCACACCCCTTCCAACTGCTCTGGGGCACCAGTTCCGTTGGAAGGGGTATTCCATACTTATTTAACCCACTTTTTGCTGTTTGGCTTTTGTGGACTGATAAGCTTATTCCAGCTTATTGGAATAAGCTTGTGACCCAAACTTATTTTTCTCAGCTTCTTCATAATAATATTTATATTCTGTAATTTTTTCACATTTTTTACTGTACATTTAATATTTTAAATAATTAATTTAGTTTACATTTCTTTTAGATAATATTTAGTATTTGATTTTTAAAACTGCTTATTTATAATTTTTATGAACTTTTTATATTTTTTATGGAGTCCTATGATGGAAAAGTAGTTTTATAAAAAGTTTCATAATTTTATAAATAAGTTTAGTATGTATAATAATTAATTTAGTTTAATTAGTTTAATTAATATATTATAGTTTTTAATTAAGTTTTCTTATTTTTGTACATAGAATATAATTTTTATATTTTTCTTATCTTCTTATTAGTATATTAGATTTATGTAAAAAGTTTTAGATTTTTGTTTGCTAATTTAGTATATATAATAATTAAACATTAGTATTAGTAATTAGATAAATAGTAAATATTTAATAATAAATAGAATATTTGTATAATAAATATATTTTTAGTTTCTAAATTTCTTTTATATTACTTTTAACTTTTCTAAGTTTTAGTTTTATTTTCTTAGCTTTATTTTATACTTTCTTATTATTTATGTAAATTAATAAATAAGTAAATAATAGTTTTTAATATATAAACACTTGTAAATATTATTTATAATATTATTGTAAATATAGTTATTTATTTTATTTCTTTTTAATTTGCATTTAAGCCCCTAAGGCTTGCAAATTCCCTCTTTGGGAAAGTTTTGTTTTATGCGTTACGTTTACGTTTATTTTAAATTTAAACGTACGTTTGTAAATACTTTATCATTTTAAGGTTTCTGATTGTACGTTTCTTAAATGAACTAGCTGTGACAGAGCTATTACTATTCACATTCAGTGTTAGTCAATCAGATTCCTATTTTCCTATACTAATATTTTATTTCAACAATTCACAAGTCATTGTATTTAGAATATCACACCTCGCCAGGACATAAACGATCCAAGGATATTTTAATCCTTGGTAAACTTGCATTCCTCTCCCGGGCTGTCGCCCGTTTACTTTTATTAGGTTGACCATTTTATCCGAAGTGGTTGGCTTATAAAAAGTAGGTATGGTCCGGGAGGAATCAAAATTTGGCGCCGCTGCCGGGGAGGTTGTGCTGCCTATTATGACTTGTATTTTGTATTTTGTTGAAATACCTATCCTTGTTTGTATATTAAACCTTATCATTCAACTACCGGGCTGTCAGGACACATTTATTACAGTTAATTATTCACAAGTAATTAGCTTGCGTGGTAAATCTGACACAAGCCTGGGAGGTAGTGATTACTTATACTGTATCATATTTCATTTCAATAAACAATATAAAATACAAAAACATTTTTTCCTTTGCACACAACTTGCACAGTTTGATTAGTCCCTCAGTTACAACATTTGGTTGTTGGCTGTTTACAGTTACTGAGCTCTGTCAGACCTAGATTCCCTTTCGAGGGGCGGTTGTTAGGAATTTTCTTTCTTTGTACATATACATATATAAATCTAAAAATATAAAAAAAATATATATAAAATACAAAAATATTTTATGGTTGAAATCTATCTGTGCTTTGATTTGCACGTAACTGTCAATTTTCCTAATCTTGATATTCCTAGGTCTAAATTTTGGCTAAACACCATATTTACACTAAAAAAGGGTTTACTGTGCTTAGTATTATCCCTGGAAAGAAATAGATTAGGTTTAAATCAGTTTCATGTATTAAAAATCTCATTTAGGTTTCCTTTTTAACCATTTCTTTTGTACATATATATATAAAAAATTAAAATACAAAAACATTATAAAATTTAAAATCAAAAATAATCTCCTTACCTTATTTATAATTCTGTGAGTGGCAATCCCACTCCAATTTCTCACCTAATCTTTGAGTGGCAATCCCACTCCACTTCCCCATGGACAAATTAATTCGGGGTCAAGTCAAGCTAGCGACTTGGTAATCAAAAACAATAGCAGAAACATGGGTTTTCACCCATGTGTACCACCCTAGTGTGGGGGTGTGCCCCACATGTTGTATATATTTTGAAAATGAAGTGAAAAATTATAAATACAGAAAAATAAAATAATTGTTGTGTTGCCCCACTTAGTTTTAAATGTTATCTTTTTACGTTCAAGGATTCGGCATAATAGCCGGGATTTTGAATATTGAGGACAATATTCATTTCTAGTGTGGGGGATGGAAATTCTGGCGAATTTTATCACTTATATACCTTTGTATGCCCTTTTTCCCCAAAAATGACCAAAATTTAAAATTTTTTCATTTGGTATTAGTGTTTTATACTAAACACAACAAATGGTTATTAGTCCACCATGTCTAATCCACACAAGGACTGGCTAATCCAGGAGCAAACGGCTCTTGGTAAAGATATCTCAAATCCGTTTATGGCTTGCAATTTGCCCAAAATTGTATGGTACCTCAACTCGCCATATCCTAATAAGCAAATGAGTTGACTAGCCCGCAAGATTATGGCTTGTGGTAAAGGCTGTGGAAAACCATAATTGGTTATCAACTCACCAAGATGTTGACTATTCCATCAAGAGTTGACTAGTCCAGAAGTGACGGCTTTTGGTAAAGACAAATCAAATCCGTTGACAGCTGGTGGTTTGCTCAAAATCACACGGTTATCAGGTGTGCCACAGTTCTTACACCTGGCTATTCCAGAAGTGATGGCTTTTGGTAAAGAAGTTTTAAAATCCATTAAGTTTTAAATAAAAGATTGCTAGGGACTAGCAATAGTTTAGTGTGGGGGATTGATGAGTGTCTAAATACTCATCATTTTATACCTATTTGAACCCACAAAAACAACCAAAAACACACAAATGACTCACAAAATGTTACAAATTCATCACAATGTGTTTTATATGTGATTCAGGTACAAAAGATTGAAAAACAAGTGAAAACTGATAAATTTCACAACAATTGTCGTTTTCAGTCCCTGGAGTTACACAAAATGTCAAAACTAGTCCCTAAAGGTTTTAAATGATAGAAAAGTCAACTTAAGTCCTTGGGAAGTCAAAAATATTCACAAATGATCCCTGGATAGAAGTTTACACATATTGGCAATTTTTACCCCTCAAGTTTCAAAATTGGCAAACTTAGTCCCTGGGTACTCAAAATAGAATTTTATCACAAATAATACCCTTGTACTATGCATAAATTACAAATTGGAACCTTTTTGATAACTTATGAGGAATTTACAATTTCAACCCCCAAGTTTGGAAAATTACATAAATGGTCCCCGGGGTATTAAAAATTGTAATAAATGCAAAATAGGTCCTTGGTTTATCTAACTTGGCAGGTATGGTCCCTTGGAAGAATTTTGGAAGCTTGTCACATAAGGTCCCTCAAGTTTCAGAATTGACAACTTACACCCTTGGGCTTTTACAACACATAAACCAAGCCGGATCTATTAATAATCCCATAATCCAAATCCGTATAACCCATCACCACCCTTGGCCCTTTTTGTTTATCTGATCCAACAAAATACAGGCCCAATACAACCTAGCCCACCCCCAATGTTATTTAAATAAAACCGGGTAAACTACCCACTGTTCACCTCCTTCCTCCTTACCACCCAGTCATAAACCAGAGGTGGTTTTGCCACCACCTGTCCACCAGCTCACCACCTACTCTCCCCTCTCATCTCCTCCACCTCACCTTTAGCCCACAACCTCATTTAATGCATTCCCACATCAAACCTTATCACCACCATGGTTTTCAAACTGCAAATAACTCCACTTGGCTTCCCACTCCACTAAACTTTACCAAACTTGTCCCCTACACCTATACAAGTAAACAAGAAGCATTAATTGCTCAGAAAACTGCTACAAGTTATCAAGGGACTTTGGCGCCAAAGTCCATTTGAACGATTGAGATGAATTCTGCACATCCAAGGGTCCAAGATTAAAGTGAAGATTTATGAGTGGCCTCCAAGGGATACTAAGGCTATAAAAGAGAAGAAAGACAGAGGAAACACTTACCTTGGCCTTAAGCCATTGTCACCTAGAAATAGATTAGTCATAGTGTAATCTTTACATGCTTTCTTTAATTTAATTGTCATTTAATGTTTTATTAGTGTAATGAAACTCAATTAGTGTAATGAGACTCAGTTCTCAGTTTAAATACAAGTTGTCTTTTATAATTCAAGTTTTCAAGTTATCCTTTATTTTCAAGTCATTTACATTTTCTTGTTTGTAGTTGATTTAATGGACTCTTTAGACCATGTAGGCTCCTTACAAAGCTTGTTGAAGCTTTTAGAAACCATTTAATCAGTTGTAGTTCTTAAAACCAAAAATCATAAAAAAATAGATAAAAATAGAAAATAAATCAAAAATATTTGTTCTTATGTAATTCAGCAAGGAGCATGGCTATTCTGGATTGCCATGGGTTTAGTTGCCTCATGGGAGGCTGTAGGATGTAACAATGGTCCTTAGTTCTTAAGTTTTCAGCTTGTCTCACCATGTAAGCAATTTCTCTTAATTTTGCATTTCTTAGTTTTACTCTTTAATCTGTGTTAATTTCTTCTTTTCTATGTTTAATTGTTGTTGTTTAATGATTTTATAGCTTTATAATAGGTTGTTATGTTTTGTAGTTGTTTTAGTTTAAGATTTTCATTTTGACTGTGAATAAATAGATTTTTGATAATCATGGTTTAAGCTAGTGTGACTACTTGTTTAAACTTATAAAAGTCCTAATTTAACAGATGAAAGCTTTTGGATTTGATAAAATGGATTTATACCAATTTTGGAATGAAAATCTTAGTTTATGTTTATTTAAGGTGTGTTTGGCACAACTGATTCAAGGGTGTTTAGATAGGTTTAAGTTGTTGTTTTTGGTAGATATATGTTGTACTGAGTTCTTTGAGGTTTGACAGCCTTCAATCCTATAGCATATTCATATAAAAGTCAAGAACTAACAAATTGGACCACCATTTGATCACTGTGATGATTTAACATGCTATACCCATCATATCTGTTTTAAAGTTGTTTCTTTGTGTTTATTTCATGTTCTTGTATCTTATTACATGTTAATCATTTGTTAAATTCAGATCAAAGTTGATGAAAGTCAACTTTGATCATAAACTTAAAAGTCAAAAATTACTTAAACCTGTTTTTTTAATTAAATAGATAATTTTGTGTAGCTTTTAATATTTAGTTTCAGAACCTGTATTTATAATATGTTATAGTTTAGCTGCTTGTCATTATGTATGAATTTTGTTGATTTTTGTTTCAGCTTATTAGTAGCTTAAATTTGTGCTTATACTTGCTAGTTTTTGCCCTGTGCACAAGATGGACTGTCAAGTTCATGAGCTTGCCAAAGCCTCATGACTTGACCCACCTTGGTGTTTTTGGCTTACTTGTGTTGTTTTAGTACCATATTTGTTAGTTATGAGTTTATTTTTCTGTCATTAGCTTATTTAGGTAGCTTAAAACCACCAACC
This sequence comes from Artemisia argyi, assembly GCA_030686995.1. Classification (NCBI taxonomy): domain Eukaryota; kingdom Viridiplantae; phylum Streptophyta; class Magnoliopsida; order Asterales; family Asteraceae; genus Artemisia; species Artemisia argyi. The sequence goes on from CM060684.1 coordinate 156,159,710, forward strand.
TTTTTTGTTACTCACCACTCATCACACTGAAGCAAACAGTGTGATGAGTTGATTTTCAATAGCCATAAAAAGTTCCTTAATGAGCTTGAGCTTGTGTAGTATAGCCTCATGTGAAGCTTAACTACCAATTTCAACAGCTCAGTGCTAGTTGAGCTCTTATGGCTTATTAGATAAGTAGAATAGAAGCTTGTTGTTTGCCCACTCATAACATACCTCTGAGTCATCAGGGTATTACACCATTTCTACAAGCTTCTCACAAGCCCATTAGTGGTCTAGAGCTTATGTAAATTAGCCTCATGTGAAGCTTACCTACTATACTCTATGACCCAATGCTTAATTTTCATCTTGTAGCTTATTAACCAAGGCTGCAAGCAGCTTATACTTATCACACTATGAAAAGTTATACTGAGTCATCAGTATTTCTTACTACACCTAGCCATTTTCATAAGCTCATAAAAAGCTTAATCCTTGGATCTAGCTGATGAATTCAAGTTCCATGTGGAGCTTATCATTCAGGCTTTAGGATCCAGTGCTTAGTTTCTAGCTTGTAGCTCATTAACTAGGGCTGCAAGCAGCTTTTTGTGTGTCCCATTTCCTGAACACTTAAGCTTTTTATCACCATACTCAGGAAATGGAGCCCTTTTCATAAGCTTCCTACAAGCTCACTAGTGGACCCCACTAGGTGATCTTGGGCTTTTTGAAAAGCCAACCAGATAGTCTTGCTACTACCACAGCTTATTTGGACCTTGGAGCTTATTCTGTGAGCTTTAAGTGCCATCAAAGTTAGTTGCAGGGGTGTTTGGAACTGTGTACTCAGGTAATTGCTTATTTGCTTATTATGAGCTTATAAGTTAATCCTTGTGCATAAGCTTGTTAATATATGTATGTAATACTTGTATAGATACTTTTTAACTTTTACTTGTTAGTATGGAGCTTATTATAGGTTCTTAGAAGCCTTCATTCAATCCAAGTTAAGCCCAAAAGGCTTAACTGTTTAAACCATAAGCTCATGCTTATAAGCACTTCTCAGTGCTTATTTTTGTACATACACACATATTATACTTGTACATATACACACATTCCTTTTTATTTCCATAATTTAGCTTTTTAAAGCTTATTCTAAGCTTATTTTCCCACTGAGAGACCAAAAACTCAACTGTGTGGGAAATAAGCCCATGATTAGCTTATTTGTAGGTTTAATAAGTTCTATTTTCATTATACTTATATAATATATGTATTTATTTAGTTTTACAAAAAGAAAAGCCAAAAAGAAAGCCCTTTTGAAGCTAAGTGATAGCTTCTATTTAGAAGTCTTATTACTTATTTGCTTTATCAATGCTTTTTCAAAAACCCCTCACAAGCTCATCTGTGCACCAAAATGGTTGAGCTTGGGCTTTTTGGAAAGCCTACCAGCACATCTTGCAACTCCAACTTTCAATTTGCAATTTTGAGCTTAACCCGTCAGCTTAATTTGGCCAAACATAAGGTTGCAGGGAGTGTTTGGCTCTGAGTATGCTGGATTGGCTTATTAGCTTATGTGAGCTTATTTGCTTAATCCAGTGCACCAAGCTTGTATATTATAGTTAATTAAACATATTTTTATCTTTCTTTTTCTTTCATTTTAGTTTTTAAGCTAGTTTAGAGCTTATGAGCCACTGTGAGCTTTTTGCCTGAATAAACTCATAAGCTCCTAAACTGCTTATATTTATGTTTGCACAGTTCTATTCTCTTAATATATGTATATTATATATATTTAGTTAGTTTTATAAAAAGAAAAACCAAAACAACCTTTAACCATAAGTGATAGCTTCTATTTAAGAAGCTTAAGCTTAAACACCAACTGTGGTGGAAATAAGCTGTCACAAAGCTTATTTCCCAGTTTTGGATAAGTTGTGTTTGTTAAAGTTTATTATTATTACTTATTAAATAGATTTGCAAAAAGAAAAATAAAAAAATAAAATAAAATGAAAAAATGGGTGTGGGTTGGATTCGAACTTGGGACCTCTTGGCTTAGTATGCATGCATAATATCCCACACCCCTTCCAACTGCTCTGGGGCACCAGTTCCGTTGGAAGGGGTATTCCATACTTATTTAACCCACTTTTTGCTGTTTGGCTTTTGTGGACTGATAAGCTTATTCCAGCTTATTGGAATAAGCTTGTGACCCAAACTTATTTTTCTCAGCTTCTTCATAATAATATTTATATTCTGTAATTTTTTCACATTTTTTACTGTACATTTAATATTTTAAATAATTAATTTAGTTTACATTTCTTTTAGATAATATTTAGTATTTGATTTTTAAAACTGCTTATTTATAATTTTTATGAACTTTTTATATTTTTTATGGAGTCCTATGATGGAAAAGTAGTTTTATAAAAAGTTTCATAATTTTATAAATAAGTTTAGTATGTATAATAATTAATTTAGTTTAATTAGTTTAATTAATATATTATAGTTTTTAATTAAGTTTTCTTATTTTTGTACATAGAATATAATTTTTATATTTTTCTTATCTTCTTATTAGTATATTAGATTTATGTAAAAAGTTTTAGATTTTTGTTTGCTAATTTAGTATATATAATAATTAAACATTAGTATTAGTAATTAGATAAATAGTAAATATTTAATAATAAATAGAATATTTGTATAATAAATATATTTTTAGTTTCTAAATTTCTTTTATATTACTTTTAACTTTTCTAAGTTTTAGTTTTATTTTCTTAGCTTTATTTTATACTTTCTTATTATTTATGTAAATTAATAAATAAGTAAATAATAGTTTTTAATATATAAACACTTGTAAATATTATTTATAATATTATTGTAAATATAGTTATTTATTTTATTTCTTTTTAATTTGCATTTAAGCCCCTAAGGCTTGCAAATTCCCTCTTTGGGAAAGTTTTGTTTTATGCGTTACGTTTACGTTTATTTTAAATTTAAACGTACGTTTGTAAATACTTTATCATTTTAAGGTTTCTGATTGTATGTTTCTTAAATGAACTAGCTGTGACAGAGCTATTACTATTCACATTCAGTGTTAGTCAATCAGATTCCTATTTTCCTATACTAATATTTTATTTCAACAATTCACAAGTCATTGTATTTAGAATATCACACCTCGCCAGGACATAAACGATCCAAGGATATTTTAATCCTTGGTAAACTTGCATTCCTCTCCCGGGCTGTCGCCCGTTTACTTTTATTAGGTTGACCATTTTATCCGAAGTGGTTGGCTTATAAAAAGTAGGTATGGTCCGGGAGGAATCACAAGTCTTCTGAGATGTACGCACCCAAAATAACCATAAGTATGTACCATGAAACAAGGATAGTAAACTGCATTTCATTAGGAGCACCAAAAGTTCACATGTGATAAACCTTGTTCATTCAACTATGTCATCATTGTTGCAAGGATAGTAAGCCGCATGTCAATAGGAGCAGCAAAAAGTGCATGTGTTTTATTTGGATGATCAACGAGAAAAATATATGCACTTGGTATCTCATGACTGTTCAAACCCATGAGTTCTAGTAGTTTGTAGATTTCCCCCTCTGAATAAACATGTGGGCGAGAATTTTCCATTACCTAATTAAGAAACCAATGACAAACCTTAATAAAACAATTATTAAAATTAAGATTCTAGTAATATATAAGGAAATTTTGGTACCTTAGTACTTCTGTCTATAGCACTCGATATATTATCAAGAGAACTCGTAATCTTAGAGATAAATACATCCTCTTCTTCTAACTTCCTCTTTTTGCTCTTTGGTGTTATTTTGTTTGGAGCCTTCACTTCAGATGTAACCTGAACATCTTCATAATTATTGAAGTTTTCTGAGCCAATATCATTGTTCTCAAACAACTGATCAGATTCATCGAGTTCATCAACTGTTTCTGTTTCTGTTGTTTGCTCATTTTGTTTCATTCGGTTGTTTCTTTCTTTTGCTGTAAAAGAACCTTCACCTGTGGCCCTATCTTTAGCAAACAACTCCAGCATCTCATTGTAATGGAGAATTGGCTTTGTCCTCAACTTTGCAGCTTCAGGCTTTTCCTATTTATACCATATAGTCATTTTGTGATTAAAAAGAAGTGACAGGAACTAAATACAAAGCGTATATACCTTGATTAAAGCTTCCCAAACTTCATCTTCTGCATTCATTAACTTAGTAATCGGATCCCATGAAAAGCCACTTAACGACACACCACGAAAAATGTCATTGTACTGAGAGAAATGTGCTTTGAGCGTTTTTAGCCGATTCTGCAAATGGACTTTTCTGATCTCCAATTTAAGGCTTTTACTTAGCTCCTCTACCATATTCGTGTAAGCCTGGGAAGTAAATGAGCCATCTAGTTTGTTACCATTTTCTTTTTCTTTAAGCATCGCCTCAATGAATGCATCATCCATTTGATGGGTCCAAACAAGTTGCTTTGCTGTAGTTCCATCTTTTTTCACCATGGTTGCTTGCTGCATTTTCTTCATGATACACTGAATATATAATGAAGTAACTTAAACATGAGTCACTAACCAAGCCTACTAACCATTTAATATATTACAAACAAAAAGAATGTCTACACATTACAAACAATACAAATATTAACTAATCAGGTGATAATACATTACAACAAACCATCATTAACTAATCAGGTGCCAACTTCAAGAACTATAACAAAAGATTGAACTACTAGTTGGACATATTAATTTCGTTGTTCGGGTGCAACAAATATTCATTCCACATTTCATTTGCAATCGAGTTTCTTATTTCTTCTCCACCATCGTCTATGCCTCTTGGAGCTTGAGGTTCTTCATCTTGTGGTGCATTTAACTCGTGCATCACTTCATCTTCAAGTTCTCTATCACGATCCTCCTCGAGTAAAAAGTTATGTAGGATACAACAAGCCAAAAATATGTTTGACTGTGTTTCACATGAGTAAAAAGGTTCAGTTGTGCTTCTAATTATCGGAAACCTTTTCTTTAAGACGCCAAATGCTCGTTTGATAGAGTTACGTAATGATGCGTGTCGAAGGTTAAATAGTTCTCGTGAATTTTGTGGTGCACGAGCCGAATACTACTTTAAATGATATCTAACGCCTCTATAAGGTGCTATGAGTGTACTCCTATGGGGTAGTCCTCCATCGACCAAATAGAATTTACGTATAAACATACTAGAATTAGTCTAACAATTAACAAAATTGTAAATATACCTAACTCTTAGTTAAGATGTTACCGTTAGGAATAAGAAGCTTATCTTCTCTAGTGAGTGCATTTTTTATTATTCTTGAATCTGATGCCGTGCCTTCCCATCCACTCAAAACGTATGTGAACTTTAAATCAAATGTACAAGCAGCTAACACATTGATTGTCGAAAATCCCTTACGACCACGATATCTCGGAGCATCGTTACTAGGTACTCTTACACGAACATTTGTTCCATCTATTGCACCTATACAATCCTTGAAAAACGGATAAAATCTCTTTTTTTGTTGAATTTCTTTCTGGACAGTATCACCACTAGGCTGTTTAATATAGTGATCTATAAATGATAATATCGCATTCAAAACTCTATGGAAATGCCTACTTGTAGTTGATCCAGATCGACGGTAACACCATGAAACGAAACGGTTTCTAAAGTCATTTCCTACGATATGTAAAAACCTAGCAACTTGTTCTTCAATTGTCATACGTTGAGTTGGTCGCATACCACCATCAGTCTGTAACTTTTGACACAATATCTTAAAAGCATTCTCACTCATACGGATAAGGTCACGACATCTACCACTTGTTGAGAGGTCGTTCAACATCTCTTCCCGAACTTGTTGTCTATGCAACATTGACTCTCGAGTGGGTACATTAACACGATTTTTATTTCGATATCTACGATGTGCAATAAGAGCCACCACTATGCAAACCACGTGAATTGCAGTTAAATGTTGAGTTCTTGCCACCAAATTTACTTTATCTTCCATTGCTATGGTTGATTTCTATAAAGGGACTGAAATATTTTTAGATATATAAATTATTAACCAATGAAATTATTCAAGCATAAGACTAATGCATTTAGATCTTTGCATGTACCTATATATTAAACTACGAGAGAAGATATACCATCTATTCTTATAATGCCTATCAAAAACCACCAAATCACATTGGGCCAAACTTTTAGATGAATACTGATTATATGGCACCACAAGTAGTTAATAAAACAAGCAATCCATGATTAATATTGAAATAAATTTTCAGACCTACGAGTTATAGAAAGCATGGATACAAATATATGGCATTTACATACCAGTATTATATAAGAAAAAAATTACCTCAAGATGAAGATGAAAACACAAATTGATTGATGTGAATTTGTGTAACAGAGATGATCAATAGATAGTACAAGTGGGAAGCACACTTATATTATTTATTACCAGTAGTTTTTTGTTGGGTAATATAGTCTTTTTACCCAAAATATTAGAACTTTCCTAGGCAATCAGGCCAAAAATGGGCGGATAATTTTGGCTCCAATTTTCCCTCCAATTTCCAATCTAAACCCGTTCCTTTCTTTCTTATTAAAACTTAAGAACACAAAATAGTATATATTTCCTAGCATTTTATTTCTTTTCCCCTTAAACACAAACTCGAGAACGCACCGTAAATGAATTCATTTCTAAATGAGGAATGTTACATCCGTAAAATTTACAAAATAATGGAGGTTTTTACTAACTAATTGCTTTTAGAAAAAATAATTACTAATGTATGGCATGTTGAATAATATTCGCCATAGTATTTTGTTTCTTTTTATTATTCTTTTCAATTTAAATTTTAATTCATTTATTAGAAGCAAACTTATATGGTCGATCAAATCATCAAAGTATGTGAATTTGACTACAATTTAAAAAAAAAAAAAAAAAAAAAAAAAAAAAAAAAAAAAAAAAAAACTGTTCGCTCACATACATATATTCATACACTAGTTAGATAGTAGGATATCAACTTTATTAATTTTTTAACTAAAATTAGCACATGAACTAACCAATGCAAATACAGTGCACAAACATATAGTATGCTTCTAACATCATTTAGTCACCTTCATCAAGTTATGCTTCTAACATCATTTTTTTAATTAGATAAAACACAAAACTCTACAAAATCAATTTAAATAAATATGAACTGAGATATATATTAAAGATAATCTATGTATAACATAAGCAATACACATATGCAACAGTATATGTAAAAGATTCTTTACAATGAACAACTCACCATGAAACCATGCCATGAACGAATGAAAGGACGGCCGAGTAGAGCTACGTAGAGTTTTTTTGCTTTGTTTGTATGCAATTTGCAATTTCCTTAATTAATACGTAATTAATAATGTATATTAAAAATAAGGATATATTAATTGTATGATAGGTCATGCCATAAAATAGATAATACTTTTAGACATAGACATGCCATACATTGGTAATTATTTTTTAGAATGGCAATTTAGTAAAAAACTCCAAAATAATGTGACATGCATTCATATAAAAAATTAAATAAATAAAATAAAATAAAATAAAATAAAATAAAATAAAAAACTTAATTAAGATAATTTTTATTAGTAACAAGTAATCTTGTGAAATATTTTCTTTGAACATTCTGTGAACGTAGCAAAAAAAACTTAGCACACTTGAGTTATTTATCGATATCGTATGGTGTTTAATTGATTCTAAATCATGTGTATTATGCATTCGTACGATAAAGCTTCTAACATGTAGAAGAAAAAAAATACATCGTTTCAGAGATGTTTGATCGTTTTGCTATAAAGGAAAAGTTGAAACAAATTTATTTATGTGTGAACTCGAAAGAGTCAAAGTCAATATAATAAAAGTCTTGGTTATTAACGAGACCGTATCTTTGTCGCCACATCGATCCATTCGTGTGCATTGCATATTTGTAGCCAGTTGCCGGTTCTTGGTCCTAATTTTATCTCTTCTCTTTGGAATAAATAATATAGAACACCATTCGAATCTTTCTTTTTCATATTATGTTGTAACTACTTACTATTACTATTTTTTTTTATACGGCGCCATATTATTAAGAAAAAACTAGCAAGATGCTAGCATTACAAAGGTGATTTAAGTCAATCAGTCCAACTAATACAATTTTTTCCTCTAAACTTTAATCAAGAAAAAGAAAAAAAACGGATGTTATAAAAAATGTCACATTTTCTCATAACTTGAAGATTGAAAATGTGATTATTCCTAAAATGCCAAAGCATCCAACACGTGGAAGCGAAAATAACTACTTACTATAACTATATTTTCATCTTCTAGAAACCCTGCGTATGTTTCTTAAACTTGACGGAACACCAAGTTGAATAATACATAATTAATGATTTGAGTTTTTGCCTTCGACAAAGACCGATTATTATAAATCTAGATATCGACAAGGTTTTTTATACAATCTGGCTCTTTTGGCCTTTTGGATCTTGCATGTCGAACAACGTAATGGTGACTTTAAGCTAAAAGACAACAACTTAACCCGTTTGATGATGAATATTTAAGAAATTGATTATGAAAGGGAAGCTCGCTTTAACCGTTGAGTTCATATTTTATCCACAAAACTAAGTCGAGGTAACTAGCTCGAGTTATCGTTATTGAGCTAACCTAAGAAGCACAATAAGCACCATGTAACATAGTGTATATAATTACATTAATTTTTAATTTGATTAGATAAATTAAGATTACGTTATAACAAGCTACACAACATGTGCCAGTAGTGCGTATCGTACCGACCCCATATCATACGTATCATCAGATCGTATATTTGTACTCGATCGTAACTATAGTCCATAATTAAATGACTCAAACTAAACGTAAAAGGTAGGTTTAGAAACAACAAAATGTGATTTGCGCAACATTAGGAATCAGTACGTTCTTGTATCATCAGAACATTCTATAACTACAATTTCACTCTTACTTTTCAAGGTATATCTTTTCTTGCGATAGTATTGTCTATAAGTTTGTAAGATTACGATTTCATACAAATTACTTGCAATATATAGCGACGAGATGACTCGGCAAAAACAATGTATAGCCAACAAAACACAAATTAGTGAAACTAGCATGTCTTATCCAAGAGGGATATTAAAGTCATCAAATAATGCAACTTGCAACATATATATTACGGAGTATTTTTATTTGAACAACTTGCAACATTTTATCACATGCCTAATATCCCACTATCATTAATCATTTTTAATCACCTTCCATGAAGCATCCAATTTCCTCATGTCAAACAAAGTTACAAACAACTATTATAACTTTAATATTTTTCTAAAGAATTATCCATAGTAAGTGCATGCACCTTTCCTAATCGTCACACCTGTATATATCTTTCGTATCATTTCATTAACCGAAAACCGTCTCACATTCTCCTCATATCTCACAAAATTTATAAAAACCAAGTGTCCGTTACGATATACTAAAAACTTTTTTTTTTCTGCTTATCTGTGTTTTAGTACACAAGCCAAAAAAACCGTCTAGCTCGTTTTTCTTACCGAATATTTTAAAAAATGATGAGAAATAATGGGTTCGACTCCGATTTTGCTCTTCTCGAGTCAATAAGCCGTCATTTACTAGACGACACTGCTCCGACAATGTCATGTCGGAGCAGCAACTGTTTGTTTCCACATTTATCAGAAACATGGGGCGAATTACCCTTACAACAAAACGACTCCGAAGACATGTTGATAGCAACATTCCTCAGCGAAGCACTAGACTTCCAACTTCCACCTTCGCCGGAGATGACGTCATCGCCAGAAAACACCATTGTTGTCAAATCTGAGCCTGAAACTTCTAGCTTTCAGCCAGAATCACTTGGAGCGCAAAAGGGTAAGCATTACCGTGGAGTACGACGGCGGCCGTGGGGTAAATTCGCGGCGGAGATACGTGATCCGGCGAAGAATGGAGCTAGGGTTTGGTTAGGGACATATGAGACCGCGGAAGATGCGGCAGTTGCTTATGATATGGCGGCGTATCGCATGCGTGGATCACGTGCTTTGTTGAACTTTCCATTGAGGATTAATTCTGGTGAACCTGAGCCGGTGAGGATCACATCGAAACGGAAAATGACGTCATCATCGGAGGGTTTATTGGTGAAGAAGGTGAAAGTGGAGTCGGAAATGAGTACACGTGACAAATTCCCATTGGTTTATGGATGCTAACTACTCTATGATTTTGGTCCACTATTGTTTAATTTTTTTTGTTACTGGGTGGAAAGAGTGATGGATCTTTTTGTGCATAAATGACAAATTTTTTATTTCTATTGAAAAATATAAACTATTTCTCTATACTTTGTTGCAAGTTCACATTGTCGCACTTAAGTTTTCTCTCTCTTTTTACTTTCTCGCACAACCTTTCATCATTTAACCCTAATAAGGTCATAGTACATCAACTCTAATTAAAATAATTACTTTATATAAATATACATCACTAAATACCTCACATACATTCACAAACAAATATACTAATAGTAATAATAAAACACAAACTTTTACACAAATGCATAGAGGGAGCTGACTCACGACTATAGGTAGGGATGAGCACGATATCAAAATAGTGCGTTTATGAGTGCGTATCAATAATATACAAAGTAGATGTGAGTGGAATTTACCGATCAACCTTTAGGAAAAGTAAGACTTGTAAAGACTCGTGAATACAATATATATGTGTGATACCGGGTAAGTGATTACCCGGGTTGTGTCCCAACGAGGTGTGAATGGGTAATATCGTATGAGATTTGGAGATTAAAATGCTTGTAAAGATGTTGAGAGATTATTTGGTATTGTGAACTACGGGAAATTACGAATAACGAACGAAAATAAAATAAACGTAACTAAAATGCAAAATCAGACAAGGAATAGAAATTAAAACTTAAAAACTATTTAAAATCCTACGGGAATGATAATAGGAAACTAGGGAATCTTAAAACGTAATCTAATTTTAAAAACGCAAAAGTTAACTTAATAAAAACGCGAGTGCGCAAATTAAAACGTGAATTTAAAGTTACACTAGTCCTACGGGGATGAAAATTATAATTTTACAAACTTAATCATAAAAGAAAATTTTTGAAAAAAGGAAAAATATTTTTTAGACTTTTTATTTATTTATTATTAATTACTTACTAATTATACTAAATTAAATTATTAAAAATACTAAAACTAATTCGAAAATTCTGAAAATTTTTTAGAAAGTAAATAATGGTAGTACTAACCTTAAAAAAAAAATAAGAAACATGAATAAGCAATCGTAAATAAGCAGGAATAAGCAGAATGGGATGCTAAAATTAAATAAGCAAATAAAAGTAATCCACTTTAAATTAAAACTAAGGGAGAGGAATAACAAGAAAGGTTGCTAGCACATATGGATAGAGGGTTGTGTCTTGTGTCTGTTTGTTGTAAGCAGGGTTCGAACCCCACTTTGGACATTATTTTTTAGAACATCTTACTTTTAGTTTTTCTTCTTTTGACTGTTTAAACAATCAAGACTAGATTTCCAAAAAGCTAACAACAAGCACCAACTCATATTAACAACATAAGTCAAGATCAAGCAGGATCATAAATCAACAAGCATGACAAGGATCAAACAAACTCAGCAAATCTGAGTATACAGCAACAGCAGCGTAGGGGTCCAAATGGGCAACTTGGGGGTCAAAGTTAGCAAGAGCAACCTTAAAAAGTAGAATGAGGATAAACGGTTTAGCAGATAAAGGCAACTATAAACAAAATCATTAATGCAAAATCGCTTATGATACCAACTAGCAACCTATATTAAACTGACCAAATACAGGAAAATAGGCTCGAAAACTTGAAGTCTATATTGCAATCTAACAGCAGAAACGAAATCAATCACTAACACTAACTAAAGCCAACCTAAAATAGAAAACAAAGAGATGATATTGGAACAGTTACTGAATGAGGTGCTTAAATCAGCCCAAGCAGGCTTAAATTCCCAACAGGTTAAGGTTTGGAATTATGCCACAATACACTTATCCAAATAGGCAAATGAGCAAAAAAAAAAAAAAAAAAAAAAAAAAAAAAGAGCAAGGGTTAACACCAACAAGCATGACACGAATCGGTTAATAACAATAGTAATGCAGGCTAGATCAAGCAAATCCAATAATCAAACAAGCTCAGTCAATAATCAGATGTGGCAGCAGCAATGGTGAACAAAGGGTCAACTTGGGGGCCAAAAATAAGCAATTCAATACCACAAGATACCCTACCAAAATGAAATCTTAATACGCTAACACTACCTACTACTCATTAACCTAAAATCAGACAAGAGGAGCTAGTTAGAGGAGCTTAATAATGGGCTGCTAAGGGACAGTTTGGGACTAATGCAGCAGGTCTGTGTGGGTGTATAGCAGGCACAACTTCTAGTGTTCGACACTAGGAAATTAAACACTACCAAGATCAACTTAGAGTAAAAATACTAGTGCCTACATGAAAGTGATCTAGCATAGAAATCATACGAGCACCTGAACTGAAACTTAGCTATAAACTAAATATACTATACAATAAGCTTCTTACTTTTAAAAATCTCATAACCAAATACTAAACATAACTACATAAGTTCCTATATTAAGCTTGTTTAAGGAAAGCTAACATAAAAACACTTGACCACTGGATCTCTTGTAGTATCTTGAGTTGCAAAAGTTGGAGGAAGCCTAATTTGATTTAAAGATGCCAAAACTAGATGAAACATTTGAAAAACTCCTAGAGTGGGTACAGAGGTGCAATAACAGATAATCAAATGAGATACCAAAAAGCTATGACAAGACAAGATAATCTACAACTAATGGATGCTGAGCTACAAACTAAAAGTAAAAACAAAAATCAAATCCTAAATTTAACTCTAACTGGCCTAGAACATGGCTCAAAGGGGCTGGTTGAGATGTTTTTGAAAAGAGTGTGGAAAACTAGAAGGGGGGTTGAATAGTTTACCGATTAAAATCTTTTTAACTTGTTAAGTTAGCTTTGAAACTTTCCGTTTGATCAAAGATATATGCACAAACACAATATATAACATGCAAGTAAATGAAAGAAACGATCAAACCACAACACGAGTATTTATCGTGGTTCGGCTACAAGGACTCTTTTTTCTTGCCCTACGTCCACGCCCCGAGTATCCAACTCGAGAGTTTCTTTCACTAGTCAACAAGCTCCTTTCACCGGCGGAGAAAACCTTACACGTCGCTTATACTTTTACCGACACAAAGCTAAATGTCGAGTTCTTTTACAAGGGCACAACCACTCCCGTTAGTTCTTTTACTAGGGTACAACAACTCCCAACACTCTTTGTATTTTGAGGACTAAAATACTAACCGATCACTACTGAAAATACACAATCAAATGAAGTGTAAACTATACAAGTCTACACAATGCTAAGCTAACAAGTCTTGCAACGTTGTGTTGAATACTTGTAACTTTTCACGACCTTGTGAGCTTCTTTGCCACAAAAAGAAACTTCACATTTACAATGTTAAGAGGTTAGAAGAAAAGATGAGTGTGTGTGTAAAATATGATCTCAAGAGGTTAGTCAAAAATCAAGTTATGGCTTGGTATTTATAGCACACCATACTGCAGGCTTGGCGGATCAGGCGGAACCCTCATATGGGTTCCGCCCGTGTACCCCAGGGTTCCGTCAGTGCTGCAGTAGGTTTTTGCAATAACTCTTCAAACCAAACAAGGTCTTGTCTCATAACTCCTAGCAACCAAAGAATGTCACATCTCATAATAACAAGTCAAATACAAAGCTTGCAAGCAACAACAAAGTTAGTTAAACACATTTCTTTCCATAAATGCATAATGACAAAACTTGCCATAAATGTGATGTGACAATTTCTAATTTAAGAAATAAACTTGTGTTGTGTTTTATGAAATGTAAAATGTAGCAAAAGTCTAGTTTATGCAAGTCTTAAAAACTAAGATTATGTTTTGCTTAGAAACTAAAGTTTACATTTTGTTGTTAACAAAACTTAGCGAAGATCGTAAAATATAAATAACGTTTTTAGGCGATATTTGTATTAAAAATCTCCCCTTTTTGTTGATGACAAAACATAAACTTTGTTTTTAAGTAACACGCAAAATCTTGGTTTTCAAGACTTTAAAAAAAATTATATTAACCTTGTTTTACTTAAGAGACGAAAAGCATATCAAGCGGAATAATACCAATGCTCCCCCTTGGTCAATACTCCCCCTAAATGGAGTGCAAAGATGGGAAACATGGATTTTGGACCCTACAAAAAAAAATTGTTAGTTGGTGATATATATATAAAGCCAAGTTTGTAGTTACCATACACATTGCAACCACAATACAAATGATCAACCAACAATGTACTAAAGTGAGTAGAAAGAAATATCATTCCAAGTAAAATTTTGACTTTTAAAAGTCAAAAGACAAGAAATGAGAACTATTCTTCTACTTCTAAACAAAAACTAAAAAAATAACCAAGAAAGAAAAATAAAATCCTACTTTCCTAAATTGGGGCAGACGGCCTCCAAGGATTGTCTAGGATTTGTTTGGGTGGGAAAGAGCATCCAAACGTTATATGACGTGTTGGAATGCAAAGCGGGTTTCATTTTGGAATTGGTTAAGCAATGTTTTGATGGTTTCACCCATTTGCTCACAATTTGAGCAAGCATGGGGATGAGTGGGTTGAAATGGGTTGGTTGTGGTTTCTTGGTTTGAGGATTGGTTGGTTTTTGGTTCTTGGGTGGAGGATGGATTTGGTATTGAGTCAAGCAAGGTGGTTTGAAATTCCATTGCTTAATGAAGGTGGTTCTCAACCATGCTTTGGATTTCCTCATATGAGGGGAAGAAAGTCTCAAAGGTTTAGGCTTGAGAATGTGGTGGATTTGGGTGATCATTGTTTTCAAAGTTTGGTTCTCCATATAGAGGACCATGGATGTCATGGTAGATGGGGTGAAACAATAATGGTTTAGGTGGATGGTACACTTGTTGTGGTGGTTGAATGTGGTTAAAAAGGTTATCTTGGTCAAGAATTGACCTTGGTGATTCATTTGCAAAAGGTGATGGTTGTGTAGGTCTTGGTGGAAGATCATTAAGATCTTGGACAAATGGGTGTGGTGATGTGGGAGGAGACCCAAATAGTTCCATTGGCTCAATTTTGGGTAATGGTGATGGTGATGAGGTTTTGGATGGTTGAGTTGGAGCACTTGGTGGAGTTGGGTCAATAGGTGATTTAGTTGGTGGTGGAGTGAGCTCATTTGGTTCATTGGGTGATGGTGATGGAGATGCAAGGTTCAAAAAGTGTTCATTTTTTATGGGTGATGTGAATTCATCCGAGGATTAGGAGCTTAGGTTGATGGGTTGATTAGACCATAGTGGTTTAACACTAATCCGGGCGGTTTTTCGGATGGGTCTTGATGGTTGAGAGGCGTTTGTTGACTTAGTCATGGTGAAAAATGGTTTATAAGGTTCAGAAATTGTGTTGAGGAAGGTGTGATTTGGTGGTGTTGAGGATGGCTTAATTTATAGTGTTGATGAATTATGGAAAGGAGTGTTTGGATTTGATGTTAGTCCATACAAAAATTGAGGTTTCTAATGATTTGGAAAACTAATTGTGGGTTGTCATATCATGGAAGTCAATCCAATGAAAATGGTGAAGTGAGAAGACAAGTTTTGCACTAAATGCTTAGTGGTTTTGGTGGATTTGTGGTAGTATAAATCTCAGGGATTTCAAGGATCCCTTAAAAGGGTTCCTTCCTTTATGTTTGAAGGGTCCTTGAGGTTGTTATGGTTAAATTTGAATTTTGGCGGGAATTGGTTTTGGTTAAGTTTATGGAAGAAGGAGTATCCTATTATGCTAAACATATTGCAAATAATGGGTTTCTACCTAAAAGGATTGGATTTTGGTGTTTGGATGTTGAATTGGTGAAAATGAAAACAAAAATTCTGCAGGTGGCTGCCGGCACCCTCAGAATACACAGGCGGAACCCATTTGAGGGTGCCGCCTGGTCCGTTGAGCCAATTCTGGAATTCCCAGAATTTATACTGGCGGAACCCAATATTGGGTACCGCCAGATCCGCCAGACCCAAAAAAATTGGCAGTCCGCGTTTTTGACCCGCGAGACAATTTTCAAAATTTTCGAAAACTCCTAAAATCAAAGAGATAAGGCATTTCTGGTTGGGCAATGCAAAAAATAGACACGTAAACATGCATTTCATAGGACTTTGACCTTGAGGTCGAGAATTTCACTATACTTAGTGAAAATATCATAAACTTGAAAATTTGACAACTTGCCAAGAGTTGTCTACCTGCATCAAAGTTAGATATTACATGTTCCAAATTGTATCAAACATTGTACTAACACACAAATTCATCACAAATATTGTTTAAACAACCAAATTTGTTCAAATAGCACCAAGTGCCAAACACTCCTACACACCCGCACTCATTGACAGTCGATCTTGTTCTTGAGCTTTCCAAGGAACCTTCCAAGATTCTTAAACATCCCCTTTGTTTGCTTGAACTCCTCCGACTCATTAGGAATATCCGGAAGTTGAGAAAGGTATTCGAGATGAGGGAGCCTAAAGTTTGGCAAATTGTCATCTTCACTCATTGAGGAAGACGAAGATGAGGTAGGAGGATGTGGACGTTTTCCTTGGGCTTTGTACACTCTCTTATCACTTAGTGGGACAAAGGTGTGTGGGATGAGAGGGTAGTTAAGGCGAAGACCGTTTGGAGTTGGTGGAATGAGTGAGATGAACCTAAAGAGACGGGTCAAGAGCATTCCATACGGCATAGCCGTTGTGCCATGCACGGGAATGTCGGCCATTCTCTTGGCCATGTAGTAGGCAAGGTTGAAGGGTTGCCTAACGGACAAGGAGTAGAGCATGTAGCAAAGGCAAAGGTTGATATGGTTACGGTTCCCTATTGTGCTAATGACATTGGCTCTAAGGACTTCCTCCCATTTCTTGAATTGGGGTTTGAGTTCGTTCATTTCCATTCCATATGGGTCCTTATCGACCTCATTCCCCGAACGGGTTCTCCTAGTGGTGGTGGTCCTAACAAAGAGGTGGTCACGGAGAACGTCTTTTGAGACAAGAGGTGTGTCATAAGGGTGGATACGGTCTTGAAGGTTGTCAAGAGTTGAGAGGGAGTGCAAGTCGGAATAGAGGCAAGTACCACGGTTTGGAACACCTAGGATTTGAGCAAACTCCTCAAGAGTGAAGGAGTATTGATGGCCGCTAACCCTAAAGTTGATAGACATATGACCATAATCATTCGTGGAGAGGACGCATGATGCATAGAACTCTAGAATGAACCTAGGACAAATAGGCTCGTCGATATTCAAAAGACACTCAAAGTTGATTGTGGAAAAATCGGCGTAAAGGTTTGTGCCTTCTAGGAAAGATGGGTCAATGGTTCTACCCTCATGGACATAGTGTTTTTCTAGGGCTTTGAAAACGTTTACTTGATTTGCGGTAAGGCCTTTGGTTTTGTGGTGTTTTGGTAGGTACTTAATGGTGTCCTTGTGGTCGTAGTGGGTTAGAGGAGGCATGATGATTCCTAGAACAACAAATTTTCACATTTTAGTTTATGTAAACCACTATTATAATGTGGAAGTTCTAGTGTGTGCCTATATGAAAACAATGTGGTGGTGCGGTTATCTTGACTCATTTTAATGCTTCAAAATCGTTTTATGTAAGTTTTGTTATAAAACAAAAGATAACCCAAACGCTCCTAGTTCAATGTAGCTTCGTTTGAATGTACCCGAAAATACATATTGGTTATGTATTCCCTTTAGCATTCAAGAGACATTATGCAAGTGATGTTTTAAACATAACGTTTTGATTTTGTATTCTCAATGTGAGACGAAAAAATATTTGTCCTACTTGTGAGAAATTTTTGGAAGGATTTGACATGGGGTGTTTTAGCAAACATGTTTATACTAATTAAAGATGCAATTACTAACTATGGGAAACATGATTAGTTTTATTAAACACCTAATCTAATGCATGAGTTTTTCAAGTTAATGCATAACCCCAAGTTTTTGTTTTTGTGCAAGAAATAGAATTCCTAGACTCAGATTAGGATTGTAATCATGTTTAGAATACTTACAATGATGATTGATTTGCAATGTAAATGAATGGAGAACCAAGAATTCATAAATGTGGATGAGTGGTAAAGTGAATAGTAGCAGCCTTGAAGTGGTGGTATGAGATAATAGGTGTTTGGTTTAATATAAACAAAGAATGTGATTCTGCAGGTCGATGGACACGGCGGAACCCTGAGTTGGGTTCCGTCCGTTATGGCTGAGGGTTCTGCCGACCCTACTGAGAAAAATGGTTTTGGATTTGTTTTGATTTTTGTGATTTTTGTCTAATGTCCAGAACTACAATGTAGGTTCCATGAGTCCTAAACCTAGCCTAAGAAGATTAAAAGGTTCACGTTTAAGAGGTTTTGTGAGAATGTCGGCTATGTTATCTTCGGAAGAAACTTTCTCAATTGAGATATTTCCTTTTTGAACGTTGTCACGAAGAAAATGATGACAGATTTCAATATGTTTGGTACGAGCATGTTGAACCGGGTTTTTGCTAAGATCAATGGCACCTTTGTTGTCACAAAGAATTGTGATGTCGTTGAGTTGAATTCCGTAGTCGACAAGAGCTTGCTTCATCCAAAGAGCTTGTTGACATGCCTTTCCGGCCGAAACGTACTCGGCTTCCGTTGTTGAGATAGCAAGAGCCGTTTGCTTCTTAGAGAACCATGAGGTGAGACAATGTCCAACAAAAGTACAAATACCACTTGTGCTTTTTCTATCGACATAGTCACCGGCATGATCCGAGTCGGCATACACTATGGTGTCTATTCCCGTTCCTTTGGGATACCATAAACCTAAATGTGTAGTGCCCTTAATATACCTAAAAATCCTTTTAACGGTTTCGAGATGGGTAGTTTTAGGATCTTCTTGAAAACGAGCACATAGACAAACACTAAACATAATGTCGGGTCTACTAGCCGTTAGGTAAAGTAGACTACCAATCATACCTCTATATTTAGTACTATCTACGGATTCACTTTCTTCATCCTTGGTGAGTTTAGTTTCCGTGGACATGGGAGTTTTGTTAGGTTTTGAATCTTCTAGTCCGAATTTCTTAAGCATGTCCTTAATATATTTAGATTGATTAAAGAAGATACCA
Source organism: Artemisia argyi (assembly GCA_030686995.1). NCBI lineage: Eukaryota > Viridiplantae > Streptophyta > Magnoliopsida > Asterales > Asteraceae > Artemisia > Artemisia argyi. Next base: position 156,178,911 of record CM060684.1, read on the forward strand.
TCTTCTAGTTGTTTGATTTGGAGTCCTAGGAAAAAGTTGAGTTCTCCCATCATATTCATTTCAAACTCGTCATACATGATTTTTGAGAAATCCACACATAATTCTTGACAAGTTGATCCGAATATAATGTCATCAACATAGATTTGGACTATGATTATATGTGAGTTTTTCTTCTTAGTGAAGAGAGTATTATCAACTAAGCCCATGGTATACTTATGGTCAACTAGGAATGTTTTAAGTCGATCATACCATGCTTTTAGAGCTTGCTTAAGTCCGTAAAGAGCCTTTTTAAGTTTGTAAACATGATTTGGTTTTTCAAAATCAATGAAACCCGGTGGTTGAGCAACATACACTTCTTCATTAATGACTCCGTTTAGAAATGCACTTTTGACATCCATTTGAAAAAGTTTAAAATTGTGTGCACATGCATATGCAAGTAAGATTCTAATTGACTCGAGCCTAGCAACCGGAGCAAAAGTTTCATCGTAGTCAATGCCTTCTTGTTGGTTATATCCTTGTGCAACTAACCTAGCTTTGTTTCTAGACACGATTCCATTTTCATCCATTTTATTTCGAAATACCCATTTTGTTCCAATTATAGTTTGACTCTTTGGTTGAGGAACTAATGTCCATACATCATTCCTAACAAATTGGTTTAACTCTTCTTGCATTGCAATTACCCAAGACTCATCTCTAATGTCTTCATTAATATTTTTAGGTTCAATGGTTGACACGAAACAAAATAGTTGCTTTCATTTTGAACTTTTGACCTTAGTGTTCTTTCGTTAATGTTGCCAATGACACCATCTAATGGATGACTTTTAGACTCTTTGACATTGACAAGTTCTTTGTTAAATAGTTCATCTTCTTTGTCATCATTTAAAATTTCTTGATTTTCTATTGCTTGGTTTTCAACTAAGTCATCATCTACCAAAGGTGATGTCTTAGAGGGAGGTGGACTCTCGTCAAATGTTACGTTCAACGATTCCTTGAATCATAAGGTTTCTTTGTTCAAAACAATGTACGCTTTACAATTTTGTGAATATCCAAGAAATACACCTTCATAAGACTTTGGGTCAAATTTGGTGAGATAATCCTTGGTGTTAAGAATGAAACATTTACTCCCAAACACTCTAAATTATCCTAATGTAGGCTTTTTACCTTTATATAGTTCATAAGGAGTTTTATTCAAAAATGGTCTAATTAAGACTCGATTTAAAATGTATGTTGATGTGTCAACGGCATTACACCAAAACTTTTGTGGAATGTTTTGTTCATTAAGCATTGTTCTACTCATCTCTTGCAATGTCCGGTTTTTACGTTCTACTACACCATTAGATTGAGGAGTACGTGGAGCCGAAAAGTTATGAGTTATTCCATTATTATCACAAAAGTTACCAAATTGAAATTCATTATCAAATTCACGACCGTGATCCGTTCTAATAGACACAATATTAGACCCTACTTGATTTTGAATTTTCTTACTTAGAATTTCAAATTTATCAACCGCTTTATTTTTACTTTTCAAAAATTTTGTCCAAGTATATCATGAGTAATCATCAACTATGACCAAAGTGTAGAAGTTGCCTCCATAACTTTGTATAGCGGATGGACCAAATAAATCTGTATGCAAAAGTTCTAGACACCTAGATGTAGAAACCAAGTTTTTAGCCTTATGGCTATTATGGACTTGTTTACCGACTTTGCAAGCATTACAAAAGTGTTGGTCATATTTCAACTTATGTAGGTTTCGAACTAAGTCTTTGGAGGAGAGGTTTTGAATTAGTCTCATGTTAGCGTGTCCTAAACGTCTATGCTATAAAGTTGAAGATTCATCTAATGAAGTAAGACAAAGTTTGTCTCTAGATGTTGGATCCATCTTCATGACATATACGTTGTTCTTAAGAACACCTTTGGCTATGGTTATACCATCTTTAAGTATTTTACTACCGTTTTCACTAAAAAGACATTATACTTATTACAACAAAGTTGACTAATGCTAAGGAGATTAAAACTTAAGTTATCAACATGAGCTACATCATCTATAGAAAGAGAGTCATGAGAGATTGTACCTTTTCCGATGATTTTGCTCATAGCATTACTACCAAATGTAACGATACCTCCATCACATTTGTGATAAGTTGAGAAGAGGCTTTTGTTACCCGTCATGTGCCTTGAACAACCGCTATCTTTAATCCATTCATCCGGTTCCAAACAAACTTTGAGGCACACCTATTTTATGAAAAACACTCAAACATTTGGTCCCCAATTTCTCATGGGTCCATTTTGGTTAAGCATGCCATTAATTTGTTCCAAGTATGAAAATAGAGCATAAGGGTTCCATGGCAAGTGGTTTTGAGTTTGGTAATTTCTAGGAGTGTTTTGGTTCCAAACATATTGGTAGTTTGGTCGAGCGTTGAAGTCGCTCTTTGGAAAGGGGCGTTTGGGAATTGGAGTCTTAGGTTTTGGTTGAGTAGTTTTAGCTCTAAATTCATTTTTACTAAATCCTACTCCAGTTTTAAACACAGGTTTTGTTCCATTTTTGTATGTAACTTTAACAAATTTTGAACGATCCGATGTGGATGGAGTTACTGCTGCAGCAGACCTGGCGGAACCCTCGGGGCCAACAGGCGGAACCCTATTTTGGGTTCCGTCTGATCCGCGGGTTGCTGTAACAGTTTTGTTTGTTTCATGTGCATTCTTTTCTTGTTTCGTTTGACCCTTAACGGTTTCTACTTTCCTGAACCCTAGACCTGTTTTATCAAAGGGTGTCTTTTGAAGTTTCATAATTTCATCCGCACACGAAATGCTCTTATCGAACTTTTTGAACTTTGTGGTTTGTTTGATTAGATCATTTTGAGTAATTTTAAGTTTGTCAACTTCAAGTTTAAGTTCTTCACATGATTTGCATGATGTGTCAATACCTTTACCCTTTTCTAATCTCTTAGCTTTTTCTTTTAACTCATAAACTTCATTTTCTAAAAACTCCTTTTTAGTTTTCAAAAATTTATTTCTGTTTATGATTTTTAAGCTTAACTCACAAAGTTTGTTATATTCATTTTGTAAAGTATCATCATCAATAGAGGAGTAAGATGAGTCGGAGAGTACCTCATTTGAGTTGTGAGCCATGAGAGCAATATCATCATTCTTTGGCTCATCATTAGGGGTGGAAATGAGCCGAGCTGCTCGTGAAAAGCTCGGGATCGGATCGGTAAAAAGCTCGAACGAGCCAAGCCTAAAAGAGCTCGAGCCCGACCTCAAGCCTAAGTTGCAGCTCGTTTATTAATCGAGCTCGAGCTCGAGCTTTACATAAAAAGCTCGTTTGGGCTCGCGAGCCTAAACGAGCCTAAACAAAAATATGATATTTTAACTTATATACGAGCCGAGCTCGAGCTTATTAATGAGCTCAATAAAGATATATGATGAGCCGAGCTCGAGCTCGAGCCAAAATTTAACTTTTCAGGGCCAAATCGAATAAACGAGCTGAGCCCGAGCCGAGCCCGAGCCTATATAATATTCCACGAGCCGAGCTCGAGCTTAAAGTTTAAGGCTCGAAACGAGCCGAGCTCGAGCTTGAGCCTTTTAAAACTTAAACGAGCCGAGCTCGAGCTCTGGTAGGCTCGGGCTCGGCTCGGCTCGTTTCCACCCCTACTCATCATCATCTCCTTCATAGTCACTCCAAGCACCACCCACAAAAGCTTGTTGAGGTTTGCTCTTGGGTGGTTTTGGACATTCTCCTACAAGATGACTTGTGTCTCCACACCTATAAAATTTTCTCTCAACTTTTCCTTTTCGATCATCACGATCTTTCCGGAAGGTTTTCTTGTCATCTTTAGGTTGCCTTACAAACTTCCCTCGCCTATGAAAGAACTTCTTGAAGTCTCTCACGGCCATAGCATATTCCTCATCATCACTATCCGAAGTAGATTCTTCATCATCACTTGATTGGACTCTAGCTTTCAAGGCAATGGACTTAACTTATTCTTTCTTGCCTCTAACTAGTTCTGAATCTTTTTCCATTACCATTTCATGAACTTTGAGGTTTCCAATAAGCTCATCAAGTGACATGCTTGAAAGATCTTTGGATTCTTCAATTGCCGTCACTTTTGCTCTCCACTTCGGATGGAGTGCTCTAAGAAATTTCCTGACAAAGTTCTTACTACAAAAAGATTCGTCAAGTGCTTTAAGTGAAGTAATAATAGTATTAAATCTAGCAAAAGCATTATCAATAATCTCATCTTCGGAAATAACAAATTGTTCATATTGTTGAACAAGAAGATCAATTTTGTTATCTTTAACTTGTGAGTTTCCTTGATGAGTGACAATTAAAGATTGCAAAATATCTTTGGCGGTTTTACACAAAAAGACTCTTTCATATTCTTTCTTAGGCAAAGCATTGTAAAGCATCATTTTAGCTTCATTATTTTTACCTATTAATTTCTTTTGATCATCATCTTTGATGTTAGTAACTAAGTTATCACCATCAATAATTACATACCACAAATCTATATCTTTAGATTTCACGTAAGTTTCAAAATGGTTTTTCCAATATATAAAACCATTTGCTTCAAAGAGTGCTGGTCTTTGCATAGATTGCCCTTCTTTATAATTTTCAAAATCCATGGATCGTTTCAAGTTTTAAAACACAATATATTTTAAAAGCTTGAGTAACGTAGCTCTTGATGCCAATTGTGGAAAACTAGAAGGGGGGTTGAATAGTTTACTGATTAAAATCTTTTTAACTTGTTAAGTTAGCTTTGAAACTTTTCGTTTGATCAAAGATATATGCACAAACACAATATATAACATGCAAATAAATGAAAGAAACGATCAAACCACAACACGAGTATTTATCGTGGTTCGGCTACAAGGACTCTTTTTCCTTGCCCTACGTCCACGCCCCGAGTATCCAACTCGAGAGTTTCTTTCACTAGTCAACAAGCTCCTTTCACCGGCGGAGAAAACCTTACACGTCGCTTATACTTTTACCGACACAAAGCTAAATGTCGAGTTCTTTTACAAGGGCACAACCACTCCCGTTAGTTCTTTTACTAGGGTACAACAACTCCCAACACTCTTTGTATTTTGAGGACTAAAATACTAACCGATCACTACTGAAAATACACAATCAAATGAAGTGTAAACTATACAAGTCTACACAATGCTAAGCTAACAAGTCTTGCAACGTTGTGTTGAATACTTGTAACTTTTCACGACCTTGTGAGCTTCTTTGCCACAAAAAGAAACTTCACATTTACAATGTTAAGAGGTTAGAAGAAAAGATGAGTGTGTGTGTAAAATATGATCTCAAGAGGTTAGTCAAAAATCAAGTTATGGCTTGGTATTTATAGCACACCATACTGCAGGCTTGGCGGATCAGGCGGAACCCTCATATGGGTTCCGCCCGTGTACCCCAGGGTTCCGTCAGTGCTGCAGTAGGTTTTTGCAATAACTCTTCAAACCAAACAAGGTCTTGTCTCATAACTCCTAGCAACCAAAGAATGTCACATCTCATAATAACAAGTCAAATACAAAGCTTGCAAGCAACAACAAAGTTAGTTAAACACATTTCTTTCCATAAATGCATAATGACAAAACTTGCCATAAATGTGATGTGACAATTTCTAATTTAAGAAATAAACTTGTGTTGTGTTTTATGAAATGTAAAATGTAGCAAAAGTCTAGTTTATGCAAGTCTTAAAAACTAAGATTATGTTTTGCTTAGAAACTAAAGTTTACATTTTGTTGTTAACAAAACTTAGCGAAGATCGTAAAATATAAATAACGTTTTTAGGCGATATTTGTATTAAAAATCTCCCCTTTTTGTTGATGACAAAACATAAACTTTGTTTTTAAGTAACACGCAAAATCTTGGTTTTCAAGACTTTAAAAAAAATTATATTAACCTTGTTTTACTTAAGAGACGAAAAGCATATCAAGCGGAATAATACCAATGCTCCCCCTTGGTCAATACTCCCCCTAAATGGAGTGCAAAGATGGGAAACATGGATTTTGGACCCTACAAAAAAAAATTGTTAGTTGGTGATATATATATAAAGCCAAGTTTGTAGTTACCATACACATTGCAACCACAATACAAATGATCAACCAACAATGTACTAAAGTGAGTAGAAAGAAATATCATTCCAAGTAAAATTTTGACTTTTAAAAGTCAAAAGACAAGAAATGAGAACTATTCTTCTACTTCTAAACAAAAACTAAAAAAATAACCAAGAAAGAAAAATAAAATCCTACTTTCCTAAATTGGGGCAGACGGCCTCCAAGGATTGTCTAGGATTTGTTTGGGTGGGAAAGAGCATCCAAACGTTATATGACGTGTTGGAATGCAAAGCGGGTTTCATTTTGGAATTGGTTAAGCAATGTTTTGATGGTTTCACCCATTTGCTCACAATTTGAGCAAGCATGGGGATGAGTGGGTTGAAATGGGTTGGTTGTGGTTTCTTGGTTTGAGGATTGGTTGGTTTTTGGTTCTTGGGTGGAGGATGGATTTGGTATTGAGTCAAGCAAGGTGGTTTGAAATTCCATTGCTTAATGAAGGTGGTTCTCAACCATGCTTTGGATTTCCTCATATGAGGGGAAGAAAGTCTCAAAGGTTTAGGCTTGAGAATGTGGTGGATTTGGGTGATCATTGTTTTCAAAGTTTGGTTCTCCATATAGAGGACCATGGATGTCATGGTAGATGGGGTGAAACAATAATGGTTTAGGTGGATGGTACACTTGTTGTGGTGGTTGAATGTGGTTAAAAAGGTTATCTTGGTCAAGAATTGACCTTGGTGATTCATTTGCAAAAGGTGATGGTTGTGTAGGTCTTGGTGGAAGATCATTAAGATCTTGGACAAATGGGTGTGGTGATGTGGGAGGAGACCCAAATAGTTCCATTGGCTCAATTTTGGGTAATGGTGATGGTGATGAGGTTTTGGATGGTTGAGTTGGAGCACTTGGTGGAGTTGGGTCAATAGGTGATTTAGTTGGTGGTGGAGTGAGCTCATTTGGTTCATTGGGTGATGGTGATGGAGATGCAAGGTTCAAAAAGTGTTCATTTTTTATGGGTGATGTGAATTCATCCGAGGATTAGGAGCTTAGGTTGATGGGTTGATTAGACCATAGTGGTTTAACACTAATCCGGGCGGTTTTTCGGATGGGTCTTGATGGTTGAGAGGCGTTTGTTGACTTAGTCATGGTGAAAAATGGTTTATAAGGTTCAGAAATTGTGTTGAGGAAGGTGTGATTTGGTGGTGTTGAGGATGGCTTAATTTATAGTGTTGATGAATTATGGAAAGGAGTGTTTGGATTTGATGTTAGTCCATACAAAAATTGAGGTTTCTAATGATTTGGAAAACTAATTGTGGGTTGTCATATCATGGAAGTCAATCCAATGAAAATGGTGAAGTGAGAAGACAAGTTTTGCACTAAATGCTTAGTGGTTTTGGTGGATTTGTGGTAGTATAAATCTCAGGGATTTCAAGGATCCCTTAAAAGGGTTCCTTCCTTTATGTTTGAAGGGTCCTTGAGGTTGTTATGGTTAAATTTGAATTTTGGCGGGAATTGGTTTTGGTTAAGTTTATGGAAGAAGGAGTATCCTATTATGCTAAACATATTGCAAATAATGGGTTTCTACCTAAAAGGATTGGATTTTGGTGTTTGGATGTTGAATTGGTGAAAATGAAAACAAAAATTCTGCAGGTGGCTGCCGGCACCCTCAGAATACACAGGCGGAACCCATTTGAGGGTGCCGCCTGGTCCGTTGAGCCAATTCTGGAATTCCCAGAATTTATACTGGCGGAACCCAATATTGGGTACCGCCAGATCCGCCAGACCCAAAAAAATTGGCAGTCCGCGTTTTTGACCCGCGAGACGATTTTCAAAATTTTCGAAAACTCCTAAAATCAAAGAGATAAGGCATTTCTGGTTGGGCAATGCAAAAAATAGACACGTAAACATGCATTTCATAGGACTTTGACCTTGAGGTCGAGAATTTCACTATACTTAGTGAAAATATCATAAACTTGAAAATTTGACAACTTGCCAAGAGTTGTCTACCTGCATCAAAGTTAGATATTACATGTTCCAAATTGTATCAAACATTGTACTAACACACAAATTCATCACAAATATTGTTTAAACAACCAAATTTGTTCAAATAGCACCAAGTGCCAAACACTCCTACACACCCGCACTCATTGACAGTCGATCTTGTTCTTGAGCTTTCCAAGGAACCTTCCAAGATTCTTAAACATCCCCTTTGTTTGCTTGAACTCCTCCGACTCATTAGGAATATCCGGAAGTTGAGAAAGGTATTCGAGATGAGGGAGCCTAAAGTTTGGCAAATTGTCATCTTCACTCATTGAGGAAGACGAAGATGAGGTAGGAGGATGTGGACGTTTTCCTTGGGCTTTGTACACTCTCTTATCACTTAGTGGGACAAAGGTGTGTGGGATGAGAGGGTAGTTAAGGCGAAGACCGTTTGGAGTTGGTGGAATGAGTGAGATGAACCTAAAGAGACGGGTCAAGAGCATTCCATACGGCATAGCCGTTGTGCCATGCACGGGAATGTCGGCCATTCTCTTGGCCATGTAGTAGGCAAGGTTGAAGGGTTGCCTAACGGACAAGGAGTAGAGCATGTAGCAAAGGCAAAGGTTGATATGGTTACGGTTCCCTATTGTGCTAATGACATTGGCTCTAAGGACTTCCTCCCATTTCTTGAATTGGGGTTTGAGTTCGTTCATTTCCATTCCATATGGGTCCTTATCGACCTCATTCCCCGAACGGGTTCTCCTAGTGGTGGTGGTCCTAACAAAGAGGTGGTCACGGAGAACGTCTTTTGAGACAAGAGGTGTGTCATAAGGGTGGATACGGTCTTGAAGGTTGTCAAGAGTTGAGAGGGAGTGCAAGTCGGAATAGAGGCAAGTACCACGGTTTGGAACACCTAGGATTTGAGCAAACTCCTCAAGAGTGAAGGAGTATTGATGGCCGCTAACCCTAAAGTTGATAGACATATGACCATAATCATTCGTGGAGAGGACGCATGATGCATAGAACTCTAGAATGAACCTAGGACAAATAGGCTCGTCGATATTCAAAAGACACTCAAAGTTGATTGTGGAAAAATCGGCGTAAAGGTTTGTGCCTTCTAGGAAAGATGGGTCAATGGTTCTACCCTCATGGACATAGTGTTTTTCTAGGGCTTTGAAAACGTTTACTTGATTTGCGGTAAGGCCTTTGGTTTTGTGGTGTTTTGGTAGGTACTTAATGGTGTCCTTGTGGTCGTAGTGGGTTAGAGGAGGCATGATGATTCCTAGAACAACAAATTTTCACATTTTAGTTTATGTAAACCACTATTATAATGTGGAAGTTCTAGTGTGTGCCTATATGAAAACAATGTGGTGGTGCGGTTATCTTGACTCATTTTAATGCTTCAAAATCGTTTTATGTAAGTTTTGTTATAAAACAAAAGATAACCCAAACGCTCCTAGTTCAATGTAGCTTCGTTTGAATGTACCCGAAAATACATATTGGTTATGTATTCCCTTTAGCATTCAAGAGACATTATGCAAGTGATGTTTTAAACATAACGTTTTGATTTTGTATTCTCAATGTGAGACGAAAAAATATTTGTCCTACTTGTGAGAAATTTTTGGAAGGATTTGACATGGGGTGTTTTAGCAAACATGTTTATACTAATTAAAGATGCAATTACTAACTATGGGAAACATGATTAGTTTTATTAAACACCTAATCTAATGCATGAGTTTTTCAAGTTAATGCATAACCCCAAGTTTTTGTTTTTGTGCAAGAAATAGAATTCCTAGACTCAGATTAGGATTGTAATCATGTTTAGAATACTTACAATGATGATTGATTTGCAATGTAAATGAATGGAGAACCAAGAATTCATAAATGTGGATGAGTGGTAAAGTGAATAGTAGCAGCCTTGAAGTGGTGGTATGAGATAATAGGTGTTTGGTTTAATATAAACAAAGAATGTGATTCTGCAGGTCGATGGACACGGCGGAACCCTGAGTTGGGTTCCGTCCGTTATGGCTGAGGGTTCTGCCGACCCTACTGAGAAAAATGGTTTTGGATTTGTTTTGATTTTTGTGATTTTTGTCTAATGTCCAGAACTACAATGTAGGTTCCATGAGTCCTAAACCTAGCCTAAGAAGATTAAAAGGTTCACGTTTAAGAGGTTTTGTGAGAATGTCGGCTATGTTATCTTCGGAAGAAACTTTCTCAATTGAGATATTTCCTTTTTGAACGTTGTCACGAAGAAAATGATGACAGATTTCAATATGTTTGGTACGAGCATGTTGAACCGGGTTTTTGCTAAGATCAATGGCACCTTTGTTGTCACAAAGAATTGTGATGTCGTTGAGTTGAATTCCGTAGTCGACAAGAGCTTGCTTCATCCAAAGAGCTTGTTGACATGCCTTTCCGGCCGAAACGTACTCGGCTTCCGTTGTTGAGATAGCAAGAGCCGTTTGCTTCTTAGAGAACCATGAGGTGAGACAATGTCCAACAAAAGTACAAATACCACTTGTGCTTTTTCTATCGACATAGTCACCGGCATGATCCGAGTCGGCATACACTATGGTGTCTATTCCCGTTCCTTTGGGATACCATAAACCTAAATGTGTAGTGCCCTTAATATACCTAAAAATCCTTTTAACGGTTTCGAGATGGGTAGTTTTAGGATCTTCTTGAAAACGAGCACATAGACAAACACTAAACATAATGTCGGGTCTACTAGCCGTTAGGTAAAGTAGACTACCAATCATACCTCTATATTTAGTACTATCTACGGATTCACTTTCTTCATCCTTGGTGAGTTTAGTTTCCGTGGACATGGGAGTTTTGTTAGGTTTTGAATCTTCTAGTCCGAATTTCTTAAGCATGTCCTTAATATATTTAGATTGATTAAAGAAGATACCATCTTCTAGTTGTTTGATTTGGAGTCCTAGGAAAAAGTTGAGTTCTCCCATCATATTCATTTCAAACTCGTCATACATGATTTTTGAGAAATCCACACATAATTCTTGACAAGTTGATCCGAATATAATGTCATCAACATAGATTTGGACTATGATTATATGTGAGTTTTTCTTCTTAGTGAAGAGAGTATTATCAACTAAGCCCATGGTATACTTATGGTCAACTAGGAATGTTTTAAGTCGATCATACCATGCTTTTAGAGCTTGCTTAAGTCCGTAAAGAGCCTTTTTAAGTTTGTAAACATGATTTGGTTTTTCAAAATCAATGAAACCCGGTGGTTGAGCAACATACACTTCTTCATTAATGACTCCGTTTAGAAATGCACTTTTGACATCCATTTGAAAAAGTTTAAAATTGTGTGCACATGCATATGCAAGTAAGATTCTAATTGACTCGAGCCTAGCAACCGGAGCAAAAGTTTCATCGTAGTCAATGCCTTCTTGTTGGTTATATCCTTGTGCAACTAACCTAGCTTTGTTTCTAGACACGATTCCATTTTCATCCATTTTATTTCGAAATACCCATTTTGTTCCAATTATAGTTTGACTCTTTGGTTGAGGAACTAATGTCCATACATCATTCCTAACAAATTGGTTTAACTCTTCTTGCATTGCAATTACCCAAGACTCATCTCTAATGTCTTCATTAATATTTTTAGGTTCAATGGTTGACACGAAACAAAATAGTTGCTTTCATTTTGAACTTTTGACCTTAGTGTTCTTTCGTTAATGTTGCCAATGACACCATCTAATGGATGACTTTTAGACTCTTTGACATTGACAAGTTCTTTGTTAAATAGTTCATCTTCTTTGTCATCATTTAAAATTTCTTGATTTTCTATTGCTTGGTTTTCAACTAAGTCATCATCTACCAAAGGTGATGTCTTAGAGGGAGGTGGACTCTCGTCAAATGTTACGTTCAACGATTCCTTGAATCATAAGGTTTCTTTGTTCAAAACAATGTACGCTTTACAATTTTGTGAATATCCAAGAAATACACCTTCATAAGACTTTGGGTCAAATTTGGTGAGATAATCCTTGGTGTTAAGAATGAAACATTTACTCCCAAACACTCTAAATTATCCTAATGTAGGCTTTTTACCTTTATATAGTTCATAAGGAGTTTTATTCAAAAATGGTCTAATTAAGACTCGATTTAAAATGTATGTTGATGTGTCAACGGCATTACACCAAAACTTTTGTGGAATGTTTTGTTCATTAAGCATTGTTCTACTCATCTCTTGCAATGTCCGGTTTTTACGTTCTACTACACCATTAGATTGAGGAGTACGTGGAGCCGAAAAGTTATGAGTTATTCCATTATTATCACAAAAGTTACCAAATTGAAATTCATTATCAAATTCACGACCGTGATCCGTTCTAATAGACACAATATTAGACCCTACTTGATTTTGAATTTTCTTACTTAGAATTTCAAATTTATCAACCGCTTTATTTTTACTTTTCAAAAATTTTGTCCAAGTATATCATGAGTAATCATCAACTATGACCAAAGTGTAGAAGTTGCCTCCATAACTTTGTATAGCGGATGGACCAAATAAATCTGTATGCAAAAGTTCTAGACACCTAGATGTAGAAACCAAGTTTTTAGCCTTATGGCTATTATGGACTTGTTTACCGACTTTGCAAGCATTACAAAAGTGTTGGTCATATTTCAACTTATGTAGGTTTCGAACTAAGTCTTTGGAGGAGAGGTTTTGAATTAGTCTCATGTTAGCGTGTCCTAAACGTCTATGCTATAAAGTTGAAGATTCATCTAATGAAGTAAGACAAAGTTTGTCTCTAGATGTTGGATCCATCTTCATGACATATACGTTGTTCTTAAGAACACCTTTGGCTATGGTTATACCATCTTTAAGTATTTTACTACCGTTTTCACTAAAAAGACATTATACTTATTACAACAAAGTTGACTAATGCTAAGGAGATTAAAACTTAAGTTATCAACATGAGCTACATCATCTATAGAAAGAGAGTCATGAGAGATTGTACCTTTTCCGATGATTTTGCTCATAGCATTACTACCAAATGTAACGATACCTCCATCACATTTGTGATAAGTTGAGAAGAGGCTTTTGTTACCCGTCATGTGCCTTGAACAACCGCTATCTTTAATCCATTCATCCGGTTCCAAACAAACTTTGAGGCACACCTATTTTATGAAAAACACTCAAACATTTGGTCCCCAATTTCTCATGGGTCCATTTTGGTTAAGCATGCCATTAATTTGTTCCAAGTATGAAAATAGAGCATAAGGGTTCCATGGCAAGTGGTTTTGAGTTTGGTAATTTCTAGGAGTGTTTTGGTTCCAAACATATTGGTAGTTTGGTCGAGCGTTGAAGTCGCTCTTTGGAAAGGGGCGTTTGGGAATTGGAGTCTTAGGTTTTGGTTGAGTAGTTTTAGCTCTAAATTCATTTTTACTAAATCCTACTCCAGTTTTAAACACAGGTTTTGTTCCATTTTTGTATGTAACTTTAACAAATTTTGAACGATCCGATGTGGATGGAGTTACTGCTGCAGCAGACCTGGCGGAACCCTCGGGGCCAACAGGCGGAACCCTATTTTGGGTTCCGTCTGATCCGCGGGTTGCTGTAACAGTTTTGTTTGTTTCATGTGCATTCTTTTCTTGTTTCGTTTGACCCTTAACGGTTTCTACTTTCCTGAACCCTAGACCTGTTTTATCAAAGGGTGTCTTTTGAAGTTTCATAATTTCATCCGCACACGAAATGCTCTTATCGAACTTTTTGAACTTTGTGGTTTGTTTGATTAGATCATTTTGAGTAATTTTAAGTTTGTCAACTTCAAGTTTAAGTTCTTCACATGATTTGCATGATGTGTCAATACCTTTACCCTTTTCTAATCTCTTAGCTTTTTCTTTTAACTCATAAACTTCATTTTCTAAAAACTCCTTTTTAGTTTTCAAAAATTTATTTCTGTTTATGATTTTTAAGCTTAACTCACAAAGTTTGTTATATTCATTTTGTAAAGTATCATCATCAATAGAGGAGTAAGATGAGTCGGAGAGTACCTCATTTGAGTTGTGAGCCATGAGAGCAATATCATCATTCTTTGGCTCATCATTAGGGGTGGAAATGAGCCGAGCTGCTCGTGAAAAGCTCGGGATCGGATCGGTAAAAAGCTCGAACGAGCCAAGCCTAAAAGAGCTCGAGCCCGACCTCAAGCCTAAGTTGCAGCTCGTTTATTAATCGAGCTCGAGCTCGAGCTTTACATAAAAAGCTCGTTTGGGCTCGCGAGCCTAAACGAGCCTAAACAAAAATATGATATTTTAACTTATATACGAGCCGAGCTCGAGCTTATTAATGAGCTCAATAAAGATATATGATGAGCCGAGCTCGAGCTCGAGCCAAAATTTAACTTTTCAGGGCCAAATCGAATAAACGAGCTGAGCCCGAGCCGAGCCCGAGCCTATATAATATTCCACGAGCCGAGCTCGAGCTTAAAGTTTAAGGCTCGAAACGAGCCGAGCTCGAGCTTGAGCCTTTTAAAACTTAAACGAGCCGAGCTCGAGCTCTGGTAGGCTCGGGCTCGGCTCGGCTCGTTTCCACCCCTACTCATCATCATCTCCTTCATAGTCACTCCAAGCACCACCCACAAAAGCTTGTTGAGGTTTGCTCTTGGGTGGTTTTGGACATTCTCCTACAAGATGACTTGTGTCTCCACACCTATAAAATTTTCTCTCAACTTTTCCTTTTCGATCATCACGATCTTTCCGGAAGGTTTTCTTGTCATCTTTAGGTTGCCTTACAAACTTCCCTCGCCTATGAAAGAACTTCTTGAAGTCTCTCACGGCCATAGCATATTCCTCATCATCACTATCCGAAGTAGATTCTTCATCATCACTTGATTGGACTCTAGCTTTCAAGGCAATGGACTTAACTTATTCTTTCTTGCCTCTAACTAGTTCTGAATCTTTTTCCATTACCATTTCATGAACTTTGAGGTTTCCAATAAGCTCATCAAGTGACATGCTTGAAAGATCTTTGGATTCTTCAATTGCCGTCACTTTTGCTCTCCACTTCGGATGGAGTGCTCTAAGAAATTTCCTGACAAAGTTCTTACTACAAAAAGATTCGTCAAGTGCTTTAAGTGAAGTAATAATAGTATTAAATCTAGCAAAAGCATTATCAATAATCTCATCTTCGGAAATAACAAATTGTTCATATTGTTGAACAAGAAGATCAATTTTGTTATCTTTAACTTGTGAGTTTCCTTGATGAGTGACAATTAAAGATTGCAAAATATCTTTGGCGGTTTTACACAAAAAGACTCTTTCATATTCTTTCTTAGGCAAAGCATTGTAAAGCATCATTTTAGCTTCATTATTTTTACCTATTAATTTCTTTTGATCATCATCTTTGATGTTAGTAACTAAGTTATCACCATCAATAATTACATACCACAAATCTATATCTTTAGATTTCACGTAAGTTTCAAAATGGTTTTTCCAATATATAAAACCATTTGCTTCAAAGAGTGCTGGTCTTTGCATAGATTGCCCTTCTTTATAATTTTCAAAATCCATGGATCGTTTCAAGTTTTAAAACACAATATATTTTAAAAGCTTGAGTAACGTAGCTCTTGATGCCAATTGTGGAAAACTAGAAGGGGGGTTGAATAGTTTACTGATTAAAATCTTTTTAACTTGTTAAGTTAGCTTTGAAACTTTTCGTTTGATCAAAGATATATGCACAAACACAATATATAACATGCAAATAAATGAAAGAAACGATCAAACCACAACACGAGTATTTATCGTGGTTCGGCTACAAGGACTCTTTTTCCTTGCCCTACGTCCACGCCCCGAGTATCCAACTCGAGAGTTTCTTTCACTAGTCAACAAGCTCCTTTCACCGGCGGAGAAAACCTTACACGTCGCTTATACTTTTACCGACACAAAGCTAAATGTCGAGTTCTTTTACAAGGGCACAACCACTCCCGTTAGTTCTTTTACTAGGGTACAACAACTCCCAACACTCTTTGTATTTTGAGGACTAAAATACTAACCGATCACTACTGAAAATACACAATCAAATGAAGTGTAAACTATACAAGTCTACACAATGCTAAGCTAACAAGTCTTGCAACGTTGTGTTGAATACTTGTAACTTTTCACGACCTTGTGAGCTTCTTTGCCACAAAAAGAAACTTCACATTTACAATGTTAAGAGGTTAGAAGAAAAGATGAGTGTGTGTGTAAAATATGATCTCAAGAGGTTAGTCAAAAATCAAGTTATGGCTTGGTATTTATAGCACACCATACTGCAGGCTTGGCGGATCAGGCGGAACCCTCATATGGTTTCCGCCCGTGTACCCCCAGGGTTCCGTCAGTGCTGCAGTAGGTTTTTGCAATAACTCTTCAAACCAAACAAGGTCTTGTCTCATAACTCCTAGCAACCAAAGAATGTCACATCTCATAATAACAAGTCAAATACAAAGCTTGCAAGCAACAACAAAGTTAGTTAAACACATTTCTTTCAATAAATGCATAATGACAAAATTTGCCATAAATGTGATGTGACAATTTCTAATTTAAGAAATAAACTTGTGTTGTGTTTTATGAAATGTAAAATGTAGCAAAAGTCTAGTTTATGCAAGTCTTAAAAACTAAGATTATGTTTTGCTTAGAAACTAAAGTTTACATTTTGTTGTTAACAAAACTTAGCGAAGATCGTAAAATATAAATAACGTTTTTAGGCGATATGTGTATTAACAATCTCCCCTTTTTGTTGATGACAAAACATAAACTTTGTTTTTAAGTAACACGCAAAATCTTGGTTTTCAAGACTTTAAAAAAAATATATATTAACCTTGTTTTACTTAAGAGACGAAAAGCATATCAAGTATTGAAGGTTTAATATATTTCTCCCCGTTTTTGTCGAAACAAAAAGAAGAGTGGCGAAGCGGAATAATACCAATGCTCCCCCTTGGTCAATACTCCCCCTAAATGGAGTGCCAAGATGGGAAACATGGATTTTGGACCCTACAAAAAAAATTGTTAGTTGGTGATATATATATAAAGCCAAGTTTGTAGTTACCACACACATTGCAACCACAATACAAATGATCAACCAACAATGTACTAAAGTGAGTAGAAAAAAATATCATTCCATGTAAAATTTTGACTTTTAAAAGTCAAAAGACAAGAAATGAGAACTATTCTTCTACTTCTAAACAAAAACTAAAAAAATAACCAAGAAAGAAAAATAAAATCCTACTTTCCTAAATTGGGGCAGACGACCTCCTAAATTTAACTCTAATTGGCCTAGAACATGGCTTAAAGGGGCTGGTTGAGATGTTTTTGAAAAGAGAATGCGTCCTTATGAAAACCAATACTCACAAAAGCTTATGTGAGCTTAATGAAACATTAGAAAGCTTAATATCTAGAGCTTGAATATTGTAAAGCAAAGAAAAATAAAGTCAAGATAATGAGCAGAAACAACTTGGAGATTTTAGTTAATCTAAAAACTTTTTCAAGGTACAAAACTGAAGGTAAATTAAACTTAAGACATACTGATAAAAATTAAAGAAAGCTAAAAGCTATCCTAATATTAAAACCTAACTTGACTGCCTTTTAGGCTTACAATTCATACTCTATTTATACTACCCCAATGAGGGTTTCCCTTGAGCTCTTTTTGTCCACTTCTACCTTCACAGGTTGTGTTTGTTGTTGTGAGAGGGAATGGCTTGAGTCCACTTTGTGCTTTTTCTTGTTCAATCACAGCCCTTGATATAAACTTGGAGCCCAGTCTCTTGATTTTTGGCCATTGGATTGGTTTTGGAGGCTTTTGTTACCCACGGATTGATGAGGTGGAGTGGACACCCGTGAGGAGTTTGGTATCATGTGAAGGATTGGAGTTGGTATCACGTGAAGGGGAGGGTGGTAAGGGTTTGGCGGGTAATGGAGAGGGAGTTTGGTGTTTGTTTGGCGGTTAAATGGTGGAGGTAGAAGAAATTAGGTTTGACTGGCTGTGGGGGTAATGGGATACGTTTTATTAAAAATGTATAAGGTTTATTTGGGGTAGGTTTTAGTTTGGTGATGGGCTTGGGGGAAGTTTTGGGCCAGGGGAATGGTGGATTGGGATAAGGGTATTTGTGTTGTTGGACATGTTAATAATATTAAGGGATCCGTTTGACTTGTAACAATTTATCAACAAGGACCAATCTTGCAATAGACTGAAAGTTAGGGGTGAGTTCTGCCACATTTTCAAAGTTTAAGCATAAGGGTTAAATAAGGCAAGTTCCAATAATCCAAAGACTATAAATAAAATTTTCCTTTTTAAAACACCCGAGGACCATTTTTGCCAATTTCAAAAGTTAAGGGGCCTGTTTTGTCAATTTGTGAAACTTTTGTCCAAGGACCAATATTGAACCTTTTTAAATTCACAAGGACTTAAGTTGATTTTTCTTTGAATTAATTTGACCAGGGACTGAAAATGTCAATTATTTAAACTTTGATTGCTTTTCATTTGTTTTCAATCCTTTTGTCCCTGAAACACACAAAAACATATTCCAAGGATATTTGTGATGTTATTTGACCATTTTTAAGTGTTTTTTTATTGTTTTGACTCGAAAATTGGACGAAAAGATATGTGTAAAACGACACATATCAAATCCCCCACACTAAGCAATTGCTAGTCCCTAGCAATTTTTTTGAAAATTTAATGGATTTGAAACTCTTTACCAAAAGCCATTACTTCTGGATTAGCCAAATGTTTCGGTTCAAGTAAGAACTATGGTCCACCTGATAACCATGTGATTTTGAGCAAACCACCAGCTGTCAATGGATTTGATTTGTCTTTACCAGAAGCCGTTTGCTTCTGGACTAGCCAACTCTTGATGGACACAGTCAACATCTTGGTAAGTTGATTACCAATTATGGTTTTCCACTGCCTTTACCACAAGCTATAATCTTGCGGGCTAGCCAACTCTTTCACTTTTTAGGATATGGCGAGTTGAAATACCATACAATTTTGGGCAAATTGCAAGCCGTAAACGGATTTGATATATCTTTACCAAGAGCTGTTTGCTCCTGGATTAGCCAATCCTTTTGTCGGTTAGACATGGCGGACTGATAACCACAAAAATTTTGAAACTCAAGTGAAAAATTTTTTTAAAATTTTTGCCAAAAACGGGGGTACTAGATGGTAAAATGTGACAAAATTCACTAGAATACCCCCCCCCCCCCCCCCCCCCCCGCACACTTAGAATTGAATATTGTCCCCAATATTCAAAGTCCCGGCTATTATGCCGACCCTTTGAACGTAAAAGGGCAACATTACAAGCTAAATGTGGAAACACAATTTTGTTTTTCACTTTATTTGTAACCACAGCAGGGGTAACTCCCCCACACTTAGGGTGAAAACCCTATATGCATGCTACTGTTTTTGTTTACCGAGTCGCTAGCTTGACTCGACCCCGAATTCATTGGTTCATGGGGAAGCATGATATGGAAGAAACAATCTCCATCGGACTTTCATTCAAGATGTTTGGACAAACATTTGAAGCACGTGAAAGTTCCACACCAATGAGATATATAGACCCTGGATCAAATGAATGATAAACAGAAATGCCGGGGTCAAAGATGGTATCCTCATTCCTGAAGGAGTGAAGAACAAGAGAAGTCACCCTGTAGGTGAAGAAAAGGAAGAAAACCATGATGGAAATCAGGATAAGATTTTCTTCCTCGAGAGCAGGCTCATTAGCCTGAATTTGGATTTCAAAGGTTAAGCTCATTGGGTGTAAAAACATCCCGGGACGGAGGGTGGAAATTTCTAAATCCTCATGATTGAGTACATTTCCCCCCGGGTTACCATACTCCGGAGGAGTCATGATATGATGAGTGAGTTCATCGGAGAACTCCTCATGAAGAGAATTATTTACAAGATGTGAATCTGTGAATTCATGTTCCGATATAAACTCATCACTATCCTTGTTCTGAGCACCAAAGATTGGGTTATCAGAAATCAAAGGGAATTCAAAATCGAATTCAAAAAGAGGATTGGTGAGAGTTGTTTTGAATGCTTCAGGAACAAAGTGATCAAAATTCTCAATTTTACTGTTAGGATGAGTGACTGATCATGATAAAGGAGAGTTTCAATTTCTCCCAGATCGGCTTCGAAATCACGGAGACCATCATTACTTCCTGTTGGAAGTGGATTGATGTGAGTGAGTTCATCGGCGAACTCCTCAAGAAGATGATCAGCATCAAAATGTGGAACTGATGCCTCAACATACTCGATGTCTCCATGAGATGTAGAATCATCATTAAAATATGAGAAAGCCTCAAAATGATCGTTTGAATACTCAAGAGGGGAAGGTAAACCACACATATGATCCAAAGTTCCCTGTGACTCTCTTGGGATTGGGACAAGGCTCTCAACACTAGACTTTATGAATTCGTCCGATTCCTTTTCAGGAACTGTGCTAAGATGCCCGTCCCCCATGTTTAGATAGTGAGTGTGAACTTTGGGTGTAATAACAACAGACTGAGGGAGTTGAGAAGTACTAGCAGTTATGGATTTTATAAATTTCATTTGTTCTTCTGCTAGTAATTCCATCATAGTCTTTTCTCCCTGATTTTCAATGGAAGGAATTACAACCGATGAATCTGATGAATCTTTTTGAATAATAACAATGTTATCTTCATCATCATCACTGTCATCATCGTCATCATATAGAGCAGCATAGCGAAGATTGGCACGTATTTTAGCTGCTCTTTGCTCAGCAAGTAATTCTTCCATGCTCATTTCGTTTCTGGCATCTCGTTCTTCAGCAAGTAATTCTGCCATGGATTTCTCACGAGAATCTTGAAACGAAGTAGTAGCCAACTCCTTCTTAAGTCCTTTTAATGCTTCAAGAACCTCATGACAAAGGTTTTGCGGGTATTGAGGAGTTGCTTGGATAATTGGGTACTGTGGAGGTGGGTTTTGAAACGAATAGTCTTAATTGTTACAAGGACAGGGATTCTCTGTTTGACAATCCGAGCTAAAGTGAGGACCTCCACAGTACTCACAACAGAAAAACTGATGTGGGTGTGAGTCGTATGTGCTAGAGTCATAATTGTTATCAGGAAACTGCTCATAGACAACCGTGTTTCCCGATTGATAATCAGAACTGTAGTGTGGGCCACCACAGTAGTCACAACAGAAAAACTGTTGAGTCTGGCTTGGCGTATTTTGATACGAAGCATCATTGAGATTTGGATAATATGATTCTTGCTCGTATGAATGTGATGGGTAGTTGGAAAAATTTGAGGAGTCGTTGAATGAGTTATGATTAGGATCATAAGCAAATGAATTTCTCGAACTACAAAACAAACAACTTTCGTCTCGAATATCATTACCACATTGTTCACATGTACACCAACGACATGGCAACCCGAAAAGCGGCTCACCACAACCGACACAAGGAATAAAAGTCAGAGGTGGGACAAGTAGTGTGCTCTGAGAGCTAGGAATTTCCACCAGTTCCGTTATGGTCTCTGGTTTTTGTTCTTGATAAACGTGAAGATTAGGCAAGTCGTTCTTTTCAGTCACTGCTCTAAGCTCTGTACGTTTGCTTGACAAACTTTTAACCGTAAACCTTGAAAGGTTAGGATCAATTCTTGATGGTTTGTCATTAATAGCGCGTATCTCAGGCAGTGATGGATAGTTGGAAGAATTTGGTGAATCATCGAGAGAAGTTGGATTTATGAACAAATTGCACGTAGTGCAAAAGCTGTTACTACAATTATTTCCACACTTCTCACAAATACACTGGAAACAACGATAGCCATTCTCAATCGGGCTTTTACAGTGAAAACACGTGTAGCCGAGAGACGCCATAAGAATTATACATGAGAGGGGTATAAGAAAGTTGAATCAAACGGATAGAGAGTAAGGAAAAATATTTTTGGGTTTTTCAAAAAACACATCAATTAAAACGAGACCAACTCAAAAAGACAATTGTGAACTTAAACCAATAATCACAATGTAAATGGCTTCTTTGAAAAAGGTACACCAATTCACAAGGATACAATGGCAAGTTTTAATCTTTTGTTTGAGAACTTATTAATGTTCACACCCCCAGTTGGTAGGTGTTCTGCCTTGGTTCTCGGCGGTTTGTTTTATGCTTATTTTTTATTTAACAAGAAAAACGAAAAATATTTTTGTATTTTTTTTATATGATAGATATATATACAAAAGAAAAGAAAAATATTTTTGTGTTTTATTAGTTTTTGAAAACGATAACTTCTTGACGAAGGTTCTACAAGTCACTAATCGTTGAAATCATAACGATATTGTCGCAACATAACCTCCCCGGCAGCGGCGCCATTTTGATAGTGCGTTTATGAGTGCGTATCAAAAATATACAAAGTAGACGTGAGTGGAATTTACCGATCAACCTTTAGGAAAAGGAAGACTTGTAAAGACTCGTGAATACAATATATATGTGTGATACCGGGTAAGTGATTACCCGGGTCGTGTCCCAACAAGGTGTGAATGGGCAATATCGTATGAGATTCGGAGATTAAAATGTTTGTAAAGATGTTGAGAGATTATTTGGTATTGTGAACTACGGGACATTACGAATAACGAACGAAAATAAAATAAACGTAACTAAAATGCAAAATCAGACAAGGAATAGAAATTAAAACTTAAAAACTATTTAAAATCCTACGGGAATGATAATAGGAAACTAGGGAATCTTAAAACGTAATATAATTTTAAAAACGCGAAAGTTAATTTAATAAAAACGCGAGTGCGCAAATTAAAACGTGAATTTAAAGTTACACTAGTCCTACGGGGATAAAAATTATATTTTTACAAACTTAATCATAAAAGAAAATTTTTGAAAAAAGGAAAAAGATTTTTTAGACTTTTTATTTATTTATTATTAATTACTTACTAATTATACTAAATTAAATTATTAAAATACTAAAACTAATTCGAAAATTCTGAAAATTTTTTAGAAAGTAAATAATGGTAGTACTAACCTAAAAAAAATAAGAAACATGAATAAGCAATCGTAAATAAGCAGGAATAAGCAAAATGGGATGCTAAAATTAAATAAGCAAATAAAAGTAATCCACATTAAATTAAAACTAAGGGAGAAGAATAACAAGAAAGGTTGCTAGCACATATGGATAGAGGGTTGTGTCTTGTATCTTGTTGTAAGCAGGGTTCGAACCCCACTTTGGTCATTATTTTTGAGAACATCTTACTTTTAGTTTTTCTTCTTTTGACTGTTTAAGCAATCAAGACTAGATTTCCAAAAATCTAACAACAAGCACCAACTCATATTAACAACATAAGTCAAGATCAAGCAGGATCATAAATCAACAAGCATGACAAGGATCAAACAAACTCAGCAAATCTGAGTATACAGCAACAGCAGCATAGGGGTCCAAATGGGCAACTTGGGGGTCAAAGTTAGCAAGAGCAACCTTAAAAAGTAGAATGAGGATAAACGGTTTAGCAGATAAAGGCAACTATAAACAAAATCATTAATGCAAAATCGCTTATGATACCAACTAGCAACCTATATTAAACTGACCAAATACAGGAAAATAGGCTCGAAAACTTGAAGTCTATATTGCAATCTAACAGCAGAAACAAAATCAATCACCAACACTAACTAAAGCCAACCTAAAATAGAAAACAAAGAGATGATATTGGAACAGTTACTGAATGAGGAGCTTAAATCAGCCCAAGCAGGCTTAAATTCCCAACAGGTTAAGGTTTGGAATTATGCCACAATACACTTATCCAAATAGGCAAATGAGCAAAAAAAAAAAAAAAAAAAAAAAAAAAAAAAAAAAAAAAAAAAAAAAAAAAGAGCAAGGGTTAACACCAACAAGCACGACACGAATCGGTTAATAACAATAGTAATGCAGGCTAGATCAAGCAAATCCAATAATCAAACAAGCTCAGTCAATAATCAGATGTGGCAGCAGCAATGGTGAACAAAGGGTCAACTTGGGGGCCAAAAATAAGCAATTCAATACCACAAGATACCCTACCAAAATGAAATCTTAATACGCTAACACTACCCACTACTCATTAACCTAAAATCAGACAAGAGGAGCTAGTTAGAGGAGCTTAATAATGGGCTGCTAAGGGACAGTTTAGGACTAATGCAGTAGGTCTGTGTGGGTGTATAGCAGGCACAACTTCTAGTATTCGACACTAGGAAATTAAACACTACCAAGATCAACTTAGAGTAAAAATACTAGTGCCTACATGAAAGTGATCTAGCATAGAAATCATACGAGCACCTGAACTGAAACTTAGCTATAAACTAAATATACTATACAATAAGCTTCTTACTTTTAAAAATCTCATAACCAAATACTAAACATAACTACATAAGTTCCTATATTAAGCTTGTTTAAGGAAAGCTAACATAAAAACACTTGACCACTGGATCTCTTGTAGTATCTTGAGTTGCAAAAGTTGGAGGAAGCCTAATTTGATTTAAAGATGCCAAAACTAGATGAAACATTTGAAAAACTCCTAGAGTGGGTACAGAGGTGCAATAACAGATAATCAAATGAGATACCAAAAAGCTATGACAAGACAAGATAATCTACAACTAATGGATGCTGAGCTACAAACTAAAAGTAAAAACAAAAATCAAATCCTAAATTTAACTCTAACTGGCCTAGAACATGGCTTAAAGGGGCTGGTTGAGATGTTTTTGAAAAGAGAATGCGTCCTTATGAAAACCAATACTCACAAAAGCTTATGTGAGCTTAATGAAATATTAGAAAGCTTAATATCTAGAGCTTGAATATTGTAAAGCAAAGAAAAATAAAGTCAAGATAATGAGCAGAAACAACTTGGAGATTTTAGTTAATCTAAAAACTTTTTCAAGGTACAAAACTGAAGGTAAATTAAACTTAAGACATACTGATAAAAATTAAAGAAAGCTAAAAGCTATCCTAATATTAAAACCTAACTTGACTACCTTTTAGGCTTACAATTCATACTCTATTTATACTACTCCAATTAGGGTTTCCCTTGAGTTCTTTTTGTCCACTTCTACCTTCACAGGTTGTTTGTTGTTGTGAGAGGGAATGGCTTGAGTCCACTTTGTGCTTTTTCTTGTTCAATCACAGCCCTTGATATAAACTTGGAGCCCAGTCTCTTGATTTTTGGCAATTGGATTGGTTTTGGAGGCTTTTGTTACCCACGGATTGATGAGGTGGAGTGGACACCCGTGAGGAGTTTGGTATCATGTGAAGGATTGGAGTTGGTATCACGTGAAGGGGGAGGGAGGTAAGGGTTTGGCGGGTAATTGAGAGGGAGTTTGGTGTTTGTTTGGTGGTTAAATTGTGGAGGTAGAAGAAATTAGGTTTGACTGGTTGTGGGGGTAATGGGATACGTTTTATTAAAAACGTATAAGGTGGATTTGGGCTAGGTGTTAGTTTGGTGATGGGCTTGGGGGAAGTTTTGGGCCAGGGGAATGGTGGATTGGGATAAGGGTATTTGTGTTGTTGGACATGTTAATAATATTAAGGGATCTGTTTGACTTGTAACAATTTACGAGTATCAACAAGGACCAATCTTGCAATAGACTGTAAGTTAGGGGTGAGTTCCGCCACATGTTCAAAGTTTAAGCATAAGGGTTAAAAAAGCCAAGTTCCAATAATCCAAGGACTATAAATAAAATTTTTCTTTTTAAAACACCCGAAGACCATTTTTGCCAATTTCAAAAGTTAAGGGGCCTGTTTTGTCAATTTGTGAAACTTTTGTCCACGGACCAATATTGTACCTTTTTAAATTCCCAAGGACTTAAGTTGATTTTTCTTTGAATTAATTTGACCATGGACTAATTTTGACAATCTTTGAAAGTTCAGGGACTGAAAATGTCAATTATGTAAACTTTGATCGCTTTTCATTTGTTTTCAATCCTTTTGTCCCTGAAACACATAAAAACGTACTCCAAGGATATTTGTGATGTAATTTGACCATTTTGAAGTGTTTTTGATTGTTTTGACTTGAAAATTGGACGAAAAGATATGTGTAAAACGATACATATCACCTAACTATAGGGCTGGTTTGAGGGGGATGCGCGTGACCTTGTTTGTAAGTAATGGAGAAGTGATGTGATGGTGAGCTCCTCACACCCATTACCTTTAGCCTAAACAATGACATAACTATGGTATATAACAGAAATTACCATTTGTAAACTTAATTTACAATAAAAATATTATGCGTACGTGTATATATATATATATATATATATATATATATATATATATATATATATATATATATATATATATATATATATAGGGGAGGGTTATTGTAAGATCATGCTTAAAGTTCTAAAAGTAAGACCCAATCTGGACCGTTGGATCGTTGTATGTTATGTTTAATGAGATTAATGGTAGTTTTGTAATTAACAACAAGTTTAGGGGCATATGTATCATATTGTAACTAAAGAAAGGGCGGGGCTAGTTTGTAATCAAGAAAATCCAATTCCAAATAAATGCTGCATGGTTTGACTTATGGTCAAAGAAGCAGAAAACACTCATAACATCGGTTACCAATACACAATCCCATCATTTTAGTTGTCCTAAAATTAAAATCATATATTCAAGAATTATACACGGCAAAAATTGGGGGATTTCGTTCGTGTATCAAGTGATTATAACCTAGGATTATAAAAGCATGAACATCGTAGAAGATCACCACGACATTGGTGATTTACCGCCAATTTTGATAGGTAAGTGATGCATCTTATGATCTTTCAAGTTTAATGTTTAGTGTATTGTGTAAGCGCATACTTAAAAAAAACGCATACTTGCATTTTGATTTTGAAGTTCGAAGAAGTAAAAGGTTAAGTGATCAAATGGGGAAAAATGATGGACCAGCTGTTGCGACAATTGACCTGACTAGTGACCAAGAAGGAAGGGTTGATGTATCAGGTATGAATGTACTTGATTGAAAATTATGTTGTTCTTGTTTATGTATGAATGTGTATGTTTTTGTGTTTAATAATTTTGTCAGTTTATGTTTGTGTAATTGTTGTTGGTTGGAATGTATCTGTGGTTTTGTGTATGTGTCTATGTACCTAAAAACAATATAACTTGTGCTTAAGCTAAGAATCATATGTCAATAGCTTGTTAGTGTTGTTGGTTGGAATGTATCTGTGTATTGGTAAACACTTGGCTTATTTTCATTTTTGCTAATTGCTTATTGAAAAATGTTTTTTGGGTATTAAAATTGCTTCTCAAGTTGTTTTATAACTATTTTAACTTCTGTGCTTAAGTTTTGGTTCAGAAATCAGTGGGCTTTAGTTTAAAATTAACATTTCTGTCACTAAAGGGAGTGTTTGGATATGCATTCTAGGTTCACTAATAGGCTGAGTTTGGGATAAAATTCACATTTGTAGCTGTATTTTAGTGATAATATGCATGTTTAGTATATGGTCTTAACATTCTCTTTAGTCAAATATCATTTGTACCCATTTTAAAAAAGTATTACACAATTGAAAAAGTTCACAAGTAGGTTTTGGTTTTGATCTTAATTTCTCAAGTCATAAATAAACTTGAGAAACTTAAGCACAAAAGGTAAAATAGTTATAAAACAGCTTTTATTGTTTCGGAAAATGTATCTATGTAGCTGGTGATTGGTAAACACGTGGCTTAACATTTTTGTTGCAATTTTAGGTTGACAATAGACCTGAATAAGAGAATATGCATGTTTACTATATAGTCTTAAAATTTTATTTAGTCAAATCTCATGTGTATCCATTTTTAGACAAATAAAAGTATATGTGGATTGGGATGTACATGTGTATCTGAGAATGTATCCATGTATCTGTGGTTTGGGATGTACATGTGTATCTGTGAATGTAGCAATGTATCTGTGAATGTATCCATGTATCTGTGGATTGGGATGTACATGTTTGCAACCAATTAGGAATGTATCCATGTATCCATGTATCTGTGGATTGGGATGTGCATGTGTATCTGTGAATGAACCCTTGACCTGTATAAAGTTATGCATGTTCTGAACCAAACACCCATATAGCTTGAAGGTATGCTGAACGAAATAGCTATATAACATGTATGTGATATGTTTATGTTGTGGTATGTGAACTTGAATGTATCGTTAGGATGTGGTATGTCAACTTGAATGTATTGTGGTATGTCAACTTGGAACGTGTATCAGATCAAAACACTCAGATCTTATATGTTATGTGGTATGTTATTGAGTTCAATACACAGAAAACATGGGATACATCAAAAATAAAATTGAGATATGCATGTGTGTAACAGTTGACTGAAAACATGTGTTTGCAACCAATTAGGATTTGTTTGGTGTGATAGGTACACAGATACATGGGATGCGTAAAAAAGAAACATGGGATACATGAAAGGATACTTGAATACATGTGTTTCAACCAATTAGGATTTGTATTGTTATAACATATGCATATTTTGATGTACATGATACAGGGTACGCAGCTCATGGAGCTAATAGGAGGACACGAACAACAAGTGTGCCTGTAAAGAAACGTCTTGTGGGTAGTCTGGAAGGTGATGTGTTTTTACCTTCTCTTGTTGGGGAGCAGCAAAAAGGTGACGAAGGGGGTGTAGTCAAGAAGGGAAAGAGGAAGAGAAGTAAATACTTTATCGTTTCCAAGGACAAAGTTGGGAAGAAGGCTGTTGGTAAACGAAAATTAAGTTTGAATAAGCAAAATGGAAAAAAGGGGCTAGTTGATGAGGAGAAGGAGGATGAGGAAGGTGTTCATAATGAGGTTGGAGTGAGGAAGCGAAATTGCAAGAGTAAGTTTGTTGGTGAGGCTGTAGCAAAGAATAAGGGTGAAAAGGGTGTTGGTGGTAAGGTACTTGGTGTAGATCGGATACATCAACGAATATCATTATGGTCGTTGCATCGTCTACTACCAAAACTGTCCACAAAAAACAGAGGGAAGATGTTAAGGAGATGGGGTTTGGAGCTGTTCTTGGGTTTAAGATTAAGGATGTAACAACTAGGTTATGTTATTGGCTATTAGACAACTTTGATGAAGATAGATGTGTACTGAATGTGGATGGTAAGGCTATAAGTATTACGAGGGAGACAGTGAGAGATGTGCTTGGGATACCAATGGGGAATGTACCTGTGAATGCAGTTGATGAAGCTGATTACAGACACCCTCTTGTTGTTGAATGGAAGAGACAGTTTGAAAGTACGACAAGGTATAAACACATCCCCGTCGAGAAACAGATATACACTCAAGCTGACGGAGGATGGATGTTTAAGCTCAATTTTTTGGTTCTCTACTTCACATCAATCGGAGAAGCAAACAAGAACGCTACTGTGAACATAAGGTTTTTTAACTGTATCCAGGATGCGAACGATATCCCTGGATTTGATTGGTGTAGCTATGTTCTTGAGTGTCTTGTTCGGACCAAAAAATGCTGGATTAGGACTCGCCATTATTGCGGGCCGGTGATCGTTTTGTTGGTATGTTAGTCAATATTTTGTATCAGTCAAATTTTATTTGTTAACAACTTTTTTGTTGTGTATTGAAAAATGTAATGATCCCACAGGTTGTGTACGCTGAATCGATGCGCCAAAGTATAGGAAATGGGAATGTAAAGATGTCATTGGTAAACAGTTGGACGGTGGACCTTCTAAACAAACTAGAAGAAGATAGGTTAAGTCCGGAGAGTGTGGAGGAAGCCAAAAGAGTGTTGAGGTAATTATAAATAGTTTTAAAATTTTATTTGTAGAACGCATGTGAATGTATATATGTTGGTGTGGTTCCCTGCATGTGCAAAATGAAATTGGTTAGTTAAAATAAAGTATTGGTGTCGTTGTAGGTATTTAAAGAAAAGGCGCCCGTTGATGTACTGATATACTGATACGAGTATGCAAATGTTTTGATGTTTCAAAAAATGTATCGTTGATCCACGTATACATATGTTAGTTTTGCTTAAAAATGGAATAGAAATGGAACATAAATGGTAAACATGTGTTATTTCTGCTTCAAAATGGAACATAAAGGTAGTATTATTTAGTTGGTATATTGTAAAGTGTATATGGTACAGGCAATATTTGTATATGTTGGATGTGTCATTTGATTTTGGGTTTGTAATACAGGTAATTATAAAGAGTTTGGCGGAAAAATACAAAAGAGCGGGGGAGCTTATGCATGAGGCAGACGAGGCCTTGGATGCGGCGCTGGAAGAAAATCCTACTGATGAAGGACTTCTATAGATGAAGGAGCTACGTGATGCTATGTTTCGTGAACGTGTGTTTCGTGAGACAGCAAATGGAAGTACGAAACCGACTGAGGATGGGAATGATGGGGTTTGTACTCCGGAAAATGATGTACCAAAGACGTGGAGTTGCAAGGATGCACCGGATGAGCCATTCCCGTTTACTCAGTTTTATGGGACACCATCTGCTTATGTAGCATATAGTGAACAGGTGTCAGCAGAAAGAAGTAATAAAGAGAAAAGGCTTAGGAGTGATCCGGCCAATATTTCAAAATTCGATTTAAACATAACACAACCACCTGCAACACAGGGTAGGAGTGTAGACGCATCAGGTGGTGACAGATCCGTTGCTGATGCGGAAGAGCTATTGGAATCCCTACAGGTTTATGATTCTCAAGATCTACCACATTTCGATTGTTTTACGCCTGAAAGATTAATAGTTGGTATGCAAGAATCAGGTGTGTCGGGAAATGTGTGTAATGGTGCAATTACTCTGTACACCATTTGTGATGAAGCACCCTTACAAACCATTATCCCAAAGGATACAAATATAAGGCCTAAACGTTATGGCAGACCAGCTGAAGTCTTATGCTCCCCGTGGATAAGAAGGGCATGTTCTCTGGTTGGTGGGTTGGCGGGGCACGAGAAAAGAGTTACTGAATGTTTGTTCAGTGGGCGTTTCTCACAAACGTAAGTAAACGTGTGTTAGTAATAATTGTTAAATTTAACCTAGTAAATTTTGTTGTTAATTCAATGTTATTTGTGTTATAGGGACATCCTGTTCGAGACTGAATATGAATGTGCACCGAGGATCGTGTTTGAGAGCTTGTGCCCGGGGATAAAGGTATCAAGTGAGGTGGTAGACATGTTCACAAAGGTCCTAAATGATGCTGAGAAATACCGTGATCCGAAGAAGCTTATGTGCAAGGTGTTTTGTGATACGGCACTTATGGTATGTATGATATAACAATTTAGGATAATGGTACATATAAAGAATGCGTGAACATTGTTTCCATCTGCTTATTTATGTTGATGAAGTGTCACTAATTAAAAAAAGTTCCATGTAAACAGCGTGAATGGGATGTAAGGGATTTGACCGACAAAAGATTGGATGTCAAGGAGTCGTCAGATAAATTTATTAAAGGCATGATGCGCATTTTGCAAAAAACAATGTATGGAAGTTTGGCGAATGTGGATTTGGTAATATTCGTGCCCTAAATGTCTAGTTATGTGAAAATGACACGTAATTGTAACAAGTATTTGACTGTTATAAAAGCGGATAATAATCTATATGTATACTTTTTTTGTGGCAGGTCTTTTTCCCCATAATTCAAAGTGGTCATTTTTTTGTTGTATGTATGCATCTCAAAAGGAAGGAGGTACATGTCCTGGATAATATGCTTTTAGGGAGTGAAGATGTGTCTAAGAGATATGGCGGTCTAGTTGGATTTCTGGTACATTTATATACGAATAAAGTTTGACTATTTTAAAAACTATGCGGGTAAATGCAAATATAATAATTTGTGAATCCATCCAACAGGTCGCGCGGTTTGAAGACTTCCTTTCATTTGAAAGTCATCCAGCACAGGGGTTTCCGAGGGATGCTCGCCCCCAGCTCTTACGCTTGGGATGTATGACAAAAAATAACGTAGTTGATTGTGGGGTCTTTGCGATGCGACACATGGAGACGTACCTATTCGGCGGGGAGTATGATGACCTATGTGAATTTAGAAGAGAGGGAAAGGATCAACAGCAACAATTAGATGAACTCCGATGCAAGTATGCTGCCAAAATACTCTTGGCGGACATAAACATAAGAAGGCTGATTTTGAATATGAAGCAGCAGCGTACAGAAGGCTGCCTTTAGAAGAAAGGAAATGATTAGAGGCTGCTTCATATGAAACAGTTAAGGTTCGTGTTGGGACTATGCTTTAGGGTTTCAGTGTTGAAGGGGCTTTGGTACACAAGTCCACACATATGTGGGGCTTTGAACTTAATCTTTTGAATAATGCGTCTTAGTTAGTTAAAGACTGGTCGTATGAAATGGTAGTGCATTTAGATTTAATATTTTGTTTCCTAAGGGTTGGATTAGCACCAAGTCCGAACAAATGTGGGCTTTGGGTACACATAAAAGCTAAACTGATGTGTATCTTTTAAGGTGTTATCTAAATTAAGTATTTATGTTTCTATGACAATATATTGTTGTATGGTACTATATTAGATGCCTGAGTATAGTATATAATCTTTAACCAGATCATGTACAAGTAAATTGCAGTCCAAAATAATGTTTTGAAAATGGTATAGTCACTGTTGCATACAAACATGCTTTCAAAAATGGTATAAAACGTGTATATGTGATTATCGAAACAGCTTAAGAAGTGGTATAGTGTGAGAGCAGCACATATAACTTGTGATATGTATCAATGTATATGTGTTAATGTAATTACAGTAACATAAAACTGATGCATATGCACTTAATATGGGGAATAGAACAAGTGTAATAAGTAATTTAAGCCGAATATGTAAATAAGCATGTACATATCTAAAAAGTTAAAAATATGAGAAGCAAGTCAAATGGTAAAAAAATGAAAGAAAAAAACAGCCAACTATTATTGAAGTGGTTCAAGCAAAAGTAACTACTCATTGGCGTACGGATAAATAAGTTTACTTGTAGAGAGAATGGTACACGGCTTTCCCTATACTTTTTTTTTTCTTTTCAGGGCAGTTCCTTGCATCATGGTATCCATACATGGCACAATAACTGCATACCCTCATTGGCTTTTCGGTTTTCATGAAACCGATATACATCTTTGGGTTAATCGACATGCAACAATCACCACCTGTACCATATTAACAAGATAGAAGTAAAAGAAACTTTCATTCATTATATATAAAGATCAGGAACCCGCTTACATGTAAGAATGTAGCGACAACAGTTTAAATACAAGACATCATTTGTTACCTTGAATGGGAAAAATGGGGAGCGAATACATCTTGAGTAGTTGGATGTCAACTGTGAATATATGGCGTATATATAGTTTGATTAGAGATAATGTCCTTTAAGGTGGGGGATTTTTTTTAAATGATCATACCATGTATAATGGGGAGATAATCATACACATTAAAAGCATTCAATATCAAGCATATAAAATATAAGAAATGTAGTTACATGTATCAAAATGATGGCACACAATACATTCTCTGAACACATTAAAAATTAATAAGTTATCCCAAACACCCTTGAACGCCAGGTTATTCATGTCACATGAAACATAGTGAGACCAGATGAAACATAGTGAGACCAGATGGGTAAATAAAGAAACTTGCATTCCATTAATATTGGTTCATAAAAGAATAAACAAAAATCCGACTTAACGAATAACTGAGTAGTTATTAAAAAAAACACAATAAATCAGTAAACCAATAAACAAGTAGTTATTAAAATGTAAACAGCTAAAAAATGTTATTCTTCAAAGTGGTTGAGTTAGGCCATTTGTTCATCCAAATCGGCTTTCTTTTTGGGACAATTGCGAGAATCATGATAACCATAGGTGTCACAATAGTTGCAATGACGCGGAGGCTTGTTTGATTGAATCATAGCTATCTCGGCCTGTGTTTGATGCCTCTTCAAAGAAACAGATCCTTTATTACGACATTCAGGGGCAACAATGTTAACTGTCTCAGGTTCCTTGACACCAAGCGCAGCAGCATACAATTCTTTCTTGCTCATTTCAGGGGCATTTGGGATGTCGAATTTCACTTGTTCTAGTAATGTATCAAGGTCATCCTTGTAAATGTGTAACTTCTGAATATCAGTGACCAAACGGGTAACCGAATCCTCAACAGTGCCGTAAATTTCCCTTAGAACACCGTTAACACATTCTACCGGATTTGACAAGCTTGCAATGTCCACGGGCCTTGTGACAATCTTGTTGGGCAGAGCATACTTTGACCATCTTCGCTGCAAGTATTTTCGAGGGAAATGGAACACTTTGGACAACCTAAGCACATAAAAAATATGGCGACACAGCAACCCATAGCACTCGTACTTTAAGCAGCTGCATTTGATGTCACAACTAGCTGGCACATACTTGACCTACATGTTAAAGGAAACCTTGAATTAAACTAGGAATATTAGTGACATATTTGTATAACATAACTAATATACGGATAGTGTTACCTCATATTTAGCTTCAACAGATACACCATGTATCGTTGTGTAATCAGCTTCAGTATCGCGAATGATATAAGTAAGTGATGTATCATCTTCTTGAACACTAAGTGAACAACAATGATACAATGACTCAAATATCTCATCCTGAACATCGTAGAAGACAGTGTGTGTATACAGTTCTGCGGCTTCCTTTTCTACTTCTAAGTGAGTTTTGAAATCTAGTGTCGTGTATTTCGAGTCATGTGTATTCTTCCCATATATGAATCGTTGGGCGTCCATTGCAGTATCAAAATGACAAAGGAATTCGATCAAACTCAAGTGTGGGTTAAACAGCTGGCCAAAAAAGTGATTCTCACTTTCGGACCGCGATGTCGTACGCATCAAACCAGACATCGGTTCATGTCTGAAATAGGCAGGTATCCAATTTAACCGCAATTCGAACATATCTTGAAGCCATTTATGCTCGGTAAGCTCAAAATATGTGATTATCTTGTTCCACTGTTCATCAAACATTTCGGGCTCAATCCTGTCGGTCCATATAATACCACACAAACGCCTTTTAAAATCCGTGTCGCTGCATAATGTTGGCCCCACCTAAACACAATTTTCAGTAATTAAAAAAAATGATTTCAAATAACGGTTAATAAGATTTGCATACAAACATGCTTTAAAAAATGGTTTATAACGTGTATATGTGGTGATGTCAAAAATATATATAAGTTATAGGTTATAGGTTTCAATGAACCAAACACCCTAAATATATGTGTAACTATGTATATGCGCTTTAATATGTTTCTGTGTATATGTGTTTTAATATGTTTTCAGTGTGTCTGTGATTCAACCAAACACCCACTTAGTTGTGGTGCCGAACCAGTATATTCGTTAAATAACTAGTATATTGCTGATCCGCATCCAACAGTCAGAAAACATATGTTATTGATCCTAAATGATCTTTAAAACACCAGTAAACCAAAGTGGGTTATCAAAACACCTCTGAAGGAGTAGGACTCACCAAGTAATTTTTAAAGGCGTTTATGTTATCTTTTTCAAAACAACCATGAATAAAAACCAAATTTCTATTACTGTAATTAAAGTTTTACTTCAAAAGAGTACCTTTGTAGTAAGTTTTGACATTATATGCCACATACAAAGACGGTGGCGGCTATCCGGAAGTATCTTTTCAATAGCTATCTTCATAGCCGGATCTTGGTCAGTGACCACAACCTTGGGAACTTTAACGAATATCTTTTTAAACCTTTTCAACAGCCACGTGTATCTTTTGGCAGATTCGCTAGCTAACAAGGCAGCAACAAATATGACACATCTGTTGTGATTATCAATGCCCGTAAAAGGGACAAGCACCATATTGTACCTACATAAAGTATGCAGAAACATGTGGTTCAGTATGTGCCAAGCCAAACTAGATAAGTATAAGGGAAGTATAAAACGGCATGATACCTGTTTGAACGAAACGTTGCGCCAAATGACACAACATCACCAAAGGCAGCGTAATTACGCTTGGCTTGCTCGTCTGCCCAAAACAAACCAACCAATTCTTTAGATTCTTTGTCTTGTTTGTATTCAACAGAATAATTATCGAAATATTCTTCTCGGCTCAACAGCTTATCAACGACCATTTGAGCATCACGCTCACCGATAAATTCATTCAAACCACGCTTGTAGTTCTTGCATTCAACATCTGTTGCCCCTATATATTCAAAGCCACCGTACATTTCTTTCAACACTTTCCAGGATCTAACGGGGCCTATGTTGACATTGGAAAGTTTGTTTAACAATTGCTGTTTGGAGAAAGTCAGCCTACGAGATGCCCTAAGATACTTGATATCGTCTTCATATACCAAACTATGGTTATGTTTCTCAATAAACTTGGACACAGAATACTTTCCATCTGGTAGTTTCTTAAGCCTAAGTTGTGCGTTACATCCACAACGACAAGATGCACGTTTCCTTCTTTTTATGACCTTAGTCACGCCTAAAGGGTTGGTGGGTTGTTGTTTATGAGCTTTTTGATTTTTGGCCTTGGGTGGGGGTTTAAAGCCTTGTCTAACACAATAAAAATACTTATTGTTGGGTTCATCTTTGCTATATTTGGTGTATTTTTGACCACCCTTTCTAACCTCAAAACCACCTTCTCTTGCGTAATCCTTGTAAGCATTTAGAGCTAATTCAAGTGTATCAAAGACTTGGCCTTCTACAGGTTTCTTAATAACTTTGGGGACCCAAAATTTAGTACCGTTAGGAGTAGGTTGAAAAATTCCAACCTGATGGTCATGAGGAGGCGTAAAAAGAGAATCATCAGAAACGTCCCGTGGATCATTGTTAACTGCTCGAGGAGTGAGTGGTTCACCTAAAAAAATGGAACACGGGTTAGAAAAAAAAAAGTATCAAATTACAAAGTTCTAAAAATGTTGATATTCTATAAAAGTATGTGGATGAACAAAAATAATGACACAAAGTTATCATGAGCAGGCGTAAAAAGAGAATCACCAAAAATGTCCCGTTGATCATTGTTAACTGCTCGAGGAGTGAGTGGTTCACCTAAAAAATGGAATACGGTTAGAAAAATGTCACAAATTACAACCTAGGGTTATTAACACATAATACTGGGGGATTTCGTTGGTGTACCAACTGATTATAACATAGGGTTAAAAAAGCATGAGTATCATAAAAGAAGACCACGACATTGGTGATTTACAGCCAATTTTGATTGGTAAGTGATCCATTTAAATTGAAACAACATTGATTTAAATGAAATCATTTAGGTATGTATGTTTCTATGTATGAATGTACTTAATTGAAACCATATTGGTCTTGTTTCTGTATAATTGAAACCACATTGAAATTAACTAGTAACCAAGCATGACTATCATAAAAACATGAAAAAAATACAAAACATTAAGTACCAAATATGTTACCTGAAACATCATTCTCAGAAAACTCAATATCTATCGAATGATTCATGATGAATTACAAGAGAAAGTAGAAGTGAATATAGAGTGTGAAAACTTGAATGGTATGGAGTTTGTATCAAGATGAAAAATATATATGATCTTGTGTTAATAATAACTGAATATGAATATGATTGTGCTAAAAAACTGGGATGCCATTGAATGATAGCCTTCATGGTGAAGTGAGATGAAGAACCAGGGAAAAAAAACGTATATGCTTAATTGTTATTCAATGAGATCGATTCTTATTGAATGAAATGGTGAATTGAAAGATTACTAAAATGCCCTCAAAGCTATATAAATAAATATTTATAACTTTTCTTTTTTCTTTTTTTGTGATTTAAATGTATTGCCACATGCCCTCCTCCTATTGGTTCTTGTATTGATCTTATCTTTAGAACTTTAAGGATGATCTTATATGAACTAAACTCTCTCTCTCTCTCTCTCTCTCTCTCTCTCTCTCTCTCTCTCTATATATATATATATATATATATATATATATATATATATATATATATATATATATTGACCCTCTTCTTGTTTGCACGCACGAAAACCCTTCACAGTTTCAAGATATTCCTTTTGTGTTTGTTGTGAAAACATAGTCTTCAACTCCTGAAGCTTGTCATATGCACCAAAATGCTTTAGATTCTTTTGAAGATCCGGAGTCATGCTAACGAGCATAAGAAAAGCGATTTCCTTGCATGCTCTAGCCTACCGGGTGTGAGCAACAAGAACGTCAGCAGCAATCTACTATCCAGTCAAGGAAATTTGCAATACCAGTCGAGGAAATTTGGGCTGGAAAGTTTTTCCTTTTCAAGAAAAGACCTGAAAATCGAATTGTTGATGGATTGACAAGTTTTCGTCATCTTCAATTAAAAAAAAGTTTAAAACTATAGTATCTTTGATAATTAATTATATAAAAAACTTAATTAACCATGTTTTTAAGAAAAACCATTAATTAACTAAAATACTAAGATCCTACTTGAAACACCACTCATCACAGTAGTCTGACTTCAAATAAGTCTTGTAGGTGCAAGAAGTAAGCGACGTGTGATAATTACAATAGTACGTGACACGCACTCATCGGAAGATCATAATTTTTTTTTTTTTTTTTTTTTTTTTTTTAAAAAGAGAGAAAATTGATTAAATTATTTTTTATTAGTTACAAATTATTTTGTGAAATATTTTATGTGAAATTCTTTGAATGTAGCCAAAAAAAATGTTAGCACACTTGTTTTATTTATCGATTTAGTACGGTGTTTGATTCTAAATCATGTGTATTATTGTATTCGTACAATAAAGCTTCTAACATATGGAAGAGAAAAATAAAAGGCTAATTGTCTAAAAATGCATCAAAAGTTAACACTTTTTCTTTTTGTAAGCATCCATTTTTCGTATTGAATGCAAATTCTTTTTTAATTTTTCTATTGTATGCATTCGACTTTCTTAATTTTTCTATTGTATGTATATATCTGACGAGACATGATTTAATCAAGAGTTAATTACAAAAATTTACATAAATCGTCCTTGTGGCCCTAAAAATATTGCACTAGTCGTCCTTGAGTTGATTACATAAATCATCCTTGTGATTCTAAAAATTTACACCAATCGTCCTTTTGCCCATTCATCCTTGAGTTAATTAAATAAATCGTCTTAGTGGCTCTAAAAATTTACACAAGGACGACTCGTGTAAATTTTTTGAGCCATGGGGATGATTTATGTAATTAACTCAATGATGAAAAGCCACAAAGATGATTGGTGTAAATTTTTAGAGCCATAAGGACGATTTATGTAATTAACTCAAGGACGAATGGTGTAAATTTTTTAGAGATACAGAGACGATTTATGTAAATTTATGTAATTAACTCTTGATTAAGTTGTAACCACCCGTAATTTTCCCTCCTAAATAGTAAATGCAAACTCATGATTTAAGAATCATTACGATAAATAAAAACCGTTTTTACCGATAACAAAAAATTTTGTTTGTTAGTCGAGTTACATTTTTTTTAATCACAATGTCTTTTGTGATCACCGTTTACTTTGGAACGCGTTTACACACGAACCTAGATAGTCTAAGTATCGCGAAATAATTATTATAATTAACGTTTATTAAGTAACGTAATATATATATATATATATATATATATATATATATATAATCCAATAATTAATCAAAAACGTCCTAATAAATTCTCGAGCTCACGAAAATTCCCACGAACACTCCGTAACTACTCCTAACTCCGACACGACTTTCGAGAGAACCTATTGGGCCTGTAAATCTCATTGGGCCTCGGCCCAATTCTGCTACAAATCAAACTCAGCCAAACGGACCCTTTGATTTATTTCTTTCTTTCTTGGGCCTAGTCCACGCCGTAAGCCCAAAAACAAATCCAAGCCCAAACCCTATTTAATATTTTCAAAACCTTGTCCCCAAACCCTCGTTACTTTGCTTCGTTTATTCCAAATTTTTTACAAACGACTCCTATATATTTTTGCACCTCTCGTTAACCCTCCTAGCCAAGAATCATATGTGACAAGTATTTCTCCCTATCGTCTACATCTAACCCATGAATATCAAACAAAGCTTGGCCTTGTTTTTACCGTGTCCACAAGAACCAAAATTTTATTTTGAGTTCACAACCTTTCGTATCAACCTAAACTTGGTGCCAAAGTTTCTCAAAGCCTTCAAGGCACGTTTTTTAAATGTTTTGACCTTCACAACAACAAAATAAGACACAACAAGCAACAATGATGATCTCCTTGTTGTTTTCTCTCGTTAAACATACCACAAGGACTATACGTGTAATCCTTGCCACATTCTACTCATTTTGACTCAAATGGCAGCCATGAGAACTCATACATGGGTCAAGAATAGTTTAAAAGGAATTGACATTCTTTAAAACTATTAATCTCAACTTCCATACATGCTTCTTGTTGTTTTCTTCTTGGCACACACTCCACAAGGACGAAAACTTGCACCAACCTCACTATTTGCATAAAAATCATCACCTCCCCTTGTTGACCAGGTAATTCCAAGTCCAAACGCAAACCATGAACCTATTTGTTGTTTTCCTTTGCTCGTATACCCACAAGGACGATTCATGAACTACTCTTCATCATTACTACACTATTTAAATTCCTATACCTCCTACTCTGTTTATATAAATAATGCGTAAAAACGTTATTAATATTTCTCGACATCCCTATGTTTTGACGATCACAAAACGTAAAATCATTAAACGTAAAATCATTACGTAAATAAGTATTTAGTGACAAAATATCATTACATCCATCTAATTCACTTAAGGTATGAATAAACAAGTGCCTAATACATTTTATGACCAAAGGAAGGTTTTTACTAATTACAAATTATATAAAATGGTATAAACATTTTATATATTTAAGAAAAACAATTTTGGTATTTAAAGGAAAATGTTTATTTCAAAATAAATAAATGAATTTGTGGAAAACTAGAAGGGGGGTTGAATAGTTTACCGTTTAAAATATTTTTAACTTGTTTAGTTAACTTTGAAACATTCCGTTTGATCAAAGATATATACAAAAACACAATATATAACATGCAAGTAAATGAAAGAAACGATCAAACCACAACACGAGTATTTATCGTGGTTTGGCTACAAGGACTCTTTTTCCTTGCCCTACGTCCACGCCCCGAGTATCCAACTCGAGAGTTTCTTTCACTAGTCAACAATCTCCTTTCACCGGCGGAGAAAACCTTACACGTCGCTTATACTTTTACCGACACTAAGCTGGATGTCGAGTTCTTTACCAAGGGTACAACCACTCCCGTTAGTTCTTTTACAAGGGTACAACTACTCCCGATACACTTTATATTTTGAGGACTAAAATACTAACCAATCACTACTGAATATACACAATCAAATGAAGTGTAAACTACACAAGTCTACACAATGCTAAGCTAACAAGTCTTGCAACGTTGTGTTGAATACTTGTTACTTTTTATGAACTCGTGAATCTCTTTGCTACAAAAAGAAACTTCACATATGAAATGTTAAGGGGTTAGATGAAAGAATGAATGAATGTGTGTAAATATGATGTAGAGTGATAAGCCAAAAACCAACTTGTGGCTTAGTATTTATAGCAAAGCCTTCTGCAGGCCTGGCGGATACGGCGGAACCCTCAGATGGGTTCCGCCGGGCTTGCAGTTGGTTTTGCAATAAATCTTGCAAACCAAACAATGTCACATCTCA
This sequence comes from Artemisia argyi, assembly GCA_030686995.1. Classification (NCBI taxonomy): domain Eukaryota; kingdom Viridiplantae; phylum Streptophyta; class Magnoliopsida; order Asterales; family Asteraceae; genus Artemisia; species Artemisia argyi. Next base: position 156,220,559 of record CM060684.1, read on the forward strand.
TTACACCTTGCAAACAAAAAAATGTCACATCTCATTACACCTAGTCAAACACAAAACTTGCAAGCAAACACATAGTTAGTCAAACACATTTTCTTTTCATAAATGTATATTAACAAAACTTGCCATAAATGTGATGTGACATTTCTATTTTAAGAAATAAAAAGTGTTGTGTTTTATGAAATGTAAAATGTAGCAAAAGTCTAGTTTATGCAAGTCTTTAAAACTAAGATTATGTTTTACTTAGAAACTAAAGTTTACATTTTGTCGTTAACAAAACTTAGCGAAGATCGTAAAATATAAATAACGTTTTTAGGCGATATTTGTATTAACAATCTCCCCCTTTTTGTTGATGACAAAATATAAACTTTGTTTTTAAGTAACTCACAAAATCTTGGTTTTTTTAAGACTTAAAAAAAATTATATTAAACTTGTTTTACTTAAGTGATGAAAATCATATTAAGTTTTAAATATTTAATATATTTCTCCCCCTTTTTGTTGAAACAAAAAGTAGAATAGCGAAGCGGAGTAATGCACGTGCTCCCCCTTGGTTGTTACTCCCCCTAAAAGGAGTGCCAAGATGGGAAACATGGATTTTGATCCTACAAAAAAATGGTTAGTTGGTGATATATATATGGTCAAGCTTGTAGTTACCACACATATTGCAACCACAATGACAACACAAAGATGATCAACCAACAATGCAAGTAAGTGAGTAGAAAGAAATATCATTTCATATAAAATTTGACTTTTAAAAGTCAAGGACAAGAAATGGGAAAAATTCTTCTACTTCTAAAAGAAAAACTAAAAATAACCAAGAAAATAAAATCAAATCAAATCCTAATTTCCTAAATGGGGCAAAAGGCCTCCAAAGGTTGTCTAGGATTTGTTTGGGTGGGAAAGAGCATCCAAACGTTCTATGACGTGTTGGAATGTGATGTGTGGGAATCGCACCTTGCTTTACCTCTCGAGGGATCTCGAGAAGCTTACAACCCCCACCAGGCAGTGTACCTGATCGTTGTAGTATAGTATAGTGACAAGTACCGGGGGATTGATCGTTCAGCTTAGGAATAGTGTCGCTAGGACTAGAAAACCTAATTAATAGTTCTAAAGGTGAGAGATGATTATTTTTGTATTTTTATATTTTTGAAAGCAAGTAAAATCTCGGGTTTTGGAAGAGTGGGCGGAATTAGTTGCTATTCAACTAACCCAAATCTATTATATAATTAAAATAAAATACTAAAAATGAAATTAAACTAAATTATAATAAGGTTGTGAGCAGTGGTTTGAGAAATTGTGTTTACTTAGACTTCACTACTCCCTAGATATCTTTTACACGTTAATTACTTGTTACACTTGTATGGATGACGGATTGTATTCCTTAATACCATTCGTGGGGTGGCATACATAACTCCCCAACTCTATGAGCTCTTATCTCCTCCTACACCATGACCCAGCACAACTATAGGGATTGTAAACAGTGGCTCATGCATTAAATACAACCAATAAAGACCTAGTACGCCTCGGTTCATGCTTCTTAAGACGTTCAAGCATGTTACCATTTGGAGATCTGCCAGTTTTCTTAAGCCTAACATATAAAATCATTCATCCAAGACAAGAATAGACAAGTAATCAACACATAATCAACATCTAGGTTTCATTAGATCTAAGCAAACACAAAAGAGATCTAGCCTAGCATAGTAGAATTGAGACAAGAACAAGATATAAACAACCAACACATAGACATATTGATTGAATTGGAAGAACACTTATCTCAATTACAATGCAAGGTCTCAAGGGTTTGGAACCCTTGAAAAACCTGTAAAGGATACACCAAAATCGTCTTTAGGGTTTCACCAAAACTTCTCCCTTTTTAATGAAAAAACTAGAAAACTATATATAGGAAAAGTAGGCTGACGGCGTCAAGAGTTACATGTGACGCCGTCACCTCGCCGCCAAATACTTCCTCGGACGGCCTTGATCTACTTATGACGGCCTATGTGACGCCGTCACCGACCACGGTATTTTATTCTTGGCACTTTGACGCCGTCATGAAGGCGTTTGACGCCGTCACCACCTTCGGTATTTTATTCCTCATGTTTGACGCCGTCAAGCTGTAACTCTTGACGCCGTCACCTTGTATCTTCAGCATGGAAATTTGGTACTTTGCCGTTTTCTTCACTTTTATGCTCCAAAAACGTCCAAAATGGCTCCTTTTCCAGAATTCACTCTCCAAACACCTAAAATCACAAAAGGAACGATTTAGGGCAATATTTGATCAAATAAATTCGGATTCGGGCTTAAATGACCCCCTAAAAACGGATCATTTTTCGCCTCATCATATACCCTTACACTTGAGATTTGCTTGTCCTCAAGCAAATGCGCTTTTATTCTACTCGAAAGACAAGTTAGGGGTCATTTAACACTAATATAAAAGTAATTACAACAAATAATCATTCGACTAAAGACCAATAGACAAGCACGGAGGTCATACACAAGCACCTTACAAATAGTGTTTAGATACTCACATCTCTCGGGTGTAATAAAGTAATATAACATTATGGAAATGGAAGATATCTCTCACTACCTGTCATAGCAAAATAGATTACCATAGGCTTGGGAAAGGATCAAACCTCCACCACATGGCGTAAGCACCTAGGATAAACTATCAAAGAGGTCTTTTAAAGGGTTGTAACGTTAGGTATAGGGATATGAATTACACGGTTTTGTTGGATAAAGGAAATTTTACTGGTGGCGAGTTAACAAACTTGGTTAGTTACATGTACAAGATGGCGTTGCTAAGCCAAGACTAGACTCGACTTAAGCTAATAAATGAAAAATAACAAAAACATAAAATAAACATAGAATAAAAACGGGATGGTAGTCCGTATGTTTTTTTTTTTTTTTTTTTTTTTTTTTTTTTTTTTTTCATACACTCTTACCCTACCATCCAAAATAATACATCATAGGGGTATAAACGTTCCCCTTACACTTGAATCTTTACATACTTTACAATCAACTAATCTAATGACTCGAATTAAGAAAATCAAAACACTTGGAGCACTTTTAAGATTAACGTACATATGGGGGTAATATATTATGTTCTTCCCCATTACTCCATAAAATAAGTACTTACCCATGAGTCCCAATAGTCCCAAAACAATATGTACAGTGATATGACTCGACTTAGCAACCATGTAATCAATTAGAAAGTTAACTTAGGGTTTAACAAATAACAATAATGCACTAAAAATGAGCACATACACGGAAGGCTAAGGCGATTTGGGTGTACATTTAAGTGGGGTGTAACAGATTCTTCCTTTAAGTAAGATGCTTAAAGTTAGAAACGAAAAGATAGGCTCGGAGGGGTGTACTAGGGGTATCGTGTACTAAAAATGAGTACAACGCAAAGGGTGTGGGAAAAATTAGTTGACTTAACTAGCCAAGTAATATGACTTAAATGGTCAAGTAATTATGATACGGGTTTAACACAAAGGTGATCCTAATGCCTCTTATCATGTAGTAAATCCTACCACACGAATGTAGTCTCACTCGCGGTCGCGGGATGCATCACTAACGCAAGTTCTAGAATCTAAATGCTACCGGTACACTAATAAGCACTAATAGTAAATGCTTTTCCTATCAAATCTAAAGGCGAACCTCACATTTTTTGGTGGAAAATTTTTCTGAATATACGGTTATGTGCTAGTCATACAATCTCCTATCCATGATACGCTTGCTATGGCTAAAGTTTCACTCCTAAATGTTGTAAAAAATTTTAAATTTGGCGCTAAAATTACACTAACAAGTATTTCTCATAGTTTTATTACACATCTACTATCAAACAAAACAAACTCAAGCGAAAGTGCATATATAAGGTATCATCTTTTTACCCTCCCCTTACACTTAGGATGAACATTGTCCCCAATGTTCAAGTAAAGAATGTAAAAGTTATGAGGTAAAGAGAATGAAATCAAATACTCCCCTGATTCGCTCGGTATGGATTATAGGTTGGACAGGTTAAATCTTCCTCCAAGAAAATGAACAATCAAAGCTTCCCTTCCAGAATATAAATCATCTTCTTGTCATAAATAACCTGTAAATCCTGACAACAATAGACAAGGCAACCTCGCGTAAAATCGGCGGCATCCTATATAAGTTACTAAATCCTAGAAAGCAAAGTAAGATATAATGCTTGTGGAATGAAGTTTGCAGATTTCCTGGAGATTATAAAACTTAATGATTCACAAAAACCATAAGACTCCGTTAGAAAAACAAAACCGGTAAAATTTCCAGATTTTAACTACTGACGCCGTCAAGAGCAATACTCTGACGCCGTCAGAATGGACCTGCAGAAATTCTTATGTTAAGTTTCCGGAAAATTTCTGGAAAAACTTTGTCCTACTTCCTGGAAAATCTTGCAAAACTTCATTATGACTCAATACAAGCATTTGACTCTAACAAATACGAATATACATGTTCATTAAATATTGTGGAGAATCATGATCGGTTTGTTTCTTAAAAACATATTTGGGGTTTCCCCTTACACTTATCTTTTGCAAAAATACCTTTAGGTTGAAGTTAAGACTAGGCCAAACAACATAATAAAGTATTTCCAAATTTTAATTGAGAAACATGATCAACCAACAATAAAAATAAAACATGCATACGGAAGCAAATAACAATCAAACAAATAAAATCACACAAAACATGGGTTGCCTCCCAAGAAGCGCTTTTCTTTATTTACGAGTCTTGTAGCTACACTCAAAGTCATGGGTTATCACGTGACCCCATCATTTGAAATGATGTACCCCATATAGTTGCGATCATTACAGTTATGGTGGTAGTGCCTCAATCTATCGATACTCACAATCACCTTCCCACCTAATTTGCTTCTCAAGTTAGCTACCCCATCTTGGCTCAATCCTTCGATTGTGAATGGCCCATACCACCAAGGACTTGGTTTATCGGGTGGTATTGTTGTTTCTAAGTGTCTCAAGAGTACCAAGTTCCCTTCCTCAAACAGTGTATTATTTCTTTCGTGTTGAGTATGTTTGAGTTCAATCGGAACCCTATTGTTTTTTCTTCTTTCATCCTTAACTTTCTTATAGCTTTTGATTCTTGCCTCCCATGCAAGAATTTTATTCTGAACACGAATGGGTGTCGTGCCAATGTTGTTTTTAATTATTCTCCAACTCAAATTCTCATGCCCACTTCGCGGAGTCATGTGGAAGCTAATCTTCATCTTTCCAGATTTAAGCTCAATCTTCCTATCTTTATACTTAATGACAGCCCTAGCGGTGGTGAGGAATGGTGCCCCAAGGATTATTGGCATGTATCCATCCCCTTTATCATCAATGATCATAAAATCAACGGGGTACATGAATCCTGCAATATTGACTAATACATCTTCTGCGATTCCTAGGGGGTATACGTACGAGTGTCCAACAAGAGATAGCCTAACACGAGTAGGCGCTGGCATTTTTTACGTCAGTTGGATGTAAATAGTTATGGGCATAAGATTTACTTCCGATCCTTGGTCGGCGAAAGCACTAAGATGTTTCAAGTCCCCGATGCTCGTTGGTATTTCAAAATTCCCACACGCTACCTGCTTAGTAGCCACTTTCTGTACCAATAATCTTTCGACCACTGATCCTCCAGGAAGCGTTTCATACTCATCTCCCTCTTCTTCCTCTTTCTCAGGAACCTGTCCGGATGATTGGTTACGCCTATCACCCTTAATCCAATTTGTTATGGTGTTTTTGTTTATATCATGTTTCAGGTAGTAACTCATAGGTTGGGATTCTGGTGGTTTTTCCAAGGTCCGTTTAGCAAGAGTTTCTACCTCCTCGTTATCTTTATGGACAATGGTGACGGAGTTAACAAATTGGGTGATGGGAGTGGTGCTCTCTTTCCTCAGTAGTATTCGCTCGGGGGTCCTTTGATTGGTATACTCCTCCAATAGACTCAGCATCTCATTCATTTTCTCCTGCATCTCCTCTTTTTGTTTATAAACCGCTTCTTCGAATCTAGCAAGCCGATCAGAGTGAGTTGCCATATATTCTCTCATCCTAGTCTCAAATTCCAAGCTAAGTTCCTTGGGAGGGGAGCAAGGTGGGGTGTATTTCTGAAAAGTTTCGACATGTTCTCTAGAAGGTGATTCAGATAATGGTGCCGAAGTTGGTCTTGAGACAGAATTGACAGTGGCTTGTCTAAGACTTAAGGGTCTCTTTTGCCTTTCCTCAAAATAGTCAACTTTTGCCTCAAGTTTGCACAAGAGTTCATCGGGAATTTCGGTGGTTCCTCCAGATGTCGAGACTGCATTGATGGCCGCTTCTATCGTATGTTTAAATTCCCAAATCTCATTATTATCGACAGCGAGCTCTTCGATAATTGCCCGTGACTCCTCGGCATTCTTATCACGCAATTTGCCTCCCGCGGCCCTGTCGGTGGTGCGCTTAGTGTGATAGTCAACATGGTCGTAGAAAATCTGAACTAATAACCAAAGGTTTATGCCATGATGAGGGATCTTGTGGAGGAGATCCTTAAAACGGGCCCAAGCTTCGTAGAAAGGTTCACCCCGCTGTTGCTCAAACATCAAAATGTCCCTTCTAAGCATTGTAGTTTTTTCTGGCGGAAAGAATTGGGTAAGGAAGCGGTTGGCGAGATTATCCCATGTGGTGATTGATCCCGCGGGTAAACGCTCAAGCCATTGACTAGCTTGATCTCGTAGAGAGAATGGGAATAGGCGTAAACGGGTAGTCTCTCTAGTTTCAACACCTAGGTCTATGGAATCTACGATTTTGAGGAAGTCCTTAAGGTGTTGGTTTGGATCTTCGGAACGAAGTCCATGGAATGCACATCCGCTTTGCACCAACCGGATGGTGTCGGATCGCAAGGGGGTCACATTGTCTCCGGTGAGCTCAATGGTGTTTCGGTAGCCTTGGTGGCTAGGTCGGGAATACTCTCCTAAGATTCGGGGCCTAAGGGGTTCTAATGGTGGGTTTTGTTGTGGTGGGATGATGGGTTCAAAGATGTTACCACCTTCCATGATGTCGGATGGTAAAGAGTTACGAACAAAGGCACGAAGAAATAAGATAGACTAAAGAAGACCTAAAAATAAAAATAAAAATCTTACTAGAAAGGAATCTAGCAAGTAGACCTAATAAAAAGAAATCCTAACCTAGACAATAACTATTTCCCCGGGCTGCGGCGCCAAAAACTTGATGCGTGGGAATCGCACCTTGCTTTACCTCTCGAGGGATCTCGAGAAGCTTACAACCCCCACCAGGCAGTGTACCTGATCGTTGTAGTATAGTATAATGACAAGTACCGGGGGATTGATCGTTCAACTTAGGAATAGTGTCGCTAGGATTAGAAAACCTAATTAATAGTTCTAAAGGTGAGAGATGATTATTTTTGTATTTTTATATTTTTATGAAAGCAAGTAAAATCTCGGGTTTTGGAAGAGTGGGCGGAATTAGTTGCTATTCAACTAACCCAAATCTATTATATAATTAAAATAAAATACTAAAAATGAAATTAAACTAAATTATACTAAGGTTGTGAGCAGTGGTTGGAGAAATTGTGTTTACTTAGACTTCACTACTCCCTAGATATCTTTTACACGTTAATTACTTGTTACACTTGTATTGATGACGGATTGTATTCCTTAATACCATTCGTGGGGTGGCATACATAACTCCCCAACTCTATGAGCTCTTATCTCCTCCTACACCATGACCCAGCACAACTATAGGGATTGTAAACAGTGGCTCATGCATTAAATACAACCAATAAAGACCTAGTACGCCTCGGTTCATGTTTCTTAAGACGTTCAAGCATGTTACCATTTGGAGATCTGCCAGTTTTCTTAAGCCTAACATATAAAATCATTCATCCAAGACAAGAATAGACAAGTAATCAACACATAATCAACATCTAGGTTTCATTAGATCTAAGCAAACACAAAAGAGTTCTAGCCTAGCATAGTAGAATTGAGACAAGAACAAGATATAAACAACCAACACATAGACATATTGATTGAATTGGAAGAACACTTATCTCAATTACAATGCAAGGTCTCAAGGGTTTGGAACCCTTGAAAAACCTGTAAAGGATACACCAAAATCGTCTTTAGGGTTTCACCAAAACTTCTCCCTTTTTAATGAAAAAACTAGAAAACTATATATAGGAAAAGTAGGCTGACGGCGTCAAGAGTTACATGTGACGCCGTCACCTCGCCGCCAAATACTTCCTCGGACGGCCTTGATCTACTTATGACGGCCTATGTGACGCCGTCACCGACCACGGTATTTTATTCTTGGCACTTTGACGCCGTCATGAAGGCGTTTGACGCCGTCACCACCTTCGGTATTTTATTCCTCATGTCTGACGCCGTCAAGCTGTAACTCTTGACGCCGTCACCTTGTATCTTCAGCATGGAAATTTGGTACTTTGCCGTTTTCTTCACTTTTATGCTCCAAAAACGTCCAAAATGGCTTCTTTTCCAGAATTCACTCTCCAAACACCTAAAATCACAAAAGGAACGATTTAGGGCAATATTTGATCAAATAAATTCGGATTCGGGCTTAAATGACCCCCTAAAAATGGATCATTTTTCGCCTCATCAGAATGTAAAACGGGTTTCATCTTGGAATTGGTGAAGCAACAATTTGATTCTTGCACCCATTTGCTCACAATTTGAGCAAACATGGGGATGAGTGGGTGGAAATGGGTTGGTTTTGGTTTCTTGGTTTGAGGGTTGGTTGGTTTTTGGTTCTTGGGTGGAGGATGGGTTTGGTATTGAGTCAAGCAAGGTGGTTTGAAATTCCATTGCTTGATGGAGGTGATTCTCAACCATGCTTTGGATTTCCTCATATGAAGGAAATAAAGACTTAAAGGTTTGGGCTTGAGAATATGGTGGAGTTGGGTGATCATGGTTTTCAAATTTTGGTTCCCCATAAAGAGGACCATGGATGTCATGGTAGATAGGGTGAAACAACAATGGTTTGGGTTGATGGTACTCTTGTTGTGGTGGTTGGGTGTAGTTAAAATGCTCATTTTGGTCTAGAATTGACCTTGGTGATTCATTTGCAAAAGGTGGTGGTTGTGTAGGTCTTGGTGGAAGATCATTGAGATCTTGGACAAAAGGGTGTGGTGATGTTGGATGAGACCCAAATAACTCCATAGGTTCAAGTTTGGGTAATGGTGATGGTGATGGTGATGGAGTTTTTGATGGTTGGGTTGGAGCACTTGATGGAGTTGGGTCAATGGGTGATTTAGTTGGTGGTGGAGTGAGCTCATTGGGTTCATTGGGTGATGGAGATGGAGATGCAAGGTTCAATAAATGCTTATTTTTTATAGGTGAGGTGAATTCATCCGAAGATGAGGAGCTTAGGTTGATGGATTGGTTAGACCAAAGTGGTTTAACACTTATCTAGGCGGTTCTCCGGATGGGTCGTGATGGTTGAGAGGTGATTGTTGACTTATTCATGGTTAAAAATGGTTTAGAAGTTCAAAAATTGTGATGAAGAAGGTGTGATTTGATAGTGTTTAGGATGGTTTAATTTATAGTGATGAAGGAGTGTGGGAAGGAGTGTTTGGATTTGATGTTAGGCCATACAAAAATGGAGGTTCCTAATGATTTGGAAAACTAATTGTGGGTTGTCATATCATGGAAGTCAATCCAATGAAAATGGTGAAGTGAGAAGATAAGATTTGCACTAAATGCTTAGTGGTTTTGGTAAATTTATTGAAGGAGAAATCTCAGGGATTTTAAGGAACCTTTGGGAGGGTTCCTTCCTTTATGTGTGAAGGGTCCTTGGGGTGGTTATGGCTATTTTTGAAATTTGGAGAGAAATGGTTTTGTTTGTGTTATAAGGAATGATAAGTACCCTATTATGTTAAACAAATTGCAGAAAATTGGTTTCTATCTAAAAGGATTGTATTGTGGTGATTGGATGTTGAAATGTTGAAAACTAAAAAAAATTTCTGCAGGAAACTGGCGGAACCTTCAGGATACACAGGCGGAACACGTTTTTTAAGATCGTTTATAGCTCGAGGTTGTTTAGACCTCATCTAGGGATTGCACAATAATAATGAATGAACACGATACGCAGCGGAATAAACAAACATATCATTATTATTGCTAACAAGGTTTCTCGTCATCATCTCTACTCTAACATACATCAAAGCCCCAATGTTACGTGATCAAGTGTAGCACGGTTACATCCTAACAGCGATCTAAGATCGTTGAGGCTTAACCACAAATCAACAAGTCTAGGCGTTTACAATAACTATACGCCCTGGACACACACACACACACACACACACACACACACACACACACACACACACACACTTTTACTGGACTTTACATCTTGTACGTACAATGATATCAATTCCCTATATCCCTTTATATAATAGAGATACTAGGGTTACAAAGGATATTCTAGAACAATAAAAAGATATGCAGTAATCTTTTTCTTTCTTTGCAAGTTTCTTCCTTTGTGTCCATAAGTCCCTTATGTTTCACATGTTTTGTCTTATCAACTTAATTGTAATTCCCAACACCGTTTGAGGGTTCCGCCCGGTCTGTTGGGCCAATTCTAGGTTGCCCAGAAAATGCACTGGCGGAACCCAATTTTGGGTACCGCCAGATCCGCCAGGGCTGAAAATTTTGGCAGTCCGTGATTTTGACCCGCGAGACGATTTTCAAAATTTTTGAAAACTCCTAAAATCAAAAAGATAATACATTTCTGGTTAGGCAATGTAAAAAATAGACACGTAAACACACATATCATAGGACTTTGACCTTGAGGTCGAGAATTTCACTATAGTTAGTGAAAATTTGATAAACATGAAAATTTGACGACTTGCCAAAAGTTGTCTACCTGCATCAAAGTTAGATAATACATGTTCCAAATAGTATCAAACATTGTACCAACACACAAGTACATCACAAACATTGTTTAAACAACCAAATTTGTTCAAATTGCACCTAGTGCCAAACACTCCTACACACCCGCACTCATTAACGGTCGATCTTGTTCTTGAGCTTTCCAAGGAATCTTCCAAGATTCTTAAATATCCCCTTTGTTTGCTTGAACTCCGCCGACTCATTTGGAATATCCGGAAGTTGGGATAGGTATTCTAGAGGTGGGAGCCTAGAGTTGGGCAAATTGTCATCTTCACTCATTGAGGAAGATGATGAGGAGGTAGGAGGATGAGGACGTTTTCCTTCGGCTTTGTAAACTCTCTTATCACTAAGTGGAACAAAGGTGTGTGTAATGAGAGAGTAGTCAAGACGAAGACCATTTGGAGTTGGTGGAATGGGTGCAATGAACCTAAAGAGACGGGTCAAGAGCATTCCATACGGCATAGCCGTTGTGCCATGCACGGGAATGTCGGCCATTCTCTTGGCCATGTAGTAGGCAAGATTGAAGGGTTGCCTAATGGACAAAGAGTAGAGCATGTAGCAAAGGCAAAGGTTGATATGATCTCGGTTTCCTATGGTGCTAATGACATTTTCTCTAAGGACTTCCTCCCATTTCTTGAATTGGGGCTTGAGTTCATTCATTTCCATTCCATATGGGTCCTTATCGACCTCATTTCCCGAACGGGTTCTCCTAGTGTTGGTTGTCCTAACAAAGAGGTGGTCACGGAGTACATCTTTTGACACAAGAGGTGTGTCATAAGGATGGATGCAGTCATGGAGGTTGTCAAGAGTTGAGAGGGAGTGCAAGTCGGAATAGATGCAAGTACCACGGTTTGGGACACCTAGGATTTGAGTGAACTCCTCAAGAGTGAAGGAGTATTGATGACCACTAGCCCTAAAGTTGATAGGCATTTGACCATAGTCATCCGTGGAGAGGACGACGGATGCATAGAATTCCAAAATGAACCTAGGGCAAATAGGCTCGTTGATTCCTAAAAGACACTCAAAGTTGATTGTGGCAAATTCGTCATAAAGGTTTGTGTCTTCTAGGAAAGACGGGTCAATGGTTCTACCCTCATGGACATAGTGTTTTTCTAAGGCTTTGAAAACATTGACTTGGTTTGGGGTAAGGCCTTTGGTTTTGTGGTGTTTTGGTAGGTACTTAATGGTGTCCTTGTGGTCGTAGTGGGTTAGAGGAGGCATGATGATTCCTAGAACAACAAAATTTCACATTTTAGTTTAAGTAAACTACTATTATAATGTGGATGTTCTTGTGTGTGCCTATATGAAAACAATTTGGAGGTGCGGTTATCTTGACTCATTTTGATGCTTCAAAAACGTTTTATAATGCAAGTTTTGTTATAAAACAAAAGATAACCCAAGTGCTCCTAGTTCAATGTAGCTTCGTTTGAATGTACCCAAAAATACATATTGGTTATGTATTCCCTTTAGCATTCAAGAGACATTATGCAAGTGATGTTTTAAACATAACGTTTTGATTTTGTATTCTCAATGTGAGACGAAAAAATATTTGTCCTATTTGTGAGAAATTTTTGGAAAAATTTGACATGGGGTGTTTTAGTAAATATGTTTACACTTAGTAAGAATGCAATTCCTAACTATGGGGAACATGATTAGTTTTGTTAAACACCTAATTTCATGCATGAGTTTCTTAAGTTAATGCATAACCCCAAGTTTTTGTTTTTGTGCAAAAATAGAAATCCTAGACTAAGATCAGGATTGTAATCAAGTTTAGAATACTTACAATGATGATTGATTTGCAATGCAAGTGAAAGGAAGATCAAGAAATCGTAGGTATGGATGGATGGTAAAGTGAATAGTAATAGTTTGGAAGTGGTGGTATGAGATAATGGGTGTTTGGTTTAATATAAACAAAAAAATGATTCTGTAGGTCGGCGGATACGGCGGACCCCTGAAATGGGTTCCGTTCGTTGTGTCCGAGGGTTCCGCCAACCCTGATGAGAAAAAGAGTTATGTATTTGTTTTGATTTTTGTGATTTTTTTCTAATGTCCAGAACTACAATGTGGGTTCCATGAGTCCTAAGCCTAGCCTAAGAAGGTTAAAAGGTTCACGTTTAAGGGGTTTTGTGAGAATGTCGGCTATGTTGTCTTCCGAAGAAACTTTCTCAATTGAGATATTTCTTTTTTGAATGTTGTCACGAAGGAAATGATGACGGATTTCAATATGTTTGGTACGAGCGTGTTGAACTGAGTTTTTGCTAAGATCAAGGGCACCTTTGTTGTCACAAAGAATTGTGATGTCGTTAAGTTGAATTTCGTAGTCGACAAGAGCTTGCTTCATCCAAAGAGGTTGTTGACATGCCTTTCCGGCCGAAACGTACTCGGCTTGCATTGTTGAGATAGCAAGAGCCGTTTGCTTCCTAAAGAACCATGAGGTGAGACAATGCCCAACAAAAGTACAAATACCACATGTACTTTTTCTATCAACATAGTCACCGGCATGATCCGAGTCGGCATACACTATGGTGTCTATTCCCGTTCCTTTGGGATACCATAAACCTAAATGTGTAGTGCCCTTAATATACCTAAAAATCCTTTTAACGGCTTCGAGTTGAGTAGTCTTAGGATCTTCTTGAAAACGAGCACATAGACAAACACTAAACATAATGTCGGGTCTACTAGCCATAAGGTAAAGTAGACTACCAATCATACCTCTATATTTAGTGCGATCTACAGATTCACTTTCCTCATCCATGGTGAGTTTACTTTCCGAGGACATGGGTGTTTTGATTGGTTTCGAATCTTCTAATCCAAATTTCTTAAGCATGTCCTTAATATATTTAGATTGGTTAAAGAACATACCATCTTCTAGTTGTTTAATTTGGAGTCCTAGGAAAAAGTTGAGTTCTCCCATCATACTCATTTCAAACTCGTCATGCATGATTTTTGATAAATCCACACATAATTCTTGACAAGTTGATCCGAATATAATGTCATCAACATAGATTTGGACTATGATAATATGTGAATCTTTCTTCTTAGTGAAGAGAGTATTATCAACTAAGCCCATGGTATACTTATGGTCAACTAGGAAGGTTTTAAGTCGATCATACCATGCTTTTAGAGCTTGCTTAAGTCCGTAAAGAGCTTTTTTAAGTTTGTAAACATGATTTGGTTTTTCAAAATCGATGAAGCCCGGTGGTTGAGCAACATACACTTCTTCATTTATGACTCCGTTTAGAAATGCACTTTTGACATCCATTTGAAAGAGTTTAAAATTATGTGCACATGCATATGCAAGTAAGATTCTAATTGACTCAAGCCTAGCAACCGGAGCAAAAGTTTCATCGTAGTCAATACCTTCTTGTTGGTTATATCCTTTTGCAACTAGCCTAGCTTTGTTTCTAGAAACAATTCCATTTTCATCCATTTTATTACGAAATACCCATTTTGTTCCGATTATAGTTTGACTCTTTGGTTGAGGAACTAATGTCCATACATCATTCCTAACAAATTGGTTTAACTCTTCTTGCATTGCAATTACCCAAGACTCATCATTAATGGCTTCATTAATGTTTTTAGGTTCAATGGTTGACACGAAACAAAAGTAGTTGCTTTCATTTTGAACTTTTGACCTTAGTGTTTTTTCGTTAATGTTGCCTATGACACCATCTAATGGATGACTTTTAGATTCTTTGACATTGACAAGTTCTTTGTTTAATAGTTCATCTTCCTTGTCATTACCTAAAATCTCTTGACTTTCTATTGCTTGGCTTTCAACTAAGTCATCATCTACCAAAGGTGATGTCTTAGAGGGAGGTGGACTTTCGTCAAATGTTACGTTCAACGATTCCTCGACTCTTAAGGTTTCTGATGCGTAGGGATTGCACCAGGCTTTACCTCTCAAGGGATCTTGAGAAGCTTACAACCCCCACCAGGCAGTGTACCTGATCGATGTAGTATAGTATAATGACAAGTACCTGGGGATTGATCGTTCAGCTAGGAATAGTGTCGCTAGGATTAGAAAACCTAAAGACTAGGTCTAGAGATGAGAGATGATTCTTTTTGTATTTTTATATTTTTATGAAAGCAATTAAAAATCTCGGTTTTGAAGGAGTTGGGCGGAATTAGTTGCTAGTCAACTAACCTAATTACTAAGACATAATCAAAATAAAATACTAAAAATGAAAATAAACTAAATTATACTAGTGGTGTGAGCAATATATGGGAGAATTGTGTTTACTTAGATTTCACTACTCCCTAGATATCTTTTACATGTTAATTACTTGTTACAGTTGCGTGGATGATGGATTCTATTCCTTAATACCATTCATGGGGTGGCGTACTTACTTCCCCAATCCTATAAGCGCCTACTTCACTCCTATGTCGAGCCGGCTAAGAAGCTCCTAACATGGGATCATTAGAATTTGCTCATGCATTAAATACAATCAATAAAACCTAGTAAACATCGGTTCATATTTCCTAAGACGTTCAAGCATGTTACACGATAGAGATCTGCCAGTTTTCTTAAGCCTAACATTGAAATCATTCATCCAATACAACTATAAACAAGTAATCAACATATAATTAACATCTAGGTTTCATTACATCTAAGTAAACACAAGATAGATCTAGCCTAGCATATTGAAATCAAGACAAGCATAAGATATATTCAAACAACACATAGACATATTGATTGACTTGAAAGAGGACTTATCTTAATTGAACATGAAAGGTTTCGAGGGGTAAAAACCCTTGAAAATACTGTAAAATACGACCTAGGGTTTCACAAGTTCGGCCCTAGTATTCTCCACACAAGTTCCTCCCTAATGAATGAAAAATAGAAAAGTATATATAGTTTTTCTGAGGTGACGGCGTCAAGAACAAATTTTTGACGCCGCCAAATAATTTCTCAGACTGCCTAGATCTGGGTTTGACGCCGTCATGTGTACTCCTTATGCAAGCCGTCACCAAAAATACTCTTGACGCCCTTCTCTTGACGCCTTCAGGTTTTCACTTGGTTGTCACGGATTTTACTCCTGACGCCGTCAGGATTTTCTTCTTGACGCCGTCAGGTACTGTTCTCAGCATGGAAAATCAAGTCTTTGACTTTTTCTTCACTTTTATGCTCCAAAAACGTCCAAAATGCTTCCTTTTTCATAATTCACACCCAAAGTACCTAAAATCATAAAAGGAACGATTTAGGGCAGTATTTGATCAAATAAATTCAATTCCGGACTTAAATGACCCCTTAAAAGTGGTTCATTTTTTGCCTCATCAGTTTCTTTGTTCAAAACAATGTAAGCTTTACTATTTTGTGAATATCCAAGAAATACACCTTCATAAGACTTTGGGTCAAATTTGGTGAGATAATCCTTGGTGCTAAGAATGAAACATTTACTCCTAAATACTCTAAAGTATCCTAATGTAGGCTTTTTACCTTTATATAGTTCATAAGGAGTTTTATTCAAAAATGGTCTAATTAAGACTCTATTTAAAATGTACGTTGATGTGTCAACAACATTACACCAAAACTTTTGTGGAATGTTTTGTTCATTAAGCATTGTTCTACTCACCTCTTGCAATGTCCAGTTTTTACGTTCTACTACACCATTAGATTGAGGAGTACGTGGAGCCGAAAAGTATGAGTAATACCATTAATATCACAAAAGTTTCCAAATTGAAATTCATTATCAAATTCACGACCGTGATTCGTTCTAATAGACACAATATTAGACCCTACTTGATTTTGAATTTTCTTACTTAGAATCTCAAATTTATCAAAAGCTTCATTTTTACTTTTCAAAACTTTTGTCCAAGTATATCTTGAGTAATCATCCACTATGACCAAAGTGTAGAAGTTACCTCCATAACTTTGTATAGCGGATGGACCAAATAAATCCATATGTAAAAGTTCTAGACATCTAGATGTAGAAACCAAGTTTTTAGCCTTATGGCGACTACGGACTTGTTTACTGACTTTGCAACCATCACAAAAGTGTTGGCCGTATTTCAACTTAGGTAGGTTTTGAACTAAGTCTTTGGAGGAGAGGTTTTGAATTAGTCTCATGTTAGCATGTCCTAAACGTCTATGCCATAAAGTTGAAGATTCATCTAATGAGGTAAGACAAAGTTTGTCTCTTGATGAGGCGAAAAATGGTCCATTTTTAGGGGTCATTTCAGCCCGAATCCGAATTTATTTGATCAAATATTGCCCTAAATCGTTCCTTTTGTGATTTTAGGTACTTGGAGAGTGAATTCTGGAAAAGAAGCCATTTTGGACGTTTTTGGAGCATAAAAGTGAAGAAAACGGCAAAGTCTCAATTTTCTATGCTGGGAACAGAAGGTGACGGCGTCAAGAGTAATTTCCTGACGGCGTCAAACCTCAATAATAAAATCCGAGAGTTCATGAAGGCGTCAAGAGTAATTTCCTGACGGCGTCAAACCCCAAGAATTAAAATCCGTAGTTGATGACGGCGTCACACACAGGGCGTCAAGAGTAATTTGTGTGACGGCCTAGGCCTTGACGGCGTCAGAAGTAGATCAAGGCCGTCCGAGGAAGTATTTGGCGGCAAGATGACGGCGTCACACCTTTGTTCTTGACGCCGTCATCCCTATTTTCCTATATATAGTTTTCTAGTTTTTCACATTAAAAGAGAGAAGTTTTGGGAGAAACCCTAAAGACGATTTTGGTGTAACTTTACAGGTTTTTCAAGGGTTCCAACCCCTTGATACCTTGCATGATTAATCAAGATAAGTGTTCTTCTAATTCAATCAATATGTCTATGTGTTGGCTGTCTATATCTTGTTCTTGTCTTAATTCTATCATGCTAGGCTAGATCTCTTTTGTGTTTGCTTAGATCTAATGAAACCTAGATATTGATTATGTGTTGATTACTTGTTTATTCTTGTCCTGGATGAATGATTTATATGTTAGGCTTAAGAAAAATGGCAGATCTCCAAATGGTAACATGCTTGAACGTCTTAAGAAACATGAACCGAGGCGTACTAGGCCTTTATTGGTTGTATTTAATGCATTAGCCACTGTTTACAATCCCTATAGTTGTGCTGGGCATGGTGTAGGAGGAGATAAGAGCTCATAGAATTGGGGAGTTATGTATGCCACCCCATGAATGGTATTAAGGAATACGATCCGTCATCCATGCAATTATAACAAGTAATTAACGTGTAAAAGATATCTAGGGAGTAGTGAAATCTAAGTAAACACATTTTCTCCAATTACTGCTCACAACCTTAGTATAATTAGTTTATTTTTATTTTTAGTATTTTATTTTGATTACATCTTAGTTTTGGGTTAGTTGAATAGCAACTAATTCCGCCCAAATCCTTCAAAACCCGAGATTTTACTTGCTTTCATAAAAATATAAAAATACAAAAATAATCATCCCTCACCTTTAGAACTAGTAATTAGGCTTTCTAATCCTAGCGACACTATTCTTAAGCTGAACGATCAATCCCCATGTACTTGTCACTATACTATACTACAACGATCAGGTACACTGCCTGGTGGGGGTTGTAAGCTTCTCGAGATCCCTCGAGAGGTAAAGCCTGTTGCGATTCCCACGCATCAAATTTTTGGTGCCGCAGCCCGGGGAATAGTTATTGTCTAGGTTAGAATTTCTTTTTATTAGGTCTACTTGCTAGATTCCTTTCTAGTAAGATTTTATTTTTATTTTTAGGTTTTCTTTAATCTATCTTATTTCTTTGTGTCCTTTGTTCGTAAACTATTTCGATGGATAAAAATAACATTGATCGTTTGATTCCTGTTATTCATGTTTTTCGTCGTAGGATTTTCCAAATGCCCGCCCCACTCCCTTTAGTTGAGAATGAGAACCCACCTAACCGTTCACCCAACCACCACTTTGACAACAATTCTGAGTTAGAAGAGTCTGATCATGATGATGACCATAGGGCTTGTCCTTTCTACTATTCAGACTCCGATGAGGATCTTGATGATGGTGATGTGATTAATGAGAATAAGATGGAAGAAGAAATAAACCCTCTTACGTATGTTGACCCTAGAACTAGGATTGAGTGTGATAGCTCATTCAACATGCAATTTCCTTGTAAAATCGGATTTAAGAGCTTTAACGCCTATCTCAACTCATCTCTTCCAATGAACATAATCTCACGTAATGAATACAATAAAATCATGGTAGATGAGTTAGAATACAAAGGAGAAAACATTATTGCTAAGGCAATACCATTGCATGTGTTTGTAGGAAGCTTGGTTTATCTTGTTGAGTTCATGGTTATGGAGAATCTAGGAGAATTTATTGATGATAAGTTGACCCAAGTTGTGTTTGGAAAACCTTTCAAACAGTTGACCAACCTTGATGAAAAACTCATAGAAGGGTTAATTACATTCTCGGATGAGGAAGAAGATTTTGTCTATCAAATGCCCCGCACACACCCTAGGTTCAAGGATTTTCCCATGGGAAAGTGTAGTAGGTATCCGCCCATAGAGATGCTAAGTGAGAATGATAAGAGAAAAGGACTTAAGTATACTCATGAAAAAAATAAAAGATACTATCGCGGATGCTTAGAGTTAGGAGATGATTATAGGAAAGATGAGGCGACTATTAGATGGCTCACACTTGGTTATGTGAGCATAAGCGATACACGGTAACCCATGACCTTGAGTCTAGCTAAAAGACTCGTAAATAAAGAAAAGCGCTTCTTGGGAGGCAACCCATGTTTTGTGTGATTTTAATTGTTTGTTTGTTATTTGCTTCCGTATGCATGCTTTATTTTTATTGTTGGTTGATCATGTTTCTCAACTAAAAAGTAGAAATACTTTACTTTGTTGTTTAGCCTAGTCTTAACTCCACCTATAAGTATTTTTGCAAAAGATAAGTGTAAGGGGAAACCCCAAATATGTTTTTAAGAAACAAACCGATCATGATTCTCCACAATATTAAATGAGCATGTATATTCGTATTTGTTAGAGTCAAATGATTGTATTGAGTCATAATGAAGTTTTGCAGGATTTTCCAGGAAGTAGGACCAAGTTTTTCCAGAAATTTTCTGGAAACTTACCATAAGAATTTCTGCAGGTCCATTCTGACGGCGTCAGAGGTTTACTCTTGACGGCGTCAGGAGTTAAAATCTGGAAATTTTACCGGTTTTGTTTTTCTAACGGAGTCTTATGGTTTTTGTGAATTATTAAGTTTTATAATCTCCAGGAGATCTGCAAACTTCATTCCACAAGCATTATATCTTACTTTGTTTTCTAGGATTTAATAACTTATATAGGATGCCGCCGATTTTACGCGAGGTTGTCTTGTCTATTTTCTTAGGTTTTACAGGTTATGTATGACAAGAAGATGATTTATATTCTGGAAGGGAAGCTTTGATTGTTCATTTTCTTGGAGGAAGATTTAACCTGGCCAACCTATAATCCATACCGAGCGAATCAGGGGAGTATTTGATTTCATTCTCTTTACTTTTTCACTTTTACATTCTTTACTTGAACATTGGGGACAATGTTTATCTTAAGTGTAAGGGGAGGGTAAAAAGATGATACCTTACATATGCACTTTCGCTTGTGTTTGTTTTGTTTGATAGTAGATGTGTAATAAAACTATGAGAAATACTTGTTAGTGCAATTTTAGCGCCAAATTTAAAATTTTTTACAACATTTAGGAGTGAAACTTTAGCCATAGCAAGCGTCTCATGGATAGGAGATTGTATGACTAGCACATAACCGTATATTCAGAAAAATTTTCCACCAAAATATGTGAGGTTCGCCTTTAGATTTGATAGGAAAAGCATTTACTATTAGTGCTTATGAGTGTACCGGTAGCATTTAGATTCTAGAACTTGCGTTAGTGATGCATCCCGAGACCGCTAGTGAGACTACATTCGTGTGGTAGGATTTACTACATGATAAGAGGCATTAGGATCACCCTTGTGTTAAACCCGTATTATAATTACTTGACCATTTAAGTCATATTACTTGGCTAGTTAAGTCAACTAATTTTTCCCACACCCTTAGCGTTGTACTCATTTTTAGTACACGAAACCCCTAGTACACCCCTCCGAGCCTATCTTTTCGTTTCTAACTTTAAGCATCTTACTTAAAGGAAGAATTTGTTACACCCCGCTTAAATGTACAACCAAATCGCCTTAGCCTTCCGTGTATGCGCTCATTTTTAGTGCATTATTGTTATTTGTTAAACCCTAAGTTAACTATCTAATTGATTACATGGTTGCTAAGTCGAGTCATATCCTTGTACATATTGTTTTGGGACGATTGGGACTCATGGGTAAGTACTTATTTTATGGAGTAATGGGGAAGAACATAATATTATTACCCCCATATGTGCGTTAATCTTAAAAGTGCTCCAAGTGTTTTGATTTTCTTAATTCGAGTCATTAGAATAGTTGAATGTAAAGTATGTAAAAATTCAAGTGTAAGGGGAATATTCATCCCCTATGATGTATTATTTTGGATGGTAGGGTAAGAGTGTATGCAAAAAAAAAATTCGAAAAAATCAAGAAAAAGAAAAAAAAATAGAAAAAGGAAAAAGAGATAAAAACATACGGACTACCATCCTGTTTCATTCTATGTTTATTTTATGTTTTTGTTATTTTTTATTTATTAGCTTAAGTCGAGTCTAGTCTTGGTTTAGCAACGCCATATTGTACATGTAATTGACCAAGATTGTTAACTCGCCACGAGTAAAACTTCCTTTATCCAACAAAACCGTGTAATTCATATCCCTATACCTAACGTTACAACCCTTTAAAAGACCTCTTTGATAGTTTATCCTAGGTGCTTACGCCATGTGGTGGAGGTTTGATCCTTTCCCAAGCCTATGGTAATCTATTTTGCTATGACAGGTAGTGAGAGATATCTTCCATTTCCATAATGTTATATTACTTTATTACACCCGAGAGATGTGAGTATCTAAACACTATTTGTGAGGTGCTTGTGTATGACCTCCGTGCTTGTCTATTGGTCTTTAGTGGAACGATTATTTGTTATAATTACTTTTATATTAGTGTTAAATGACCCCTAAC
Organism: Artemisia argyi; assembly: GCA_030686995.1. Lineage (NCBI taxonomy): Eukaryota > Viridiplantae > Streptophyta > Magnoliopsida > Asterales > Asteraceae > Artemisia > Artemisia argyi. The sequence goes on from CM060684.1 coordinate 156,242,523, forward strand.
TTGTATTTTGACTAGAATAAAAGCGCATTTGCTTGAGGACAAGCAAATCTCAAGTGTAAGGGTATATGATGAGGCGAAAAATGGACCGTTTTTAGGGGGTCATTTAAGCCCGAATCCGAATTTATTTGATCAAATATTGCCCTAAATCGTTCCTTTTGTGATTTTAGGTACTTGGAGAGTGAATTCTGGAAAAGAAGCCATTTTGGACGTTTTTGGAGCATAAAAGTGAAGAAAACGGCAAAGTCTCAATTTTCCATGCTGGGAACAGAAGATGACGGCGTCAAGAGTAATTTCCTGACGGCGTCAAACCTCAATAATAAAATCCGAGAGTTCATGAAGGCGTCAAGAGTAATTTCCTGACGGCGTCAAACCCCAAGAATTAAAATCCGTAGTTGATGACGGCGTCACACACAGGGCGTCAAGAGTAATTTGTGTGACGGCATAGGCCTTGACGGCGTCAGAAGTAGATCAAGGCCGTCCGAGGAAGTATTTGGCGGCGAGATGACGGCGTCACACCTTTGTTCTTGACGCCGTCATCCCTATTTTCCTATATATAGTTTTCTAGTTTTTCACATTAAAAGAGAGAAGTTTTGGGAGAAACCCTAAAGACGATTTTGGTGTAACTTTACAGGTTTTTCAAGGGTTCCAACCCCTTGATACCTTGCATGATTAATCAAGATAAGTGTTCTTCTAATTCAATAAATATGTCTATGTGTTGGTTGTCTATATCTTGTTCTTGTCTTAATTCTATCATGCTAGGCTAGATCTCTTTTGTGTTTGCTTAGATCTAATGAAACCTAGATATTGATTATGTGTTGATTACTTGTTTATTCTTGTCCTGGATGAATGATTTATATGTTAGGCTTAAGAAAACTGGCAGATCTCCAAATGGTAACATGCTTGAACGTCTTAAGAAACATGAACCGAGGCGTACTAGGTCTTTATTGGTTGTATTTAATGCATGAGCCACTGTTTACAATCCCTATAGTTATGCTGGGATGGTGTAGGAGGAGATAAGAGCTCATAGAATTGGGGAGTTATGTATGCCACCCCATGAATGGTATTAAGGAATACGATCCGTCATCCATGCAATTATAACAAGTAATTAACGTGTAAAAGATATCTAGGGAGTAGTGAAATCTAAGTAAACACATTTTCTCCAATTACTGCTCACAACCTTAGTATAATTAGTTTATTTTCATTTTTAGTATTTTATTTTGATTGCATCTTAGTTTTGGGTTAGTTGAATAGCAACTAATTCCGCCCAAATCCTTCAAAACACGAGATTTTACTTGCTTTCATAAAAATATAAAAATACAAAAATAATCATCCCTCACCTTTAGAACTAGTAATTAGGCTTTCTAATCCTAGCGACACTATTCCTAAGCTGAACGATCAATCCCCCGGTACTTGTCACTATACTATACTACAACGATCAGGTACACTGCCTTGTGGGGGTTGTAAGCTTCTCGAGATCCCTCGAGAGGTAAAGCCTGTTGCGATTCCCACGCATCATCTCTAGATGTTGGATCCATCTTCATGACATATACGTTGTTCTTAAGGACACCTTTGGCTATGGTTATACCATCTTTAAGTATTTTACTTCCGTTTTCACTAAAAAGGACATTATACTTATTACGATAAAGTTGACTAATACTAAGAAGATTAAAACCTAAGTTATCAACATGAGCTACATCATCTATAAAAAGGGAGTCATGAGAGATTGTACCTTTTCCGATGATTTTGCTCTTAGCTTTACTACCAAACGTAACATTACCTCCGTCACATTTGTGATAAGTAGTGAAGAGGCTTTTGTTACCTATCATGTGCCTTGAACAACCGCTATCTTTAATCCATTCATCCGGTTCCAAACAAACTTTGAGGCACACCTATTTTATGAAAAACACTCAAACATTTGGTCCCTAATTTCTCATGGGTCCATTTTAGTTAAGCTACCACTAACTTTTTCCAAGTATGAAAATAGAACATAAGGGTTCCATGACATGTAATTTGGAGTTTGGTAATGTCCAGAAGTGTTTTGGTGCCAAACATGTTGGTAGTTTGGTCGGGCGTTGAAGTTGCTCTTTGGAAAGGGGCGTTTGGGAGTTGGAGTCTTAGGTCTTGGTTGAGTAGTCTTAGCTCTAAATTCGTTTTTACTAAGTCCTACTCCAGTTTTAAAAGTAGGTTTTGTTCCATTTTTATATGTGACTTTAACAAATTTTAAACGATCCGATGTGGATGGTGTTACTGCTGCAGCAGACCTGGCAGAACCTTCGGGTCCAACGGGCGGAACCCTGGATTGGGTTCCGTCTGTTCCGCGGGCTGCTGTAGCATTTTTGTTAGTTTCTTGTGCAATCTTTTCTTGTTTCGTTTGACCCTTTGAAGTTTCTATTTTCATGAATCCTAGTCCTGTTTTATCAAATGGTGACTTTCGAATTTTCATAATTTCATCCGCACAAGAAATGCTCTTATCGAACTTCTTAAACTTTGTGGTTTGTTTTATTAGATCATTTTGAATAATTTTAAGTTTCTCAACTTCGAGTTTAAGCTCTTCACATGATTTGCAAGATGTGTCAATACCTTTATTCTTTTCTAATCTCTTAGCTTTTTCTTTTAATTCGTAAACTTCATTTTCTAAAAACTCCTTTTTAGTTTTCAAAAACTTATTTTTGTTTATGATTTTTAAGCTCAATTCACAAAGTTTGTTATATTCTTTTTGTAAGGTGTCATCATCAATAGAGGAGTAAGATGAGTCGGAGAATACCTCATTTGAGTTGTGAGCCATGAGAGCAATATCATCATTCTTTGGCTCATCGTCATCTCCTTCATAGTCACTCCAAGCACCACCCACAAAAGCTTGTTGAGGTTTGCTTTTGGGTGGTTTTGGACATTCTCCTACAAGATGACTTGTGTCTCCACACCTATAGCATTTTCTTTCAACCTTTCCTTTCCTCTCATCACGATCTTTTCGGAAAGTTTTCTAGTTATCTTTAGGTTGCCTTACAAACTTCCCTCTTCTACGAAAGAACTTCTTGAAGTCTCTAACGGCCATAGCATATTCCTCATCATCACTATCCGAAGTAGATTCTTCATCATCACTTGATTGGACTCTAGCTTTCAAGGCAATGGACTTAACTTTTTCTTTCTTACCTCTAACTAGTTCCGAATCTTTTTCCATTACCATTTCATGAACTTTGAGGTTTCCAATTAGCTCGTCAAGTGACATGCTTGAAAGATCTTTGGATTCTTCAATTGCCGACACTTTTGCTCTCCACTTCGGATGGAGTGCTCTAAGAAATTTCCTAACAAAGTTCTTACTATAAAAAGATTCATCAAGTGCTTTAAGTGAAGTAATAATAGTGTTAAATCTAGCAAAAGCATTATCAATAATCTCATCTTCGGAAATAACAAATTGTTCATATTGTTGAACAAGAAGATCAATTTTGTTATCTTTAACTTGAGAGTTTCCTTGATGAGTGACAATTAAAGATTGCCAAATATCTTTGGCGGTTTTACACATAAAGACTCTTTCATATTCTTTCTTAGGCAAAGCATTGTAAAGCATCATTTTAGCTTCATTATTTTTACCAATCAATTTCTTTTGATCATCATCTTTAATGTTAGTAACTATGTTATCACCATCAATGATTATATACCATAAATCTATATCTTTAGATTTCACGGTTTTTCCAATATATAAAACCATTTGCTTCAAAAAGTGGTGGTCTTTACATAGATTGCCCTTCTTTGTAATTTTCAAAATCCATGGATCGTTTCAAGTTTTAAAACACAATATATTTTAAAAGCTTTAGTAACGTAGCTCTTGATGCAAATTGTGAAAAACTAGAAGGGGGGTTGAATAGTTTACCGTTTAAAATCTTTTTAACTTGTTTAGTTAGCTTTGAAACTTTCCTTTTGATCAAAGATATATACACAAACACAATATATAACATGCAAGTAAATGAAAGAAACGATCAAACCACAACACGAGTATTTATCGTGGTTCGGCTACAAGGACTCTTTTTCCTTGTCCTACGTCCACGCCCCGAGTATCCAACTCGAGAGTTTCTTTCACTAGTCAACAAGCTCCTTTCACCGGCGGAGAAAACCTTACACGTCGCTTATACTTTTACCGACACTAAGCTAGATGTCGAGTTCTTTACCAAGGGTACAACCACTCCCGTTAGTTCTTTTACAAGGGTACAACTACTCCCGATACACATTGTATTTTGAGGACTAAAATACTAACCGATCACTACTGAATATACACAATCAAATGAAGTGTAAACTACACAAGTGTACATAATGCTAAGCTAACAAGTCTTGCAACGTTGTGTTGAATACTTTTTACTTTTTATGAACTCGTGAATCTCTTTGCTACAAAAAGAAACTTCACATATAAAATGTTAAAGGGTTAGATGAAAGAATGAATGAATGTGTGTAAATATGATGTAGAGTGATAAGCCAAAAATCAACTTGTGGCTTAGTATTTATAGCAAAGCCTTCTGCAGGCCTGGCGGATACGGCGGAACCCTCAGATGGGTTCCACCCGTGTACCCCCACGGTTCTGCTGGGCTTGTAGTTGGTTTTGCAATAAATCTTGCAAAACAAACAATGTCACATCTCATTATACCTTGCAAACCAAACAATGTCACATCTCGTTACACCTAGTCAAACACAAAACTTGCAAGCAAACACATAGTTAGTCAAACACATTTTCTTTCCATAAATGTATATTGACAAAACTTGCCATAAATGTGATGTGACATTTCTATTTTAAGAAATAAAAAGTGTTGTGTTTTATGAAATGTAAAATGTAGCAAAAGTCTAGTTTATGCAAGTCTTTTAAACTAAGATTATGTTTTACTTAGAAACTAAAGTTTACATTTTGTCATTAACAAAACTTAGCGAAGATCGTAAAATATAAATAACGTTATTAGGTGATATTTGTATTAACAGAATATCACAACTCACCATTTCAGGTCATTTCCCAAACTTTGGGAAAACACTATTCATCAAAACACTATTCATCGTTTTACTATTCATCATTTTCGAGGTGAATTTGATATTTTGAGAAATATTTGAGAATTTTACTATTCACTGAACACTATTCATTGCCGGAAAAGTTTTCACTATTCACTTGCATTACTCATTTCATCGTAAATTTAGTTTACGGGTATTAAAATTCACGTAACCGTATGGTTTAGGTGCGAATTCATTTCATTATCAGTAAGGACATTGCATACGGACTAGAGACAGTCTGCATATCATCATAACAGTATTTTCATGTTATACCACTTTTAGGATTTTCAAATTTATATATTTGATATATTTAACGTTTTCCTTATAATTATTTATAAATAAATGTTAACACCTGGTTTATAAACACGACGAATATATCTAAATATTCCCACAATGGTCCTGACATATTTTTATATCTATTTTATCATCATAAAAGTTATTATTTTCATTTACCCAGTATTTTGGAAATTTATTTTATTTATAACGTAAGTTTATAAATATTACGACGGTTTTCGTGAAAACTAAACAATAATCACCCGAACACTCAGTAATTGTACCCAACATATTTTTAACATTTTTATGACTTTATTAAGTCCCGGTTAACTTCGTTAATATTTATTTCTAGCAAACTCGGTACCCGATTATAACTAATACGTACACTAAACTACAACTAATTGTACCCAAAACCGATTATAACTAATACTCAGTAATTGTACCCAAAACCGACTTTGCTTCTCTTTTGTACATTGAAAACCGGCCATGAGCACACCCCTAGACACCATGTGATTTCTTTTTAACATCATGACTTATGTACTAGTATTATACATTAAAACCTAACCTAAATATCTAAAAACACCAAAAACAAAAACATAACAATTTCTTGGAATCAAAAGCTCACTTTTCTCATCTCCTTCACCCCAAAACCCACGACCCATTTCAAAAACCATGATCAAGTGATTATTTTCCAAAGTTCAAAGCTACAAAGTTGTTCCATTTGTCATCCTAATCAAGAATCTTACAACAAAAACACAAGTAACACAAGGTTTCTCATCATCTAATCACCCATTATTTCAAAGTGAGTTATCAACTTTATTTTCATGATTTCATCTAATTAACACTTGGATCTTATAGTTTTCATGCTTAATTTCATGTACAAGTTAGCTATACCACATTATTTTTGTTAACTTTTTGAACATACAAACCCTAGATTTTGATTTAGGTGTTCCTTTGTTAAATTAACATGATTACTAGTGATTAGGAACCCATGGCACCCTAAGAAGGTGTATGGTAGGATTAGTATAGCTTTGTGGTGTTTGCAAGAGATTTGGTTGAAGTAGAAACTAGTTTTGAACATGAAAAATGGATTTGTACCAAGTATATAAACATTCTGTCCCATTTTTGTAAATCCAGGAAAATCAGTAAATATAAAGGAAACTTTGGCAAAATTTTTAGAAAATACTTTCAAAAACGAATCCGTAGGCAAAAGAACGGATTAAAAAGAGTTTATAACGAAGAAGTTATAATTTTTGCAAGTTTATTGACGAAAAGTATATTTTCTGAAAATACATGCTGTTGGACGTTTTTCGTCGAACAAAAATAGGCTTTAGACGCAACCCGGAGGAGCCAAGTTTTCCAAAATATATTACTACATACTAAGACGTAACCGTGGATATAAAGAACAAGTAAAACAGACTTATAACGACAAAGATATTCACGTTTCAATATCGGCAAAACTTATATTATTTTGACAGCTTTTGAAAATAATAACACTAAAACTACGAAGTAACTCTAGATTTCTAGAAATAATACCAAGTACCCAAATTCATAAATAATGAAGTATTAGTGATTACAAGTATATTTTTATCACTACAAGGCGTTATATCAAGGATTTCAAACCGAGGATTTCAACACTAACCTTGATACATACGATATATATGTATATATTGATGGATCTAAACACCTTGAACTTGTGTTAGATTGATACTTTGAATTATATCACTAAGTATGCGGAATCTACTTAGTAACACTTAGAAGTTTGATTGTGAGTAAGACAGTTGTATATAAACAATATATGTAAACAAACTATTAGCTCCAATATTATTAATGATAATAATACGAGTGATCTTGATATCACTAGGGTTACACCTTGAAGCTCTAGAAAAACGTATATCAAACCTTTAACCTAGGATCTCCTTTTATAGCACAAGGAATCCTCTTCTACATGATAAGTATAAAACTAATAGAATAAGATATACACAAGATCTATTCTATATTTATCTAGACGCGTTTCCTAACAGTTATCTAATAAGCAGTGGTAATATATTGTTCTTGCAGTGGTAATGAGTTTCCACTGCAAGTACAATCTTCTGCAGTTGTAACATCTTCTCTCAGCCGTGGTAGTATAATTCCCAACATATATACATTTCAACTAGTTTTATTTTTCTAGTTGCCTTATTTTCCTAAGTCTTGAAAAATATATATTTTTGATAATAACAAGTATTTTTCCAAAGAGTAGAGTGGTATAGGAAACATGTGCATGGACATTCATAACATCATTTGTGATCTAAATTAGATCGTTCATCATTCATATTAGGTTGCGGGAGCTAATCGTTCATTGTTGTTGTTCATTTCACTTCATCACAGTATCATCAGCTTAAGGTGAGTTTTCATAGTCCCGTTTTCAATACAATATTTTGATTTCAAATCCCACGGGGGAATACATTGCATCAATTATTTTAGTACGAGCCCAAGTACCAAAACATATGTACATTGCTTAAGTTGCCTTACCAACCTGTTAAAGTCCCCTATTTATTATCATGGACCGTTAATTTGCCGATTAAGCGAGAGTGAGTGGATAGATCTATCGAGGGTGACGCCTCCATCCGTGGTATTTATTACCAACAGTAAGCCGATGCATTTCATTTTGATATTTTGGGAGTGTTCTGGTAAAACATTCGGGAGGGGCATATAATTTCATCAGTCATAGCTTCGGGGTCATGAGCTTAAGGTCTATTGTACTATTTTACTTGATTTTTATCTTGCACTTATACTTGTGGTGGCCATACATCATTACATTTTATAAACCTATGGAATTCACCAACATTCGTGTTGACGTTTTAGCAATGTATTTCAGGTTATTAAGTTAGCTCATGTGACATGCATTTGGACCTTCATGGAGTCGCGGGGTCGACGCGTCTCACCATTATTTCATGCACTTATGTAAACGTTTGACATAGTATGACTTGTTTTTCATAAACTTGCAACACCTTTTGAGGACCTCATATTGTAAACTCTGGATTATTTCAATGATCAAACGAAGTATTTTCCAAACGACACTTTAGGTCGTTCAATGTAACTGTAACTGTGGTGCTATGACAGACACCCCCAGGTATTCCCTTCCGCTGCAAGTCAGGTAAATTGGGGGTGTGACACAGAATTCAAATTTTTAACCAAATTCAGTTAAATTTTCACCAAATAATCTTTCCCCAGAAAGGACAAAAGAATCAGGCCGTTACAGTGGGCGGCCCCTTAATTTTAAGGGGGCCGACACACAATTAAGGGGGCCGGCATACGCTCCTCTGTCAGAATTCTTTGCCTATAAATACTGGTTCAAATCTGAAATTTTTCCTCACCTTTTGCACTAAAACTTTCTGTTCTAATTCTCTCAAATCATCTTCCTAAATCCTTTGATCATAAACATATTAGCTCTTGTTTGAAATGATTCAATCCTTCATCATTCAAAGAGCAAGAGAAGAATACTCCTCCAACATCTTGTTAAGAAGTATTGTAGGCTTGTGTATATTATAAAGGTGTAGGAGTTGTGTAATAGATAGATCTAGGTGTGTTAGTAGTTGTGAATATAAGTAGTTGTGTTGGGTAGAAGTAGAAGTAGTGTTGTGAAAAAGAAGTAGTGAAGTTGGTAGTAGTAGTGGTGTGTATAAGTTGTGAAGAAGGTGTGTAGTGGTGTGAGATTGGTTCTAGCTACTATTAGGACTCGACATTTAGCTTAGTGTCGTTAATTGGTGTAAGCAAAAGTCGTGTAAGGTTTTCTCCGCCATAAGGGAGCTTGTTGACGTAGTGAAGAAAACTCTCGAGTTAGGTGCTCGGGGAGTGGAGTAGGGCGAAGAGGTGTTTCGTAGCCGAACCACTATAAATCCTTTGTCTTGTGGTGCGATCTTTCCATCTCTATCTCTTTACTTATTTACTTATATTGTTGTCATTTTATTTCGTAGATATTAGTATATATAAGTGTTGTTTATTGATCTCACATAAAACTAGAATCGATTATTTTGCAAACAAAGCTTTTATAAAATAAAAATTAACGTAAAACTATTCAACCCCCTTCTAGTTTTCCACAATTGGTATCAGAGCCAGGTTAAACAAGATTTTTAAAATAAACTGTATTTTAAAACTCGAGATCGATCTATGGAATCTCTGAAAAATATTTAAAAGGGAACATGACATTTAAACCACCATATTTTGAAAATACAAGTTTTCTTGAATGGAAAAATCGATTCGAAAGTTATGTGAAATTAATAGATTATGATCTTTGGCATGTTATTTCAATTGGTGATTTTCAATCAACAAAAACCACTTTTGAAAAACAAAATAATTATTTGAAAGTAGTGCTTGATAAAAATGATATTGCTTAAATGATTATATACAAAGCTTTACCAAATATTGAATTTGAAAGAACATTTTTTTGTCAAACGGCAAATGATATGTGAAAAAGTCTTTTAAATTTTCATCAAGAGAAATGTCAAGCCAAAGAAAATTCTATATATAAAATAGTTGAAAATAAAAGTATGGTAGATAAGTATTTAGTTGAAATGAGTACAAGTGCTACTAGTTCAAACTTTGCATGTGTAGGTAATAATGGCGAAAACCCCATGAGTTATACCAAGAGTAAACAATAAGGGTGTACAAAGTCAACAATCAAACATATTATTGATGATTATTATAGTTCCGAAAGTGAAGATGAAGAATATGCAAAGGCCGTTAAAGAATTCAAGAACATCATTAAGAAGCGACTAAAAGCACAAGATAAAAGGAAAACCACCCGAAGAAGAATATCTAGTGACGAAGACGAAACAATGAAGCACAAATGTTTCGTGGCTCAAGCACCTGATGAAATATGGCTAGGAGTAGATTTGGAGCCCAATGAATGGATAAAGGATAGTGGATGCTCAAGACATATGACGGGGAATCGCAAACTATTTTCTACTTATAAGGCATACAACGGAGGTAATGTTGTTTTTGGTAGTGATCGTCGTGGAAAAATCATAGGCAAAGGTACGATCTCTCAAGACTCTCTAACTATTGAAAATGTCGAGCATGTAGATAATCTAACATATAACTTGCTTACTATAGGCCAAATATGTGATAATAAGTGTAGGGTTACCTTTACCGAGAAAGATAGTGAAATAATTAAGGATAAGAAAGTTATAGGTAGAGGAATTAGGAAAGGAGGTATATATGTTATGAAATTAGGAGACAAACCAGAAGATAAGATATGCCTAGCTACTATAGATGAAAACTTCACTTTGTGGCATAGAAGATTAGGTCATGCAAACATGCAACAAATATAATCTTTAGCCTCTAAGGAACTAGTTAGAAACTTGCCTAGCCTAAGATATGAACAACACTTTTGTGATGCTTGTAAAATTGGAAAACAAGCACATGCTAGTCACAAAGATAAAAATATGTTATCCACAACTAGGTGCTTAGAATTACTTCATATGGACCTTTTTGGTCCATCCGCTGTGCGGAGCTACGGTGGAAATCGTTACACCTTAGTTATAGTAGATGATTATTCACGATACACGTAGACTAGGTTCTTAAGTGATAAAACCGAAGCTTTTGAAAATTTTGAGATATTTAGTAAAATGATACAAAATAAGTTAGGATGCTCTATAGTCTCAATTAGGACGGACCATGGTAGGGAATTTGATAACGAAGTACAATTCGGAAAATTTTGTGATAAAAATGGAATATCTCACAAATTTTCCGCTCCACGTACTCCGCAATCAAATGGGGTAGTAGAAAGAAAAAATAGGTCTCTACAAGAAATGAGTAGAACAATGTTAAATGAACAATGTATCCCACAAAAATTTTGGTGTCATGCTGTAGATACATCAACATACATACTTAATAGAGCTTCTATTAGACGAATCTTAGGAAAAACTCCATATGAATTATTAAGAGGTAGAAAACCTAACATAGGCTACTTTATAGTATTCGGAAGTAAAGGCTTCATCCTTAATACAAAAGATTATCTAACTAAGTTCGACCCTAAGGCTTACGAAGGAGTTTTTCTAGGATATTCTCAAAATAGTAAAACATATATAATTCTTAATAAACATACCATGAAAGTAGAAGAATCCCTAAATGTAACCTTTGATGAAACTCCTCCACTACCTAAAACATTACCCTTAGAAGATGATGATGTTATAGAGGAAGAAGCTATTGAGGTTAGCAAAACTAAACCCTTAGGTAATGATCTTGAAGTAGAAACTTTAGAAGAAAATGAAGTTGTAAATGTTAAAGAATCAAAGTCACATCCATTAGATAACATAATAGGTCACCTAAATCAAAGAACACTTAGATCACAAGCTCAAGATAAAAATATCTTCTTTTGTTTTGTGTCAAAAATAGAGCCTAAGAATATAAATGAAGCCTTAAAGGATGAAAGTTGGATTATGGCTATGCAAGAAGAATTAAATCAATTCAAAACAAATGATTTTTGGGAACTAGTCTCAAATCCTAGAAATGCGACCATAATAGGAACTAAGTGGGTATTTAGGAATAAATTAGATGAAAATGGAATAGTAACTAGGAATAAAGCTAGGTTAGTCGCCCAAGGTTATAATCAACAAGAAGGAATTGATTATGACGAAACCTATGCTCCTGTAGCTAGATTAGAATCCATTAGAATCCTTTTAGCTTATGCATGCGCCCTAGACTTTAAGTTATACCAAATGGATGTGAAGAGTGCATTCCTCAACAGTTTTATCAATGAGGAGGTTTATGTGGCACAGCCACCGGGATTCATTGACTTCGCAAAACCTGATTATGTTTACAAACTAAAGAAAGCTTTATATGGCCTTAAGCAAGCTCCAAAGGCTTGGTATGATAGACTTAAAGCTTTCATAGTTGAGCATAATTATTCCATGGGAATGGTAGATAACACTCTCTTCACTAAAAGAAGTGACCCAAATATCATCATTGTTCAAATATATGTCGATGACATTGTATTTGGATCGACTTGTCAGGTATGTGTGATGAATTTGCCAAAATCATGCATGATGAGTTTGAGATGAGCATGATGGGTAAACTAAACTTCTTCCTGGGATTACAAATAAAATAACTAAAAGATGGAATACTTTTTAACCAATCAAAATACATTAAGGAAATGCTTAAGAAATTTGGCCTAGAAGACTCAAAACCCCTTAAGACACCTATGTCTACAGAAGTGAAACTCACAAGAGATGAAGAAGGTGAGTCCGTAGATAACACTAAGTATAGAGGAATGATAGGTATTTTACTATACTTAACGGCAAGTAGACCCGATATCATGTTTAGTGTTTGCCTTTGTGCCCGCTTTCAAGAGGATCCCAAAACCTCTCACCTAGAAGCGGTTAAGCGTATCTTCCGATACATTAAAGGCACTATACACTTAGGATTATGGTATCCTAAGGGATCCGGCATAAAAACCATTGTCTATGCGGATTTGGATCATGCGGGAGACTATGTGGATCGAAAAAGCACTAGTGGTATTTGCACGTTTATAGGATGTTGCCTAACGTCTTGGTTTTCCAAGAAGCAAACCGCTCTTGCCATTTCGACCACCGAAGCTGAATATGTAAGCGCTGGAAAGGCATGTCAACAAGCACTATGGATGAAACAAGCTCTAGTAGACTATGGCGTTAGGTTAGAAAACATTCCTATAATGTGTGATAATAAAGGAGCCATAGATTTAAGTAAGAATCCCGTTCAACACTCTAGGACTAAACATATAGAAATACATCATCACTTTCTTAGGGATAACGTACAAAAGGGAAACATAACAATAGAAAAAGTAGCCTCGGAAGATAACATTGCGGATATATTTACTAAGCCCCTTAAGCGTGAATTATTTAACCACTTGCGTTTAGGATTAGGAATGATGGAACAAACAGATTAAAATTTTATTTCAGAAATTTCATAATTCTGAAAAAAAAAATTGTCAGATTGGCGGACCCCTTAAATTTATAAGGGCGGCCCCCTTAAAATTAAGGGGACCGACCTCACTTTAAGGGGGGCGGTCATCTTAGCATAAAAATAGTACATTTTCTTTCCTTTCTTCTCAAGTCTGAGTATAGGATTCTGTTTTGCACAAAAATCAGGAATTGAGATATTTTGTTTTTGCATATATATTCTTAAAAGAAAACCTCAATTCATTTTGAAATCATTCTCACGTTTAGGAAAACTCATTGTTGAATAATGGTAAAAACGTTTTTCCAGAATCATGCATAAGAATTCACATGAAGTGTCAAAATATATAATCCACTATATATCCTTGGCAATCATGGACTAAGCAAATTGAATCAAGGAGTTTTTGGATTGCTTCTTAGGATACATGTATTTCTTTGCATTAGGAGTCGAAGTAATCGCATCTCCACATTTGTTGCATGTAGGCACACACTAGAAAAATGTCAAGTATCACTTAGTCACATATGTTCCATCATTAGTCTCCCCCTTACTAAGTTGCCTCATACTTTATTTGTTGCCTTAGGATACATAACTTGCTTATTTGTTCATTATCATTATTGTCTTTGCATGATAACTATAATATATGCTTAGTTGCCTACATATATATACTTTCTATGCATACTTCATCAAGATAATATTTGTTTAGTTGCCTAAAGAGATGGACTTGCCCAAAACCAAACCTCAAAACAAACATCTTTTTGAAAAAATCTGTGCCAAAAACCATTTCTGGCAATCTGGGAACCAGACATTAGGCGGCCCCCATAATTATAACGGGCGGCCCCATTAAAATTAAAGGGGCCGGCCATTAATTAAGGGGGCCGGCCACCTGATGGTCGAGGTTCCCTGTTTGCTTTCTGCTTTTTAGCCTATTTCACCTTATTTTGATTCCTCACTTCCCTAAATTCACAAACATTCTTTGTCTATCAAATCCACCACATATTATCCTTCCATAAACACCAAATCATCACACTATAAATACCCTCATTCACCATTAATCATCACTCAATCAATCATGTCTTCCCCCAATCATCCAAGAACCAAACCTACAAGAGGTGCAAGAATCACCGTCAAACCCGTGTGGAGAAGAAAACTTGATACATGTCAAAAATTCTCATCCATTAATGATGTTGTCTCCAACCAACCAACAACTAAACATTCACTTCATCCAAATGATACCTTTAATTTACCTCCACATGACAACCTCACTATCTCACTCACCAACAAGACTCCACATCCATCTCACTCAATTCTTCCAAATGATCCTTTTGAGGAACATGCTCAATCCCAAAACCACAGCCATTCTTCTCATCAAGACATGAATCCTATGTTACATGTCCAAACCTCAATCCCCAACAATAACCCAACTCCACCATCATCACCTTCCCCCGAACATAAAAAGTTTATTGAGGAGCTCAAAGAAGCCTATGAGCTTAGTGCTCTCCTTGCCCTACATCTTGCTCAACGAAATTTGTTTCAACAACCCTCTACCACTCCATCCTCACCATCCAACAACATTGTCCCACTTGAGAATCATGTCAACAATTGTCCTTGTTGTATTTTTCTCCAAAAACAAACCATTGCTCTCAATGAGCACTTCACTTGGATTGAGTATCTCCTCACAAGGTCTTCTCCACCACCATCACAAGCACAACAATCCAACTCTTCCGCTCCAAGCTCACCTCCATCAACAACTCCAAACTCTCCAAACAAAATTCCCACAAAAGTCTACCTCCACTAAATCCATGCTCCATGCTTCAAATCTCCAAGCAAGTCCTAGAGACCTCAAGATGGCAACTTAGTATTATCTAATGTAGTTTGCTAAGAAAAGCATATATGTATGATTATGTAACAATGATTATGTTTTCCAACATAGTCTATTTTTATGAATAATGAATGCTTGTTGAGATTTATTGTTTGCTTTTTACATGTTTTCTTGTTATATATTTAGTTTATTGCATTATATATATATATATATATATATATATATATATATATATATATATATATATATATATATATATATATATATATATATATATATATATATCTACATTATATATAACAGGAGGCGTTACACGTAGATAAATCAATAAAACGCCACCTCATTGCCATGTAATTGTCATTAGCAGCCATGTCATCACATTCTTACCATGTAAGCAACTTTTGTTGCCACCTTAGCAGCCATGTCATCACATGTAGTCCACCTAAGCATGCATTCAATCAATAAAATTCGGATTAATTAAAATTCTTAAAAATTTAGTCCATTACAAGATTCGAACATGGATCTTTTGCATCCACACACAAGCGCTTCTACCATTGAAGCATGCCAATTTTTGTGATAATATTTGCAACACCATATCTATAAACCTCTGCAATTAATGAATTTTTCTAATCCATATCTAATTAAAATCATTATCCATACGTTTTCTCCAAACCCTAATCAGAATTTCCTCAGCCATCTCCTCTAATGATACGGTACTCCCCTTAACAGATTATGGAAGATGAAAACATACATATATTTTTCCACAAAGAATAACCCTAATGATCACAACTCTCTCCATCAAAAAACTCCTACATGATTTTGGGGTTTTAATTATTTTTAATGTGTTTTCCTGTTTATCTGTGTGCACAATAAAGAATAATTACAACTAAATATATTACACTTTTTCTATTTTGTAGTTTTTTTAGATCCATGAGGACAATAAAGAGTCCTGCCAACTAAAAAAAAGAGGTGATTTTAAAGTTTTTTTTATGCAACAAACTTATGCATTTGTGGTATAGTTGTTTTATATATTGTTCCTGAACTAAGATAATTTTACTGAAGTTGTGGACACAAGTATCCTTTTAATAGTTATTGCTTAAACCTAGATGAGTTACCTGTTGAGTAAGCTTTAGATTATGGGATACTTATGTTATGTGTCAGATATTCTAAATCATCTGATCAAGAATAAGATCAAAAAGCTCAAGAAGTTTGAGGTTTGTGTCAGTTTATATGTGTCATGCTCATGCTTATTAGACTCTGTTTGGTTTACATGTAACTAATTTTTAATCATACGAAGGAGGACACGGAAAAATGAGCTCTTTTGACCAAAAGCCTCGAGACGTTAGAGTATGTGATAATGTGAAATTATTTCATATACATGAACCGTGTGATAGTTGTAATTATTCTTACCTTTTTCATAAAATTTACCAGGAAGTACAAACTCCAGGATGATGCTTATTCACTCTTGTGGTCGTCCAACAATTTACGCCAGGTTGGTGTTTTGTCTAACGCTTCTGAGAGCTGTACTTTTGGAAATGTGTTCATTTGTAACATCTAAATATTCATAGGTTGAAACTGCCAGTGAGAAGCGCAGAAGGGAAATGCAATTTGCTAAGACGGGCTTGGTATTGCAACAAAATGATCGACCTTGAAAAAGAAGAGCAACTGAAAATGATTCTGACGAGATTGAACACATTAACATTACATGATCAGACCATGTTTGCAAACAAATCCTCAAAAGGACATTATAGTGAAACAATCCTCATGTGCTATTTCTTATTTTGCAAACCATCTGCAGGTTATGTTGTTCATATCCTTTATATTAGTATATATGCCGGTATCATGATTGTATAGAATTCTAAACATAAAATTGCTTTATCATTGTAGCGTCTTTTACTATTATCCTACTGTATGTGCACTTGGAAATAAAAGGATATTGTTGTAACAATCAACATACTTCACATTGTACCGGTAACCTTTTTTATATTAGGGGAAATTGTGCATGGGGGAAACAAATGATATCGGTTGTGTCAAGGAAATTCATTCAAAGAAAAATATACATTGGTGTACATCTTTTTGTTGGTCCCCATCTTGACCCGTCAGAGGTTAAATAACCTGAATCGATAAATATTAGCTTCGCCTCTAAATATTACTGTGTTTTTCCATTTGCTACTGCACATTTTTGCTATTCTAGCTGCAATATTAACATCATAGTATTTGTCTTAGACTGGAAAATACAGAAGAAAACATGGAAGTTGATAATTTTTCATCCCTGACGAACATGGCAGAGTTAAAGACTGTTGTTCCTGGTCCTAAAAACAGAAGTAGTTGTGCTGTGAATGAGAACCCAAACCCAACAGGCAACTGGATTATTATATTTTCTCACATCATTAGAAGCCAGTCTTGCAGCACTAACATGGACAAAGAATACAATTTACTGATCTACCCGCCTTGCGATTGATTGTGCTAAATTTGATATTGCTGTTAAGGAAATATTAAAATTTTATTACGCCTCTGTCTTCACCTGCAGTATTATGATGATGCGTAGATATATGGATCGTTTAGAACATTTAATCGTTCATTCTTTACATGTTAGGGATGCTCAAGATAGTGTTGGATATGCTTATATTGTTTTTAGCTGTTTAAGATAATAAAAATGTATTTGCTGATATGTGTGTAACACTTGAGATGGAAATGAAGAGAGTTGAGGTAACAATTTCATGTTTTCATTTTAGTGGGCTACTAATAGTTACGATATATGACTTTAATAAGAGAAATAACTAATTATTAGGGTGTTTATGGTATTAAGAAGCTCGATCAAGACCAGTGTTCATGACTTGGTCTTTTACTCATTGAGGTACAAATTTAAGAACCACCAATTAATGAGTATGTCCACATTTTTGTATCGTCGCCTTTAACGACGACATCCACTTGATACTTTTGTATCGTGCCTTTGTGCCTATTGCATTTGGTTAATCACATAATTCTAATAATTTTTATGTATCCAGGTCACTACATATGCAAAATTTGTTGTAGCTTCAAGGATATTAGGTTGATTTCAATTCCACATATTTGACTATTGTGTTCATATAATATGTTTATATAGTCTATAACAGCCTTGATAATCGTTTCTTACTTGGACTTAGAGTCTAACCGCCCAATAACGAAATCCACTACTCATTTGTCGCTACATGCTCATCAACATTTATGCCCAAAGTAAAGCATAAAGGGAAATTACTAACCTATAGTATATCCAGTAGTTCTTATTGGTGCACGTAGCAAGGTGAGTTCCTTTGTTAAAGATTCAAATTTATAGCAAAATAAAAAATGATGTGTATTGGTGATATCAACATCATGTATTCATGTGCATGGGGGAACATGATCAAAAGTTGAAACTTTATATCATGTTATTACAGGTTACTTTAGTAATCCATGCTATATACTCGACTGGATGGTTAAGAACCGGAGACCTTTGCTACATTGATGAAGACGGGTTCATCTTCATGGTCGATAACCTGAAGGAGCTCATCAAAAATAAGGGCTATCTGGTATTTAACTACTGCAAATCTTTCTTAGGTGGCTCTTGATTGCTGCAAAATCCAATAATGATTAGCACACACATTCATTTGCATATTCTATTTTTGTTCAACTTAATGTATTTTCTTTCTGTAAATGTGTATAGGTTGCTAAAAGTGAAACTGAAAAGATGCTTAATGGTGGAAGCTGAGCTAGAGATCAGGAAAAAAACATGGGGGCACTGAGCTAGAAAACTCTTGGATCTTTGATTGCTTATTATTATTTTTTTTTTTTTATAAACTCATAATTTGTGCATTTGTGAAGTTAAGATGATACATCCTGCAACGTGAGTTGACGTCCAAGTATTTATGATCTTTTATACGCATATGAGTTTCTCACAGTCCCAATTGATGCTACTAAGCAAGCTGGTGAGGTACTTTTACTTGCAATTTTATTACTATATACTTCTTATCTTTTAATTGTAGTACTTCATTCGATTTGATTTCTGTAAAAACAGGTTATTAAGAAAGGTTTTTCCCAGACTAAGAATATCGAGCATTTAGTTTTTGATTAACATTATTTACTTTTACATTTTTGGATTGCATATTTTCGTTTGTGTTTAATCCTACACCTACTCTATCATACATGATTGTTTATTACTATAAATTACGACCTCATATATTGAGCTCTAACCTTGGTGGAATGGGTTGTATTTCGGACGTTATATCTATATATAGATATAGCCCAGCATCTTCTCAAGGCAAACCTAAACTCATACACAGTCGTATTAAGCATGGAAAATGTTACATTAAATGGGTACTCAATGTATGATAGGTTCATGTCAGTTAAGCTCAATAAACTTTAATGTTTCATTAGCTACTTGATGCATATAGATGTATATGAATAAATTGTAGACCAGCTAATAGTATTGATACAAAAAACAAGGAAAATAATGTATTTATATGTGTTTATTTTATGAAAATAGATTATGGTTTTAGCTCATTTTGTCATAATATTTGCAGATGGATCAGTAGAGTTTGAAGAAATCATGAAATTACTGAACAATTCACGTTCATCTGAACTCACATCAAGAGTATCGACCAAAAACAGAAGGTAACAACAATTTTAAATTATCTCTTCTAGAAAGCTTCTTGTGGGTGGTCTGAAAAGATGCTACTATTGCCATTCATACTGACCATAATTATCTCTTCTAGAAAGCTTTCCATGGGTGGTGTGAAAAGATGATTGATGTTGCGGAAGATTCAAAGTATGTTTTAAAAACTGATCATATCTTGCTTTGTGGCTACTTCTTTAATATCTTGCTAATTTAACCGATCATTTCTTTTGCTTGTCAGTCTTTAGGTTTCGTGTTGTGCTCTCACCTCAACTACACTAGCAACTCCCTATCTATTAAGGTGTTGCAAGTGGGCTCAGACTGAAGAACTGAAAAAACTGGAACATGTTGAGGTTTGCCCCAAAGCTATGGATTTAACACAATCTATTGCCAAGAGAATTAGCAGTGATGGTGGCGGGGCGCTTATAATTGATTGTGACTTAGATGGGATAGTCTCCGATAGTCTTCAGGTATGTCACTTCTTCTCTAACAAGGCTAGATAATATGGGACGAACATGCTGATATGCTTTTTTTAAGCTGTGATCATTAAAAGATGACATGAATTAGCAGGTCTACATGTATGTATATGTCCAAAATTGGTCAGCCATGATTTCACTATCAAACATCATAACATGCAAATAATACTATCAATTTATCTAAACTTTATTTGTTGGATGTAGCAGGCACTAAGGAAAAAACGACTATTGTTCCTGCATCCTGCTGTAACAAAACCAAACGTGCCCGGTAAACTCCCCATAGTGAGCGAAGCTTCTCGAAATTTTTACATGTAACATATGCATCCCAGTTTAAATTATTCTTAACCATGGCAACTTATTGTAGTTTCAGGCATGGACTATAATAGTATAATCTGGATCCAATCACTAACCTTTCAAATGAAAGTAACACTTGCAGGCGCAACATGACCCAAGGTTGGTTACAATATTAAAATATTTCTAATCAGCAAATGTTGTTATATGTTCATATGGGAATGTGTGACCAAGTGTGTCAGCATTGTGGGGCTAAGTTTTGGATTTAGGAATCATGGTATGTTTGCTCTTTCTCGATATAGTTGGTTCATGTTTTCTTGCTTTGAAACGAGGCATCGGTCTACGCAGTTGGGATTGGGTTCATGTTTTCTTGCTTTGAAATGAGGCACATTGATTTGCTACAATTATGAGCCACCCTATTGTTAACTCAATGGCATATAACACCACGGTTAGTTTTCGTTCGATGAATAATCGTGAACTATTGCTTAGAAATTCATTCATAATGAAAGGTTAATATATCTTCTAGACTTTTATGTTAAATTTTACTAAAAATTCTTCGTGGAATGACTGCTGTTGGTTTCGTTGATCAGGGTATGTTGATGACAAATAAGTTATGGATACAATGGTAGACTCAGAAGGATGGTTCAAAAGTGGCGATCTTTGTTACTTTGACAATGAATGCTTCTTATTTGTTCTAGATCGGTTAAAAGAATTGATTAAATATATAAAGTTTATCAGGTAACTTAGATCATATGATATTAACTTCTTAGGGCTAATATTGAGATTAGAAATTGGAAGCTACTGAAGTTGTTGTAAAAGAGCGGAGTACGACTCATGTGGTGGAAGATTTATAGCGGCTGCAGATTGATAGTAATCTACAAGTTGTTATCACGACGTGTGGATACTAATGCGAGCTTGGTAAGTTCCTTTACTTTATTTTGAATTGCTTTCAAAAAGGGATGGCTCATTTTTCAGTCTTATCACTTGCATCCCATGAATGTTCAGTGGTTACTTTAAGTTTCATCTTAACATTTGTTGAATCTTATATGCTAGCCTTTCATGTCAAAGGTTGTTGCCCAGCAATGAACATATCTTTCAAGCTGCTTTAACAAGAGGGGAAGTAACCCATGTTGTTTGTTTGTTCAGATATAATAAGTAAGGAAAGAACATTAACTATAGAGCACCAGCCTTTAATTCGACCATGTACAGATCTTAAGCGGCGAGTTGTTGTTTTGGACTAAAAATCAGCCCAAAGTGCAGCTCAAAATAAGCTACAAGTTCAGCCATTATACATGAACATATCAACAACATTTATAGTATTAGGACATGATTTCAGTCACTCTTTAGCTAATTTCATGTAGTATTTTGATTACTTAGGAATATAATTGATTTGATTATACATAATATACATGATAATTTTTGATACATTTTTTTTTGTTCAATGATACTTTACACTATTAAAATTTCACTTATACCTGTTGCTTTAATGATTTATGGGAAAAGTACTAAAATACCTATAATGCTTAATTGTATATTGCATGTTTCTTAATCGTCATGGTTTGACAACTTAACCCATGCTCTAAAAATTGGGTATTTTCATCATTGCTTTATTTGTATTAAATGGTCATGTAAAGGGTGAGGACTAAGCATATATATATATATATATATATATATATATATATATATATATATATATATATATATATACACTTATGGGCATGAAACTTTTTGATGAGTAGTTTAGAAAGATAGAAGTAAAAATTATTTTCATGATTATTGATCTAATAGAAAAGGCAATAACATATATGTGTGTACACATTCCAGTTTGTCCCTAATTATAATGTACGTCAATCCCGCCTTTGCTTAAAATTTTTTAAACGTAAACAAACACTATAACAAAATTAAACAAACTCGACGTCCTTTAAAATTTCTTTAAAAAATTTGTTTTCTTTGTATTATGTTAATATTTTACTAAAAATTAAAAAGTAACTAAACAAAATTTCTTTAAAAAAAAAGAAAAAAAAAAGTTTAAAATGTATGTCAACATCCCATTTTCTTAAAAAAATTTAAACGTAAACTAATATTACAACAAATTAAATAAAATCTACGTTCTTAAAAATACTTTTCCGTTAACTGACACTATAAAAATTTATAATTATAAGTCATGCCCGCACGTTGGGCTGGATACAAGTTCATGAGCAAGTATGCTAAAGTTGGAACCATCAAAACCCCGAAACTACACCTGATCCATCAACTTGTGATCAACATGCCGAGTTAAGTGCAATCTAATCTAACCTGCTGAGACCATTGTTGCGTCTGCTGCAACACAACCCACTGAGCCTGCAGCAGCTGCTGGTCATCCACCTGATCATGTGGGCACAATAACAAATGAGGAATCCTCAACTGCAAATGAATCCACTAAAGAAGAATGAGTTTTTAATGTGTTGTGTATTGGTAATTGGGTGACAATGGTAAAACAATTTGTTTACTTTGTATTATGTTTTGCTTAACCATCTAATGTCTGTGAGTAAGTAGAAAATGATAATGCTACTCTTACTTTAGTCTTATGTATCAAGATTCATACTCATCTTATGTGCTTTTTGGAGCTTTCATGTGGGTCTGCAGGGACTTCTTTAAAAAAAACAAGGAAAGACCGCAGGTATCATTTATGGGTGCTTTCATACAATTAATAGATAGTTGTGATAAATGAGTTTCTTTAAACCTATTTTTATCTTTTTTTTTTTAACAATTTAAACCTATTTTTATCAACAACATCTTTATCTTTAAAAACTGGTACGTTTATATTTTATTATGTCTACTTTTTGCAACCATTCTTTAAAACCCTTCTTACGCTATACAAACATATGTCAACAATAATTATAAGTCATGGGCGGGCTTAGAAACTAGTATATATATTGTATGTTCTAAATATTTTTGCAAGCATTCCATATCTCGATTTGTCTTATAACCTTAAAACGAGGGGG
The DNA here is from genome assembly GCA_030686995.1 of Artemisia argyi. Taxonomy (NCBI): domain Eukaryota; kingdom Viridiplantae; phylum Streptophyta; class Magnoliopsida; order Asterales; family Asteraceae; genus Artemisia; species Artemisia argyi. The sequence goes on from CM060684.1 coordinate 156,265,938, forward strand.
AGTACACATCAAGGGGGAGCTCATCCGACTTCGGAAAAACCTTTTTGATGTTCACAAAAAGGGGGAGAAGTGATATAAACTCACTAAATACTTGCATATATAATAATTTTTGATTTAATGAGTTTAGATTTTTTGTAATCATCAAAAAGGGGGAGATTGTTGATATAAATAACGCGTAAAAACATTATTAATATTTCTCGACATCTCTATGTTTTGACGATCACAAAATGTAAAATCATTAAACGTAAAATCATTACGTAAATAAGTATTTAGTGACAAAATATCATTACATCCATCTAATTCACTTAAGGTATGAATAAACAAGTGCCTAATACATTTTATGATCAAAGGAAGGTTTATTTACTAATTACAAATTATATAAAATGGTATAAACATTTTATATATTTAAGAAAAACACTTTTTGGTATTTAAAGGAAAATGTTTATTTTATAATAAATAAATAAATTCAAATTTTTAACCAAATTCAGTTAAATTTTCACCAAATAAACTTTCCCCAGAAAGGACAAAAGAATCAGGCCGTTACAGTGGGCGGCCCCCTTAATTTTAAGGGGCCGGCACACAATTAAGGGGACCGGCATACGCTCCTCTGTCAGAATTCTTTGCCTATAAATACTGGTTCAAATCTGAAATTTTTCCTCACCTTTTGCACTAAAACTTTCTGTTTTAATTCTCTCAAATCATCTTCCTAAATCTTTTGATCATAAACATATTAGTTCTTGTTTCAAGTGATCCAATCCTTCATCATTCAAAGTGCAAGAGAAGAATACTCCTCCAACATCTTGTTAAGAAGTATTGTAGGCTTGTGTATATTATAAAGGTGTAGAAGTTGTGTAATAGATAGATATAGGTGTGTTAGTAGTTGTGAATATAAGTAGTTGTGTTGGGTAGAAGTAGAAGTAGTGTTGTGAAAAAGAAGTAGTGAAGTTGTGTGAAGTTGTGTAGTAGTAGTGGTGTGTATAAGTTGTGAAGAAGGTGTGTAGTGGTGTGAGATTGGTTCTAGCTACTATTAGGACTCGACATTTAGCTTAGTGTCGTTAATTGGTGTAAGCAAAAGTTGTGTAAGGTTTTCTCTGCCATAAGCGAGCTTGTTGACTTAGTGAAGAAAACTATCGAGTTAGGTGCTCGGGGAGTAGAGTAGGCAAAGAGGTGCTTCGTAGTTTAACCACTATAAATCCTTTGTCTTGTGGTGCGATCTTTACATCTCTATATCTTTACTTATTTACTTATATTGTTGTCATTTTATTTCGTAGATATTAGTATATATAAGTGTTGTTTATTGATCTCACATAAAACTAGAATCGATTATTTTGCAAACAAAGTTTTTATAAAATGAAAATTGACGTAAAACTATTCAACCCCCCCCCCCCTTTTAGTTTTCCACATACTCTACTCCTTGGTCCCCAAGCTCACGTTTTACACGTTTCACAAGTCTCTCATGTATATATACATGCTTGCATGCATGTGTACGAGCCATGCACACCTCTAAATCTCAATCTCACTCACAAAACTAGCTCCTAAGTTCCTTTGGTGAAATTTTTACTTTGGTTAAGCCTTGGAAGCCTCGTACCAAGTAAAGAATATACCTTGGTGGCTTGTGTATACGTGGGAGTCAAGCTCAAGCTTTCTTTGTTCATTTCTAACCTCCACGAATCGTTTCCTACTCCACCAAATTTGGTGAGGTGAGCAAACTCCTCCTATTCATTTTTCCTTTACGTTTTATTTTATTACACCACGACTACTTTGTCCAAATTCTAGTTAATAATAAGTTATAACGAATACGTACTAAAGGCTAAAATATAAGATTATCATGATATAAACCAAAGTTAGTAAGGCATATTTCATTAATAAACACTTATAAGCACAATATATAACACGTTTCTAAGTTACCTCGACCTAAACGATTTCTACCCAACACTTAGAATATTTTGAATAACAAAATTGTTTTTGGCTTGGTTAATGTCGAGTCACTTTGGTCACGTAAATCTTAAACTATACACACGACATAGTAAAGGCTCTAACTATTAGTTCACATGGTAAACTAACGAACTAGACACCTAACTCACTCTCACAAACCCTTTTGATCACTCGTTAAAAACCATAGCTAGTCACAGTTTTTATAAAACTCAAAACTTACGTTTGGGCTTATAAGCCAAAAATAAGCTTATGGAATAAGCTGATCATACCAACTATTTTTCAAACTTTTTAAAGTCCAAAAATGAGCCCAAAGCTAAACCCAAATGTTTTCCTAGTCCATTGGATTGAAAAACCTTAACGAGCTTTGAAATAAGCTCGTTAAAGGCCCATTAAGTGTAAAATAAGCTCTTTGGTCATATAAGCTGTTTTTCCAACTTAAATAAGCTGTTTTAAACTTATTTAGAAAATAAAAAGATTAAGTTTGAAGTTGGTAAAGTTTGGACTAAATTTGCAAAAGTTTTGAAGTCGAGGGAATAAAACTGTCAAAATAGAAACTTATGGGGAAAACTGTCATTTTGACATCTTGTGATGAAAACTGTAAATCTAGAAATATTTTGGGTATAAAATGTAAATACAAAATAGTTTTGGATTAGAAATGAAATTATAAATCATTTTGGACTAACGGTGTAAAGTTATGTCGTTAGGGGGTTAAAGTGTTAACTTTACAAAACTTAAAAGTTTTAATAAACTATAAATATTCTAATTTATATTTTATATAGATAAGTATTTTAAATAAAACCGATTCGATCAAGCACTTTTCGTAAAATAAATATATAGTTTATATAACGTAATAACGATAACAATAAATATAAAACTTTTAACAATTAACACATTCTCTCAAGGGATAATTGGTAAAATAGCCCAGTTGCCCAAAGTCTAGGCATATTTATTCCTTTTTTGAAAAATTCTCGTTTTAGCCAGGTTGCCCTGGGCAACTATTTGCATAGCCAACTATAGAGTGCCACGTCGGGGCAACTTTCGTGTGTTTTGGGCAACTTTTTTGTATTTTTGGCAACTTGAGGACACTTGTCATCTTTTGGTTGGCTGTACGAAATTTGCCCAGAGAAACCTGGGCTAAAACGGGAATTTTTCAAAAAAGAGCTAAATATGCCTAAACCGCAGGGCAACGGGCCATTTTGGTAATTTTTCCTTCTCTCAAACCGATTCACTTTTCGGCACCTATCAACCGTCTTATTATTCACACCGTCCTTCGTAACCCTTCGACACATATCGTCACATTTCGTATCTTTCTTATATATATATATATATATATATATATATATATATATATATATATATATATATATATATATATATATATATATATATATATATATATATAATACTACAATAAGAAAATAATTAAAACGATTAACCAAAGCTTAAACACGAAGTTGGTTTTACCAACCACCGACCTCATTCTTTTCGTAAAATCTCTACACTACGTCAACAAGAACATGTTCACGAGTTATATTTTTAAATATAACTTTTGTTCTTGAACTTCAGCATTTAAACACGCACGTTTAAATTGCTACGAGTCAACTAACAAAACAATAGACAATAATAAACAACCTTTGCGATAAACTGAACTTAGACTATCAAACTCTGAAAACTTGCCATATATTTTACTTAGGTTGTGTGTTGAAGCCGTTTCCACCTATCGTTTGAATAACGATACTAGCACTACCGAGCTATCCAGGTGTGTGTTCATAGCCCACTCTTTAAACTTTTAAACTATTTTGTGGGGAGATACATGCTTCAAACCCGAACACAAGCTTTTTAGTATGCTATGCCTGATGTTTTTATTGCTTAAGTGGCTATTGCCAAAAGCCCATCGATCATGAACCTTAATCACTTGCTAGTGAACGTGAATATCTGAGAATATATCTATTTGGGACTGACAATCCCCGTTTAGTTTAGCTAGGATGAGCGACTAGGCGCACAGTATTTAACAACTCATAGGTTACTGGCAAAGACCTATCCTGAGGGCACCCCTATTATATTAGTTTACATCACACATTGATGCCTGTCTAATCGTTGCGTGTCATGAGCTTAATGCAATAACAAACTTGATTTTTAAACTTGTTAATTGGTTATCGATACAATTAACACCTCTACTTGTGTTCAAACTTTAAACTTAAACCTATGGACATCACTCAACTTTTGTTGACTTTTAGCATGTTAGCTCCGGTAATTAAGGCATGGACTATCAAGGCACGGAGAAGGGCATCAACCCAGGCACGGGTTTTCTAAAATAAACGTTTTCTTTATCATTCAACTAAATAAAACATATCTGCGAAGATATGACTTGTCTTTCTAAAACTATTTCGGTACTCAAATATTTTAAATGAATGATAAAATGTGTTTTCAAAACGTTTACTATGATTGTGACAAAGATCCACTACGTAATACCCCGTTAAGTCTTCCGCTGTCGTTAATCGATTTTAGGGGGTGTTACATAAGTCATGCCACATCAGATATATGCATACTATATGAAAATTAAGAAAGTCAGATGCATGTTATAAAAAAAATAAGAAACAATTTGCATACAATAGAAAAATTAAAAGTTGGTGTCTACAAAAGAAAAATATGTTAGCTTTGATGTCTTTTTAGACAATTAGCAAAAAAATGGTTTTAGAAATGTTTGATCGTTTTGCTATAAGAGCACACACAATGGTAACTTGTGTTAAAACTTAACACAGTGCCACGTCAGCACCACATCAGTTTTAACCTTTTAACCTTAACTCACAACAAAACACCCACAACCATAACTCAGCTTTAACTAAACTATATTCATATTCAACCACTAAACTAAAACTAACGATTCATTTAATAAACCACATAACATTAAATCTTAAAGGTTACAATACGAAATATAAAAAAAAAAAATATAAAAAAAATAAAAAAAAATAATAAAAAAAAAAATAACAATTACAACGATTAAATTAAACGAAACATAGAAAATTTCAACCATACAAATTACAACAACTTATTCATCGTCTTCGAAGTATTCTGCTTACTCTTGTTGTTTTCGTTGAAGACCGTTTATGCCAAACATGCTCCATAATGTCTCGTTGGAGTTGAGTATGCATTCCGGAGTCGCGCATTTCCCTTGTCTTGCGACGCTGCGTATCACATCTGTCGATCCTCCTTTCTTGCATCAAATGTTGTGCCAGATCCACCCACATTTTGCCATACTCATGGAGTGTAAATTTTTGATCTTTCAGAATCATGTTATGAAAAATAATGCAGTTATACATGATTCGTTGTATTTTGGCAATTTCCAATGCACGTGCCGGTTGTTGTAGTATACCCCAACGTCCTTGAAGCACATCAAAAGCACGTTCGACATCCTTTCATGCACTTTCTTGCTTCCTTTTAAAATAACTATGTTTCTCGTCAGTCGTTGCCGAGAAGGATTTGACGAAAGTTGCCCACTGTGGGTAAATTCAGTCAGCTAAGTAATACCCCTGTTCATACTTTCTTCCATTTACCATATAGGGTGCCCTTGGGGATTCGTTAGCAAGAATGTCATCGAACAAGTTAGAGTTATCTAAAACATTAATATCATTATTTTCCCCTGCCATACCAAAAAATGCATGCCAAATCCACAAATCTTGTGAAGCAACAGCTTCAAGCATTATTGTTGGATATCTTTTATCACCCTTACCAAATTGCCCCTGCCAAGCTACCGGACAATTGGCGTATGGCAGATGTACACTTCATTAGAGCACTAATACTCGTTCGACCCGTACAATCGGGTCCTACATTAAAGTACTTAAAATGATCTAGAAGAGGATCGGATTCATATGATTCAATACCTTTGACTATTTGTAGAAATACTCTCCGGCTCATACGAAACCTTCTACCACTACAAGAATCCTGTCTAATACCCATGAAAAATACCCACAAATGTTTATTCGTGGGTATTTACCCATATGTTTCCCACATGCTACCCACGCTTAGGGAGTTTAAAAGCCAATCATATTTAGTGACGAATTTCCCACAAACATACCCACAAAATTACCCACGAAAGTAAAGTTCTTGGGTAATTTGTGGTTAAATTATTGGTGCTAAAAAGATTCACACGAAATACCCACAGATTAGGTCATCATGGGTAATCAGAGTGGGTAATGTCGTGTGTAAATTTAATTACCCGCATTTTACACACTTTTTTATTTGTGGGTATTCTTTGTGGCTACATGTATAATCATGACTTTATTCGCGTTGTATTTAGGTGACTAATTTCTTATAGGTAAATTTTCATGTGTTATTTCTTGGTGAAATATATACTGAATATTTTTTCCACTATTGTTTTTGCTACTTTATGTTTAAATAATTTGTGTGTAAGGGTAAGTTCAAAAAAATTAAAAGATCAAATATTTAATGAATTTTTCATATTCATTTATTTTTCAATCAAAATTAAATTAAAAAATAAAAAAAAAACCACATATTTTCCATCTTTTTCTAATAACAAAATATATTGCAATCAATAAATCGTTAAGCGACAAAAAACACACTATCGATATACTTTTTTTTTTTTGCTTTTTTATGAGTATTGAATATTACACGATACGAAATCATATGTGATTTGTGGAGGTAGAGATTTAAGATTTAGTTTTTCCATCATTTAATTACGGATTCATAGTCGCTGATGGTGTCAACTAACTTCCAGTGATTCAAGAATTATAAGCAAAATTGTGAGCCATTGTTACTATTTCACAAAAGGTGTAGATTGGCGGGAACACCCTGACCCCGGGTGCCTTGTGGCACCAGCCATTGTCCACCCCAAAAGGAATAGCTCCGACAACTCTCTTGGCCTAGTGGGGCACCAACTGGAGTGAGCACGAGCCAAGACTCGGATCCCTGAGCTCTTATTTCACAAAGTCTCTCCAGTGTGCCCATAGATTTTGCGGAGGTGGGTACCTATATGAAGCAAATGCCAAGGATGGGATTTGAACCTAGGTCTATTGACTCAAGTACAAGTGCCTCAACCATTGGACTAATGCTCCATTGGTGCCATTGTTACTATTATTATTTTGCATCATTTTCAGTTCAAAATATTTTGAAACTATATAAGATGTATCTAAATGAATAGAGATATATCTAATTCTATCAATGCATCTCAAATGTTTTCATAGTTATTTCTTATCATTCTCATATCAAAACTTGTTTTCAGTGGATCCCCATAATTGACTATAACAAAAATAAATACTAAAATGATTTGTATGCCTAACACATTTGCCTACTTTATGCCTAATCTTATTATTGGTGGGTGCATGTATTGCACAATTTATCTCTCTTTAAATTTACTATTGATTTAGATAAGTGTATCAAGATTTTTATAATGCATAAAATTAGGCATGGTAATCACTATTTGAATAAATAAGAAAATAATTGTTGTGTCTAAAATTTGTGACTAGATTTAAGATTGAGGCGTATGGCAAATTCAAAGGTTGAGATTGAGAAGTGAGAAAAATTACCTTTGCATTTGTCAATTTTTATAAGATTATGCATGTTATTACGTATGTACATTAGTTATCGTTATCATTTGCTCAATAAGTCATTTCATATTAGTATTATGAAGTTTCTTTTTTCATTATATGTTTCTAAGATGTCATCTATATTGTTTGTTTATTATTTGACCTTATATTTGTCTTCATATGAAATAGTTAGTTACTTAGTTTATTGTTATTCGAATCCAAATTTCCTTTTATCCGTAAAGTTAATGGTAGTAAAATGGCAAACTGAAAATATTGATTGCGAAAACATTTGATACACATTAGACTATTAGTGATATGTTAAGCATAATTAAAATTGATTTAATACTAGCTTTGTCATTTATTTATAAAAAAATGAAAATTAATGATGTTGACCTTTTCTTTAATGGAGGGAAACTTCCCGCTCTATCAATCCAAAATGAAAATTAAATGACTAAAATTTTGATTTCTCTAACTTTATCATCTTTTATATAATAAAAGAATTACATCATTTCGTAGTGTTTTTGCAAAACTCTTCTCATTGAAAAAAAATTAGACAAATAGGGGAGCTCGATTTTGCCACGTAGGCGAAATCGAGCAATATGATTGGTCAATAGAAAGTTAAAATTAAATTGATTTTAGTCAAACTTAATAAATTTGGTGGAGAAATTTGGTTAAGGAAAAAAATGCAAAAAAATATAAGTGTCAAATTTATGAAAACAAAAACTTAAAAAGAGATGAAGTAATTTATAAAACTTCAGTGGTTGAATTTTACATAAAATAGGAGCTAAGTGTAAAATTACAAGTTTCATGTTTTTTTAATAACTTTAGAAAAAACACAAATAACCCATAAAACTTTATACCCATTATACTTTATAATATGAACTTTGTTTAAAATAACATGAGTATTAGTATTAGTTTCAGACTTTCATCGATTTAAATTACAAAATTTTGTAAATATGCGAATTAGTTTTAATATTGTTAGTTGTAGACTTTCATCTATTAGAATATTTTTTTAAATAAGGACTCATGTTATTCTATTTAAAAGTTTAATTTATGCGTACACGAGTTTGAATATTAATACTGCTATATTATTAGTAACGGGAATATAAATATCAAATGGTAAACACGAGTTACTGTGATATGAAAATAAATATACGCGATTCTACTTATAACAACGATTTTAACTTCATTAACGCTCATTTATGTGCTACTAAAACTCACACATTTTGTACAACGTGATATCAATAGTTAAAGTTAAACAATAACATCAACATCAACCTCAGCATGTCTGTCAGTTAAAAACATTATACAAAGCTAATTACTAAAAAAAAAAAAAAAAAAAAAAAAAAAAAAAAAAAAAAAAAAAAAGTTAGATAGTCATTGTTTAAGTTAGAAGGTGTTTTCCTTAAATTATTTAAAAAAAAATGCACGCATCACAATCCTTATTTGATAACAATCACCTTCTAAATCAGATAAAAAAAACTATGTAGGTGATAACCTAACTTTATTCATTGGCGTGATGTTTCATTAAAAAAAAGTAATAGTTAGCCGTTATAAAGGAATTAAAGTATGTACATGAGAATTATTAAGCAAATATATATAGTTTTTAATCAGGTTATTAAGTTACTATACTGCGATAATGTTATTGAGTTGGTAATCACAGATGTGAGATACCATTCTTCTATACTTATGATTTATGTGTTAACCTCTTTTTGCTTCTCGATAGAATCAGAAAGAGACATCAACAGAACTTTGGCTTATGTCTTATCTAGCTGATATTTTTTAGTAGTCTTTTTTATGGTTTAACTTTTTTGTTATACACACCAACTTTTAGTATTTTTTATTTTATTATTATTTTTTTTAATGTTTTATCGAAAACTTCTACACTTAATATTTGTGTTTTTACTATAAACACACTAAGCTATGATAAAATTAGTTGTGAGTTCAGACGTTTGTTACTAAGCTTCTCAAAAAAGCTTATAGCTTTATCATAAACTTATTGTGTTATGGTAAGTGAATAAGCCAATAAGCACCTTTAATAAGCATAACTAAACACCCTTTTAGTTATAATCTGAAGTTTTCTTATTTGATGTTATAACTAACTATGTTGTTATCCTCACTATAATGCAATATGTAAGTGGTTTTTGCAGTTTTATGATCTTATCACACACACTAAAATGCAATGCAATTTGTTGTGTGCGTTTTTAGAAGAGGGTTAAGTATTAACACATGATTGTCATTGAAGGATTTTCTACGCCTACTCAAGGTATGAATGTATAATTAAGTTGAGTTGCTGATTTAGATAATACATGAATGTATTTTAATGTACCAAAGATGTATTTTAGTGCATATACGGGGAATTTTATAGTAGGATTCTTAGTTGGTGTCTTTGAATGAGTTAATGAAACTTAGTAGGTGTTGGATGTCATTAATAACACTACTGGTATCAATCAACGGTCTAAAATATGGGTGTCTTTTACCTTGTTGATCTAGGCCAATTGTAAAGAAAGTTGCACTAAAGTGAAATGTTGGTAAGGATTCAAACAATCCTAAAAGACTTGCGAATGTACTCTTTGTCATTTTTTTCATGCATTTATAATTTACTTATACAAGTAATTATAATTTCCTAATATAGTTCGGTCTAAGGAAAAAAATTATTTTTATACATTAAGACATAAACGTAAGATTAAATTTGAGTTCTACAATCACATCTTTTTTTGTTTCTCTTTATATAATAAAAAAGCTATAGTGTAAGCATCTATGTTAAATTGATAATTTTAAGATCAAACATGAGAAGTAAATAGCACAAACTTATGAAAATGCTATTTTTCAAACAAAAATGTACATTAGTAAACATGGTATGATGGTTATTTATAATAAAAAAAATGAATCAATCTTCAAAATTATCTAAATATCCTAAATATTTTAACGAAAATATAAGTAAAAGAAAACCACGATTACAAAACATATCGTAAATTGATAGCATGAGTTTGCAAAACTAAAAGCATATATCACTAAAATGTCGTGTAAGTTAAGTGTCATCATGTGATTTTAGTCGAATAATAAAATATAATTTTTAACCCAAAAGCATTCTCCGAAAATAATAGGTAGTTTATAACATATATAAATATGTTATTTTTAGTCTACCAAGTAAAACCAATTGAAGCATGTTAAGAGATTCATTTTTTAATCAATAATAATACATAATCAAAACGAAATTTTAAAAACCCTGTGCATGCACAAGTATTATAACTAGTAAATTCCCAAAATGAATTTAACTGCTCTCCTCTTTCACCGGAAGATTAATTTCCACTAACAATTCTTTTGTTGAAGAAAAATACTAGATCCACCTACACTTTACAAAAATTTTCCCACACGCTGACGTGGCGGAGTGTTGATTGGTTGGTTTTCTGTGGCCCACAGAAAACCAACCAATCAACACTCCGCCACATCAGCGTGTGGGAAATTTTTTGTAAAGTGTAGGTGGGTGTAGCACTCCTCTTTGTTGAAAGGCAACAACTACCTTTAGATTAATTTATAAGTACTATTATTGTGTTTAATCTTTGTTTTATTTACACCATCTAACATTTATATCAAAGCGGTATATCATTTTCAGGCATTATCAATTATATGGCAGAAGATGAATCCGTTAAACTTGGATCTCAAGCATGATTTTGTAACCAGACAAAGATGAATGAGAATGGTAAACCAGATTTGTATTGTATCATTTTTTTTGAAAAAAAAACATGCTTCGTATAAGGAAACATGGCAATAATCTTAGGCCTTGCCGCCTTGCCATTTTGCAGGTGGTTTTTCTTTCATAGGATTAAGTTTTATACATTTCCAAGGTATGTGCATAACTTATGTTAGACTTGATTCTTAGTATCAATTTTCATATCTATAGTCACCATTACTATAGTGAGTGTTTGGATTTGTATAAATGTTTTATACAAGTAGAAATTGATACCGTGTTTTGATATATGAATATCCCACAACAGATTCTTTTGGTTACTTACATGCCATTTCAATATTCTAAAAGACTCAAACTAATCATTTCGTCATGGAGTTTTACATACAACACTTGGGGCTCTGATATTTCTCATTAGACATTTAAATATGTTATACTGTTATAGGTTCTTGTTAATAATTGTTCATGTCATTAGTACGGAATAGTTTATTCAATAGAAAAGTTAACAATCTCGTACTGTAATATAATGGAAGCTAATGTGCCTTAAAGGTTTTAATCCCTAGACCGTAAGTAATGATCTAAACACAGTATATCTTTTGATCTATTTCTGCTAGATAAATAGTTACTCATTCAATTTAACATGATAATGTCAATGTGTCATCATTATTTGATAATATATCTATTTATATATCATATGTAGGGCATATTGAAACTGGTGGTTTCGAGCGAAGACCAACAGGTGAAACGCACAAAGAGAGAACCGGCATATAGACTATGATGGACCGGTGGCTACACATTATTATGCGACATACTTTTGATGCCATATTGTTTGAATGAATGATTGTTGAGTTGGTATTTTAGTTTGTACATGGATATGACAAATTGTATAAAAGTTGTTTCTTGTATTTTATTTTGAGTTATCAATAGATGTTAACAAATCTATATGAAATGAATTCAATAAAAAAAATCGTGGTTCGTGTTTACCATGGATTTTCCCGCTACTATATGGCGAGCAAATCATATTTTAGAAACTCAAATTCGAATATTTGTTTCCCATGAATTAGTATTTTTACACACCAGTATATTTGCGGATAATTACTCACGGATTTCACATGATTGAATTTGTGGGTGTTTTCATGGTCACTTGTGAAATCCCACAAAAATTGTACCCACGGACATTAGCATAATCACCCACAAAAAATGGTGTGGGTACAGACCCATCGATTGAAATTCTTGTGGGTATAAATTTAGCCTCGGATATTATACCCATGTATACGGGTTTGTGGGTATTTTGTGGGTAATAGCGAGTTACCCACGAATTTTGATCTTTTAGCCACAATTTATGTCCGTGGGTAACTGACAGATTTCTTGTAGTGTACGGAATTTACCGTGCGTATACTTATATCCTTGAACGAAATAGTCTTTTTGCAAAAGTTCTTCAGCAAGCTCATGTTCACGATATATGTGGGTTCGAGCCACCTGAGGATGAGCTGCTCGTATGCGGCAACCATAAACCGTATATCTTCTTTGTCATCAATATTTGACCGGCTTCGAGCTAATTTGTTATTTTGATTTGGATCAATTGTGAATGAAGAAGGTTTTTTTTCTTATAGAGGAAGAGTTGAGAATTAGTAGTGGATGTGTGAAAAAAAAAAAAAAAAAAAAAAAAAAAAAAAAAAAAAAAATTGTTAAGTTGGTATTTATAGTGGTGGTTAAATGATTTTGATTTTTTTTTTTTAAATTGCAAAAATAGCCCTTGTACATGAATTTCATGGGCTGAATTTGATTTTTTTTTTTTTTTTAAAATAACGGCTATAAATGTAGACGTTGGATGGGTAAAACGATTTTTTTTTTTTTTTTTTTTTTTTTTTAACACAAAACATCTTAAAGCGGCGTTAGCCACTTTAACGTGGCCTTAACGCAAACCCGTGCAATGGTTAACATGATCTTAACGCGCATTAGTGGGTGTTTAACGCAAGAATTGCGTTAGTGATGCGTATGCTACAAAGGAAAGCTGATACAAATTTATTTGTGTGGTAACCCGACGGAGTCAAAGTCAATATAATAAAAGTCTTGGTAGACCGTACCCTTGTCGCCACATCGATCCATTCGTGTGCATTGCATTTACTGCTTGCAAGTTGCAGGTGTTTGGTCCTGTGGACGTATGGTCCGGACTGGGCCAGGAATGGGTCAGGCCCGGGTAGCCAGCGGCCCACTTTACGCACTTTATGGACGTATGGTCCGGACTGGGCCAGGAATGGGCCAGGCCCGGGTAGCCAGCAGCCCACTCTACGCGTTAACCCTAATCCGTATCCTATAAATACATGGCTGGGTTCCATTCATCATCAGAATATCTTAGAACATAACAGGTTATTCTAAACCTAATAGCTATTATATGCTCCGCGCATCACATACTAACTTGACCGTCGGAGGTGGATCCCGGGGCTACGGCCTCGGGTCCACTCCTAACGGGTTCTCTTTGTTGTACAGGTCTACCTAGGGCTTGAGAAGACGACTAACGGCCCAAGGAGAGTCGTTGAATAAGTCCGCGCCAGATTATGCATCAACAAGTTGGCGCCATCCGTGGGACATGGCTACGACAAGTGTCGTGCTCTCACATCGCTAGAAAGCAACCATCGATATACAACTACGCGTTGCATCGATATATAACTATGCGGTAACTTTAAAACAATATATTAGTCAATTATGTGTTGATCTAACATTTATTGTTATGCCGCTGACCATGAATCCTAAAAGCATATACTTTAATATTATGCGCTATCTATTTTTCCAAATGCTAATTGATGATGATCGATACCGACGATACGTACGCTCGTATCACCAAAAGTGAGGTTTGTTTATTTGAAACCTGACATTAATTTAAAGCATGTGTAAATTCAAAGCTTATCTACGGATGGCTAAAATATATATATATATATATATATATATATATATATATATATATATATATATATATATATATATATATATATATATATATATATATATATATATCTTTTAAATTGAGAAGATATCTTTTAATTATTAAAAAGATTTTACATAAATCTTTTATCTATGGTAAACACGATTTTACCTATAGCCACGTGCTATATCCGCACGATCGGACCTATTTTATCTTTTAGCCGCGAAACAGCGCCGTCACGATAAATCTACCCGCTTTCGACCATACGTTCGGTAATCTTCGCAGATTGGCGACATGAGCGCACTGTCACGTACAGGCACCACGATGCTAGTCACTCGCCATGAGCGCTTTGTCACTGTTACATACAGGCATTGGACGAAAGCCGTGGTCAACTGCGATCATCCACAAAACGTTAGAGTCCATGCGGTCACGATAAATCTATCTGCGTCTGTGCGTGCACGATAAAACTATTAGTTGCGGTTATGGTACATCCATTCGCGCCATTATTTTTATTATCATAATAATAAATAAAAATCAATTCATCGCCATGCGCGCAATGTTTTTATTATTAGCTACACGCTATTTCTTATACGTAGTTTGTAAAACCTCACGATAGGTGTAATTCGCACTACTACTTCTTTTATATATTAATGCTATGTGCTATACTTTTGCTACGCGCTACTTTTTTACTTTATTAAGTTTTATATGTCGCGATTCGCGACATATACTTTTAATATTTGCATTAAGTGTTTTTCAGGATAACTAAATTTAATGCTCCTACACGAGTAGCACCATCAAACTTGGGGGGCTACCAGGGTATATAATACCACTGTTGGCGCACGCGTCACGCAGGTATATTTGAAAGCAGATTGTACGTAAGAGGTACTGCAGACCCGGTACAAAAACGGATTTAAATATTCGCACCATCTTGCCGCAGGGGAGACGTTCTCTGTCGGTTGTAAAGACGCGCAAACAGCGCGCACCTCTGCGCACTGCACACACTTTTGTTGTGCACTGCGCACATCTTTGTTGCGGACAACGCACATCCTTGTCGCGGACAACGCGCACCTCTGCCACAGAAGTACGTCTTCTGTCGCACCATGTTGCATCGCTACTGGTACAAAAGGTACGTCCTTACCCAGGATACAGCATAGGAATCCACCTTCGCCACGGACACCTTCACCATTGTGAGACAATCACAATCGCAAATCCAGTGCGCACTGTCGCATATGGACTGCGCAGTATGATCCGTCCCTTACGCGCATATAAACCAAGTGCGCACCGTCGCATTTGGTTGATTGTGCCTACGCGGCCATAAACAGAACTTAAGTTTAGCATAACATAGCCGTGCGCTATGTCATACTAAACTCGGGGGCTTGTGGACGTATGGTCCGGACTGGGCCAGGAATGGGTCAGGCCCGGGTAGCCAGCGGCCCACTTTACGCACTTTATGGACGTATGGTCCGGACTGGGCCAGGAATGGGCCAGGCCCGGGTAGCCAGCAGCCCACTCTACGCGTTAACCCTAATCCGTATCCTATAAATACATGGCTGGGTTCCATTCATCATCAGAATATCTTAGAACATAACAGGTTATTCTAAACCTAATAGCTATTATATGCTCCGCGCATCACATACTAACTTGACCGTCGGAGGTGGATCCCGGGGCTACGGCCTCGGGTCCACTCCTAACGGGTTCTCTTTGTTGTACAGGTCTACCTAGGGCTTGAGAAGACGACTAACGGCCCAAGAAGAGTCGTTGAATAAGTCCGCGCCAGATTATGCATCAACAGGTCCTAATTTTTCTCTTCACTTTTAGAATAAATAATTGAGAACACCATTCGAATACTAATTTCTTTTTCATATTATGTTGTAACTACTTACTATAACTATATTTTCATCTTCCAGAAATCCTACGTATGTTTCTTAAACTTGACGGAACACTGAGTTGAATAATAATACTTAATTATTGATTGAGTTTTCGCCTTCGACAAAGACAGATTATTATAAATCTAGACAGCGTCAAGGTTTTTTATACAATCTGGCTCTTTTGGCCTTTTGGGCTTGCATGTCGAACAACGTAATGGTGACTTTAAGCTAAAAGACAACAACTTAACCCGTTTCATGAATATTTAAGAAATTGATTACGAAACGGAAGCTCGCTTTAACCGTTTGAGTTCATATTTTTTCCACAAAACAAAGTCGAGGTAATTAGCTCGAGTTATCGTTGTTGATATATCTTTTCTTGCGATAGTATTGTATATAAGCTTGTAAGATTATGATATCATACAAATTATTTGCAAAATATAGCAATGAGATGACTCGGTAAAAACAATGTATAGCTAGCCAACGAAACACAATAACAACGGGCATGTCTTATCCAAGAGGAATATTAAAGTCAATAACTAATGCAACTTGCAAATATATTTCTTTTTGAACAACTTGCAACATTTTATCACATGTCTAAATCCGAATATCATTAATCACCTTCCATGAAACATCCATTTTCCTCGTGTCAAAGAAAGTTACAAACAACTATTATTTTTAATATTTTTCTAAAGAATTATCCAAAGTAAGTGCATGCACCTTTCCTAATTGTAACACCTATATATATCTTTCGTATCATTTCATTAACCGAAAACCGGCTAACATTCTCCTCATATCCGAAATCTCACAAATATTATAAAAACCAAGTGTCTTTTACAAACTGTTTTCTGCTTATTTGCTTTTTTAGTACACAAGCCAAAAAACCGTCTAGCTCGTTTTCCTTACCGAATACATTTTAAAAAATGATGAGAAATAATGGGTTTGACTCCGATTTTGCTCTTCTCGAGTCAATAAGTCGTCATTTACTAGACGACACTGCTCCGACGATGTCCTGTCGAAGCAACAACTTTTTGTTTCCACATTTATCAGAAACATGGGGCGAATTACCCTTACAACAAAACGACTCCGAAGACATGCTGATAGCAACATTCCTCAGCGAAGCACTAGACTTTCAACTTCCACCTTCGCCGGAGATGACGTCATCGCCAGAAAACACCATTGTTGTCAAATCTGAGCCTGAAGCTTCTAGCTTTCAGCCAGAATCACTTGGAGCGCAAAAGGGTAAGCATTACCGTGGAGTAAGACGGCGGCCGTGGGGTAAATTCGCGGCGGAGATACGTGACCCGGCGAAGAATGGAGCTAGGGTTTGGTTAGGGACATATGAGACCGCGGAAGATGCGGCAGTTGCTTATGATATGGCGGCGTATCGTATGCGTGGGTCACGTGCTTTGTTGAACTTTCCATTGAGAATTAATTCTGGTGAACCTGAGCCGGTAAGGATTACATCGAAACGGAAAATGACGTCACCATCGGAGAGTTTGTTGCTGAAGAAGGTGAAAGTAGAGTCGGAAATGGTTTATGGATGCTGACTAAGATTTTGGTCGATTATTGTTTAATTTTTTTGTTAATGGGTGGAAAGTGTAATGGATCTTTTTGTACATAAATGACAAATTTCTTATTTCTTTTGAAAAATATATAAAATATTTTGGGTACTTTGTTGCGAATGTGAAATGTAAAGATTGTAAACTAGTAAACGATGACATAGCCAGGGTATATAACAGAATCGTCTCTTTGTAAACTTAAATTACAATAAAAAAATTACTATGTTGCCAATAAATTCCGAAAACAATTTAGCTCTAGTGGACAATGCTTGAACACAATCCGAACAACTGTATTACTCTTTAAATGTTTGAATATTGTGTTCATAAGAATTGTTTCAGCGAAGAAGTGCTTGGCACGCCTACGTGGCGTTCGCCATTCCTCACCACAGTCTTGCTGCCACACCTAGCCGCTTCGCTGTCCCTCGCCAATTGGTGCCTCGCCGTGCAGACAACGAAGATAAAGGCAAAACGCTTTTGTCAGTGAACGCTTGACAACGGATGTAACGCTTGACAAAGGATGTAATTTTAAGTTTATTCCTTTTCTTTTTCTTTTTTTCTTTACAACGAAGATAAAGACAAAATCTTTTTGTCAGTGAACCCTTGACAACGGATATAATTTTAAATTTATTCATTTTCTCTTTCTTTTTTGTCTTTTCTTTTCCTTTTTTTTTAATAAACATAAATTTACACTATAAATACTAACACACTAACAATTTTTACACAACTTATCTTTCAAAACACTACATCTTAATAACCAATAAACATGAGTGATTCATCCCATTTTTGTGAAAGTGATCTTGATGAGATATCGGAGCTGAAGATGATTATGAAACAATATGAGTTTGAGCAATCGTTGCAAAAACAAGAAGCCGAAAGTTCAAAACGCAATACTTACATCTACCGTGAACATGATGTTGCTGAAGCACGTTTAATAGCCGACTATTTTGGTGATAAGGCAAAATATCCCGGAGACGGTTTTTAGGTGTCGCTATCGTATGAGCCGTAAACTATTTTCAGAAATAGTCGAAGGTATTGAAACATATATTCAAACTGTTCGTCCTCTTCCACAACATTTTCATTTCTTTAGAGTCCGACCCAGTGGCACGGGTCAAATGAGTTTTAGCGTGATTATAAAATGCTCATCTGTCATACGCTAATTGGTATACGGCATAACACCTAATGCATTAGATGAGTATTTACAAATGAAGGAACATTATGCACGTGGTTGTCTAGATCATGTTACTATGTGCTTAATCCAATTGTATATGCCCGAATTTTTAGGAAAACTAGACGTGAATGATATTCACAATTTATACAACGCACATAACACGGTTTACGGGTTATCGAAAATGCTTGGAAGCATTGATTGTATGCACTGGGAATGAAAAAATTGTCTCAAAGAATGGCAAAGGGCAATTTTACAAATGTGATAAGAAAATATCCAACTATAATGCTTGAAGCCGTTGCGTCATAGGATTTGTGGATTTGGCATGCAATTCTTGGGGCAGCGGGTGCTTATAACGATCTAACTGTTTTGCGTAATTCGCTGTTATTTGGCAACTTGCTTGATGACATCGCCCTCGTGGTTCCGTTTGAAGTAAATGGAGTTACATTTGAACAAGGGTATTATCTAGCTTATGGGATTTACCCAGCGTAGTCATCTTTTGTCAAATCATTTACGGTTGTAAATTCCGAAAAAATGCCGTATGTAACGAAAACAAGAAAGTGCTCAAAATGACGTTGAAAGAGCTTTTGGTGTCCTCCAAGGACATTAGCAGATTATAAACCAACCGACGCGTGTCTGGACTATTAACAAGTTAGGGAGAGTCATGTACACATGCATCATATTGTATAACATGATTTTGAAAGATTAAAAATTTACGATATAAAAAAGGAGCGAGATTTATATTTGTCCGCGAGTACATTTTCAACGACCATGGATCGAGCGATGGGAAGTGCAACGGAAGAATTCAAGGAACTCTATGATAAACAAATACACGCAAGGTTTTAACGAAATATGATTGAGCACTAAGAAGAAGACTTCGAATGTGGCTAGTTCGAGTGGAACGAAGATTTCTACATCTAACCAGTTTGATGCTCTTAATATGGCTAATACGGATGCTTTTGGTATTCCTACTAATGACACCATCAAGGATGTGGATTCTGGTCGTACAATGGAAGTTAATAAGGATGAGTCTACTAAGACATGTGATGCATCACAAGAACCCCTTGTGAGTGATTTAAAAGAAAAGGAGTCGGTTGTGGCTCATAAAATTAGTGATTCTTCTACTCCGCCCATCTCTTCTACTAAGAGGGTTAACCCTTTTTCTAAGGTGGGAGAGATCGTGGATTCTGATTTTGAAGATGAGGTTCTTAACACATTTGACGAGTCTGCTAATCTATTCGGTGGTGGCCAAGAGTATGAAGAAGATTATGATGACTATGACTACGATGACTATGCGAATAAGGTTTATGATCTTCCAAGGAATTTGGATGCTTTCAATGCCATGTATGGCACCAAGCTTCAAGGTCTTAGGAAGTAATTTTTATTTCGTCCTGTCTTAGGTTATCATTTGAGTAAGTGGTTTGTTTTCTTGTTTAGAAAATAGGAAGTATCTTGTTATGTAAGCTTATCGCCTATGTAACGGGCTGAGATATGGGTTTCACCCATATCCATTGTACTTAAACGTTTTTTGTTAATATATTTACCAGGGTGCATGATTACCCCCATTTACCAAAAAAAAAAATGATTGAGCATGTTTTGCAACGACATCTATGGCAAGATTATCTACAAGACTACAACAACAAAATAATTAGTTTCTTTATAATTTGATGTATTTTTATTTTTTTATTTTTTATTTTTGTATTTCTTAAGTTTCGTATATTTTTTCTGGATCGTTAATTTTATGTTTTGTATATTTTTTAATATGTTGTATTATAATTTTATTTTATGAATGAATTTTATTTTGTTTAAAAGATTGAAAACATTAGAAGTGGTAGGACCCAAATGAAAAAGTTGCGTTGCGTTGTGATAAAAGGGTTATTTGGAGGAGGCTGTGTTATGGTAGTGTGACACCGGTGGCACCAAAATGAAGAGGGAAAGTTTGTCATTACACCTTATGCTCTTAGTGCCATAGTTGAAAAGGAAAATTATAAGACATATAAAGCATTTTAACATTTCTCTTTTAATTTTTTTAAGCTATATACTTATTAAAGCATTTTTTACAATGAACTTTTGCAAACTTCATACATAAATTGACTAATCAACAAATACCATTAATGTAATGTAGTTCTTAAAATACACTTTAAGTGAAAAAAAAAAACAAATTATTAAGTCTATTGTATAACCTATGTATTACAAACTACTTTCCCATGGTCTCAATTAATGCATCATCGACCAAGTCAAGTTTCAATAACCAACATTAAAAATCAAGAAACGACTTCAACCACAAGTCAAGAACAACAACAACAACTCTGTCCTAACTCATATCAACAACAAAAAATCAGTCAAATAAAAAACAACTGCAACAATACCACAATCCATCTCTTCGATTACAACAAACCACAACAAAAATTCCATCCACCTCAAGATCTTAAACAAAAACGAAAGTTTCAAATAAAAAGATCCCGGATTTAGTTTTTGAATTAATCAAAGATCTTTAAAGATACAATACAACCTATCATTGATCTTTTGAACAAAACAAAGTATTTACCCAAGACCTTATCAAAGTTGTTGAATCCAAAACTCAAGAGTAAGTGTTTGTGTGCGTGAAACAGAACAAGAAAAGGGTGAGACTTGGTTTGAGATTAATACAGATAAAAAGGAGTTTGGTGGTTATTGTTTTGTGTTATTCGATTGCAAGAAAACCAAAAAGTTCTTTGGTGGTTAAGTTTGAAATGAAAGAAAAAAGAAATTCGTGAAGCGTGTATTGTTAAGTGAGTTAGGGTTGTGAAGAGGTATTATATTAGGGTAGAAATTGGTGAGCTGTTTTTATATTAAGTTGAATTGGCTGGATATATTGATCAAAGAGTAGGTTGAGTAGTTCAAAAGAGTTCAGCCGAATTTTTGAATTAGTTTTTGTGTGGGCTGAATTTCGTTCGGTCTAAGTAGTGTTATTTGAATTGAGCTGAACATTGAGCTGAGATTTTGAACTGCAACTTCGAATTAGGTCGAAGATAGAGTTTGTTGAATTAAGCTACCGAGCTATTGTTCATTGAATTACGCCCCAAAGTTTATGTACCATAAACTATTTTATGTCGAGAACTTGTTTGTCAAAGTATATGATTTGGAAATGAGTTTTGTTAGATTATGAGTTTTAAAAAGGCATTTGGATTAAGTCCTTTGTTGTTAGAAGAATAGCTTCTGTGCAATGTTTATGTAAAATTTTGTACATAAAAGATATTTCATACGTATAAATTGTAATTCTAGAATTACAAGTTTTATGGAAATGTGTTTATGTCGTTGATATGTCCTATATTATTGAATACTTATCACATGCTATTTGCTCATATTTTGTATACTTATATCTGAACTGATACTTAATTGCCTAAGTTTTCCATATTTCAGTAATTATGGAGCAATATTATTAAAAGTAAGGATTAAAGACATGACTTAGAGCTATTTTGTATGTAAGATGTGAAAGAGCATACGACGTATGCAATTCTAGCCTTACGCCGTATTGGTACATGGAAGAATTCACTTAGTCTTGGTGGATATTGAAGAATACGGTGTATTTAACTCTGGCAATGCGCCGTAATTGGAAGCTCTACAGTCAAAGCCCAAGTCAACCATTAAAGGTTTACGACGTAGGAAACTCTGGTTATACGCCGTAATGAAGATCTTATCCCTCGTCCAAGTATATCGAAGATTTGAAGGTTACGGCGTAACAAATCTCTAGTTTATGCCGTATTTTAGAAGATACTCAAAATATTCTTGGAATATTCTTTCTTCGTCAGCAATCAAGATATCTAAATTACGCCATATTCCCATATGAATACACCGAAATCTCGCCCTAATAGAAGACTATAAATAGAAGCCCTAAACAGGAGTTTTTGATAACTTTCAATCACCACTTTCAACCACAACAGAATTTCACCATTCCAAGGCCCTAAGATCAGTTCTAAGAGCTATGATAACAAGGAGATAAGGTCTTGTATCATCACATTAGGCTTAATCATTCGGTTTGCATGTTGTTTTCACTATGATTTGTGTGTCGTTTGAATTATGCATTTGTGCTTTTATATACATTATGGGATAACACTCTTGGGTGTCAGCCATGTTGATAGTATTTCTGTTTGTTTAGATCTTTTGGCTTGTATTGCTTAGTTTATTTGTTTATCGTTTCAATCCTCGTTTATTTGTTTAAGTAGTTTAAGTCTAGTATCACATAGGCCAAATGGGTATTGGATATATATTATGAGAATATTTAAGTAGGGGTGTGCTCTTCTAACATGGACCAAGTAGAGAATGAGTACGGTATTACAAGGACCATGTGGATGCTACTGATAAATCACATAGATTAGATTATATAACTTTATGCATGCTTGTAGTCCGACAGGTACATGAACCAAATGGCCTAGGAGATTACATGTATAGTGGCTAGATACATGGACCAAGTATAATTAGATCATTGCACTAATGAATGGAAAACTAAAATAGAATAGGATTAACATGGCTCACACTTTCTTCTCTCGTTGATCACAACTTTAGTATAATTATTTTAGTTTACATTTCATGCTTTCTAGTAGTTAATTAATCAAATCAATAAAAACCCCCTTTTAAACTTGTAAAATACACTAGATAGGATTTAAGCATACTATTCTCGAGATCGACCTTGTATTTACCCCACTAGCTGCATCTGATCGGGTACACTGCCTGTGAAAGTGTGTCTTTAAGGTATAAGTCCGACTAAATATAAATATTAGAACTTGAATATAAAAATACCTACAACGAAACATACATCATTCGTTTTGGCTAAGTACAGAAAATTGTCACAGAGAGTTCATGTCTGAGTTGCAGGGTATACGACGTATACGACATATATATCTACTATGGCGTATACGGCGTACGAATATGATAGTTTAAAAAAAATCAGTTTGAGTTTGTAAATACCCTTTTCCACCATATAAGTTTTCTCCAACTTTCTTTTTCTTGTTATTTAATTTTCTTGCCTTTTAGGTTAATATTAGTTTAGAATCAAAATCTCCAAAACCCAAATATTTACTTGCTTTCAATTAAAATACAATATACTAAAAAGATTCTTCTAGCATCTCTTATATCAATATGTCATACTTTACGGTCTACCTCACTATTCCTCTAAAAACGACAAAACCTCCGATCGTAGTTTTACTATACTATAACGATTAGGTACATTGTTTAAAGGATAGTAAAACTTTAGTGTCTGCAAACTATGCTTCAGTGCTTAAGCTCTGTCTCCAATTTTTTATGTTGATTTTTAGGTAGTTAAGTTTAAGTTTAAATTAGACAGTCGGGTTGGTGGAATTGCAAAATAAGAGAGATCGGCACAAGGGATTGTTGGTCTGCCATTTGCCCCGATAAAGCACGAACGACACACCATTCTGCATTGTTCGTCCCCCATTCGGCTTTTAGTCGTTGCACCCACATACGCTGTGTGTCTTTTCTTTTTTCTTTTTTCTTTTTTTTTGTGAGTAAATGTGTATTTTTGGTGATGTTTTTTGGGACTTACAAAGTGTTATTGTTTTTAGTTGGGGAGGGTGTTTTAATTGGAGAAAATTCCGAGATTAGAACAGTCACTCAACTTTTTAACATTTTCTAGACCAAAAAAAATGCTCTTCTCAAAATAGACTGAGCGACCTACGACTGATGACATCAAATAGTCCTGATATTTAAGTGTCAATTTCCCCCTAATATATTTTTATTTACTATTATGATATATACTTTGATTTCGTTATATTTTGAATCCAGGTTACAAATGAGTATAGGAGCTAAAGAGACGCGAAAATTGGAAAGAATTCACAAAATACACACAACTATAGTATGCTGAAGAAAGCTACGGCGTAACTTACACTCTCCATTACACCGTAGCTAGGAAATATGAAGAATAAAGTCAACACGGACTAAGGACTACGGCGTAACCATAATCCTTAGTTACACCGTAACTATTTCAAGACTTAGAAGAATTCTTTGTGATGAAGACTATGCCGTAACCATTATGTGAAGTTACGGCGTAGAAATGACACCGGAAGTTATCCAAGATCAAGAATTAAGCTACAGTGTAGCCCTCTTGAATACTATGATGTATGTGAAACCCTAAAAGAGGTTACAACATAACTTGTTACATCAACTACACTCTAACCATTGCTATTGGATAAGATTGTTTTACGATTACACTAGCTATGGCGTAACCAACTCATAGAGTTACGCCGCAGCAGTGCCGGGTCTATAAATACAACCATAAGTTTTGCATATAAAACAACTCCTACACCACCAAAAAGCAAAGAAAGAAGGAGGTTCTACCAAGGCATTCCACAACAACATACGGTGCATTTCCAAGGGAGAGATCATGCCACAAACACCATAAGTTTTAGTTACCATTGTGTTAATTACAATATCAATTATGTCTTCATTTCTTATGCACAACATTGATTCGGCTGTACTTTTCAACTTGATCGGCTAAGCACCTTTGGTGTTAGCCTAGATATTGTTATGATTATGTTTTTGTGCTATTCTATAATGCTTCTAGTGTGTGCATGCTTAGTTTATTGTTAGATCCTCTAATTTCGGTAGTTTTGAAGAACCGGTTGTACCCGGTACACTAGGGAAATAGACCGAACGAACCTATTATAGTTAGGTTGCAAAGGAAATAGGAAAGCAGACCGTAAGTGCTAGTCATTGACCTTGTGTGCAAATCGACCCAAGGAATACCTTCCGGGTTGGATAAACTTAAGTAGTTAGATGTATGGTCTAAGATCCGAAAGGCTGGGCCATACAAAGATAAGTCTATCATGTAGTGGCATTTAATGACTCAAATTAGTCTACCGTACGTCGGCTTACTTACAGAGGGTAAGGCCTTTGTTTCCCGACAGGATTCTAGGGAGATAGGCTAGGGAACTAGACCAAATAAACCTAGTGATATATGTCTGCCCTACTTGTTGCATTCGAATAGTTTTATAGAAAACATAGTCATGGCAATATAGGATAACCAGCTAGGCTAGTACACTTTCTCCCTATTGCTCACATCTTTATTTACTTTCAGTTTTCATTTAATTTCCGTTTAATTAATCAATTCTACTCTCAACTAGTTTAAAATGTAACACCTAGACTTAGATAAAATCCGCACCTCATAGCTCTTGGAACGATCTCGGTTTTACCATTTACTAGTCTACACACGACCGGATACACTGTCTGTTAGTGCATTAGGGTAGATCTTAGGTAATCGAGACTAATATAAATTTAACACCTGGCTAGTAAAACCTGTATCAGCGACTTTTTTATTTATTATGTGTAAGGGTACTTTTGTTATTTCACAAAACACATTTTCACATCTATTTTATTTTCTTTTTCTCACTCTCATCCACCAAAAACACAAACCCAATTAAAATTCTATCTCGTCTTATTCTTCATCTTCAATTATTTTCCCCCATTCAATACAACACCATTCTCTCAACCTTTTTAGATCTGAAAAATCGTCCCTTTGATTCTTAAAACAATCCGAACACAACCTCACTCCCAACACATCTTCAATTACAACAACTACAACAACACTGACCAAACAACAACAACAACAACAACATAAGTAATCCCATCTCCTCACTTCTCTAGACAAACCACAAGACAGAGACTCGAATCAAAAGAAACAAGAACATATAAGATCTCAGAATGTTCAAACTTTCGTAATGGATCTTTAAAGATTACAAGTGCTTGAACAATAACCCATCATAGATCTATCACACACATAGCTTTTCTTTTAATTTTCGAAAGTTATCAAGGAAGAACAAAACCATCAGGTTTCATCCGTTTCTTTTCGTCAGGTTTGACAAAAACAAAGAACGAAAAATACAAAACGATTCTAACTCGTAACCTACCTAAGACCCTTTAAAAGGATCTTGAAGCCATTTTGTAGCTGGAAACCTTTAGAAACCTCATCCTTTGGTCTTGTGTCTCTTAGTAGAAAGAAAAGGAATGTTTGTGGGTTATTCGTGGTGAAGATTAACAAAAGAAAAGTGTGTGTTTGATTATTCGAGTGTCAAAATATATGAGCAGATTTGCGTTTAGATTGAGACAAAGAGGAATGAGAAAGTTTGTAGAGTGACTGCGTGTAATTAAGATAGAGAATACATTAGGGTTAGTCTTAAGTAGCCACATTTTTTAAGATGAAGATGAAGATGAAATAGATTTGTAATTGGGTTTGTGTTTTTGCTAGATGCGAGTGAGAAAAAAGAAAAGAAAATAAATGTGAAAATGTGTTTTGTGAAATGACAAAAGTGCCTTTACACATAGGAAATAAAAAAAGAATTGGCACGAACTTTTTGGTGACACTTGACACTTTCTTATCAAAAGTAAAAAAGTCGCAAGTCGCTCGGTCTATTTTGAGAAGAGCAATTTTCTTTTTCTTTTAAAAAAGGTTAAAAAGTTGAGCAATTAGTTTAATCTTGGAATTTTCTCTTTTAATTATTGAAAAAAATGATGAAATGGCGCTGAGATAACACATGAATAACATGTTACTCATACGGGTCGTACCTACTGTACCGAGCACTCCAAGAAATCTAAGGCATAAAAGTCTGATATGTGGACTACCAAAACTTTTCAGAATGCACTTTTATTATATTGTGCCACCAAAGTATTACAATATAGAAAGATGAAAGAGAATTTTTATTATAAACATAATAGGCCAATGCCATCATAACTCATTATCCAAGTTAAAGTCATCAACTAGAAGCCTAAAGCCAATGACATCAATCATCCTCACCAACAAATGCAACTTGCAACATATTATTATTTTCTTTGAACAACTTGCAACATTTTATCACATGTCCAAAATCCCACTATCATTAATCACCTTCCATGAAACATCCATATTCCTCAGCAAACAAACTTTTATAATTTTAATATTTTTCTAAAGAATTATCCATAGTAAGTGCATGCACCTTTCCTAATTATCACACCTATATAGTATATATATCTTTCGTATCATTTCATTAACCGAAAACCGTCTCACAAAAATACTAAAAACCAAGTGTCAGTAACCATCTACTAAGTACTAAAAACTTTTGTTCTACTTATACTTAAAAAATGATGAGAAATAATGGGTTCGACTCCGATTTTGCTCTTCTAGAGTCAATAAGTCGTCATTTACTAGACGACACTGCTCCGACAATGTCCTGTTGGAGCAACAACTTTTTGTTTCCACATTTATCAGAAACATGGGGCGAATTACCCTTACAACAAAACGACTCCGAAGACATGCTGATAGCAACATTCCTCAACGAAGCACTCGACTTCCAACTTCCACCTTCGCTGGAGATAACTTCACCTGAGATGACGTCACCGCCGGAAAACACTGTTTTCGTCAAATCTGAGCCGGAAGCTTCTAGCTTTGAGCCAGAATCACTTGGAGCACAAAAGGGTAAGCATTACCGTGGAGTAAGACGGCGGCCGTGGGGTAAATATGCGGCGGAGATACGTGATCCGGCGAAGAATGGAGCTAGGGTTTGGTTAGGGACATTTGAGACCGCGGAAGATGCGGCAGTGGCTTATGATATGGCGGCGTATCGCATGCGTGGGTCACGTGCTTTGTTGAACTTTCCATTGAGGATTAATTCCGGTGAACCTGAGCCTGTGAGGATCACGTCAAAACGAAGGTCAACGTCACCGGTGAATACATCGGAGGTGGTAAAGAGGGTGAAAAAGGAAGTGGGTGATGAATGCTGAGTGTGACTGTGGGACAAGTTTTGTTTTGTTAAATTCTTTTGTTTATTGGGTGGAAATATGAAATGCTGTAATGAGTGATTTTGTACATATACGATGACAAATTTCTTACTTGTTTTATAAAATACAAACATATTTTGCTCATTATAGCACAGACAGACATATTTGAGTGAAACGCCCAGATTTTTTTTTTAATATATATAAATATGTAAACTGTGTATATTGATAAAACTAGCGGAAGCGTATTTTCTACATTATACGGGTATATTTCAAACATCCCGTTAAAATACTAAACTTTGCAAAATACATAACATGACTCTTTAAACTTGGTAAAGAAGCTGGTTCTTGATTCCAAACTGATAATAAATGATGGAAATGAGAAGCTTGTTACCTAACCCGCGAGCTACACCATTTTAATCCATTACGCCCCATTAAGCATGTACATGGTCTCATCTTGCATACCTACAAAAATATAAACTGAGAACGATAAGTCTATAAGACTTAATGAGATAACAGAACTGTATTAAATCATAAACTGAACATAAGCATGATGCTGAATAAGTATATATAGTACTATTCTGACTACATGAAGCAAAATATTGACTAACTGCATGGGCACAACATTGACTGATTAAATACATGATACACCATTTTACTGACCGAGTAAATAAGCATACTGAGTGCATAATTGACTGCATAACTAATCACATACTTGGTGCATAACTAACTGATCAGTACATAAGCATAATGAGTGCATAACTGACTGCATAACTAAGCACATACTTGGTGCATAACTGACTGAGTACATAAGCATAATGAGTGCATAACTGACTGCATAAATAAGCACATACTTGGTGCATAACTGACTCAGTACATAAGCACATACCGAATTAGTACTTATAGTATTATACTAGCTGAGTGCATAAGCATATACTGACTGAGTACTTATAGTTATACTGGCTGAATGCATAAGCACATACTGACTGAATACATAGCTGACGAGCCATATAAACATGTTAATCATCCATACAGGATGTCTGAGTTCCGATTTTGAAACATTTACTATTCTAAGGCTCGATTCTCCACTAAGGAGGTCTAAGTTCCAACTTTGTCTGGAACAACTGTATGTGATCACATAACTGACTCTATACGTATAGTACTAAATACATTGAGTAATGCATAAAGTACCATTCTGACTGATTAAGTGCATTAAGCACTTGGTGCGCCTTATAAACTGCATAAGCATATACTTAATAGAATATGGCATGCATATATAAATGCATCGCAGGCCAAAAGTGCATAAAGCACTTTGCACATATTACTAAACGCATATAACATTCATATATAAATTAAGATTAAGCTAAATACTTGTGCTCGATTACAACATAATACTAAGCTGAGCTGGAGCTGAGTCTAAGCTGAATATAGAAACCGAGCAATAATATGGTCACGAGGTTAAACTAAGACATGATACTAAAATTGAATTAATTACTAAAATTGTAATATAACATAAACCGAGGCTGAGCTATAACTTGATACTACAGTTGAACTACTATAAACATAATGCTTAGACCGCTGTGGCATATGACTAAGTTTTCGCTATATATAATACTGATGTTGAGCCATGACATACTACTAAATAAGACCAATCAGGTCTACTTAATACTGAATATGACCACATGGGTCAACATGATAATTAATATGACCAAACGGGTCAACTTGGGTCAACTTGATGCTTAATATGACCAAACATGTCAACATATGATACTGAATATGACCCAACGGGTCAACTTGATACTTAATATGACCAACAGGTCAACATGATAATTAATATGACCCAACGGGTCAACTTGATACTTTATATGACCAAAGAGGTCAACATGATACTTAATATGACCAAACGGGTCAACATGATACTGAATATGACCACACAGGTCAACATGATACTAATATGACCTTATAGGTTAACATGATACTGAATATAACCACATGGGTCAACATGATACTAATATGACTTCACAGGTCAACATGATACATAAATTACATAGTACTTGAGATATAGAAAGGCATATATATACTAAACACGCTTAATCAACTAAACATGTTAACTGAAAATCCGTTACTCACCTTGGTCGTATAATGCAAGATGAATGATTCTGAATGTGCCTCGAACACCTATATCATGATAGATGCACACGTACAATGTTAACACATAATAACTAGGCATGAATATAACATGATAGTCCAAATATAAGTGCAACTAAGCACAAATAAACTAACTATAATTCATAAACTCATAAACTAGTTATGGCATAAATCTCGCCAAATATACACTACTATGCTCGCGAACTCGAGCTAAGCTAACCAAGTCTTGTCATTTGGTTCTATAGTTTCATAACATGAATTATAATCATATTGGCTGAGAGCATAAGCTATCATAGCCTATAATCACCCGGGACTTGCAAAAAACATCATATCATGTCATAATCATCAAAACAATAAACAAGGTGTTTGCTGATTTTCTGCAGCAGCCTGCAAATGCATCATTTTGACCAACTTAACTACATAACCAGGTCATGAGGATAATTTTCCTTGGAAGTATACTATTTTCCCTTTCCGAAAAGGTATGGCACGCTCCCAACGGAGCTACGGTCTATCCGGTATTAATTTTTAAACTTCGGTTTGCTGCATATTTCAACATCATCCCTTGCTGTACTAAGTTGCACTTTTGACCCATTTAACCTCTGAATGAGCATAAACTTCATAAATAACACCTGAAGTAGACACCTTAGGCTTTCCAGAAAGTCTAGCCATGATTCAATCGGAGCTACTATCAATTTTATATGATTTTTCAAACATGACTAATCCTTGCTGAAAATTTCAGCAACTTGTTTAACATCATATATCACATAAAGGGGTGTTTGGTTCAACTCAATAATCGACATAAACACCTCCTAAACACTCTAACATGATCATTAACATAATCCCATCATAAATCCTAATAATCATATGCATAACCCTTGAATCATAAACCATGAATTCTTGAATTTATCACATAATCATGTATAACACTTGCAAATCATAACCTTATAGCTTATATTCATGTTTAAACATATAATTCACTACTTACCTTGAATTGGGGAAGAACATGAAATCACTTGAAGCTCCTTAATCATTCATACCATGTTAAACCCTTATAACCCTTGCTTAATCTTTCTTAATCCTTGATGAAATTAATAGAGATCATGATATGTAAAGAATTCTTCAAAGTGAAGAAAGTATTTTCTTCCTGCTCTTTTCTTTTCTCTATGTCGTGAAAGGGAGGGAGATTTTATCTGCTTAAACCGACTTATGTTAACTAAAAGGATAAGGCCCAAGACTATTTTAGTAACTTCCACTAATTTAGGCACTTGAACACAATTAGTCCCTTGTAGTAGCATATCTTGCAAAATAGATCATATCTTGTTTACATATCAAGTCTCCACTTGCTATATTATTCATACCGTCAAAGTGGACTTTTCTATTCAACCCACTAAAATAATAGATATATCCGTTACTACTTTATTTAAAATTCGGGATGTTACAACTCTCCCCTGCTTGGAATGTTCGTGTCCTCACGAATTACTGTTGTTGTAACTAAAATTATCCTCTATATTACTCAGGATTATCCTTAAGTACTCCCCCACTTAGACTTATATAATGTCTATATTCTAATATAAAACTGATAATTCACTAATAAGGATCAAACTATGTATGGATCAAATTATCAACAGGTTTATAATAGGTACCTGTTATCCATGGTGAAATCCATTCTCCTGATCATATGAACTTTAAGATTTTCTTGATTGTTGGGAATTATACTAATAGTTGTCACGGCTAAGAGAAGATGTTACAACTGCAGAAGATTGTACTTGCAGTGGAAACTCATTACCACTGCAAGAACATATATTACTACTGCTTAATAGATAACTGTTAGGAAACGTGTTTAGATAAATATAGAATAGATCTTGTGTATATCTTATTCTATTAGCATTATACTTATCTTGTAGAAGAGGACTCCTTGTGCTATAAAAGGAGATCCTAGGTTAAAGGTTTGATATACGTTTCTAGAGCTTCAAGGTGTAACCCTAGTGATATCAAGATCACTCGTATTATTATCATTAATAATATTGGAGCTAATAGTTTGTTTACATACATTGTTCTTCTTCATATATAACTATCTTACTCACAATCAAACTTCTAAGTGTTACTAAGTAGATTCCGCATACTTAGTGATATAACTCAAAGTATCAATCTAACACAAGTTCAAGGTGTTAAGACCCATCAAGTGGTATCAAAGACAGGTTTTGATACTTTGATTTAGAAGACTCTAGTTCACTTAGAAGAATCAATGGAGACAGAAACCAGTAACTCAAACATTGCTGCTAAGCTTCCAAAGCTTAAGTTGAATGACTTTGAGATGTGGAGGCTAATGATCGAACAATTCTTTATGGTCCAAGACTACACACTCTGGGAGATCATTATGGTTGGAAATTCTTTCAAACCAAGTTCTACTTCAGAGATGGTTGGTGGCAAGGAAGTAATTAAGGTCAACACTGGACCTGTTAATAATGATGAAAGACTTCAGCTGAAGAATGATCTGAAAGCCAAAGGTTTGTTGCTGATGACACTTCCCAGAGACCAAGTTCTAGCATTCAGCAAGTACAAGACTGCAAAGACTCTTTTTGATGAGATCTGTGAAGTTTTTGGTGGTAATGATTCCACCAAGAAGACTCAAAAGACCTTGCTGAAACAGACTTATGAAAACTTTGGTTCAACAAGTAATGAATCTCTTGATAGCATCTTCACAAGGCTACAAAAGATTGTTACTCAACTCATTGTCTTTGGGATTGAGGTGGAAAGGGAAGACCTTAATCTAAAGTTCTTAAGAAGCTTACCCTCTGAGTTTGGAACCAATGTTGCTGTGTGGGAAGATAAGCCAGAATTGGAGACCATGAAACTTAATGATTTGTACAATAACTTCAAGGTTATTGAACAAAGATTGAAGAAAGCTGGCAAAATAAGCTCAAGTTCAGGAAGTGTAGCACTCATATCATCATCTCTTGATGATAGTTCATATGAAGAAAGTGATAGTGATGATGACAGTGCTAACATTGTTGTTTCCACTGGTAGTGGAAGTGTTTCCACTGGTAGCTCAAAGAGACAGATTGCAAGACTTAGTGATACTACTTTTTATGCCTTTATATCAAGTCAAGTGGGTGGTTCAATTCTCAATCATGAGGATTTGGATCAAATTGATGTGGATGATGTGGAGGAGATGGACATTAAATGGCAAGTAGCTTTACTAAGCTTAAGGATAAAGAAGTTTTGGAAGAAGACTGGAAGAAAGATCAACATCAGTGGCAATGAAACAGTAGGTTTTGACAAAAAGAAGGTGGAGTGCTATAATTGTCATAAGAAGGGGCACTTTGCCAGGGAGTGCAGGAAGCCAAGGAAATCTGACAACAGGTTAACTTGGTATAAGCAGGACAAGAAGAAGGAACCTACTACTGATGAGCCAAAGGGGCTATTGGCTATTGATGGAGTGAGCTTTGATTGGAGCTTTATGACCAAGGATGAGGAAGATGATTCAGAGTCTGCAATGGTTGCCACTGAGCTTGCACTAATGGCTTTTTCTGACTCTGAGGTACAAATTGATAATGCTTGTTCTAAATCTTGTAAGGGCTTAAAAGAGTATGAGAAAATTAAAGCACAATTTAATGAACAATGCCTAGAGTTAACTCATACAAATTATAACTTAGCAAATCATAAAAGAGGTCTAGGTGTTTTAGAAACTCAATTAGAGCATTATAGGGCAAATGAATCTAAGTTCAATGATGATATTGCAGTATTAAGAAGAGACTTAGATTATCAGGTTGCTGTTAATAAGGTTCTTAGAGAAGAACTAGAAAAGGTTAAGATGGCTAGTGAGAATATAATGATAACTAAGCAAACACTGGATCATCAATCCAAGTGTATTGACAAAATTTGGGAAGCCCAAGTTGTGAGCAAAGCCAAATCAGGAATTGGATACAAAACAGTTCCACCACCTCTAAGAGGTGTTCCATCACCTCCTGGCATTGACTTAACTCACACAGGATTAGAGGAATTCCAGGAACTACCTATGACCTATGGACCAAAGTTTGTTAAACCAGTTGAAATTGAAAAGGTTCAGGTTGAGGTTGATATATTTGATAGTGCTAGTGACTCATCTCTTAAAGATGAAAATTTAAATGTTGAGTCTAAACCTAGTGTTCCTGAGAATGTTAAAGTGGAGGTTTAAAGAAGTAATCCTGATGTAGTCAAAGAGAACCCTAGGTCACAACCTAATTTCACTAGGCCCACTACTAGATATGCAGACATGTACAGAAGCAGGTCACCAACTCCTAGGGGTAATATGAGGAGTTGGAATCATGTTAAATCTAGGCAATTTGATAGTGATTTTGTGTTCAATAACAAACCATGTCATATATGTGGTAGCTTTGACCATATGTCTTATAGCTGTACCTACCACTTGGGAAGAAGGGAAGTGTTTGGGAATACTAGGGTGAATGGACAAAATGCTAATAACTTAACTCACCCAAACCCTCTTAGCAAGATGATTCCCAGGTCTGTTTTGCTTCATTCTGGCATTAAACCAATTTCCACTGCTAGACCAGCAGTTGCCACTGCCAGAAATAAAAACAGAGTTTACCCTAAGCCCCCTGTTACTACTTTTGTTAAATCTACTCAAACAGGGAAAAAGACCAATTTTGAAAAGAAAGTTAACAATAATCAGAAGTGGGTACCCAAAGTTTCAAAACAAGCAGTTTCCACTGCTAAGCCAGCAGTTACCACTGCAAGGCCAAAGGTTACCACTGGTGGGTCTGTTAACAAGAAAAGGGTATATATGGGAAATGCTGTTAAGGCCTCAACACGTTGGGAATGGAAACCAAAAGGAACCATCACCTCAAACAATCCCAATGGTGTATCAATGACCTTTGATAGATATAATTATATTGATACACGAGGCAGATCCAAGTCATTTGTGGCTTGGGTCCCCAAAAGGAACTAATTCCTTTATTTTGTGTGCAGGGACATTCAAAGACTACAAATGATCAAGGATACTCAGATAGTGGATGTTCCAGGCACATGACTGGCAATAAGTCCTATCTTTCAGACTTTCAACCTTATGATGGACAATTTGTCAGCTTTGGAGGAGGAATTGGTGGCAAAGTTTCTGGCAAAGGAACAATCAAGGCTGGAAACATTGATTTTGAAGATGTGCAGTATGTGAAAGAACTCAAGTACAACCTCTTTAGTGTTTCACAGATGTGTGACAAGAAGCATAGTGTTCTATTCACAGAAGATGAATGCTATATCTTATCTAAGGATTATAAGCTTCCTGATGAAAGTGACATTTTGCTTAAAATCCCTAGAAAAGGTAATCTGTATAGCATTGACATGAAGAACATAGTGGCTAATAATGATGTTACTTGCTTGCTTGCTAAAGCCACTTTGGATGAATCAATGCTTTGGCATAGAAGACTTGGTCATGTCAACTTCAAGACCATCAACAAGATTGTGAAAGATGGACTTGTCAGAGGTCTACCAGAGAAAAGATTTGAAAATGACCAAACTTGTGTTGCCTGTCTCAAAGGAAAGCAACACAGAGCTTCATGCAAGACCAAAGCATTCAATTCTATTGATCATCCACTCTTTATGCTGCATATGGACTTGTTTGGTCCTACTTCTGTGAGCAGCATAAATTTGAAGAAGTATTGTCTTGTTGTGACTGATGATTTTAGTAGATTCACATAGGTTTTCTTTTTAAGAACCAAGGATGAAACCACTGGCATCCTTAAGACATTCATCACTGAAGTTGAAAATCAATATGAAAAGAAAATCAAGATCATCAGATGTGACAATGGGACAGAGTTCAAGAATAAAGTTATGGATGATTTCTGCAGAGACAAAGGTATTAAAAGAGAATTTAGTGTTGCAAGAACTCCTCAACAAAATGGAGTTGCAGAAAGAAGAAACAGAACACTAATTGAGGCTGCTAGAACCATGTTAGCTGATTCAAAGCTTCCAGTGACTTTTTGGGCTGAAGCAGTTAACACTACTTGTTACATTCAAAACAGAGTTTTAGTGGTCAAAACAAATAACAAGACACCTTATGAGTTGTTCATAGGAAGGCCTCCTACTTTGGAGTTTATGAGGCCATTTGGGTGTCATGTTACGATTCTCAATTTCCATTGATCATCTGGGTAAATTTGAAGAAAAGTCTGATGAAGGCTTCTTTGTTGGATACTCTATGGTTAGCAAGGCTTTTAGAGTCTATAACTTAAGAACAAAGAAAATTGAAGAGAACTTGCATGTTCAGTTTCTTGAAAATAAAGCAAACATGGCAGGTTCAGGACCAGATTGGCTATTTGATCTTGAAACATTATCAAATACAATGAATTATGTTCCTCTCACTTCAAGCACTGGAGACAAAGATCTTGAAGATTCAGAAGAATTCATTGATGAAGATGAAGCTTGTAAAGATGATGAAGATCAAATTGTTATGCCACTTTGGGACTTTGTTGATCATTCTGAAAAGTCAACTGATGCAGATGGTGTGAACTTTGATGTCAATAAAGATATTCCTACTAGTAGTGGTAACTCCATTCCCACTGCTACACCAGAAGTTTCCACTGTCAGCCCAAATGTGGAACATACTTCTCAGGAATCACCAAGTGATGATGTAGAGATCTCAAACATGCCTACAACATATGATATTCCTAGCCCATCACAGTCTTCAATTCACAAAGTGCATCCACTTGATAATGTTATTGGTGAACTTCAATCAGGTGTGAAGACTAGAAGACAGACAAAGAAAAATGATATTCATGGGTTCATAAGTGAAGTGTATGAGTCCAAGAAACATAGTAAGAAGAATGAGTGTTTGTTTTTCTGTTTTCTCTCACAGGTGGAGCCTAAGAATGTGTATATGGCTCTAGGAGAATCTAGCTGGGTTGAAGCTATGCAAGAAGAGTTGCTGCAGTTTAAACTTCAAAAGGTTTGGGTTCTTTGTGACTTGCCTGATGGTATGAAGGTCATTGGTACTAAATGGGTTTTCAGAAACAAGAAAGATGAAAGAGGTATTGTAATCAGGAACAAAGCTAGATTGGTTGCTCAAGGATACACTCAAGAGGAGGGTATTGATTATGAAGAAGTGTTTGCTCCTGTTGCAAGGATTGAGGCTATTAGATTGTTTTTAGCCTATGCATCATTTATGGGCTTTATAGTCTATCAAATGGATGTTAAGAGTGCCTTTCTGTATGGTACTATTGATGAGGAGGTATATGTCTCTCAACCTCCAGGCTTTGAAGATCCTCAACACCCAAATAAAGTATATAAAGTGGTTAAGGCTCTTTATGGCTTACATCAGGCTCCAAGGAAGTGGTATGAAACCTTAGCTACTTATTTATTGAATAATGGGTTTCATAGAGGCACGATTGATCAAACTTTGTTCATCAAGAAAGACAAAGGTGATATTCTACTTGTTCAAGTATATGTTGATGATATTATCTTTGGGTCTACTAAACAAGAGATGTGCAAAGAGTTTGAGAAGCTGATGAAATATGAATTTCAAATGAGTTCTATGGGAGAACTTACATTCTTTTTGGGGCTGCAAGTACAACAGAGTAAGGAAGGCATCTTTATCAGTCAAGACAAATATGTGGCTGAGATTATTAAGAAGTTCAAGTTTACTGATGCAAAATCTTCAAATACCCCTGCTGACAAGACCACTCACCTATTGTTGAAGAATGCTAGTGGTGCTAATGTTGATGTTCACACTTACAGATCTATGATTGGTTCTTTGATGTATCTTACTTCATCAAGGCCAGACATTATGTTTGTTGTATGTGCTTGTGCAAGATTTCAAGTGGCTCCAAAGACATCACATATGACAGCAGTGGAAAAGATTTTTAGGTACTTGAAGACTTATCCTAATCTAGGATTATGGTATCCAAGAGACTCTCCAATGGAATTGATCACATACTCAGATAGTGACTATGCTGGTGCAAGTTTGGATAGAAGATCAACTACTGGAGGATGTCAATTTCTTGGATGTAGATTGGTGTCATGGCAGTGCAAGAAGCAAACTATGGTTGCTACTTCAACCACTGAAGCAGAATATGTTGCAGCTGCTAGTTGTTGTGCTCAGATCCTTTGGCTTCAGAATCAATTATTGGATTATGGGTACAATTTCATGAACACCATTATCTATATAGACAATAGTAGTCCCATATGCATTATTAAAAATCCTGTGCAACACACTAAAACTAAACACATTGAAATTAGACATCACTTCATTAGAGATTGTTTTGAGAAAAAGCTTATTAATGTTGTCAAAATTCATACTGATGACAATTATGCTGATTTATTAACAAAAGGGCTTGATGTGGGTAGGTTTCAATACTTGGTAACAAGTATTGGAATGCTAAATCCATAAATCTTTGATGTCTAATACTTTTTAGTGTTGCAGGATAGTTTTTAGGTACTAATATTGTTTGTATTGTATGTATGGTTTTCTACTCATTTGTATGCAGAGTTATCAAGAGCACAGTGGTAATTAACATACAACATTGGAAAGTTTGGTGATAAAAGCAGGAAGAAAGAAAGTACTTTTATTGATCATAAGAAGAGTACATTACAACCATCAAGAAAACATTGTCACCAAAACAAAAAACCATCACACAAGACATGACCCTACAACCTAACACCTACTCCATAGGGTTCTTTCCTTTTCCTTCATAGTCATGCTTGCCTTTGGAAGCTTTCTTTCTCTTTTCATCAAAAGAGAGTTGTTTCCTTGGACAAGCAAGTCCCAGAACTTGCTTGGGAGGCCTTGGTGCTTGGGTAGGCTTC
Organism: Artemisia argyi; assembly: GCA_030686995.1. Classification (NCBI taxonomy): domain Eukaryota; kingdom Viridiplantae; phylum Streptophyta; class Magnoliopsida; order Asterales; family Asteraceae; genus Artemisia; species Artemisia argyi. The sequence goes on from CM060684.1 coordinate 156,305,301, forward strand.
TCAACAGCAGGCCACTTCATGTTGCTTATGGCGGTCTTCAATGCTGTGGTGAGGGCCTTTGGAAGCTCTTTGGAAAGATCAAAGGTTGGATCATTATCATCATCAGAGGAAGAACTAGAATAGAACTCCAAAGATGGAGCAGGAGAAGCTTCAGTCTTTTTGGTTGGCTTGTTGGAGCCTGTGGAAGTGGTTGCCCTTGGTGGGAAGTAATCACTCCATCCTGTTGAAAGATCCTCTGAGTTTGAACAATAGCTGATTTCCTCATCAGATGAATCATCAGAAGATATGTAGACTATTGGGAACCAGCTCATTGTGTTGATTAAGGGTTTGTGTTGTTGAAGTTTTTTGTTGATGAGAGATAAAAGTTATGAGCCCCCTTTTATAAGCAAAGTCAAGTTCGAATTCTAATTAATGAAGAATATTTATTCTTACCAGTTTTGGTAGGTTGGAGGAGTAAATTTGGTTATTATCGGGTTGACTTTTGGAAGATATTTTTGTGAATAGTAACTTGGTTAAAAAGTTACTTTGGGTTAATAATTATGGGTTAAGTTGAAAGTTACTTTGGTTTGCAGCATACAACCCATATTATTGGAGTCATTGGAGTAATAAGGTGTGTATCATAGATACACAACAAATGGTTATTGATTCACCATGTCTAATCCACATAAGAATCAACTAGTCCAGAGCAAACGGCTACTGGTAAAGACTTATCAAATCCGTTTATGGTTGATAGTTTACCAAAAACTAGGTTATCAACTCACCTTACATCCAAGTGATCAAGAGTTGGCTAGTCCATAGCAAACGGCTCATGGTAAAGACATATCAAATCCGTTGATAGCTAGTAGTTTGCTAATAACTATGATAAGAGCAGCAAATTTTAATGTTTTATTTACCACTGCTCTTTGATATGTTGTGAAAATTTTACCACTGCTAGTTCATTAGTTACCAATGCAAGAGTACTTTTTCCACTGATGAACTAGCCGTTACAACTGTTGTGTCAGTAATCCATTTTTTACTAGCCGTTGTAAAAATAACCGTCTTTCCTTATTAATAGGGTAAAATCTTTTGTGAATTATCTACTTACTTATTATAAATTATTCTTTTTCCAAAGATAATTCTTTCTAAAGATAATTCACATAGCGCAACCTCCTCAAACCCTATTAGTATAAATTGATCATCATACGGCTTGCTTTTTATCTTGATTACTAACACTTTTATTCTCTATTTTCACAAATATCATGGCGATTCTAAAATTTGTCGAGGAGCACAACCAAGTGGCCTACTTACAAAAGTCAAACGAGAAGAGTGGCCCTGTTTTTCATCAGATTGTGGATTTTCTAAACACAACTCATATAAGGTATGCCTTAACTATTAATCCCACAATCTATGTCTCTCACATCAAACAATTCTGGAACACTGTGGAGTCCATAACTCTTGAACAGGGAGACACACAAGAATCTGTGGATGCTCTAAGAGCCACAGTGGATGGGGTAACTATTGATGTTACTGAGTCATCCTTGAGGAGAATTCTCCAATTGGATGATCTCAATGGTATCATCACATTACCTAATTCAGAAATTTTCACTAATATTGCTTTAATGGGGTATGATACATCTGAACAAAAAGTTACTTTTAGAAAAGGATGTTTTTGTCCCCATTGGAGATTTTTAATTCACACTCTTTTACATTGTCTAAGTCCTAAGAAAACTTCTTATGAACAATTTGCATCAACCATGGCTTATCCTTTGGTTTGTTTGGCAACAGATAGGACTTTCGATTTTTCAAAGTTTATTTTCAATAATATGAAAGGCAATGTAAAGAGTCAATATAAATTTTTGATGTATCCAAGGTTTCTGCAAGCAGTGTTAAATGAGTTTCAACTGCACCCTCACAATATAATTTATGAACCTTCCACTCTTAAGCCAAAAGTTTTTCAAAACATGTGTAAGGCTTCAGATCTTTGGAATGGGGAGGTTCATCCACTTTTACCTCAAATGCTTGCTAAAATTGCTCAAGTACAGGGTGAAGATGCAACCATCCCAGTTGTATCCCATAACACACCCAATATTGTTGTTCCACCAATTCACCATACCCCTGCTATAACTCACACTTATGAGAGAAGGTCTAAACAGCCAACTTCTCTCATCTCAACATTGCATGTTGCTGAACCCTTTGGTTTAGGAACAAGCAGTGGTGGTTCAAGGCTTAATCCTAGTACAACTAGGGAAGAGCCTGAATCCATGCCTCATGATTCACCTCTCCCAACAGGTTACACAGTTGGAAGTGATGAAGGCAGTGTGCAACTTCTTGAATTGATGGAAATTTGTACCAAGTTAGTCAAGTAGGTTCAAGCTCTGGAGAAAGATCTGGCACAGACCAAAGAACAACATGCCACAGAGCTAAATCAATTGAAGGATGAGATTCAAAGATTGCATAATGAAGTTGAGAATCTCAAGAAGAAAATATCTGCTAAAGTTGTGTTATCTTCATCATCTTCACCTCAGGATGAGTTTTCTGCAAGTTCTACTAAAGCTTTGGGAGATTCTTCCAAACAGGGGAGGAAAACAGATGCAAAGCTTAAGGGGAGGAGTAAAAATTTTGAAAATGAGTTTGCTGAGCTCACTGATTCTGATAATGCTCAAGCAAAAGATGATGTAGCTGAGACTGAGGGGAGGAAATTGGATTTTGAAGATATGGATGCTGATGTTGGTTTTAATTTTGATGATTTAGTTGGAACTGCTCAACCAATTTCCACTGAAACAGGACAAGTTCCCACTGATCAACCAATTACCACTGCAAGTGAACAAGTTCCCACTGCTACTCAAGAAATTACCACTGCATAGGAAGAAGCTGCCAGAATAAGACCAGTCAAAGGAAAAGCTATTGTGACTGGTTCAGAACAAGAGCTTACAAGAAAGATTTCTAAGAAAGAACAAGCTCAAATTAATTTTGATGCAAGATTGGCAGAGCAACAGCAAGCAGCAGAGATTGAAAGAAAAAGAAAGCTAGAGGAAGATGAAGTTGCTAATTTTATGGAAGCAAAGAGGTTGGATAAACTTGAAGCTGTTATGGCAGAACCAATTTCAAGTGTCTCACCAACTGTCATTCATGAGAAACCTCCATTATTCACTTATGTGCCTACAGAAGAAGAGATTGACTATTTGATTAACAATGATCAAATAATCAGAAAGAAGACCATTGAACTTATTGCAAATACAACCTTGAATGAAGACCAAAAGTCTGCTCAACTTAAAGATTTCATTCTAATGAAGAATCAGCAGGCTCTTGATGAAATCATTGGGGATGCTAGAAAAGGTCAAAAGAAGCCAAGAAAGCTTACAAAGGCACATATCATTGCTGAGATGAAGCCTTTTTGTTGTCATGTTGGTAATATGAAGATGGGTCAATTCAAAGGAATGTCACATGATCAAATTGAAGGTATTTACTACAGAATCAAAAGACAAGATAGTAAATTCATTCCAATGGATCAAGAACCTATAGTTATGAAGACAAAAAAGGTCTGGAGTGAGTCTTGGATCAAAAGATGCAAAGAAGTTGAAGACTCAAGAATCATCTCAAGCAGAAGAGGGTCCTAGCAAGTTGACAGAAGAGCAAGTAACAAACATGCTGTTCATAGAGACTGATGTACTTAATATAGAACCTCTACAAGCAAAATATCCAGTTGTTGGTTGGGAGATCTTTTCTGATAGTTTTGGTGTAGCTTGGAAGATCATCAGAACTGGAAGTGTCACAAGTATGTGCAGAGATTTTGAAGATATTGTTAGATCTTGTGATAGAGAAGACTTGGATACTTTGTGGAGGATTGTTCAAGATCAGTTTAAAAAGGATAAACTTGTTGATGTCAAGGCTAAGGAGTTATGGGTTCACTTCAGAAGATTATATGAACCTGACCCAAGTGATAGATATTGGAGATTTGAAGCTCATGATCAAAGAACCTTGTGGAAATTCTATGATTCAAGTTCTGTGCATCATGTTTCTACTCAAGATGGAGTTGATGTCTTTATGCTGGTTGAGAAAGAATATCCATTGAGAGCTGGAGTATTGGATGTGATGAGAACTGTTAAGCTTAGGTGCTGGGAAAGAACTGAAGTCATAGATGATTTGTTACAAAGGATTTATGATCAAAGTGTGAGAGCTGATAAAGAGTTAAGAAGAAAAAGATAAGTGTTTGGAAGAATTCCCATATCCTCATGATTGCTGAATACTTGAAGAAACTTATTGATTTATGTATTAATCATAAGTTAGGGGAGGATTGTTGGGAATTATACTAACAGTTATCACGGCTAAGAGAAGATGTTACAACTGTAGAAGATTGTACTTGCAGTGGAAACTCATTACCATTGCAAGAACATATATTACCACTGCTTAATAGATAACTGTCAGGAAACGTGTTTAGATAAATATAGAATAGATCTTGTGTATATCTTATTCTATTAGCATTATACTTATCTTGTAGAAGAGGACTCCTTGTGCTATAAAAGGAGATCCTAGGTTAAAGGTTTGATATACGTTTCTAGAGCTTCAAGGTGTAACCCTAGTGATATCATGATCACTCGTATTATTATCATTAATAATATTGGAGCTAATAGTTTGTTTACATACATTGTTCTTATTCATATACAACTGTCTTACTCACAATCAAACTTCTAAGTGTTACTAAGTAGATTCCGCATACTTAGTGATATAACTCAAAGTATCAATCTAACACAAGTTCAAGGTGTTAAGATCCATCAAGTGGTATCATTTCTAAATCATAATCTTTTTCTGAGTGCTGAATCTGTGCTGAATCTATCCTGGACATGCTGGAGTATGTAAATTATGCCCTTTATAATGACTATGTCTGAAAATGATACTGTACATGATCTAATGCAATATTCATGATGGAATTAACACATAACCGTTTAGCGAGCTCCCCGAGGTATCTCATGATCTCGATAAGTTCATGCCATATCATGTGAATATTATCACATTGATCAGGCGTCATAATAGTTGCACTATATAATCATGAACTCATCGTTATCACAGTCTACCCCAAGTCACTGAAGCAAAACATATAATCTAACGCACATAATCTCATGCGAATGCTGACTATATACTGCTATACTAATAATGCATACTAATTCTATATACTTACTATATCGTGAATATCTGATTCACAGTTTGCAACTTTATCTGATATCTGAAAATGCATTATGCACTACATGACTATACATGTAATTTCATATAATCTGTGTTAATCACATAAACTGGTATGCATCACTATACATGTACTTATAATCTGATAATATGAACAACATACTGAATAACATGGTTGAATAACTGATAAATGTATAAACGTGCGATGCAATTTAACTCTAAAAGCAATTACCGAGCAGAGGTTCAAGTCTAAGCATCCCCTACTAATGGTGGATACTTAAATCTCTCAAACCATCGCTCTGATACCAACTTGAAACGCCCATTTTTTTTTAATATATATAAATTTGTAAACTGTGTACATTGATAAAACTAGCAGAAGCGTATTTTCTACATCATACGGGTATATTTCAAACATCCCATTAAAATACTAAACATTGCAAAATACATAGCATGACTCTTTAAACTTGGTAAAGAAGCTGGTTCTTGATTTAGGGGCATTCCAAACTGATAACAAATGATGGAAATGAGAAGCTCGTTACCTAACCCGCGAGCTACACCATTTTAACCCATTACGCCCCATTTAGCATGTACATGATCTCATCTTGCATACCTAAAAAAATATAAACTGAGAACGGTAAGTCTATAAGACTTAGTGAGATAACGGAACTGTATTAAATCATAAACTGAACATAAGCATGATGCTGAATAAGTATATATAGTACTATTCTGACTTCATAAAGCATAATATTGACTAACTGCATAAGCTCAACATTGAATGATTAAATACATGATACACCATGTTACTGACCGAGTACATAAGCATACTGAGTGCATAACTGACTGCATAACTAAGCACATACTTGGTGCATAACTGACTGAGTACATAAGCATAATGAGTGCATAACTGACAGCATAACTAAGCACATACTTGGTGCATAACTGACTGAGTACATAAGCAAAATGAGTGCATAAGTGACTGCATAAATAAGCACATACTTGGTGCATAACTGACTCAGTACATAAGCACATACCGAATTAGTAATTATAGTATTATACTAGCTAAGTGCATAAGCACATACTGACTGAGTACTTATAGTTATACAGGCTGAGCACATAAGCACATACTGACTGAATACATAGCTGACGAGCCATATAAACATGTTAATCATCCATACAGGATGTCTGAGTTCCGATTTTGGAACATTTACTATTCTAAGGCTCGATTCTCCACTAAGGAGGTCTAAGTTCCAACTTTGTCTGGAACAACTGTATGTGATCACATAACTGACTGTATACTTATAGTACTAAATACATTGAGTCATAAAGTACCATTCTGACTGATTAAGTGCATTAAGCACTTGATGCGCCTTATAAACTTCATAAGCATATACTTAATAGAATATGGCATGCATATATAAATGCATCGCAGGCCAAAAGTGCATAAAGCACTTTGCACGCATTACTAAACGCATATAACATTCATATATAAATTAAGATTAAGCTAAATACTTGTGCTTCAATTTACCGGGGTACAGGATTATTCCCCTTTACCCATAAATACTTGTGCTCGACTACAACATGATACTAAGTTGAGCTGGAGCTGAGTCTAAGCTAAATATAGAAACTGAGCAATAATATGGTCACGAGGTGAAACTAAGACATGATACTAAAATTGAATTAATTACTAAAGTTGTACTCTAACATAAACCGAGGCTGAGCTATAACTTGATACTACAGCTGAACTACTATAAACATAATGCTTAGACCGCTATGGCATATGACTAAGTTTTCGCTATAAATAATACTGACGTTGGGCCATGACATACTACTGAATAAGACCAATCAGGTCTACTTAATACTGAATATGGCCAAACAGGTCAACATGATAATGAATACGACCAAACAGATCAACATGATAGTTAATATGACCAAACGGGTCAACTTGGGTCAACTTGATGCTTAATATGACCAAACATGTCAACAAATGATACTGAATATGACCCAACGGGTCAACTTGATACTTAATATGACCAACAGGTCAACATGATAATTAATATGACCCAAAGGGTCAACATGATACTTTATATGACCAAAGAGGTCAACATGATACTTAATATGACCAAACGGGTCAACATGATACTGAATATGACCACACAGGTCAACATGATGCTAATATGACCTTATAGGTTAACATGATACTAAATATGACCACATGGGTCAACATGATAATTAATATGACCAAACGGGTCAACTTGGGTCAACTTGATGCTTAATATGACCAAACATGTCAACATATGATACTGAATATGACCCAACGGGTCAACTTGATACTTAATATGACCAATAGGTCAACATGATAATTAATATGACCCAACGGGTCAACTTGATACTTTATATGACCAAAGAGGTCAACATGATACTTAATATGACCAAACGGGTCAACATGATACTGAATATGACCACACAGGTCAACATGATACTAATATGACCTTATAGGTTAACATGATACTGAATATGACCACAAGGGTCAACATGATACTAATATGACTTCACGGGTCAACATGATACATAAATTACATAGTACTTGAGATATAGAAAGGCATATATATACTAAACACGCTTAATCTACTAAACATGTTAACTGAAAATCCGTTACTCACCTTGGTCGTATAATGCAAGATGAATGATTCTGAATGTACCTCGAACACCTATATAATGATTGATGCACACGTATAATGTTAACACATAACAACTAGGCATGAATATAACATGATAGTCCAAATATAAGTGCAACTAAGCACAAATAAACTAACTATAATTCATAAACTCATAAACTAGTTATGGCATAAATCTTGCCAAATATGCACTACTATGCTCGCGAACTCGAGCTAAGCTAACCAAGTCTTGTCATTTGGTTCTATAGTTTCATAACATGAATTATAATCATATTGGCTGAGAACATAAGCTATCATAGCCTATAATCACCCGGGACTTGCAAAAAACATCATATCATGTCATAATCATCAAAAAACTAAACAAGGTGCAGCAGCCTGCAAATGCATCATTTTGACCAACTTAAATACTTAACCAGGTCATGAGGCTAATTTTCCTTGAAAGTATACTATTTTCCCTTTCCGAAAAGGTATGGCACGCTCCCAACGGAGCTACGGTCTATCCGGTATTAATTTTTAAAGTTCGGTTTGCTGCATATTTCAACATCAGCCCTTGCTGTACTAAGTTGCACTTTTGACCCATTTAACCTCTAAATGAGCACAAACTTCATGAATAACAACTGAAGTAGACACCTTAGGCTTTCCAGAAAGTCTAGCCATGATTCAATCGGAGCTACTATCAATTTTATATGATTTTTCAAACATGACTAATCCTTGCTGAAAATTTCAGCAACTTGTTTAACATCATCATATATCACATAAAGGGGTGTTTGGTTCAACTCAATAATCAACATAAACACCTCCTAAACACTCTAACATGATCATTAACATAATCCAATCATAAACCCTAATAATCATATGCATAACCCTTGAATCATAAACCATGAATTCTTGAATTTATCACATAATCATGTATAACACTTGCTAATCATAACCTCATAGCTTATATTCATGTTTAAACATATAATTCACTACTTACCTTGAATTGGGGAAGAACATGAAATCACTTGAAGCTCCTTAATCATTCATACCATGTTAAACCCTTATAACCCTTGCTTAATCTTTCTTAATCATTGATGAAATTAATAGAGATCATGATATGTAAAGAATTCTTCAAAGTGAAGAAAGTATTTTCTTCCTGCTCTTTTCTTTTCTCTATGTCGTGAATGGGAGGGAGATTTTATCTACTTAAACCGACTTATGTTAACTAAAAGGATAAGGCCCAAGACTATTTTAGTAATTTCCACTAATTTAGGCAGTTGAACACAATTAGTCCCTTGTAGTAGCATATCTTGCAAAATAGATCATATCTTGTTTACATATCAAGTCTCCACTTGCTATATTATTCATACCGTCAAAGTGGACTTTTCTATTCAATCCAATAAAATAATAGATATATACATTACTACTTTATTTAAAATTCGGGATGTTACATTGAGGTTGTTAAATAAAGAATCAAAAACAATTACGGAGATATAATGATCAGATAGTATATATATTAGGGTTTTTCAAACTTGTGCCCTATGTCACAAGTTAAGCATATCAAAAGTACTCCAAGACTATCGAAAGAGAACATAAAAATTTGAACGTTCAATTTCGGCTGTTAAAGTTTAAAGGGTAATGATGCAAGACATGACACTAAAACAAAGTGATAGTTATTTCTGACAGTAAAACAAAATGATGGTTATAGTTAGGGGTGTAAATTCGAGTTGGATTCGGGTTGATGAGTTCGGGTCAACAGGTTGACAGGTCAAAAAATCCAACCTGAATCTGACTCATTTAAATCATCGGGTCAGTTATGTCAACCCTAACCTGTTTACACATAACTCGAACTTGAACCATTTAACCCGTATATATACTTGGGTTGGCGGGTTAAATAGGTTACATGGGTTAAATGGGTTTCGGGTTCACCCATTTAACTTATTTTATATAAAAAAGTTGGCACATTACATGAGTTAAACAGGTTAAACGGGTTTGCGGGTTGAGCCGTTTAACCAATTAAACCCGTATAATAAAATATAATTAAATTTTAGTTTAAGAAAAAAATCTTAAAGGGGTTGGCAGGTCGACGCACTTAAATAATTCCCAACTTGAACCTGACCTGTTTAATAAACGGTTTAGATGGGTCGACCCAAACCTGACCCAAAATCTAATTAGACTCAACCCGATCCTGTTAATTTTCGTGTTTGTTTCAGATTGAGTTCCGTGTCGATTCAGAAATTGCCACCCCTAGTTATAGTTATGAGAGGGGATATTATATATAAAATCTTAATTATCTTCTTAAAGGGGAGAGTGTAGTTTTAATAGGTTTCTTCATTAAGAGAGAATAAGGGTTTGTCCTCAGAGTTCTTTCCAACAAAAGAAAAGTAAACAACCCCTCAAATATAGTTATAGTTATGACACCACTACATATTTCATGCATTGTGATTGGATCTCACTTTTGTAACATAAGGCCAACATATGACCAGTGGGAAATCTTTGTCTAAAAAATAGAACGTAGCAACAAAATAGTGGTATATACATAACTGGAAACAACCATAATAAAAAAGAAAAAAAAAAAAAAGACATTGATATGTACCTATTTGATTTTATTTTATACATATAAAATTACATAAGATTTTTTTGTCATTACTCTTTAATTTTATATGTGCAAAGTAAAATAATATGTGTACATATCACTAACCATAAAAAAATATCCAAATCATTGTTATCTTTTTGACATGATAACGAAATGATGGGTTGATTTTATAACGTCGAAGTACTGTATACTGAATTTAAAGCTAATAGACTAAAGTAGGTGTTCATCGGTTCGATTAACGGGTTATTTGGTTTGGTTAAAAAAATTTCTGGGTCAAACCGAAACCGAACCGGACCAAATTCAAATTTGATTCAACCGAACAGAAAACCGAACCGAATAACCGAAAACCGAACCCCTATAACCGAAAACCAAACCGAATAACCCGAATTACATAATTTTAATTATTTTTACATATTATTATATATATTTTTAGAAGAAAATTTTTTTCAAGCTTAAATAATGTTATAATTATATTTAAAAGGACTTTTAGTGATTATATATATATATATATATGTTTTCGGTTTTCGGTTTTCATTGCCAAACCCATATCCAAATCGATAACCAAATATTTAGTTCGGTTCGGTTCGGTTTTGACCAATTCGGTTTGATTACGAATTCGGTTCAGGTTTTTTCAGTTCGGTTCGATTTTAGTTTTTGATTTTTGTGGATATTACCCGATCCGTGAACACCCCTAGACGGCTAGACCAAAGGTGTAATCTCGACTTTAGATATTGGGCCTAACTCTTAAAACAAAAAAGCCCAACTATCTTTTAGGAATAAAGACCCCACATTTGTTTAGGCTATATTTTTAGCGGCTTTGCATAAATCTTGCATTTCCAGTTTTTTTTTTTGTTTGTTTTTGTTTTTTTGTTTTTTTTTGTTTTTTTTTGTTTTTTTTCAATATTCCGCCTGTTTCTTTTTTATTATATAGGGAGAGATAGTAGGACCTAGTAATTTAATAAGTAGTATTTCTTTTTCAAATAAGACCCACTATTTTCATTGTTTGGTTTATATTCACAAGACAAAAATTATGTTATCTTTTAGAATAAGTGGCTTATATATATATATGGACCTCACATGCCTCCTAGTATAGAGAAAAAAAAAAAAAAAAAAAACCCTCAGGCTCTCAACGCTTGGTAAAAAGGTAAATATGAAAACAAAAATCATGAACTCTGCTCAAATCATTAGATAAGGACAAGTTTTTAACTCAAACATTTAGCAACATTTTAACTTAGACATTAGATCTGTAATCTATCGCTATATTATTTTTGAGTCAAGAATAACGACCCCATTTGTTAGCAAAGGGTCCTCACTTTTACAACATACACTGAATTTTCTCTATTTTTGTTTTTCGAAGGAAAGATAAACGCTTTATAGAAAATTAAGGTAGGGGTGAGCATCGGGCCGAAACCGGCCCGTTCCAACCTGAAACCGATCCATCCCAAAACCAAAATCCTGAAAAACCCAAACCGAATCCCGAACCGAAATTACTCGGTTCGGTTTAGGACGAGTCGGTTTCCGTCGGTTTTCTCGGTTTTGGTTGTGTTTTCTCGGTTTTCGGCCGGAATCGATCCATCCCGAAACCAAAATCCTTGAAAACCCAAACCGAGTATGTTCGATTCGGTTTCGGGACAGTCGGTATCGGTCAGTTTTACTCTGTTTTCGGGATTCGGTCGGTTTTGCTCAGCCCTAAATTCAGGTTTCTCGGATCAAAACTAGAATTAAACTAATTTCAAATGGATTGATTCTCTAAAGTTAAAATAAACATGATAATTTATATTCTTTCACATACAAAATTGTGGGGTCTACTGCAGGACCCGATATTTCTTTTGATTTTGAGTTAACATGATCGGTCATGTTCATCTAAACTAGAGAGAATCTCATCCGATTCAAATTCCGTTTTTGGTTCGATTTGATCCACTTTGAATTTAGTTTTTGGTTCAATTCGGTTACGGTTTCGCCTTAAAAATTTCGAAACCAAAAAACATGAACCCGCTCACTTTTTGAAAACACTAAGTTTATTAAGATAGTGTATTACCCTCCTCATAGCTCCTATATCAATGATTGTTCTTCAGGTATAGATTTTTGATAAAGAACTTAATGTTGAAGCTAACTTATATATATAGTAGCAAACAAGCTTAGAACCCGTGTCAAAGGCAAAAGCTAGACTATAAGTAAATCTATCATAGTTAGCTTGTGTTAATATTTCACAAATGCTTTTACTCTTCTTGTTAGATATTATATTATCTTTAAAAGTCATGGATATTGTTTGAAAAGCAACATATAGCTACGGAACAATGACATGAACAAGTTTTTCTATATACGTAACCGAGCAAATCGTTATAAATTGCAACTCCTTTGTACTACAATTTAATTTTACCCATAGACTTCAAATACCGTTACCAATATCATTCGATCATCTAATCTCTTAATTATGAAAACTATCAAACTTAAAATAATAGAAAAAATAAATAGTAATAGGAGTGTGGGAATGGATCCACTAAGAAGAGAAAATAAAATAAGAAGAATGAGAAATGTTTGTAGCCACATATTTTAAATAAAAAATGAGAAATTCATGAGAGATGCATCTTATTTTGTAGGTACATCTAAAATATGCGGCTATGGTTACTTTTTATTCTTCTCATTCTACTTTTATTTCTCATTTGATCCTTACTTATAAGAGTGTTTCTAAAAAAGATATGCATACATACTTGTCTTTCACAAGATTTGAACCCCATATTCATGTATTTTCTCTAACACTAATTCAAAACTATACACAAATTTCTGTTGTAAGTCTTGAACCCATATTTTGTGTATTTTTCATGACACGTGTCTAAAAGACTTGTTGGTAAGTGCATAAACATGTTGCATGTTATTTTGGTCAAAATTCCCGGTATTATATATTTAGTTATACATAAATACTATTATAACAATAGCGACTATTCAACTCCCATTATCAAAATGGAAAGGGATTTTTTTCCTCTTTAGCTATTCGTATTGTTCACATTATTATACGGTCACGGGTCACATCTAATAGAAACAATACAAAAAATGTCTCGATTTGGAACCTTCCAAGCTAGTGACGATATTATGGACGTACTCAATCCCACATTTCTATAAATACTTATTTCCACTCTTTACTCCATTCCATAAAAAAAAACCATCTTCTACTAATTTGCTAAACAAAACATAATCACTTAATCATGACAACGCCCGATGAAGTCGCGGCACTCGAGTTCATTCGTCAACACCTTCTTGACGAATTTGAGTCGTTTCCTATAGGTGATCATTGCCCAACAAGTAGTGGTAGCTCCATATCGACCTCTCCCCCTGATTGCTCGAGTTCAACTGATTCAAATACATATAACCAAACTTCTCCAATAGATTTATACGAAAAAGAAGTTACGAAACATGAAATAATCGACGTGGAATCGTTAAAACCGGTTGAACAAATAAGGAGAGAAGAGAGGTGTTATAGAGGTGTACGACGTAGGCCGTGGGGAAAGTTTGCAGCCGAGATTAGAGATCCAAAACGTCGCGGGTCTAGAGTTTGGTTAGGTACGTTTGATAGTCCTATTGAAGCTGCAGAAGCTTATGACAGGGCTGCTTTTGCTATGAGAGGTAGCAAGGCTATTCTTAACTTTCCACTTGAGGTCGCAAATGTTACAGAGGGAGTTGATGATCCTGTGACACCCTCGTCGAATTGGAATACGAGTGTTTGGGATTAATCTGGAACCAAAGTGCTTAGGAGATATGATATGAAGCTTGTTATATGAGCTGAAAAACCATGGTGGAAAATATCAAAAGAAACAGATTTGAAGTTAACAAACATGGAATGTTTTGTTTTTGGCACTTGCTTTTAATCTGAGTTTAATTTGTGGTCGAAACTTATTTAAGATAATTTAGAGTTCTTGAATTCGAGTTTTACACAAATGTATTGTTTGTGATCATATGATGGCTAAAACGACTCTTTTGTATCGTATGTATGTGGAAGACATGGAGAAAACTATATGTAATTTCGGCACATCAATTAACATGACTAAAACTTAATTTTGTTGCATTCAATCTAGTGACACACGTACTATTGGTAGTTTACAATGAAAAAATAAAAATATTTTGTAAACTTGTTTAACATGTATCGCTCTTAAACATATATTGTTTCGGATTTTTATGTACGAGTGGTAGAGGTTAAAAAAACATTTGCTAGTCTATATATACGTATGTAAATTCCACTAATGGCTGTCGTTGTCTTAGTGAAATTTGTTTTACGGAGCTCTTTAATACATGATGAGTTGATGACTTTAGGAAAAAATATAATATTAATATACTGCGGAGTAACAAAGTAGAAAGATTAATTAAATACTTTAACATGACGTGACTAAAAAATATGAATAATTCATCTCCATATTTAATGTTTATGCATCGTTTATGTATATGTGCTACACATCAATATGACAACAATGTGCAACATATATAACTTATTTGAATATAAATATATCATTAAAAATCAGATGATGGCAACTATTTAACCAAAAAAAAAAAAAAAAGTATTGTCTATAGCAAGTTTAGATAGCTTTATATCAGTAAGACTTAAAGATATAGCGGTTATTAGGGGTATCAGGGATTCGAGCTTTTAATGAACTACTCAAGATTGAGCTCATTTATCTCGACTCGAGCTTGACATTTCGAGCTCGATCTCGAGTTCAAACAACAATTAAAGCTCGATTATTTTTACGATTCGAGCTTTTAAAACTAATATTTGGCTCGGCTCATTTGAAAGCTTTTTTTTGTTAACCGAGTTAAACATGTCGAACGGGCTAACAGAGCTAAATAAGTCGAATGAGCTAATCGAGCTACACACTTTGATATCGTACATGAGTTTTAGCCCAAATAGCTTTAACCCATATCACCATAGACGGCCCACAAAGGTAAAAGCCCAATACATTTCGTTTAGGAACCAACTCACATAGCAAATATCAACCAAAAGTATAGCATCTTTTACCTGGAGAATCATCTCTTAGGCAAACGGCTGTCCTCATAACTTATCCTCCAAGCCATTATTGTACTAATTATGTAACGTGCAACTACCTCTTTCATGCAGAAGTAATGTTGTGGGTATTTCATTAGTACGTGCAAACCATGTCAAACATTCTCATATCTCCAAGGGCCAATGATGTCACGCCACGTGTCATTCTTTCCTTCTCCATAAGATCACCTCCATCAGGATCATCTAAAGCTGTCAGATCACATCCACGGATCACACACACCCAAAAAGCATATCTATAAATACACATGCATTTCATGAGAAGAACCAAGTTATCATGAGAACCAAGTTATCTTCTACACATTTTACACACATTAAACCATAGTTGTATGTAAGCGTTATCTGACTTTAGATAATCACTCTTATCTCGGGTCACTAGTACAGATTTGGCCTTTCTTCATACATAGCGTATTTCGAATGGTCACATAGCAACATATTTACGTGACTAAATGTACCAGCCTTAAATAAACAACCACACTTGATCCGACTTGTGTGACCATTTCGTAAAATATATGTCACACATTTGTGTATATATGTGACCAGAGGGTAACTGGTAAATATTTGTCGACATTTTAGTCACTTTTAATTCGGGACGTGTGACAGATACAAATCAGCTCGAAACATTCGTCACACTATAGATATACATATGTGACAAATATATGTCACACAATTGAACAGCTCGAAACATTCGTCACACTTGCGTATGTGGTTAAATTATATAGTCAAGTTTGTCACACATTATATAAACGTGACTGCTATTTTTTGTTAAATACATAGCCACATATGAATTTGAAATGTGTGACAACTAAAAATTCAGTTTGAAGCGTTAGTCACGAAATACATTTAAGAGTGACAAATATATGTCACACACTTAAAGAGTGTGACCAAATGTCATATATGGTCACACTAAACCATAGAAACATGATTAAGTGTAACTAAAATTCGATACATATGGTCACGTAAGGTAATATGTGTGTCTAAAGTTTATTGTGTGTTTGTTTGCCAAATCCTAATGTGTATAGCCACATTTAATTGAAGCACGATCATGTGACTATAGGCTTTACAATATTCATACCATATCACACATGTGTATCTAAATGATATTTATGGCCACATCATAAGGGTATTTGTAACACCCCAACCAGGCATGGGTCCAGAGCGCTACAGTATGGTGACATATCAAAGCATAAAAAGCATACAACGCAAGCAGGAGACTTAAAACAACAGATTAAAAGAAAAATCTAAAAGTACAAAAGAAATACTAAAACTATAAGAGAAAAGAAAATGCAAACTAAGCAAAGTCTAATCTAATCCAAGTCCAAAACTAGTCCAGATGTAATGGGATTCTAGTCGATGGGGTAGTCCATTAAAGCTCCTATACTCTCTCTTCACCAAAACCCAACTTCCAACCTAAAGCCTGCCGCAGGAAAGGAAATGCGGCTGAGCTTAAAAAGCCCAGTGAACAGATATAAAACAAAGCAAACGGATAAACGAAACGTATATAAGTATGAGAAACAGGACATCATAAGCTTCTGCTGAAAAGAATATCATCTGTCAAATGTATAAGAGATTAACATACACTGAACGAATATCATAAGTCAAAGGGAAAAGAAGTATCAAAGATATATCACATAAGCATAATCATAAAGGAAAGGTAATGAGCACGTATCAACAAAGAAGCGTCCAAATAAGGTACTTGAATGGACAAACGAATCATAGGAAAGCTACGAGCCGACCTGCCAAGGTACTTAGCAGATCTCATACATACATACATACATACATACATACATACATACATACATACATACATACATACATACATACATACATACATACATACATACATACATACATAATCCATAATCACCTGTCAAAGGATACGAAGAGGGGAGACCTCTCGGTACCACATGGAGGAGCGACCTCCCAAACGTGAAGGAGTAGAGAAGCACCTACCCACATTCACCATACACATAATCATACATAAACATAAGTGCTATGATGCATCCATACGCCCTCCATACATACATACATACATAATCCAACATAATCATATCATAAGCGCGCATAATCATATCATATCAAATGCGGACGCCGTGGATCAATCACACCTCCACAGAAAGTGTCATGCCATCGGTGCCTCGATGACACGCCCATGGTACCTCGATGAGTAGTTAGAAAACTCGGGCATAAGAAGGGAACGAAGCATACATACATACATAGAATCATAGCAGCATATCCAAATCATATCATAGCATAAACATAATCAAAGGAGAGTCAATGAATGTAAATCATAAATCAGAGGGATCATATCAAAGGTCATATCAAATGAATCATAAAGAATGAATCAACATAAGGGAACATAGCAATGGCATATGGAATCTTATAACGAATCAAAGATCAAGATCAAGTCATGAGAGAGAAAGCAACATTACTGAAAAAGAGTAGAATATCTTTACCTTAAACCGTAAGTGTAAACACATCATAAAGATAGGAAGTTACTCCTTCTTCAGCGAATCTGCACGTAATAATGATCGGCTTATTATTAATAACTTATTTTAAATCAGATTACTCGTTTTAGTCGGCTTTCCGTTTTTAATAACTTTCCATTTATAGCAGCTTTCCAAAAATAGTAACTTTTCAATTATAGTAAGTTTCCTTAATTAGTAAGTTTCTTTGAATTTGCAAGATTATCCATTTATGATTATAATTAACATTTAATTAAGTTAAAATACTCAAAATGATTATTATAATAGTTTAGGGTCTAATATGTCAATTTAATAAGGTTCAAGGTCTTAAATGTAAATTATCAAAATTTAATATTTTAAAAGTTGTCAATTAATTATTTTGGGGTTTATACTATAAATTATATCAAAATGATAATTTTAGAGCCCGTCGTTTTATAATATACATAGACGCATTCTCGAAATCAGTTAGACCGCGATGACCAAAAATATAATAGAAACTCAAACGCAAAACCACACGACATCCAGAATTCCATTCGACCCATTTTATACCATATTCGACCTCACAATATTTAATACTTATACACACCATTACACGTCTTCTTCAAAGAAAAAAAAAAGAAAGAAATGCATGCTCCTCTTCATTCTTTAGGTTTAATACTAATGTATAAGATGTATCATTTAAACATCTTGAATACAAATCATGGACGTATAGTTGTATTATGTTTAATAATTCCATGCGACACATAACGGCCCAGTTAATTCGTTACGCATTATATTCGAATTTATAGATCATTTCTTTGTTACCATTACACGTCTAGTGACCACAACAAAACATATAACAACCGTTTTCGAAAAACAGAATGGACTAGAGGCTGGCACTAGACAAATGGTTTCATTATATTATGCTACCCGACAACGAGACAACCAAGGTATCGCGAGACAAGAATTAAACCACAAACCCTCGCGAGACACGAACAAGCTAAACGAGACAACCGAAACCGTGCTCGCGATACACACAAGAAATCATAAACTCCGACAGCCCGTGTTCCACACGTAACACACGCCTAGGGGTTTCTAGTTTAAGCGCTCCATATTTATTTACTTGAGTTTCTATCCATGTCTTAGTAGTTAGTAGTATATTAGAGATTAGACAAAAGATCATTCATATTAGCTTTTATGTGACATGTAATATACGTTTATTATACGCAAACTATGTTTAGTCGAAAAAAATGAGAACATCAAGACGGAGATTAAGGTTTACCTTGGATCGGTTTTACGTAGGAAACAAGAACAAGAGAAGTAATCACGATCGAACCAAGCCACGAATAAAACACCCTTCGAACCCTAAGCTTTCACGATCAAAACTCCTTCACATATGGTGTATACGTTTTAAGCTAGATGTGATTTTATGTGATATAGTACTCCATCGAAATACAAACATATAGCGTGATAACCTTAGTGAGGCTGAATAGAAGAAAAGATCAAGGACGTGGACAAGCTTGAATCAATCACAACAACACCTCAATGAATGGCACAACTTCTTGGTCACCAAACTCTTGCATCGTTTCTTCTCCTTGCCAGCAAAACTAGAGAGGATATGTGTGTATTCTGTTTATTCACTACTACAGAAAAGCTTAAAGGGAACACTTCATATAGATCGGTTCAAAAAAAGGCTGATCTATTTGAGATAAATAGATCATTTGTTACATAAAAAGCCGATGTAATTATATTTTCACTTAAAAAGATCAGTTACACACTAAACCACCGATCCATTTGTGAAAAATTCAAGCGGGCTTTATACTCTTCCAACTTTTCATTATCCCGCTTTCACAAAAAAAAGTTAAAAAGACACACATCCCACACCATCTCCTTTACCAAAATCACAACCCTCAATATTCCAAATATTCATCAGATGTTAAGTTAACTTAAAATTGAAATTCAATGATAACAAGTTCATATGTTGATCTTCTTTCATCATTAAGCCCCATATAATCATCTTACATTTTCCCCAATCTAAATCTTAATCAAACCCTAGGTTTTTCAAAATCACCAACCTTCAATCGCGATCAAATTCACTCCGCCTCCGCCGTTCCTTCGTACACCACCCGTCGTAACAGATTCGTTGTCTAGGCCGTAAGTTGTTTATTCGGTTTTAAGTTCAATATAATCTATGTTTACATCATTGACATGGTTTTTTTAGCTTGTTGTTGATGTTTAAAAGTATGTGAATGAATGTTAGATCTGTATTCTAGTTGTATTTGGATAACATGGACTTATCTTGAATAAATGGTTGAATTAGTCAATTGAATAAATGGTTGAATTGGCCCTATAGTAAAAGATCAATCGTAGTTTATCTTTGACTAATAGCTTTGTTTTTCCATTTGGTGTTAGACTTGCTTATTCTAACTTGTGACGACCATTCTGCAACATCCGTAATTTCCAGACTTTTAGAAAATGAAGGACTTTATAAAGTCAACTTGAATTTATATCATTCAATGAGTTGCTTGAAAATCAAATGAGCTGATTGATTATATAATGCATTGGCAGATGGAAGCTTGACATTGTGGGTCTTATATGGCTTTACATCTGTTGATGCATCGTTTATTAAGTTTGACTTTTTGAACCATTATTCGTTCGTTTTCATTACAAACAATTTTTTTCATTATTGTAAAGAAAGCAGAATGGACACTACAGTTTGCAAAATGAGTGATCTTGAGTAAAGAAAGCCAAATACAATGTCATTGTTTTTCACATCCACATTATCACGCGTGTGTAGAGTTGCTCGTTTTTGCAAAACTATATGTTATACTTTCTTGAGATTGTTGGTCTTACATTTCGCCACATCTGCTGATGCATTATATGTGTCAAGTTGTAAACTTTTTGAACCATTTTTACTGGCTTTTCATTGCATCTGGTCTGTAATTCTTCTGAAACTGCATTCTATATTTACAAAGACAATGGTCAACTCACAACAAAAAGTCCATCGTACTTGTATTTACAAAAAATTTATTCTGATTGATCTTATAAACTAACTGAATTTCTCCACATTTGACATTGTTTATAGATTATTCAAGAAGATGTGCTCACAGTGGCGGACCCAGGATTTTCCAAGGCGGGGGGCAAATTTTTTTTTTTTTGATAAAATCGTGATGCATTTTAATAAAAAGGTCATAATTTTATTTTTTTTACACTAAAACCTAAGGTTTTTACATTTTTGGCTTCAAGGTGGGGGGCAATTTGATTTTTTGGAGGGGTGCACTTTAATAAAAAGGTCCAAAAAAAAATTTTTTTACACTAAAATCTGAACTTTTTCGACGAGTCGTGGAGGGCACCGCCCCCCCAAACTTTGTGCTTGGGTCCGCCCCTGTGTGCTCAAGTGTGATCTTCCATACTTCGACATATGTGTAGCTAACATTTGGTGTTGTATTTGTTGAAGCGATATGGTTTCGTATTGTAACTGGTGGTTTTCGTTGAAGACTTGTGTATTGTAATACTTATTAGTGTACGTGTTATGATTGAACAAATGAAAATTATGCATAACAATGAAAATCTGATTTTTTTTTTTTTTATTTAGAAAAATGTTACTAAGATCGGTTCCTAGGTATTAACTGATCTATTTGTGATGTTATTTAGATCGGTTCCCAACCGATCTTTTTGTGTTCCCCTCAAATAGATCACCCTTAGTTAGAGTGGTTCATAACCGATCTTTTTGAGGGTTTTCAACCGATCTTTTTAACGTTTTTTGTAGTAGTGATTTTTGATTCGGTGTGAGGAGAGGAGGGAGATGGCGTTATATGGTTTAAAGTGTGACAAGGAATAACGTGTGTAGAATGAGAAACCGAGTAAAATACTAAGGCAAGTAGTTCAAGGTCTTTAGGAAACTATATATCATCATATATTTATAACTTTACACAATATTCCCTTGTTCTCATCCATCAAATTTTCGGTTCTTATCATCACATTAATTAGACGTGTAGAATTTTTGGGACAAGGGTAACGCATAGAATGTTTAGGACAAGGAAATGGGGCATTTATTTTAGCTAAGTTAGGATAGATCATTATTTTGTATTTAGTATAAAATTTAAAATAATACACATATTTTATATCATAAGGTTTAAGATTATTTTCTTATTAATTAGACTTAGATTAAGTTCAATTTTCAAATAAAATGTTATTACGGATTTTAGGATCTTACAATTCTTCCTCTCTAAAAAGAAAATTTTCGTCCTCGAAAATTGGAGTCGCAAAAGTTAGACGGAGACGTAGCAAATCACAAATGAACATCACAATTAACCTCACTCTCGGGGAGGTTCTTCCAACAGAATCTTCACAAACCGAATATTTTCTCATGACTCGATCATGACAACAAGGATAGCCCCAGGCTCTCCACATAAAACAAATCATAACAAATCTGATCCAACGAATGTAAAACAAATACGTAGCAAATGACAGATGACAAATGATAGATGGAATCCTACAAGGAGATACACTAAACACAAATACCTACGAAGTAAGCATAGCGATAGTACTAAACGATAAATCTTTATCAGCTCCTACCGAATTCTAAATGAACAAAAGAATTTGCAAAAGTCGAAGGAGCACAAATCGAATCATCAAACGTACCAAGAGTCTCATAGAGAGATGGGATAACATATTCGCATTGATGTTCTAAATCAGGAATCAGAGTATCAAAATATATCAGAAGGCATAACGGAATAGGTAGACTAATCGTACGATAAGAACGAGTCCAAGATCTAAAGCGTAGCGAACCAAAACTTCTTTCAATACCAAGATGTCTAACTCTTCTATATCTCTTCTGAAAGTGTGAACCAAAAATTTGATTCTCTGTCACGATCATTGCAGGTGCGCCATGTAGCTTGAATAATCTCCTGCCGAAAGAAATCTCTGCCGATCTTCCAAACAAGCCGTCCAAGTCAATGCTCCACTTGTTTTGTCTCTGCTCTTGTGCTTGGAAATCTCCGATGTAGTCATCACCGTCTTCATACCATCCCGTCTAGCTCCTGCTTTGAGACTCTACACATATTAGTGCAACTAAGATGAATAGACTTGATGGAACCGTGTGCTTCACTTCAGGTTGCTTCCTTCCATCTTCCATCATAGGTAATCTTTCACTGCCTTGCTCGCGAGCTTCTTCATGCTTGGGTAGAAACAAATTTCTTCTCAGCTTCTCAAACTTCTTCTCTCATCCCCTTCAACAAAAATTACTCTTCGAGAAATAAGACATAGAGCTTCTTGAAACGCAGAAATATCAACACAAAATACAAAGATAATCCTCGTGTTTCTCTTGCGTCTCTGAATATACTAAAATGTCATACTATGACAATTGTCCAAGTATTCATGAAAAACACGATTTATCAAATCCATAGGAATAGTTGGAAAGGTAACCAATACAATTGGCATCACACACACACACACACAAATACGAAAAGAAATACTAAGGGTATCCCGTTCCTCTCACAAAATAAGACACGATTTAGCTTCTAACAATAAATACCATCATCATTTTCCTCCACGAATAAAACAAAACACACAAAGATACACAGCGAACATTCCAAACAAATCGAATAATTCTCGAGGCGAGTTTCATCAGAGAAGTATCTTCACAGCAGTGGGGAAATCAGCGCACGAGTTTCAGAACAAGATGGCCATAAACGATTATCAGGTTAAGAATCATGGTGTTGAATATGAACTTCACAAAACATCAAAGGTGACAACCATAAAATGACAGTCGCCATCATCAAAATACTCAGGCAATAAATCCAAATCCAGAATAATCATCGAATCGAACATTTCCAACGTAAACAGATTAGCACAACAAAATCGTCTCCAAATATCTCCAGAACGCATCGGACAAATCGAATATACACGATGAAAAGTCACAAAACGATCATAGGGGTAGAATAGGCAAGGTCAATAATCAACAATGAAGAAAGAATCAAAAGCAAGGAGAAGTCATAGAATGTGCAGAACATGTAGGATTCATACATACGCGAATCTCCGAACGAAAGGCATCTAAACGAATGTCAAACGAATCAAGAATCGAAGTTCAGAAGGATAACTCCATAGAAAGAAACCTATAAGGCACACTACGAAGTCTAAAGACATCCTAAACACATGTCGCAAATCCTGATAAGTCTTCTAAGTCTCTGAAACGATTGATCTTGTAAGAGCGTAACAAAAAGAAAAGATCAGAGTAAAATGAAAGCAAGAAAACCAACGTCTGATCATATATCTACCCAATCCTCACCGGTCATAATAAAGCTCTAAAAGGGAGAAACTTAAGGCAAAACCTTCCAAAGTTATTCCTAAAGCTTTTAAGGTGCAAACCTATAGGGTCCAATACTCACAGGCCATTACTTAGGTACTACAAGTCGTAACCTGTCTCTGATACCATAATTGTAACACCCCAACCCGGCATGGGTCTAGAGCGCTACAGTATGGTGACATATCAAAGCATACAAAGCATACAACGCAAGCGGGAGACTTAAAACAAAAGATTAAAAGAAAAATCTAAAAGTACAAAAGAAATACTAAAACTATAAAAGAAAAGAAAATACAAACTAAACAAATTCTAATCTGATCTAAGTCCAAAACTAGTCCAGATGTAATGGGATTCTAGTCCATGGGGTAGTCCATTAAAGCTCCTATACTCTCTCTTCACCCAAACCCAGCTTCCAACCTAAAACCTGCCGCAAGAAAGGAAATGCGGCTGAGCTTAAAAATCCCAGTGAACAGATAAAAACAAAGCAAACGGATAAACGAAACGTATGTAAGTATGAGAAACAGGATATCATAAGCTTCTGCTGAAAAGAATATCATCTGTCAAATGTATAAGAGATTAACATACACTGAACGAATATCATAAGTCAAAGGGAAACGAAGTATCAAAGATATATCACATAAGCATAATCATAAAAGAAAGGTAATGAGCACGTATCAACAAAGAAGCGTCCAAACAATGTACTTGAATGGACAAACGAATCATAGGAAAGCCACGAGCCGACCTGCCAAGGTACTTGGCAGATCTCATACATACATACATATATATATATATATATATATATACATAATCCATAATCACCTGTCAAAGGATACGAAGAGGGGAGACCTCTCGGTACCACATGGAGGAGCGACCTCCCAAACGTGAAGGAGTAGAGAAGCACCTACCCACATTCACCATACACATAATCATACATAAACATAAGTGCTAGGATGCATCCATACGCCCCCATATATACATACATACATACATAATCCAACATAATAATATCATAAGCGCGCATAATCATATCATATCAAATGGGGACGCCGTGGATCAATCACACCTTCACAGAAAGTGTCATGCCATCGGTGCCTCGATGACACGCCCATGGTACCTCTATGAGTAGTTAGAAAACTCGGGCATAAGAAGGGAACGAAGCATACATACATACATACATAGAATCATAGCAGCATATCCAAATCATATCATAGCATAATCATAATCAAAGGAGAGTCAATGAATGTGAATCATAAATCAGAGGGATCATATCAAATGAATCATAAAGAATGAATTAACATAAGGGAACATAGCAATGGCATAGGGAATCTTATAACGAATCAAAGATCAAGATCAAGTCATGAGAGAGAAAGCAAAAGATCGGAAGTTACTCCTTCTTCAGCGAATCTACACGTAATAATGATCGGCTTATTATTAATAACTTATTTTAAATCAGATTACTCGTTTTAGTCGGCTTTCCGTTTTTAATAACTTTCCATTTATAGTAGCTTTTCAAAAATAGTAACTTTCCAATTATAGTAAGTTTCCTTAATTAGTAAGTTTCTCGAATTTGCAAGATTATCCATTTATGATTATAATTAACATTTAATTAAGTTAAAATACTCAAAATGATTATTATAATAGTTTAGGGTCAAATATGTCAATTTAATAAGGTTCAAGGTCTTAAATGTAAATTATCAAAATTTAATATTTTAAAAGTTGTCAATTAATTATTTTGGTGTTTATACTATAAATTATATCAAAATGATAATTTTAGAGCCCGTCGTTTTATAATATACATAGACGCATTCCCGACATCAGTTAGACTGCGATGACCAAAAATATAATAGAAACTCAAACGCAAAACCACACGACATCCAGATTTCCATTCGACCCATTTTATACCATATTCGACCTCGCAATATTTAATACTTATACACACCATTGTCTTCTTCGAAGAAAAAAAAAAGAAAGAAATGCATGCTCCTCTTCTTTCTTTAGGTTTAATACTAATGTATAACATGTATCATTTAAACATCTTGAATACAGATCATGGACGTATAGTTGTATTATGTTTAATAATTCCATGCGACACATAACGGCCCAGTTAATTCGTTACGCATTATATTCGGATTTATAGATCATTTCTTTGTTACCATTACACGTCTAGTGACCACAACAAAACATATAACAACCGTTTTCGAAAAACAGAATGGACTAGAGGCTGGCACTAGACAAATGGTTTCATTATATTATGCTACCCGACAACGATACAACCAAGGTATCGCGAGACAAGAATTAAACCACAAACCCTCGCGAGACCTGAACAAGCTAAACGAGACAACCGAAACCGTGCTCACGATACACACAAGAAATCATAAACTCCGACAGCCCGTGTTCCACACGTAACACATGCCTAGGGGTTTCTAGTTTAAGCGCTCCATATTTATTTACTTGAATTAAAAAGGAAAACAGAAAACAAGAATAGACATGCGTAGTATCCAGTATTTTATCATTTCATGCGACAAGTTCTCTTATTTCATGTGCCATCCCAATTGTGTGTGTGTGTATATATATATATATATATATATATATATATATATATATATATATATATATATATATATATATATGTGGGGTTATTCTAAAAAGGGTCTTATAATAAAAATTGTAAGAAAGATTGTGGGAGTGACATGTGTCACCCTCCCCCCCCCCCCCCCCCCCGAAATTTTTTTTCTCACCAAAAATTTTTACTGCATCACTGTTATAAATTTACTGCATCACGATTATAAACTTACTGCATCACGTTTACTGCATCACAATTATGATTTTACTATATAACGGTTACTGTATTCATGGTTTTAATGTTACTGCATCATAGTTATAAAGTTACTGCATTATAGTTATTAGAAATTGCATTATCATAAGTTTTCTGCATCATATATGTATGTAACTGCATCATAATTAAAATACGATTCTTTTTTAAATGTTGGTGCATCTTTATTATAAGTTAGTGCATCATAGTTACGGAGTAATAGTTTAGTGCATCAACTATGCGGTAGTAACTTGTAACCTTAATGCACTAAAATTTAAACTGTGATGCAGTAACTTTTATAATTGTGATGCAGCAACTTTATAACTGTGATGCAATAAAAAATTTAGCGGGAAAAAAATTTTTTGCCAAAAAAAAAAATTTTTTTTTTGGCGGGATTTTTTTTTTTTTTGCGGGGGGGTGACATGTGTAGTATGATGTGTCATGGGGGTGACACATGTCGCCCTCACAATCCTTCCTACACTTTTTATTATAAGGGACTTTATATATATATATATATATATATATATATACACACACACGGTTCATATTAGCTTTTATGTGACATGTAATATACGTTTATTATAAGCGAACTATGTTTAGTCGAAAAAAATGAGAACATCAAGACGGAGATTAAGGTTTACCTTGGATCGGTTTTACGTAGGAAACAAGAACAAGAGAAGTAATCACGATCGAACCAAGCCACAAATAAAACACCCTTCGAACCCTAAGCTTTCACGATCAAAACTCCTTCACATATGGTGTATACATTTTAAGCTAGATGTGATTTTATGTGATATAGTACTCCATCGAAATACAAACATATAGCGTGATAACCTTAGTGAGGCTGAATAGAAGAAAAGATCAAGGATGTGGACAAGCTTGAATCAATCACAACAACACCTCAATGAATGGCACAACTTCTTGGTCACCAAACTCTTGCTTCGTTTCTTCTCCTTGGCAGCCAAACTAGAGAGGATATGTGTGTATTCTGTTTATTTTTGGTTCGGTGTGAGGAGAGGAGGGAGATGGCGTTATATGGTTTTAAGTGTGACAAGGAATAACGTGTGTAGAATGAGAAACCGAGTAAAATACTAAGGCAAGTAGTTCAAGGTTTTTAGGAAACTATATATCATCATATATTTATAACTTTACACAATAATCCCTTGTTCTCATCCATCAAATTTTCGGTTCTTATCGTCACATTAATTAGATGTGTAGAATTTTTGGGAGAAGGGTAACGCATAGAATGTTTAGGACAAGGAAATGGGGCATTTATTTTAGCTAAGTTAGGATAGATCATTATTTTGTATCTATTATCTCTAATAAACCAAAATAATTTACAAGCACTCTAAAGCACAAAATGTAATTAATTTGCTGATGTGTATTTGTTGTGATTGGTCGAAGATTTAATGCGTACAACCTCCTAATGCTATACCCATCTTTCATAATTGACCCGGAAATCCCATATATGGTAACTAATTAAGTTTTAGAGCAAAAAAACGCTCCTCAAAAAGTCAGACGAGCTACAAATTTGTTATTCATGGTAAGTAGTAATTGCATTTAAATCCTTAAACGAAACTGCACACATTTAATCTTCAATCTTCATCAAAATATATTCACAAATCTCCATTCTGATTTCTTTGTTCCAAAGCAAAGGTATTTTTGGTTTTGATTGTATGTTGAGATTAGTTTCAATTTCCACTCATTTAATTTGTCTAATTTTTGTGCATGTTTACAATTCCACAATTTATTTAGGCTGCTTTATGGATGTTAATATGTTCCTGATTAAAGCTAAACCAAAATTACATTGCTTTGTAAGTTTCTTTCTCTCCATTTTTTGTTTCTTAATTTTTATATTGGATTGTAGCCAAACCAAATTTCTGTTTGGATGATTAATTTTCGATGGATCATAATATTGGTCTTCTTTTGCATGTCTGTTTCCAGCTTTTTATAAAATTAATACATCATTTTTATTTTTGTCTGGGATTGAATCATAGTATTTATAACTTTCTAAAATTATAAGAACCCTAATTTTGATGAAGAATTTGATTCTGGTATTGAATAATAGTTACAACTTTCTAAAATTAATGTAACCCTGATTTACTTGCTTGTTTGCATATATAATTGATCTCAATTGCACCCAAAAAAGATCACATCCTTCTTCCTTCCCTTAAAGAATCGTGCTATCAAAAGTAATGGCTCAATTCGTTAATGGCTACATTAATGATCTCTCTGTTGTTAGGGACAATGTGAAACTTCGCGTACGAGTTTTGCGAAGTTGGATGCAGCCTGTATTTGGCAAACCGAACATTACTAATATGGAGCTTATTGTAATGGATGAACAGGCAAGTCATGGCATTTGAATTAGAACACTTTCATTTATATATAGTTTATTTTTCAATATTTCAACGTATTTATTTTTTATTTTTTGCATAAATAGAATACAAGAATCCAAGCTACAATCCGACAGAAACAAATTGACCAATTCAAACATAAGTTGGAAGAGGGTGCTGCTGTGACCTTGCAAAATTACAGTCTTGGCGAGATACAGCCAAAATACCGTATTGTCAAAAAAGGCCTACGGTTAAGCTTCTTGGCTAACACAATTGTCGAAAAGTGTGTGGACTTTTCTGGCAGCGTGTATGGTTTTGACTTTCGTTCTTTTGATAGTATAACTAATCTCAATGTTGAGGAAGACGGCCAATTTGGTAATACAATATATGTTGCTTAAACTATATTTTATATGCTTACAGTTACACTATATTTTAATACCTTCCTACATTTCTTTCTATGGTCGGCAGATGTGATTGGCCAGGTTGTAGCTTGCGATGATCTGGATTGCTTTGATAAGAATGGCAAGTCAGGCAAGAAGAAACCTATAACACTTCTTGATGTGGAGTAAGTGAAGAGCATTGTATATTAATCATTTTCATAATAACATTTTCAAACATTTTGTTTTTATTTAAACACCTTTGATCTGCAATTTTTAGAGGTACGGAAATGAGGTGCACACTTTGGGGAACATTTGCGCAACATTTTTCAGACTTTTTGACCAACTGTCAAGACCATGGCAAGATAATTGCAGTTCTTCATCTCGGCAAAATGAAGATGTGGGATGGTATGTTCTCAACAAATATGCACTACACGTAATGTTTATTTCACTTTATATGGTTACATCTTCATATATAATTGTTTCATTTGTATAGGTAAAATGGGAGTGCAGAATGGTTACTATGCAACTAAATTATTCCTTTTTAACGGAAAAGAAACCATCACATCATCTGAATTCAAGGATGTTTAGGACTTTAGAATACGGTATTTTCAATTTTGTGTTAAAACTAAATTTACAATTAAAAATATTATTGAATTCTAATACATCCTATACCACAACGTTTCCTGTGTAGGTTGCTTGCTAATAAGGAAGACGCTCTCTCTGAACAAACACCCTCACGCATATCAACCGCCTCAAGAAACTCGACAAAAGATGATTTTGTCACAAAATCCCCAATGAGACACATTGTTGAACTCTTGGATGTGCCACAGGTACATTCCACATATTCCATCTTTTGTATACTCTCAACTAAATTCGTTAACTTCACATTAGTCCTTAAAACATATTTGTATAATCTCAACTAACATTTAAGATATGTTTGGTCTTTTCCAACTTAGGGTGAGCCATCTGTTATTGTTGGCACTATCTGTTCCATTAATGAAGAAGAGGGATGGTGGTACCTTGGTTGTGGCAAGTGCAAAAAGAAAGTTGTTAAGACAAGTGATATCGTGGATCTGGAAAACGAAGCACCGCAAAAGGCAGCTGGTGGGCCAACTGAATGGTATTGTACTAAATGTTTGGCTGTTGTTTCAAGCCTCAAAACCATGTGAGTATCATTTTGTTATACAACATGTTTATACATTTTCTATACAAATTATAATGTTATTTGTACTTTTAGGTTCCGTCTGCAAGTACGTGTACAAGACTCTACGGGCACATGCTCTTTATCCCTCTTTAACGATGAGGTACAATCATTTACTACAAGTACGTGTACAAGACTCTACGGGCACATGCTCTTTATACATGTTGTGTGACAAATACGGAAAGGTACATTAATACTTAATTTCACTTTAAACCATACAGTGTACAAATATTTTTTCTGAGTTATTTTACCTATACATAACAGAGTGATGGCGATTTTGTCCCTCCTGAGATATCGCATATAATCGGTACCAAATATGCTTTCAAAGTGTTCATGGATACATTTAATAAAACAAAGTTGCTGCCTGTTTTTAATGTCTTGCGTATGTCGTCTGATCCGGTTATAATAGAATCGCTTCACGCAGCAGCTACACCAGTCAAGGTACTAATTTACTATTTTATTTCTTACATATCAATTGTTTTATGATATTCACATGCCATCAACCTTTTGTTTAGCAAGCGGACACAGAAGCCACAAGTAGCATAGTACCACAGGTTACACTGTTTGTAAGTTTATCGACTCTTAATTTGTTACCTTGAATACAAAATCTGTTTGTTGACATACTAATCCGTATTTTTTTTATTTGCCAAGGAATTGGAATCGCAAACAGATGAGAACACTGATTCGCCTCAAACAGTCAGATAATATCAACCAAGTAATGGTCAACAAGTCAAACTAATCAGAGGCAAATGCTTCCGAGGAATACAGTGTTTTCCCGGGTCGTAAGTCCCAACGAGGTGTGCGATGTGATATTATAAACGAATCTGTGATTAGTGAATGTGAACAGGGAAGGTATAAAAGTGTGTGTGTGTGTGATTAAACTAGGGTTTTATAACTTAAATTAACTATTAAAACGATTACGTGAGACCTAGGTAGTTAAAACGTATAAACGTACACCAATTTAAAATCAGACGCGACTGCGTACTGAGAAAAAGGTGAGTTTTAAAAAAATAAACTACAGGGGTTAAAATTAACAATCCTATAAACTTAAACTTAAAATAAAGTTAAATTAAAAAGAAAACTATTTTTAATATTATTTTATTAATTATTATTA
Organism: Artemisia argyi; assembly: GCA_030686995.1. Lineage (NCBI taxonomy): Eukaryota > Viridiplantae > Streptophyta > Magnoliopsida > Asterales > Asteraceae > Artemisia > Artemisia argyi. The sequence continues at coordinate 156,337,340 of CM060684.1, forward strand.
ATTATTTAATTAATAACTATTTAACTATTTAATTAAAATTAACTTAAATAAAAACTAAAAATAATAAACACTACAAATTAAACTAAAAATTTATAAAAATATTTTCTAAACTTAAAATAGAACTTGAAGAAAGTATAAAAAATAAAAATAAATCTTTTTGTCTTTTTGTGAGCTTTTTATTAATTAAAAACTATTTATATTAATTAAACTAATTAAACTATTTTAAAATTCAAATATTATTAAACTAAGTTAGAAAATTATGAAAAATTTTATAAATCTAATTAACCATCATAAGAATCCTAAAAAATTATAAAAAACTTTATTTTATATATTTATAAACTAGTTTACTATTTATTATTCTATTTATTATTTAATTACTATTTAAACTATTTAAATTATAAAAACTATTAAATGAACAGTATAAATCACAAGAAAATTTCTAAAATTATCTTATGACTTATAGAAGCTAGGAAAAATATAAAATATAGGTGTTACTATGTAAAAACTAATTATGCTAATTATAACTTACTTATTAATTAATTACTAATAAAACTATTATTAATTCTAATTAATACCAAATGACAATATAAAAATCTAAGAAAATTATTTAAATTACTTTAATATATAAGGAAATTAATAAAAATATAAAAACACAGATTACTTAATAAAAATATAAAAATGAAAATTAAAATTAAATTGTATTAAATAGAAACTATCACTTAATTTTATATTGTTTTTTCTGGATTTTTATTTTACAAAACTTTATTATACATAAAAATAAGTAACTTTAATAAAAACAATAATTATAGAACTTAAAAATAAGCTGAGAAAAAGCTAATGATCAAAACAGTTGACTTTAGTTGACTTAATGAGCAAATAAGCTCAAATGAGCTTATGTGTGACCCACCTTGGTATTTTCTGGTTCTAATAAGTTGTTTGAACTTGTCAAAGCTTAATTTAGCTAAATAAGCTCAGTAGATAAGCCAATAAGCACAATTAAGCTAATCCAAAAACTGAATATAACACAGAATGGGGACAAGGTTTTGGGACTAATCTAGGTAGGGTCCACTGAGTACCAGGTCAAGCCAAAGGTCAAACCTAAAAGTCTACTAGGAGGGGGGTTCAAAGAAACTAACTAGGAGGTGTGGGGCCCACTGAGTTGGTCAGAAATCACCACCAAAGTGGTGGTGATGAACTGATAACTGCTGATGCAGGGGAGCTTGTTGCCCTGCAAGTGTCTTTGAGCACAAGTGGGGACCAGAATAAAATTGATAAAAATATAAGGCTTATGGGAACTTAAACATGAGCTAATAGACTACAACTAGGAACAAATTTCAGAGTCTAAAACCTATTCCTAAATTCTAAACAATTCCTTGAAGAATTGAGAAAATCTGAGAAACAGAAATTTGACTTTGATAGAACTTGAGCTACTTTGACTTATTTGAGTTTCTACTGATCCTAATTAACTTAATATGTTATAATAAGATGAAAGTAACTTAGTTTAAGCTAAAAATCCTAGTTATGTATTGATAATGGTGTTTATGATCCTTGGTGACCACCACAGTTAACTGTGGTGGTAGAATTATTGTGATTTTGACTTTTAAGGTACAAATGACCTAGTTTAAGGCTGAGTTAATCTGATATGAACTTAAGAACAATAAACCAACAGGTTTAAGCCATCAAAACTATCCACAGTGTACTCAAAAGCTTAAATCCAAACACCCCTTAACAAACTGAATTAGATGATTATCAAAGCAAATGAGATATTTAACCTACTACACTGATTCCTAACACTAAATTAAGATTATTTAAGACTGATTAAACAGAAATTAACCACAATTCAAGCTTATAACTCAGATTTGTCACATGTGAGTTTTTTAACTGTGAGATTTTAAGATTTCAAGCAATACTGAAATTTTATAAACAACCAAGTGATATTATGCAATATTAATAACAACTAACACAAGCAGATCATAGAAAAACAAATTTCAACTTTAAACATCAACTGATACAGTAACAAGAAAAATGGATCAAAAGCTTACAAATGAGTTCAAGCTGAGGTTATGAACTAGGGGATCCAAAACCATCACCTAATGCTCCCAAGAGCTTCTAAACCAGAAAATATCCAATTTTCATCAAGCTCCTTTGCTTCCAAGTACTCTATCCATTAATTTTTTATTTTTACTTTATTTAATTTGTATTTTTCTTATTTTTCTCTTTTATGAACTAACCAGCTAAGTGATGCTTTCCTAAGCTTATTTGAGCTTTGTCAAGGCTTAAATAGACTTATGGAATCATATAATAACAACAACAAACACCATACAACTATGTGAGATTTTTGAGAATTTTAGAAATACCAAAAACTGAGAATCAACTGAAATCTTAAATTGAGTATGGCAAAAGATGTAAAATACACTGAGATAACTTAATTGATTACTTAAAAGCTTTAAATTACAATAATAAACTAAAATTACACTAGTCGACCTAAGATTACACTAACTAATCTACTACCACTTATCTTCTGCTTCCATTCCCTTTTGTAGCTATTTTCTGAGTCAAGTGGGACCCACTTGACCTTTCCCACCAATCCAGAACCATTGATAAGGTCTAAGCAATCCAAGCCGTTTAAATTAGCTTTTTCGCGCCAAAAGTCCTTGGGGTGTCAGTCTATTGCGTGGAGAGGTTTTAGGTGCATTAAATGCATTAGGTGAGGCGTGGAGGACAAGGGGATAGGGTAGTGACTGGGGGTGTAGGTGGCAAGGGTGAGGTGGATGGTGGTTTGTGAGTCTGTGGTGGTGGTGGTATGGTTTTGGGAGGGAAGGGTAAAACTGGGGTGGTTTTTGTTTGTGTTGACCGAGTTGACCAAGGGGGGTGGGCTGGGTAGTAACTGGGCCTGGTGGATCAGTTAAACAAAAAAATATGGGTAGTGGGTTAGTTGTTGGGTTTGTTTGTTTTATTTATTTAAAAGATAAGGTCCGGTTTGGTTATTTCATATAAGGACTAATTTTGTAATTTCGTGATTTTTGGAGGGCTGAACTTGTAAATCCCCATAAGTTATCAAAAGGACTTATTATGCCAATGATGAATAGTACAAGGGTTAAATGTGATAAATACCAATTTTTAAACCCCGAGGACTAAAATTGCCAAACTTGAAACTTCAGGGACCAATCTTGTAATTTCACCAAACTTTCAACCAGGGATCAAATTTGACAACTTGATATTATTCAAGTATCAAAATTGACTTTTTATCCAAAATTTTCCATCAGGGGCCAATTCTGCCATTCTCTGAAAGTTCAGGGACCAAAACTGACAAACTGCCAAACTTGAAGGACCAATTATGTAAATTCACCAAATTTATCACCCAAGGACCATTCCTGCAAAAGATTATTAGTATAAGGACCAAAATTGAATTTCTCAAAGTTTTTACATCCCAGGGACAATTTCTGTCAATTTCCAAAGTTGAGGGACTAAACTTGTAATTTTATGAAACTTTGCACCAAAGGACTAAATATGTAACTTTATGATTAAAAAGGACCTTTGGTGACTTTTTCATGTTTTTAGAATAACCAGGGACTAGTTTTGACAATTTATGAAACTTGAGGGACTGAAACTGCCAATTATGCAAACTTTGTACGTTTTTCATCTGTTTTTGCATATTTTGCATTTGAAACATATAAAACACACCTCTAAGATATTTTAAGTATTTTGATGCATATTTGAGTGTTTTTGTATGTTTTGGCAGTTCAGATTAGTATAAAATGATGAGTATTTAGACACTCATCAATCCCCCACACTAAACTATTGCTAGTCCCTAGCAATCTATTGAGAAAAACTTAATGGATTTGAAAAAACTCTTTACCAAAAGCCATCACTTCTGGAGTAGCCAGGTGTAAGAACTGTGGCACACCTGATAACCGTGTGATTTTGAGCAAACCACCAGCTGTCAACGGATTTGATTAGTCTTTACCAAAAGCCGTTTGCTTCTGGACTAGCCAACTCTTGATGGAATAGTCAACATCTTGGTGAGCTGATTACCAATTATGGATTTTCCACGGCCTTTACCACAAGCCATAATCTTGCGGGCTAGCCAACTCATTAGCTTTTGAGGATAATGGGGAATTGAGGAACCATACAATTTTTGGCAAATTGCAAGCCATAAACGGGTTTGAGTTATCTTTACCAAGAACCGTTTGCTCCTGGATTAGCCAATCCTGTTGTGGGTTAGACATGGAGGATTGATACCATTTATTGCGTTCTAAGTGAGAAAAAATTTTTAAAATTTTGGCTAAAATGGGGGTTCTTGATGGAACATGTGTTTAAATTCGTTAGACGAATCTCCCCCCACACTTAGAACTGAATATTGTCCTCAATATTCAAAATACCGGGTGTTAAACCGAACTTAGAACGTAAAAGGAAAACATTCTATAGCCTTTATTTAAGATGTATATACATACAATTTATTTTTTAATAAAACTTCTTAAATAGAAGCTATCACTATATGTACATTTTTTTTTTTTTTTTTTTTTTTTTTTTTTTTTTTTTTTTTTAAGATATATACAACATGTGGGGCATCTCCCCCACACTAGGGTGGTACACACGGGTGAAAACCCATGTTTTTGCTAATGTTTTTGATTCCCGAGTCACTAGCTGGACTCGACCCCGAATTCCTTTGTCCATGGGGAAGTAAGTGGAAGAGACAATCTCATTGGACTTTCATTCAAGACGTTTGGATAAACATTTGAAGCACGTGAAAGTTCCACACCGATGAGACAAGTAACCGGCTCATAATTTATAAATGAGAATGCCGGGATCAAAGATTATGTCTTCATTCCCGAAAGAGTGAAGAACAGGATAGGGAACAGGATATATGAAGAAAAGAAAGAAGGTCATGATGAAAATCATGATTAATTCTTCTTCCTCAATAGGAGAATTCATTGTTTCATGAGTCTCCTCATTTAAGCTCGGTTGATCAAGACATATTATGGGTATGTCTAGATCAAAATAGAAAGTATCATACTCCGGAGGAGATATGATATGAGTGAGTTCACCGGATAACTCTTCAAAGGTAAATGATTCGTATTCGGGATTGATTTGAGTGAGTTCATTGGGGAACTCCTCAAAAGTAAATGATTCATAAACGGGAAGAGAATTATAAGAATGAGAAGTGGTGATACCACTTATCTTCTCTTCCGTTTGATCAAAATGGAACGTTTGCAAATCAGGAATAGAATCATTGATCAAAATCTCACTATCCTTGACGGGGATAGGAGATGAAATAGGCTTTTCATTAAAAGCCTCGATTCTAGAAATGAGAAGATTAGCATTTAATAATGTAAGACGAAGAGATTCGTCTTGGATTATTTCTTCCTCATTCTCTTCTTCTGAGTTGACAAGCTCAGAAGGTAATTCCCCCACATAACTTATGTCTCCACAAGATAAAGAATAGTTCTCATCAGAATCAGAGAACATCTCAGTATGATTATTTGGAAAGACAAGAGGAGGAGGAATATCACACATATGTTCAAGAATTCCCTGTGACTCTCTTGGGATTGAGACAAGGTTCTCAACACTAGACTTTATGAATTCGTCCGATTCCTTTGCAGGAACAGTGTCAAGATGCTCGTCCCCCATGTTCAGAGAGTGAGTGAGAACCTCGGGTGTGATAACATCATACTCAGGGAGACGAGAAGGACTAGCAGTAATGGAGTCTACAAGTTCCATTATTTCTACTGCTGGTGATTCAGTTATATTCTTTTCTCCCTGTATATGCATGGAAGGAGTCTCAACTGATGAACATGATGAGGTATCATCACTTTCATCATCCTCATCGAGAAAAACAGCATTTTGAAATTTGGTACGTGTTATAGCTGCTTGTTCTAAGACTAGTAATTCTTCCATGCTTCTTTCGTCTCTAGCAGCATGTTTTTCAGCAAGTAATTCCGTGATAGATTTATCACGAGAATATGAAATGAGTGGAGACTGTGGGGGTGTGAATGTGTCAAAACCGGATGTACTAGAACTAGAACAATGTTCAGGTTTATAATACGGTTGACATTTAAAATCATCATGAGGACCCCCACAATGTACACAAGAAAAACTTGGTGCATTGTGAAACGACATATTAGCTAACTCCTCTCTAATGTTATTAAGTTTTTCAAGAACCTCTAGACAAGGGTCTTGCTGGTTTTGAGGAGTTGCTTGGTTCATTTGGTACTGTGGAGGTGGGTCTTGAAACGAATAATCGTAATTGTTGCAAGGAAATGGATTCCTTGTTTGACAATCAGAGCTAAAGTGTGGACCTCCACAGTACTCACAACAGTAAAACTGTTGAGTCTGGCTTGGTGTATTTTGATACGAAGCATCATTGAAATTTGGATAATATGACTCTTGCTCGTATGAATGTGATGGGTAGTTTGAAAAATTTGAGGAGTCGTTGAATGAGTTTTGATTAGGATCATAAGCAAATGAATTACTCGATCCACAAAACAAACAACTCCCGTTTTGGATATCATTACCACATTGTTCACATGTACACCAACGACATGGAAAACCGAAAAGAGGCTCACCACAACCGTCACAAGGAACAAAATCTGGAGGTGGGACAAGTGGTGTGCTCTTAGAGCTAGGAATTTCCACCATTTCCGTTATGGTCTCGGGTTTTGGTTCTTGATAAACGTGAAGGTTAGGTAAGTCGTTCTTTTCAGTAATTGCCCTAAGCTCTGTACGTTTGCTTGACAAACTTTTAACCGTAAACCGTGAAAGATCAGGATTGATTTTTGAAGGTTTAGGAGCATTTGTGAGCTCAGGTTTTTGGACAACCGTGGTTTGGACGTTTTTAGCACCTCCATCGTCAGAGGAAAGTACAAGGTCCTTTGTCACCTCGGTTTCGTGATCTCTTTCCCTCACCGGAGAGGGAATAGGAATCGAAGGTCTATCATAATCAACATGACATCTCGATATTTTGGACAAGGCCACAAGTTTCTCAACTTTGCTTTTACAGGCCCTTTGTTTAAAGAAATCGTCATCGAGAGATGCCATTAGAATCAATTATGAGATAAGTGGAAGAATGTAGAATCAAAGGGTTTTGGGGATGAGAAATGAAGAATCAAATAGGTAAGGGTGTAAAGGTGAATATTTTTGGGTTTTGTTTTATAGAAATATGGATAAAAGATGGTAAATATACAATGGATGTGTATTCAGGTTTACTAATACGCAAAATCGTTTAGAATAAGCGCACAACCTCCCCGGCAGCGGCGCCAAATTTTGATTCGCCTCAAACAGTCAGATAATATCAACCAAGTAATGGTCAACAAGTCAAACTAATCAGAGGCAAATGCTTCCGAGGAATACAGTGTTTTCCCGGGTCGTAAGTCCCAACGAGGTGTGCGATGTGATATTATAAACGAATCTGTGATTAGTGAATGTGAACAGGGAAGGTATAAAAGTGTGTGTGTGTGTGTGATTAAACTAGGGTTTTATAACTTAAATTAACTATTAAAACGATTACGTGAGACCTAGGTAGTTAAAACGTATAAACGTACACCAATTTAAAATCAGACGCGACTGCGTACTGAGAAAAAGGTGAGTTTTAAAAAAATAAACTACAGGGGTTAAAATTAACAATCCTATAAACTTAAACTTAAAATAAAGTTAAATTAAAAAGAAAACTATTTTTAATATTATTTTATTAATTATTATTAATTATTTAATTAATAACTATTTAACTATTTAATTAAAATTAACTTAAATAAAAACTAAAAATAATAAACACTACAAATTAAACTAAAAATTTATAAAAATATTTTCTAAACTTAAAATAGAACTTGAAGAAAGTATAAAAAATAAAAATAAATCTTTTTGTCTTTTTGTGAGCTTTTTATTAATTAAAAACTATTTATATTAATTAAACTAATTAAACTATTTTAAAATTCAAATATTATTAAACTAAGTTAGAAAATTATGAAAAATTTTATAAATCTAATTAACCATCATAAGAATCCTAAAAAATTATAAAAAACTTTATTTTATATATTTATAAACTAGTTTACTATTTATTATTCTATTTATTATTTAATTACTATTTAAACTATTTAAATTATAAAAACTATTAAATGAACAGTATAAATCACAAGAAAATTTCTAAAATTATCTTATGACTTATAGAAGCTAGGAAAAATATAAAATATAGGTGTTACTATGTAAAAACTAATTATGCTAATTATAACTTACTTATTAATTAATTACTAATAAAACTATTATTAATTCTAATTAATACCAAATGACAATATAAAAATCTAAGAAAATTATTTAAATTACTTTAATATATAAGGAAATTAATAAAAATATAAAAACACAGATTACTTAATAAAAATATAAAAATGAAAATTAAAATTAAATTGTATTAAATAGAAACTATCACTTAATTTTATATTGTTTTTTCTGGATTTTTATTTTACAAAACTTTATTATACATAAAAATAAGTAACTTTAATAAAAACAATAATTATAGAACTTAAAAATAAGCTGAGAAAAAGCTAATGATCAAAACAGTTGACTTTAGTTGACTTAATGAGCAAATAAGCTCAAATGAGCTTATGTGGGACCCACCTTGGTATTTTCTGGTTCTAATAAGTTGTTTGAACTTGTCAAAGCTTAATTTAGCTAAATAAGCTCAGTAGATAAGCCAATAAGCACAATTAAGCTAATCCAAAAACTGAATATAACACAGAATGGGGACAAGGTTTTGGGACTAATCTAGGTAGGGTCCACTGAGTACCAGGTCAAGCCAAAGGTCAAACCTAAAAGTCTACTAGGAGGGGGGTTCAAAGAAACTAACTAGGAGGTGTGGGGCCCACTGAGTTGGTCAGAAATCACCACCAAAGTGGTGGTGATGAACTGATAACTGCTGATGCAGGGGAGCTTGTTGCCCTGCAAGTGTCTTTGAGCACAAGTGGGGACCAGAATAAAATTGATAAAAATATAAGGCTTATGGGAACTTAAACATGAGCTAATAGACTACAACTAGGAACAAATTTCAGAGTCTAAAACCTATTCCTAAATTCTAAACAATTCCTTGAAGAATTGAGAAAATCTGAGAAACAGAAATTTGACTTTGATAGAACTTGAGCTACTTTGACTTATTTGAGTTTCTACTGATCCTAATTAACTTAATATGTTATAATAAGATGAAAGTAACTTAGTTTAAGCTAAAAATCCTAGTTATGTATTGATAATGGTGTTTATGATCCTTGGTGACCACCACAGTTAACTGTGGTGGTAGAATTATTGTGATTTTGACTTTTAAGGTACAAATGACCTAGTTTAAGGCTGAGTTAATCTGATATGAACTTAAGAACAATAAACCAACAGGTTTAAGCCATCAAAACTATCCACAGTGTACTCAAAAGCTTAAATCCAAACACCCCTTAACAAACTGAATTAGATGATTATCAAAGCAAATGAGATATTTAACCTACTACACTGATTCCTAACACTAAATTAAGATTATTTAAGACTGATTAAACAGAAATTAACCACAATTCAAGCTTATAACTCAGATTTGTCACATGTGAGTTTTTTAACTGTGAGATTTTAAGATTTCAAGCAATACTGAAATTTTATAAACAACCAAGTGATATTATGCAATATTAATAACAACTAACACAAGCAGATCATAGAAAAACAAATTTCAACTTTAAACATCAACTGATACAGTAACAAGAAAAATGGATCAAAAGCTTACAAATGAGTTCAAGCTGAGGTTATGAACTAGGGGATCCAAAACCATCACCTAATGCTCCCAAGAGCTTCTAAACCAGAAAATATCCAATTTTCATCAAGCTCCTTTGCTTCCAAGTACTCTATCCATTAATTTTTTATTTTTACTTTATTTAATTTGTATTTTTCTTATTTTTCTCTTTTATGAACTAACCAGCTAAGTGATGCTTTCCTAAGCTTATTTGAGCTTTGTCAAGGCTTAAATAGACTTATGGAATCATATAATAACAACAACAAACACCATACAACTATGTGAGATTTTTGAGAATTTTAGAAATACCAAAAACTGAGAATCAACTGAAATCTTAAATTGAGTATGGCAAAAGATGTAAAATACACTGAGATAACTTAATTGATTACTTAAAAGCTTTAAATTACAATAATAAACTAAAATTACACTAGTCGACCTAAGATTACACTAACTAATCTACTACCACTTATCTTCTGCTTCCATTCCCTTTTGTAGCTATTTTCTGAGTCAAGTGGGACCCACTTGACCTTTCCCACCAATCCAGAACCATTGATAAGGTCCAAGCAATCCAAGCCGTTTAAATTAGCTTTTTCGCGCCAAAAGTCCTTGGGGTGTCAGTCTATTGCGTGGAGAGGTTTTAGGTGCATTAAATGCATTAGGTGAGGCGTGGAGGACAAGGGGATAGGGTAGTGACTGGGGGTGTAGGTGGCAAGGGTGAGGTGGATGGTGGTTTGTGAGTCTGTGGTGGTGGTGGTATGGTTTTGGGAGGGAAGGGTAAAACTGGGGTGGTTTTTGTTTGTGTTGACCGAGTTGACCAAGGGGGGTGGGCTGGGTAGTAACTGGGCCTGGTGGATCAGTTAAACAAAAAAATATGGGTAGTGGGTTAGTTGTTGGGTTTGTTTGTTTTATTTATTTAAAAGATAAGGTCCGGTTTGGTTATTTCATATAAGGACTAATTTTGTAATTTCGTGATTTTTGGAGGGCTGAACTTGTAAATCCCCATAAGTTATCAAAAGGACTTATTATGCCAATGATGAATAGTACAAGGGTTAAATGTGATAAATACCAATTTTTAAACCCCGAGGACTAAAATTGCCAAACTTGAAACTTCAGGGACCAATCTTGTAATTTCACCAAACTTTCAACCAGGGATCAAATTTGACAACTTGATATTATTCAAGTATCAAAATTGACTTTTTATCCAAAATTTTCCATCAGGGGCCAATTCTGCCATTCTCTGAAAGTTCAGGGACCAAAACTGACAAACTGCCAAACTTGAAGGACCAATTATGTAAATTCACCAAATTTATCACCCAAGGACCATTCCTGCAAAAGATTATTAGTATAAGGACCAAAATTGAATTTCTCAAAGTTTTTACATCCCAGGGACAATTTCTGTCAATTTCCAAAGTTGAGGGACTAAACTTGTAATTTTATGAAACTTTGCACCAAAGGACTAAATATGTAACTTTATGATTAAAAAGGACCTTTGGTGACTTTTTCATGTTTTTAGAATAACCAGGGACTAGTTTTGACAATTTATGAAACTTGAGGGACTGAAACTGCCAATTATGCAAACTTTGTACGTTTTTCATCTGTTTTTGCATATTTTGCATTTGAAACATATAAAACACACCTCTAAGATATTTTAAGTATTTTGATGCATATTTGAGTATTTTTGTATGTTTTGGCAGTTCAGATTAGTATAAAATGATGAGTATTTAGACACTCATCAAACACCACCCCATCAAATGCAGAAAAATTGGCCAGAAGAACAAGTGCCCAACAGACGATCACGCTGAAGGAAGCATGTCTTCCAATGGTAAAAAGGCGGTGGTGGAAATCAAGTTGGAAAAGGACCCATGAGAACGCGACATTGGATTGTTTCGTACTTTTGGAGCTCAAAATCCTATTCTATTTTTAATGTTTTTGGAACTTTTATTATGTGGACGATTTGTTATCATGAATAATGCATCACAACTATGTGCCTGATCTGATACTTGGATTTGAAAGTCGGTTTTTGCAACTTTTTGTTCATTTGCAACTTGGGTTGGATTTATAATCAAAAGTTATGACTACTCTTATACACATAAAGTTACTCTGCTCTACATGTTTGGCTGTTTGTTTGTTTTTTTGGCAGGTAACTCTATCGTACTTTATCTGGCATCCATCTTGGAACATCAAGTTTGATTTGCGCTGTCGAAGAATACCTCAAGCTTTTTAGTACAACGTGTTTTGTATAAAGTTTATTTGTGTATATGTTTGTGTTATATACTTTCAAAGCTTTGTGATAAAAGCAATTTTCATATGCTTTCATATAAATTTGATTATGTACTCCATATTGTTAGTTGAATCATGAATACTTTATACTCACTATTTTTATACTTGATGACTTTTTGTTCGACTTTTGATATGAATGTATAATCTGTGTCATAAACACATCATTGCCATCAAACAAGAGTCTACTTTTGCAAATTGTTTTCCAACTCCTCATATCTAGCATGTATTCGTGACAACTATAATACAACTTCCATACTTAAAGTCATTTACTTGTGCAAATTTTTTTCCAACTCATCATATCTAGAATGTTGTCTACAATAAAAAAAATCAATTCATGAAGAGTCTATATTCTTCATAAATGAGAAGCAATCTTTAAAAGTTTAACCAAATTCTATCCTATAACTAATAAACATAAACAAACAACCAAACTATTATAGATTTATAAACATAGACGGTTCAACCTTAATAACATGACATAGTCATGTGTTTGTTAAATTTTTGTTTGAATAATAAAAGTGTGCACATTATTAAGTAGAAAAACTTACAAGCCTCTTTTTATTTTGTCAAATTTTGTTTACATTTGTTGTTGCAATCTCACTTGGAAAAGGGAAGAATTACACACGGATTTTGTGAACTATGCATTAAAACTTATATAATTTCCAATCCTATTGTTCAAACTTATTAATAAAAAATCAATTCAACAAGGTTCTAAATTCTTCATAAATGAGAAGCAATCTTTCTAAGTTTAACCAAATTCTACCCTATAACTAATTGTCTAACTATTTTCCTATACTATACATTTTATAAGTAATATATAGACTAACAAATCAATTGACCACAAACATAAACAAACAACCAAACTATTCTAGATTTATAAACATAGACGTTTCAACCTTAATAACATGACATAGTCATGTGTTTGTTAAATTTGTGTTTGAATAATAAAAGTGTGCACATTATTGTTCAAACTTACTACATACCAAATTTTCAAAATACAACTAATATTAAACATTACTAATATAATTTTGTCTTGGCGATCTTCTTCTACCATACATTTTACCTTACTACACACTTCAGTAGCTTAACATTAACAAAAGACAGTTAACAACTTTTGAGAATTCCAAAAGCACACAGGTCGTTGTAATCAGTGGTCAAAGACTACCATAGAACATCTATCCAACACAAAAGATATAATCATAATAGAGAAGAGTCATGATTGTCTTCATTTTAACAAATATGGAATACCGGATAGTGAGTACGTTCATCACCAGGATTCTCCAAATCTTCAACCAGGTACATAAACCTGAACCTTATCATTTTGTGATATCCAAATCCAACCGTACCTGCGAACTGTCTCCATGGTCCTAAAACTGTAATATGGTTGATTCTTGATGGATTTTCAGCATGGAACTCCAATTGCATCCTCATTAGGTACTCGACAACCCGATGCATCATAAGCCCCTTGGTGAATGTGTGGAAATTACGATCTTTTAGAAAATCGGCTGGGATGACCTGCGGTTATTTGTTATACGCAGTCACAAAACAAACTTTCTATGGTCCAAAATAAATGAACTATATGTAACTTTACGTACAAGTCTTTCTCTGTCATAGATGTCTGCAAAAGATTTGTAGAACGTGTTCTCTTCAAAGAAGTGGTCCCTGTGTGACGGCCACTGGCATATGTGCATCATTCTTTTGTCACCTGCAAACAAATTCAAATAACTATTCGGTTCTTTTAAAGGAAAGAATTCTAATAGTATTCCATTTATTAAGTATTTATAAACATACATATATGAAACCAAATCAATACATTGACCCATTTCATAATGCTGCAACGGAGGCTGAATCATTTGCAATGTCGTCGCTCCTTTGAAATATGAATCTGACATAAGATGATCATGTTCCCCTGAAAAGGCCGTTAACAATAATTTGTTAACGCGTTTTCTTGTGAAAAGTATTATCATTCCAGGTTCCAGCTCCATAGTTTCTTCGATACCGTTCCAGTTTTCCCCATCCATTTCATAGAAACGCGGTCCATTCTCTCCTCCAACCCGAATACGTGTAACATTTACATGAAAGTTTATTCCATTTCCCTTGACTGTTATTTGAGCAGGAGTCCCTAACCCTAGCAGGAAAGCATCCGGTACTCTCTACATTCATGTATAAAACAGAGTAAGGAGTTACTTAACCCGCTCCACAATCATTGCATAAGGAAATGACATATTGAAACAAAACACATTAATAGTTAGTATATAATTACCTGTCGCACATCTAAGTAAGGTGTTACACGAGACATAAACCTTGAAAAACGACCATCATTCATGTTGTATCCAGCAAATTCACTCCCGGCTTGGTTGTACCCTGTCACAAAGTAGCAGTTGTCGCCTTCTTCAACAAAATGCAATACATCAACATCGTCATTAAGGTTCTGCAAAGCAAACACCCTCCATCTTGGACCGCTTACCACCATAGGTCCGTTTCTTTTGGCGATTACTCTTACCCTGAACTTAACACCCATTCTACTAATAACATATATATCCCTGTTACCATCGAAACCTTCATCTGCGTACACCCACAGTAGGTCCTGCACCCATTTCAATAAGTTTGGATCATATTTTTTATATAACATTTACACCGTGTTAATCTCATGAGTTTTGATTCGCTCAAATACCTGCGAATTTGGGTACGTGTTTCTGTTAAGCCTCACTACAAATTCACCCACCATATTCCTACAGAAAGCGAAAACTTATATTAAAGTAACTCATTGGCATGGTCAATGTCTATACATAACTACCTAACCAAATTATCTGTTATACATCCTTACTTGAGCATCTAATGTGCATATACAATGCAATATGGTATAACTTTCTTTTATGAACTTGCAACGATTCTTAAACACAATATATAGGTACTTAAATTACGTATCCGGTGTAAGTCATACGCTTTTATGACAATTTAATAGCATACTTACTTGCACATTAATCAAAGTTTGATAATTGTAAGAAATTTACATCTATAAATCCAACCTAATGCCATTCGAAGCACTGCTTAATAAAAGTACAAAAAAATTGAGAAAAATACGTATCAATCCTTAGCATAGCTACCAAATATCACAAATAATCTTATATTCTTCATTACTAAAACAATCAAACTCACTTGGTTATACATTTAGGCGAACTAAAACAATCAAATATAGGTGGGTCGTCATTAACCATTGTCTATAGCTATCTATATCTTTCTTATTAACTGTAATAGCTGCTTTTGTTAGCATCTAATGTCACTATCCAGTGCAACAAACTATTTTGATATTCTCTGATCTTCCAACAAATCACCACAGATTCATAACCAATCCATAACCTATGGTGTTTTAGGCACCTATTTTTAGAGGATTCATCAACCAAACTTACATGCAGCTATTCAAACTTAGATACCTTTAAGAAATTATAATCTAATCAATATAACCTAACGCCCTTTGAAGCAAACACTAATAAAATTATTAAACAAATTAACCTTTTAACTTTTATGATTCGAGTCATCCATATATTTGAATACTTGACAAGATAAAAAAAAAATTGGGAAGAAGAATATTACCTGATCTACAGTAGAGAGGAGTTTGGACAAGACAATTGGTTAGAAGACTTCTGTGTGATCATAAATAAATGAGTCGTCGTTCCCTTTGTCTTAAATAAGTATCAATGCAGTTTTCTTATGGGGAGTTACACTTCATGATTGCTTCCAGTTTCTCTACACGTAAAATGCAAGTGGGATTTGTTTCTTTAAAAGTGTTACTTTGACTTATAGTAAAAAAAACAAGTCTTTAATTGATATTGTTTTATATACCTAAAAAATATGTATAAAAGTAAAGTTAATAATACTAAAGGTAGTAATAAAATGTATAAATTAGTTACATCATCTAATTTTAATAAATGTTAATAATTTTAAATGTATAGAGCAAATACATTTATATAGGTTTGATGATTTTATTTAAAAGTATAGAATTGGTATACAATTCTCACTTTTATTCACATTTTTACATTTTAGTATCTGGAAATCATTTAAGAAAACAATATTCCACATGAATGTTTAATGATATGTCTAAATTAATATAATTCCTATACACTTGATATATTGAATCAGATTTTACATTTTAGTCATTGGCAGGTATAATGAATAATAGTTCATCGAAATCAATTAAAATGACGGTCAATATCTTACGTTTACCATACGGAAAAATTATACAAAAACAAAAACACATTTAATAATTTTATTTTTAAAACAAACCATTATACCTTAAATCAAAACAAAGTGTCATAATAGTATAACAATTGTCCTTTAATCATGATTAACTAAACAAATCTACAAACTTCATAATTCTTTAGTTTACTTTTTATTCAATATTAAGAAACCATTTGAACGTTAAAACAAAATATGATGATTGTCTAAACAAATTCACAAACTTCATAATTCTTAAAGATCAAATAGTTATTCAACATCAACAAACCATTTGAACCTTAAAACAAAAATTTATTATTCGCGGGAACAACCATTCAACACTAATAAAGTAATCACATGACCACATGAAACTCGGCATCAAGTATCGCGGCCAAACATGTAATCAAAAGCACCAGCTGGAACCTTTGCATTTTATGTTTACCAAAACGTCAAACATTATTAACCTTTTATACATATACATTGCCTAACTTTATACATACCATAATAACCGAAATAACAACTACTTCATAATGATTGACAGAATAGTCCCATGATCCACATTAGACACCTACATGGTTCAAATACATTTCATGACCATGTAACTAACACCATTCATATTGGACATTGTATAAGTTTTCGTTTGGTAGACCCACATCACAAAACGCAAAACATAAACTAAATAGTCCCAGCACACATAGTTAACGCTATCTAACCATAACATCCAAATACTTTAAACAAAGACAGATACTTTGTTTAAACATGAGTTTGACTGAAAAAGGAAGCTGCACAACGGTGTCTGTCTTAACACATATGGAAGACTGGAATCATAACTGGTTTACGGGAAGACAATGAAGCTTATACACAATAAAAAAGAGTTGATTAATCTACATGCAATTATTTTTATATTCTATTCTACTCAGTCAAACTAGGTTATCACATATGTTCTAATCCTCATTGCAAACCTCTTATTATCTCATCTAGATCAAACAAAAAAGGAGAAAAAAAATTTACCTGTTGATGTGACGGTTCTACGTGACAAAGTAGATGTTTTGATAAGTTATGGAGATATGGAGTTATGCAGAGGGTTAGTTGGTTAAATGACAATGAAGAACTTGTATGGGAAGTATAACCGGTGCATATTTTCATGATAAACAACATCCGAAATACTTCTCTTTTTCGAATCATTAATTTGCAATGCCACATTTCCAGCATGAAACTGCAAATTCGAATTCTTCACATCTTCATTCTCAAAAGCTATGTTATTCATTGAATCGACTATCTCATCTTTCACAACTTCTTTCACATCATTTGCTTTCTCCATATCGATTTGATCCAACAAACACCTACGCACGTAAAATTAATGACAACAAACATCATAAGTATTAAATATCTAATAACACATAACAATACCAAATTAATTATCTAATAACAAATAAGATTAATTACAACAAACATCAAAAGAAACTACCTTTTTTTTTATCCATTAGAATACTTCTGAATACAATACGTATGTTTTTTTGACAACAATGTATGTGCATTTTTTATATATATAGACGATAAATGTAAAATGTCTTTTTAATTGACAGCCCATAAAAAGCTCACTTATAAGCCCATTCACTTGCTAAGCTTTTCAAATATGTCATGCAATCTTCATGTTGGTATACATCTTCTTTAATAAAAATTCTCATAACGTACATGATCACAAATATGTCAATGATATATATTTAATAAATATATTAAGCAGTACAAATTTGTAAAGGCAATTATGACACCGTTTTTGTACACTAATAGAGATACTTTTAACTACACCATAAAAATTATTATAGATTCAAACATATTTTGTAGAATAATTACTTCTTTTAACTGAAAAAAAAAAGTTTGACATATGTTTATCATAAAATAAATAATGAATACCATGTAATAACAATGAACATATAGATGTTACTCCAAATAAATTGGTTCGTATCTTAGATTTTTTTTTTTCAATTCACATACAAGTCTTGAACATGTGATCATATATGATGATTGATTGAAATAAAAAACTTAGAGGTCTTAACTATGCTACTTATTGAATAAAAGCAAATATGTTATGACAAAACAATAAAAAAAAAAAAAAAAACGATCCCAAAATAAACTTGAATCACCATTGTGATTCTATCAAAACATATCAAAGATATAAAATTCCAAACAACATAATAGATTCATAGCTTTAAGATAGTTTGACAATTGACATAAAAGTCTTCAACATGTCATCACACATGATCAAATAGACCTATAACCAAACCTTATAAGCCTTAAGTATGTGACTTATTCATAAAAGACTGCTTATCAAAACACAAGAATAACAAAACATTCCAAACACAAATCAAAATCTTGAATACATCTTTCAAGTTTCATCAGCACATATCAAATACCGGCAAAAGCACTGGAAACTCCTTATCCACTGTCTCATCTAAAGATTCCATGAAAGATATGAGCTTGAACCTCACCATTTTGTCCTTTTGAAATCGACACTGTCTGTTAATGTGTTTCCATTTCTTATCTGCTTTCATAGTCAAATGATTGTTTTGGATTTGACGCTTCGATTTCTTTTTGTTCCTTTGCAGATCTAATTTCACCGAGAACTCCTTACCTTCGTGCCGAACGAGTGCATTGTCAAAAGTGAACAACTCATTTTTCCTAACAAAATCTGCTGGTACGGTCTGTCATGAAAGTAAATATAAAATCACATTATTGACGTAAAACAAGTATATGAATGTCATAATAACTAAAACTTTTATTAAAGAAGATAATATGCTTACCAAGCGGTTCCGATCTTTCACGTATGCAAGCATTGGACTATAAAAACATGCGTCTTCGTTAACATGTTTATGTCCTTCCCACTCACAAATATGAAGCATCCTTTTGTCTATTTTTCAATTTCAATGACACAAAAAATTTAAACTTTTTTTATACTTAAATTCCATGCCAACTATCTACAACGTTAAAAATTTTGGTTCAAATAATACCTTTGTCGAGAGGCCCTCGGATTATTGGAACAGCACGATTCAAAGTTGTTCTGGGAGTGTTTTCAAAACCTAGACCAAGACCATTACGTGCAAAAGAAATTACTCCAACCGAGTTTCCACCGAGATTTGTAAAAACAATTCTCTTTCCAGCATTCAAGTGTTGACTCTCTACAACCTCACTCCACCCTTCACCAGTAAACATGTTCCCATATTTTGCACGCTTGCCTGTTCCAGCAATCCGAGGACGACGATGTTTCACCGTAGCTAAAAACATACCACCCACTTTAACATCATATTCCTTACATAGTATATCTTGGAGGAAATCACCGGGAAGCACCTATGTAAACATTTGATCAATAACTTCTTTATAACTAAATTGTAATAAATTTATATAATTTACTTTACACATATATTTAAAAAAGACATTATATTTTTGACTTACGGGACAAATTCCAAGATCATTTTCCATCGTAGCCATGTATCTCATTTGCCTTCCTCCAATCTTTGTGCGGTTATATCCACCGCATTCAGACCCATCTTCACCATAAGCAGTTACATAGTAGGTATCCTCTTCTTCCTTAATAAAGTGTAATGCTGCAACATTAGTATACTCACTATCTTTAACAAATGTTTCCCACTCTTCTCCGTACAGTCTGAAGTTGTTCTTCCACTTTTTCTCTATCCAGACTTTGTGTTTTGTTCCTTTATTGTGTATCAAATACAACCACGGACTTCCATTGTAAAAACTTTCAGTGAAGACATACGGAAGACGCTGTATTAGACCAAAGCATAAAACTATTATTGTTAGTTTTCCTTCATATGAAAAGCATTTTTTTACTACCAAATCAAGTGTAGCATAACTTATGACAGAATTACAATACCTGACTCTTTGAAAGCTTGACTTTGTTCACAGCAAAAACAAACTGAATGCTCATCCTGTGAAAATATTATTCAAATAAAAAATAAGTAAACAAGTTCTTCCTCATCAAACTTAAACGTCAAAAACCAACATCGAATGTTGTAATTCTTTTGGATCAAAAAGAAAGTTCGTATTTACATTTGCTAAGTAATTTGTCTCAAAATTTGTACACATTTCGTTTTCAACATACATACAACTAATCATATTGAAAATCATATTGATATTTTTATTAACAAATTACAATACTTAAAACTAATCATACTAACATCTTATAAAGTTGTATGTACAAACGTTTACTCCAATATACTTACTCACATACATTATACTTCTTATTCCGGTTACATACATGTTTTTCACAAAAATTCAATTTTTTAAAACATCAAAACCAACAAGTTTTCGGATTTACTCATGACAGATGAAAAAAAATACCTTTTTTGCTTAAGAAGAACCCAATAAGTTTAACAAGAATGAATTTTCTTTAAGGATGACAACTTATCATGTGTAAAAAAAAATCAACTGGATGAAATGTCGCCTCTATTAACTCTTAACAATTCTTTCCATTCAAAAATAACACGCATCAAATCCTTTCCTAAACTATGGTTCCATCCGTTTTATACTATTCTACTACAAGTCTAAACATGTTTTGCTAAAATCCCTTCCTAAATTAATGATAACCACTTCTTTTTTCATCTCATTTTGAAGAAGATGATCACAAATTTCTAAATGATATATGTTGCCTAATATAAAAACGCAATAATTATAAACATGTTTAATGCCGTATCATAAATCATTTTTTACAATAATACAGATATTTATAATTATATCTTAGGAAACATATAAATCAAAGTTATCTTATTTGTAAGCAAGTTATTAAAAAAAATTTAAAAAAAAAAAAGAAACATATAAGAAACAATTATAGTACTATATACTTTATTTCCGTCGCATATGCGATAAATGATTGTTTGTCGTGTAAATAGTGCATTTAAAAAATATTTTGTGCAAGACTAAATTTAGTTGTAGTTCTATCATAATAATTATTTTGCAATTACTTACATGTCACTAATGGATTGTCAACTAATCCAACCTTTGTAAAGGTAGTTTTGAAAATGATACTTTTAGTTTTGTAATCTATATTAATATTAACTACTTCTATTTGCTTAATACAAGATCTTCGTATCAATAATTCACATATCAATTTTCTGAAAAAAGATGTTCTATACAAAGTCATACTTTTAGTTTCACACGTTATATATATATATTTTTTCCATTTTTAAAAAAAGTTTTTTAAATAGTAATCATTCCAATAAAACATTTATTTCATTCATAATGATAAGAGTACACCGATTTAAAACATTTCATAAACATAACATAAACATAACCATAAACTTCAATTGTAGTCCGGGTGATCCCATGTTTGTGAGTTGTTTGAGTCGTAACCGTCATCATACGTAGAGTAGTTGGCAAATTTATCTTCGTCTAACTGATATTCAAACTCGCTCAACTTCCGCTCTTTATCAGAATTCCAGCCAGCATCAGGTGAAACATTTTCTTCAAAACTCATATGAATATCATCTAAATGAGGCATTTGTTGATCTTTTTCAACAACTTTTTTTGCTGTTAAACTTGATTCACCTTTCAGAAATCGTTGTTGTTGTTGTAGCTGTTGTTCAACCGCACCAGCTTTCACATTCTCTTCAAAACTCCAACGGATCTTCTCGGAAATTTGTGACTGTATGTCGTCGACGCAACTCCACAACTTATCAGCTATAGCCGCATGTCACAACTCGTAATTTTAGGTCATTTTCCAAACTTCGCCAATTCACTATTCATAAATCACTATTCACCAATCACTATTCATCATTTTACTATTCATCATTTTTGAGGTCAATTTGACATTCCGAGAAACATTCAGAAATTTTACTATTCTCTTGACACTATTCATTACCGGAAGAAAATCACTATTCACGTGCATTACTCATGTCATCGTAAATTTAGTTTACGAGTATTCAAATTCGCGTAACCGTATTGGTTCAGGAGCGAATTCATGCATTATCATTGGGACATTTCATGCGGACTAGAAATAGTCTGCATATCATCATTAGGGCACTTGCATACTATTCCACTCATAGGATATTTAAATTAATACTTTTAGTATAATTGACTTTTTACGTATAATCAATTCTAAATAAACGTTAGCAAGCGACCAATAATGTGACTAACACGTCCGACACTCCCGACTATGATCCCAATATATTTTTATATTCATTTTAATAATATAAAAATTATAATATTAATTTACCCGGTATTTTGGAAATTTATTTATTTCGTATCGTACGCCTAATTTAATTACGACGGTTTTCATAGAAATTAAACGACGATTAACCAAACACCCAATAATTATACCCAACCTATTTTTATAATTTTTACAACTTTATTTTATCCCGGTTAATTCCGTTAAAATTTATTTTTAGTTAACCCGGTACCCGGTACACCTTAAAACTACAAATAAACACAAGATAATACCAAAATTCCACCAAAACTCTTACACACTCCAACCCCCCTCCATTTTTCCGCCCCCCCCCCCCCCCCCCTCCATACCAATCCTTACACATTTTGAAAATCTTCTACTAACTAATTAATGTTTGTACAAGCTTTTGTCTAACCTATTATACATATAATATACATTGTAATACTTATATTCATTCCACAAATTATCAACTAGCAACTTTTTCACTTTCCTCTATTTTCTCTCCTCTTGGTTCACGGCAAACAACAAGGAACAAAGCAAGACACCATATTTTTCAAGATCTAGTAGATTATCAAGCTTAGATTGTTTACGTTTTTGAGTTTTGAAAGATAAACTCAAGGTTTACTTAGGTTTTTCATCCTCAAATCTCTTCATCCTTCAAGTAAGTATAAGAAACTCAACCTTATGATTTTATCAAGTTTTTACAAGATCCATATGATATATATACTAGATCTACATGCATATGCTAGTTATACCACTTTATTTTACAAACTTATAACTTTTGAACCCTAGAAAGTGTTTATGGTTAGATCCTTGTTAGATCTACTTGGTTATGATGTTTAGGAACCCATGACACCCTAAGAAGGTGTATGGTAGGATTAGACTAGTTTTGTGGTGATTGAAAGTGGTTTGGTTGAAGTTGGAACTAGTTTAGAGCCTTGAAAATGGTTTTTGAACAAGTAGAAATACCTTCTGTCCCATTTTGGTAAACCCTGAAGTAGCATCTCAATGACACAGTCTTCCGCTGCGGTATTTTTGGGGTGTTACAGATTGGTATCAGAGCCTTGGTTATAGAGAACTAGGTTGTTTTTAGAGTCTAGACTATAACTACATACATTTAGACTCTCCTCCCTATCGCCTTGCATTTTTTTTTCATACACGTACGCTTGCTGATAATTTTCTTAGACCTACGCTATTAGATATTTTGTGGTACCGATGGGGAAGTCCCAAAATCTAGGCAAGTTATCAGAAATATGGAGCTCGGTAATAACTGATCATTTAACTTAATCTTGTGACAGTTCTTGTTTGATGAGACATGAGACTAAGTTAAATGAAGGTTATTACTTAGCTGTAGAGATTTGATGATTTGCCCGAGGATGGGAGTTCTCTTGAAGATACTCTTTAGAAACCGTTAGAAACTAGACTACCCAGTGACTTTAGCACTTAAGGGAGAATCCATTGTTCCTTCGTACTGAGCGTGACATTCCCTAGATTCCCATTTAAGCAACGTCTACCACTGAGATATGTGTGCCTGGTGATATGTACACCTGTGAAAGGAAACATTTATAATTGTGGTGGCCAACATAATTATAAGTGCTTCACGACACACGTGGACATATGACTATGCATATGTAGATCGGTGTTGGCACAACTTAGGAAACAACTGGTGGCGCGGTATTATATATGAGGATGTTAAGTATAGACTTTGGTTAATCAACGGTTTTCCCTCAACTCTGACGTTCACTAAATGTCCTTCCTCTCAGGAAATCATGGCACCAAAGAGAGTGACTCGTAGCTCTGGTCGAGGAGGCGCAACACCAAGGGGTGGAAGGACTGGTGGACGTGGAGGTAGAGGAGGTAGAGGAGCTGCTCATGACACTAGTAACCCAAGTAACGATGGTGGAAGAACTGGTGGACGTGGAGGTAGAGGAGGTGGTCACGGCGTTGAAAACAATGATAACAACGACGGTGGAAATACTGATTTTGAAGCCATCATCGCTCGACAACTTCAAAACTTTCTTCCCACTATTGTCACTCAAGTTGGCGATCATATGAATAACTTGGCAAACCACGAAAGCGGAATTAACAACACCAATGGTATAGGACAGAATGGTAATGGCAACAACAACATTAGGACTGGATGTACGTATAAGGAATTTACGTCATGTAAGCCAATTGATTTCGATGGTGTAGGAGGCGCGTTAGTGTATACTCGATGGGTTGAAAAGATGGAGTCGGTGATCGACATTAGTAACTGTGCAGCACATCAAATGGTGAAGTACTCCGCATGCTTGCTGTCAGGAAAGGCATTGACATGGTGGAATACGCAGGTTCAAGCTAGGGGTAGAGAGGCAGCTGTAGGTATGACATGGGATGATTTTAAGGCATTACTGAAGGAGGAATACTGCTCGGACAATGAAATACAGAAGCTGGAGGATGAACTTTATCATCACTCTATGATAGGGGCTGGACATGCAGCCTATACAGATCGATTCCATGAATTAGCCAGACTAGTTCCACACCTAGTTACCCCTGAGTCCAAGAGGATCGAGAGGTACATATATGGTCTTGTCCCAGAAATTCGTGGGACTGTGAAAACAACTGAGCCTTCTACAATTCAGAGTGCAATATTGAGAACAGGGACTCTGACAGATGAGATGGTTAGAAATGGAAGCTTGAGGAACAGTGATAAAAGGAAGGGAACAAGCGAGTCGAACAAGCATATGGGCGCGATAGCTGACAACAAAAGGACAAGGACCTTTGCTGCGACTACTTCTGGTCAGAGAGAGTATTTAGGCCCGCATCCTAAGTGTACGAAATGTAATTTTCATCATCAAAAGACTGTGCCCTGCCGTGTGTGTGCAAATTGCAGACAGTCTGGTCATTTTATGAACCAGTGTAGAGAACCAGTAAATATGGGCAATATGGCGAACAACCAAAGGACATGCTATGAGTGTAACAGCCCAGATCACTTTCGGAACACCTGTCCTAAGTTGAAAAGGAATCTTAACCAAGGAGGCAATCGTCCAAACTTAGCAGCAGCAATTGAAGGGCCACAAGATGAGGCCGTTGAGATTCCACCCGCGCGTGGCAGAGCTTACTTCTTAGGAAATCCTATCACCCAACATGTCCGCGATAGCATAACGGGTACATTCTCTAGAACAACTATATTATTTTCGTAGCACTTAAGTCTTAGTATAGAACTTATACACAACATCGACTAATCTGAAACCTAGCATCATTAACCTTAGTTATATTGATAGTAGATGATTTGATTGGTGTAAGCAATTCCAACGAGTTTGAGAAAGTTTACATTGTCGAATCAGACCACTAGGAACATATGTGGAATGAATGAGCTGAACTTCGGGACGAAGTTCCCTTAAGGGGTAGAGACTGTCACAACTCGTAATTTTAGGTCATTTTCCAAACTTCGCCAATTCACTATTCATAAATCACTATTCACCGATCACTATTCATCATCTTACTATTCATCATTTTTTAGGTCAATTTGACATTCCGAGAAACATTCAGAAAATTTACTATTCACTTGACACTATTTATTACCGGAAGAAAATCACTATTCACGTGCATTACTCATGTCATCGTAAATTTAGTTTACGAGTATTCAAATTCGCGTAACCGTATTGGTTCAGGAGCGAATTCATGCATTATCATTGGGACATTTCATGCGGACTAGAAATAGTCTGCATATCATCATTAGGGCACTTGCATACTATTCCACTCGTAGGATATTTAAATTAATACTTTTAGTATAATTGACTTTTTACGTATAATCAATTCTAAATAAACGTTAACAAGCGACCAATAATGTGACTAACACGTCCGACACTCCCGACTATGGTCCCAATATATTTTTATATTCATTTTAATAATATAAAAATTATAATATTAATTTACCCGGTATTTTGGAAATTTATTTATTTCGTATCGTACGCCTAATTTAATTACGACGGTTTTCATAGAAATTAAACGACGATTAATCAAACACCCAATAATTATACCCAACCTATTTTTATAATTTTTACAACTTTATTTTATCCCGGTTAACTCCGTTAAAATTTATTTTTAGTTAACCCGGTACCCGGTACACCTTAAAACTACAAATAAACACAAGATAATACCAAAATTCCACCAAAACTCTTACACACTCCAACCCCCCTCCATTTTTCCGCCCCCCCCCCCCCCCCCTCCATACCAATCCTTACACATTTTGAAAATCTTCTACTAACTAATTAATGTTTGTACAAGCTTTTGTCTAACCTATTATACATATAATATACATTGTAATACTTATATTCATTCCACAAATTATCAACTAGCAACTTTTTCACTTTCCTCTCTTTTCTCTCCTCTTGGTTCACGGCAAACAACAAGGAACAAAGCAAGACACCATATTTTTCAAGATCTAGTAGATTATCAAGCTTAGATTGTTTACCTTTTTGAGTTTTGAAAGATAAACTCAAGGTTTACTTAGGTTTTTCATCCTCAAATCTCTTCATCCTTCAAGTAAGTATAAGAAACTCAACCTTATGATTTTATCAAGTTTTTACAAGATCCATATGATATATATACTAGATCTACATGCATATGCTAGTTATACCACTTTATTTTACAAACTTATAACTTTTGAACCCTAGAAAGTGTTTATGGTTAGATCCTTGTTAGATCTACTTGGTTATGATGTTTAGGAACCCATGACACCCTAAGAAGGTGTATGGTAGGATTAGACTAGTTTTGTGGTGATTGAAAGTGGTTTGGTTGAAGTTGGAACTAGTTTAGAGCCTTGAAAATGGTTTTTGAACAAGTAGAAATACCTTCTGTCCCATTTTGGTAAACCCAGAAAAATCCGTATTTACTCAGTCCACTTTGACAATATTTTTAGAAGATACTTTCAAAAACGAAGCTTTTGGCGAAAGAACGGATTAAAACGAGCTTATAACGAAGGAGATATGATTTTTGTAAATTTAACGACGAAAACTATTTTCTGAAAAACTGCATGCTGTTTGACAGTTTTCGACGGGCAAATAGAGGCGTTAAACGTAACCTAGTGGAGCCGAGCTATCGAAAATATATTAGTATATACTAAAACGAATCCGTGGATATAAAGAATGAGTAAAATGAGCTTAAGACGACCAAGTTATACACGTTTTAAAGTCGTCAAACTATATATATATATATATATATAGTCAATACTAGAAAAATAATATAACTACGTACTAAATAATATATTTTCTAGATTCTCATTCAAGGAGTTTATTTTTAACTAACGAAGTACGTACGACTCAAGGTTTATTACGCGATTACTAGACATTATTTTAAGGTTATCAATACGAGGAATATAACACTAACATTTTTATACGATATATTACGACAAGTTCTATACTTTTATGTTTGGACTTATCTTTCCTAAGTATGGAAACTATTTTACTATGACAATAACAAGTATTTCCAAGTCACGAGTGGTATAGGTATCATGTGCATGTGCATTCATTACATCACGTCAAGATCTAAAGTAGATCGTTATTATTCATATTAGGTTGCGGATAGTGTTCGCTCCTTGTTGTCCTTATCATTTCGCATCTTTGTATCTTCACTCCAGGTGAGTCATAGCCCCACTTTTACTCTTTTTATACTTGTTTTAACCTTTTGGGGGAGATACATGCTCAACTACTTGCTTACTTGTACAAATACTTTCTTGATACTCAAAACATTTATACTTGATTGTCTTATACTTGATTACATTTATACTTGAGTTCATACATACGTGATTGTGCTATACTTAACTGTGTTATACTAAACTGTGATTGTGTATTCTTGAGCAACTGATACTTTGGGAAATGGCACCCAGTAATCATACGTACATACATACTTCCAGTGGCTCCAGATTAAGTTGCTGGATGACTACCGAGACTGCCAGTGGCTCCAGATTAAGTTGCTGGATGACTACTGAGACTTCCAATGGCTCCAGATTAAGTTGCTGGATGACCATTGAGACTTCTAGTGGCTCCAAATTAAGTTGTTGGATGTCCATTAGCTAATTGCTTAACTGTTGTGATGAACTTATACATGTCTAATCTTACTATATATATATATATTAGCAGTGGGTTGTGAACACACAGGTTACAAGTCTCTTATGGCGGGACTTGTAACTGAGTGAATTTACGATGCCTTTGTTGTGTGACCATCTTTCTATAAACTTTATTTGTTAAACAAACTCTATGCACTCACCAACCTAGTGTTTACATTTTAAGCATGTTTATCTCAGGTTTGTAAGGCGATAGCAGGTTTATGGAGCTGAGAGTCTTAGGGCATGCTTTTGGAGACTTTCGCTTTTATCGTTTACCATTCGATACACTTTAAAAGCTTATGTATTATTCTACTTTGGAATCTTTGTTTTGTAAACTATGACTTTTATCTATTCGAATGGTAACTTTTCAAAACGTCTCATTTAGAGGTCGTTTTCTATATCTTGTACTTTGTGCCCTGAAGTAGCATCCCAATGACACAGTCTTCCGCTGCGGTATTTTGGGGGTGTTACAGCGCATCTTTGCGATAATCATTGTACCAAAATTGATCTATCACAGCTTTTCTATCTTTCGAGATATCATTGCACTCCTGGTATTTTGTTCGCAGTTTTTGTTTGAGTTGCTTCGCAAGCTCAAACTGTTTGATGACTTTCACAATCGCCTGTTTTCGATTTTTGTCGCCTTCCTCTGTTTGTTTTTGGACAAAAAATTGTATTCCTTCGACGGTAATGGGAACTTTGTCACCCATTTTTGATTAAAAATGTTTGAGATCTATTTTATATATATAGACAAGAAACATAACCAAATAATAAATAAGTCCATGGTTTTATTTACAGCTCCAAATATTCCATGTAATCTTCATATTAGTATATTAGTTAATATAAAATATAAAATAAAACATAAAATATAAATATAAATATAAATTCTCATAATGTAGGTTAACACAAATGTGTCCACATACATGTTTCCTAAATGAATTAACGTATTGCAAACGTATAATTGCAATTATGATAGTATTTTGTACAAAAATAGACCTAATTTTAATTATAGCATAATAATTATTATCACTCCTTCCATAATTGACATTTATTTTTTATTTAAAATACATGAATCAATGATTTAAATTATACGTTATCATCTATACGATTTTCAATATAAATTCTCTTTCAAATTAACTTACTTTACACAAACACAAAAACTTGCAGTGATCTTTCATGGCATCATCTAGGGATAAAAGTCTTTTTGAAATGTTCGAAAATTTATGTATCACTAAATCCTTGAATGACTACTCATCCACACACGATGAGGATAAAAAAGTCGACCTATCTAATCCAGAAGTTGGATTCAAGACTTTTGAAAACAAACAAACCGATGCTCCACTTGAACCTATAACATCTTCAAAGACTAAACACTCTGGGAAGTCTTTTGAAGAATCGTTTTTTGAAGAAGGTCAATCTTCGAAAGAAGATCAAGGTAATACAATATAATTAATTTATATACTTGACAAACTTTCAAATCATATTAACACGTGATATTTAAACTATCAGATGACTTCGACCCACAACCCATAATTGATTGGCTACGCTTTAATGTTGGAGATCAAGAAGCATGTCAAAAACTTCTCAGCGGTTTGTTATCCAAGATTAACAAGGCAAACGAGTTAGTTAAGCAGCTTCGTGAAATGGGTCATGATATTGATGATCACGATATTGTTGACCTAAACTTCTTCGATGAAGCTTGAATCGCGTTGGGCATCTATCCTTCCTTTTGTATACCGACTACATTTCCTTATCATTATTTGAATTAATAAGTTTAACGAATAACAAAAAATTGTTGTTCTTTTATTTACTACAACTTCCTATTACAAGTATTATTTTATGTCATCTTCAATTGTCTTTCGTTTAGTTTGTGTTTTTCTTAGGACTATTATATCGACATTTCATTCACATCAAGGGCAATTGTCATTTTAACAACAGAAAAAAAAAATAAATATGTTTTGAAATCTGAAAATTAAAATAGGCAAAGCAACCAATAAACATAGAATGCTAAAATTATTAAGCCCAAAAATAAGTTGATTTAACCATTCCATATAATTAAGCCCAATAGTTAAGTTATTTTAACATAACCCGATTAATAAGCTAAGCCCAACATTTTATAAACTTATGAAACTAACATATATCAAAGACATTGCACGACCTTACATTTCTATATATTTTTTCAATGAACTAAAACGTTTTTAACATGTGCACCACATTTTTTTATATATCTTAAGTAAATAAATACTTATCAACATTTTTTTAAAAATATTACAAAAATTTAAAAAAAAAAATTATTTAATATAATCAACTATAAAATATTTATGAAATCTACAAATAAATTAAAATATGTTACAAATCATCTCCGAATATAACATGCACCTTTGTTGATTATATATACTTAACTATTTTCATTCAATCATAAGTGAAAAAACTTTATTAGCATCAGAATATGGTTAATACTAAATCAACAAAGGTGCATTTTCATCTTTATACTAACTAACAAATTACTAAACATCTCTTATTTTTTAAATCATTTGTATGTCTAATTTTTAGACTTTATTTATTAAATTGTATTTTTTGCTTCAATGTAGACAACCAAACAAGAAGAAGATGCTAAAGAATCCATCCATAAAAATGCCGCCGGTAAAGATATTAAGTTGATCGATATATCGGATGACGACGTGGTAAGAATTACAACTTAATATTGCCGAAAAATTTTGAATCATAATTTCTCTTCCATACAAAATGAATGGGTTGTTAAATATTTAAGCTGTTTTTAACTTTTGTAGGATGTTCCCATCCCACGCAAACGTGGTAGGCTGATGCAAAATGGTCATTCTGTGAGAAACAAAGATGTTGATTTTGCATCTTCTGACGAAGCTTCTGTAGAATTATTATCACAAAATAAGATTGTCAACATTGACAGTCAAAATGATGCTAAACTGGTATTAATTTTTCGAAAATGATATATTACGTTTTTTTAAACATATTTACTTCAAACGTATATTTTTAACGCATACTACTAACACTACAAGAAAAGTGGCTTTTTAGTACCCCCATAAGTGTCCTAAAATGGTACTTTTTAGGACCTTTCATTTAATAGGACCAAGGATGAAAGCGTTTCATGTAAGGCGGTTGTAATAGGTCCAAAGCGTCCTAAGCCTTATGAAACCAATTTTATGGTCGTATTATATGTCTATGAACAACACAAATAGTGTCATAATAAAACCATATTAGGACACTTTTACATTGTTTTAACATGTGATTACCTACTTTTAATCTTTTGAGACACATAAAAACGTCCTTAAAAGTATTGTTAGGACGCTTATGATGTAACATCATAGCTATTTTAGTAACTAAGAAAAGGGTCCTAATAACTCAAATAAGATTATGATACCAATTTTATGGTCGCATTATACGTCTATAAACAACACAAATAACGTCCTAATAAAACATATTAGGACACTTTTCCAATGTTCTAACATGTGGTAACCTACTTTTAATTTTTTGATACACATACAAGCGTCCTTTAATGTTAATTCTTAGGACGGTTATCATATACCATTATAGTTACTTTAAAACCAAGAAAAGGGTCCTAATATCCCAAATACGATTATGAAACCAAATTTATGGTCGCATAATATGTATATGAACAACCAAATAACGTCCTAATAACAACATATTATGACACTTTTACAATGTTGTAAAAGATAATTGTTAGGACGCTTATCATATAACATTATAGCTAATTTAGGACCAAGAAAAGGGTTCTAATATCTCAAAGAAGATTATGAAACCAAATTTTTGGTCGTATAAAATGTCTATTAACAACCTAAATAACGTCCTAATAACAACATATTAGGACAGTTTTACAATGTTAAGTTAATTGTTAGGACGGTTAATAAGTTTAATAGGACAATTTCAAAGTCCTGACAAGTCATATGATAGGACGCTATTTTCACCATCCACACTGTATTATTACGATATGAATAAAACATCAACTAAATATTAAATGAATAAAATGAAATTGTATTTCAAATTACCAATTGTCATAACAAAAGCACTAAACATAAATAAGATAGACAGAATCTAACATAAAGTCTGTTAACATTAAACAATACATTAACGCAACAAGAAGCTTAGTCCGTGGTCATCATGCATCATTTCTCTCAATCCTCACGGAACACCTACAAATAAACACCCATGTATAAGCATTAAGGTCCATGTTAGTTAAATTATTGGTATCACAAGATTAACAAAGACATACCGAGATAAAGGGACAAGGCCATGCTATGGTTGCACCAACACAGTCTTCAATTGTGGAAAATAACCCTTAGGGTCTCACCAAAATTTCATCTCTTTTTGTTGGTACTTGAACGTTTACCTCACACCATCCTCGTCCAATCTCTGTACCACCAACTATATCATTTGGGTTCAAGCTCCTCACCCTTCCTTTTGCTACAGTCTCAGTTGAGTTTAGAATGCTTTTAAGGACAACTTCATCCCCGACCTAGATTTCAGTTTTCAACAAACATTTATCAATTTATAGTCAACACACATGTATTAGGTTAAACAGATGTAATACTGCAGGTATGGAGGCTTGAATTTGGGTGGTCAACACTGATCAGTCAGTGTATGATGGGTGGAATTGGACAAACAAAAAGCTATCTGCAGACCTATCTAATAAGCTCAAAAGTTTGAAATAAGCCCTGAACTTTATAGATGAGCTTATTGGCTTTCAAAAAAACCAATAAGCTCACTGTGTGGCCCACTAATGAAGAAGCTAAGGCACATGGATAGTTGGTGTTTTGAGCTGATGCCCTGGTGCAGGGCAATGGTCTGGTGCAGGGCAATGGTTAGCCCTGCAGGCCACTTTGAACTATCACCTAAGCCAAAGAAAAAATCAAAAAAATAAGCTAACTGTGGGATTCAAAAGCTTAGATGGGGAATTTCAACATGTAAAAATATCAAGACTTGAATCTCAACACAAAATTCACAAAAATTCTCCCAAGATCTGAGTTTCTGACTAACATACCATTTTGACTTTTTGATTTTGAACTTAAACTTTGACTTTAATGAAACTTGTTTGATCCGTATGCACTAAGTATGATTATTTAAGCTATGATAACACTAATTTAAGGTATATGAACAAGATTTAGACCAAGTGGGTGAGATTTGATCCTCACAGGTCCCAACAGTGGACTGTGAGAGTGAAGGTAATTTGATTTTGACTTTTTGTAGTTCAAACATTGGTTTTATAGTTTTACTAGTTCTAATATCACCTAAGAGGTCAGAGTGTGCAGATAAACAAGTGAAAAGGCAACTACCACAGTTGAAACAACACAGAACCAAACACCCCTTAATAACTGAGTTAACAAATTTAAAAGGCAAATGAGCAATGTAAATCATAATACTGATACATAAGCTTGTAGCCTAGGTTCATTAGCTATCAAAGATAAAATAAGCTATAACTAGTAGAAAGGAACATACCCGTAAGCGTGGAGGTTCAGTGGTTACAACAGGAGAATGTTGTGATGTAAGAGGTGGAACAATGGAACTATCCGTCGACCCATTCTTCTCTGATAACTGGGCTCGTAACTTTTCATTTTCACTAGTAAGTTCTCCACATCTAGACTTCAATTCGTTGTTTTCTCTATGACATGCTGAACGACTTGGTATTACACTCCAAACAGCAGAAGCACGAACACCTAGACCATACATGCCTGCATCACCATTTCGATCTTTACCCATAACTGTAGAAAAAATATCATCTGGTCCAGGATTATCAATCGAACCCTCGGGCAGATTATCACTAAGTCGGTTCATTTCATCCTGCATTTTATATAAACATGAACAACATATATGAAAAGCATGTATTACGAAAAAAAGCATATTGTGTTTAACTTCTGCTATGAATACACTTTTGCAAACATAAAAGCATATTACTTACAATTGCATTTGCAGTGTCATCATTTTTGGTATTTCCATCTATGGCGAAGCATGCACTAAAAAGATCCAATCGAGTTGGATCTCGTCCCAAAGATGTCTGTATGAATAAAAAGAAAATGAATATTAAAAGTGGATATAGACAGGATACATTAACAATCCCACTTTATCCATACACGTACCTTTAACTCTTCCCTTTTGCGAGCATAACTTTTTTTACCAGTTCTTTGGATCATCTTTTTTTTTGCCCGATTCGCCTTGTTTTTCTCACTTAAACTCTGCAGCAGGAAATTAAAATATCATAATGTGAAATTAATTAATGTTATTTAAAGTGGAAGAGAATTTCACACCTTAGTGTTTTCTTTATTCCAATACTTCACAAGCTTCTTCCATTGTTTTTTTTGCACTTGCTTTGGCCTAGATTTTATTTGTTGCTTAACTGACAAAGACGGATCATGGTAGAGTTCCTTAACTCTTGCCCTCCAGTTCTTCACCTTCCGCCCAAATGATTGCAATATCCATTTTTCTCCAGCTTCCGGAATATCAAATTTTGTCTAAAAAAATGTAATAGCTCACATTAGAAAACAAATACTTTATTCATTAACATACAAATCTAACATTGTGTACCTTTAAGAGTTGAAGCAAAGCTTTTTTTTTTCGACGTCAACTTTATTCCATGGTTTATAAAGCGGACAATACTTTCCACTCCTTGAAAGGGTTCCCATGAAATGAGTCAGATGACTACTTTTGTCGTTAATAGGTTGTCCGTGTTCATTAACTAAAATAGGAATTCTATCCCCTTTTTCTTGGGCCCAAACTTTTGCCATACGTGTTGGTCCTCTCTTTCTTTTGGTTACAATCCGAACTACAAAAAGTGAACATGATTTACAATACATACGTATACATTTAAAATACTAAATAATTTGAAATGGAGGCAATATCTTAGCGTTGTTTTTTGTATTGTTTTAATTTAACTTTATTATATATTCTACTTATATGACACAATATATGATATATGATTTTTAAAACAATGCAATCAAGTAGACCATGTTAACCTGTTTCATTTCCAGCTTGTGTAACTACATGGTTTTCTTCATTTTCAGAATGCTCAGCTTGAATCTCTTCTCCGACTAGTTCATCGCCGTCATTTGTTAAATCGTTCACATTCTCCAAATCATCCTCATTCTCCAAATCATCCATGTATTTATCTACATCATCTTCTGAAGTAGCTTGTTGTTCAATATCTTCATTCATATGTATGTCTTCGATATCATCATTTTCAACATCATAAAGGTCTTCATTGTTATCTATATAAAAAAAAATAATAATAATAAAATAAAATAAATAAAAAAAAACAAGTAACCACCGAAAACAGTTAACTGAATATACACTTAATAGTAATTTAATATCATATATATAGTATTTGAAGTTTATATATAGTTACCATCAGATCTCAAGTCACGCTCCACGTGGTCATGATCGTTGTCAATTGCAACTAAGTTTCTCTCAGTTGCAGTTAATCTCCCTCTCTTCACAGAAGTTGGTTGATCATTTCTTGTTTGGACTTGGTCGGGCTCCTGTACCCTACTACGTATTGCCCTCCCTGTATCAATCTGTTGTCCCTTTTGCGATTGAGATTGTGAAGATGTGTCACAACTCGTAAATTCTGGTCTTTTCCCGAACTTTCACATTTACTATTCATCGGTTACTATTCATCGATCACTATTCATCATTTTACTATTCATCATTTTTGAGGTCAGTTTGATATTCTGAGAAGCGTTTTAAAATTTTACTATTCATAAAACACTATTCATCTCCGGAGAAAATTTGTCATTTATACGTGGGTTGCGTCATTTTTGTAAACGTACGATTATTAAACTAAGAAACGTTATCTTATGAACTAATATTTTGAATAATCGATCCGACAATCTCAACTATGGTCCTAACATATTTTTATACTCATAATAATGATATAAAAATTATATTATTAATTTACCCGGTGTTTTCAAATCAACTGTTACGTTTTCCGGTCGGAGCTTATAACTCCGTCGGTTTGCGATATTTCAACCCGATAATTATTTTAACATCCGATTTTTATCAGGAATAATATTTTACAACTTTTACAACTTCTTCGTATTTTATTTCACCTCGGTAAAATTTATTTTTAGTTAACTCGGTACCCGATAACACCCAATACACAACCAAAACTAACTAATACTTGCACTCTTTGGACAAGATCATTTAATAGCCATCACCACACCCATGCCTCCCTTGCCTCTTTTCCTTAAAAAGGGGATCTTGCCCCTTGTTCATATATATATACTCCTTTCACCAAATATATCTATTTCAATCTTTCATTTTTTTCTTTCATTTCATACATTTCAAAACAAACTAGCAAATTTCCTTTTCTTTCTCTCTTGGGGTGGATCGACCAAGGCAAGACACCAAGAAGAAACCATAAACTTTTGAAGATCAAGTGTTTAATCTAGTCCTAATCATGATTTAGTTGGGGTTTTGTGGTAAAACCCTAGGTTATTATACATTTTCTCATCCAATCATCAAGTAAGCTTCAAGATCACTTGTTGATCTTTCCATACTTTCATTTTTCTAGTTTCATGTTGTTTATTCAAGATCCATATGCATATGATAGTTTATACCACTCTATTTATATTTTTTTTTTATAACTTTGAAACTCTAGAAATGGATTATTGTTAGATCCTTGTTAGATCCACTTGATTTATGATGTTTAGGACCCCATGACACCCTAAGAAGGTGTATGGTAGGATTGGGTATTTGTGAAGTTGATTTGAGATAGTTTGGTTAAGCCTTGAACTAGAAAAGTTGATTTTTCCAAACTATATATAAGGTTCTGTCCATTTTTGTAAAATCTGGAAAAATCAGTGGGTTTTGGGTAACTTTGGACCAAAGATTTAGAAAATACATTCCAAAACGGAACTATGGCCGAAAACGGGGATGAAAACGAGTTAATAACGAAGGAGATACGCCAAAAACGGGTTTAACGACGAAAACTATATTTTCTGAAAACTGCTTGCTGATGAACAGTTGTCACGGGCTGTTTTGGGCATAAAACTTGATCTAGCCATCCCGACTTATCAAAAATATGTTAGTATGTTGTCCCACGATTCCGGGAATGTAAAGAACGTAGAAAACGAGCTTAAAACGACCAAGTTATACACTTTTGAAACTAGGCGAACTATATATATATTTGACAACTTCTAATAGCACATATTTTCCTAAGTTATGGAAACATTATAATTCAACGATAACACTTATTTTCAAACTACGAGTGGTATAGGCTTAATGTGCATGTACATTCATCGCATCCCCTCATAAATTAAGTAGATCGTATCATTCGTTCATTATAGGTCGCGGTTAGAGATCGAACCTCATTTCTGTGTATCCACTTTTGTCTTCGTAACTATCGTACCAGGTGAGTCATAGCCCCTACTCTTTTAAATTGTTTTGTTAACTTTTTGGGGGAGAATACATGCTCGTTTTTACATGAATTACTACTTGACCTTTTGAACTTGACTTGACTTTTGAACTTGACTTAAACTTTTGACCCTAATGTACCGTACGTACTATGACCTAAAGTCTCGCCATTTTTGGTGGAGCGTGCAAAGTCTCACCTTATTGGTGGAGCGTTCTTAACCCTAAAGTCTCGCCTTATTGGTGGAGCGTGCTAAGTCTCCCATGTTCGGAGCGTTCTTAATCTTATATAATAGTTGTATGATGTACTGTTCGTACATTCGCATTGTTCGACGCCTATTAGTAGTATGGATAGCGCTATTAGAGGTCGGCCAACCTCTCGTCCACCATGTTACGGGACGCATATTATTTAATTAGGGGCTTTGCATGGCATACATTATTATATAGGTGGTGCTTATATTGTGACTTATATTGACCGCGGGTACTTGACTACTAAACATGCAACTATTTTAGCAGTGGGTTGTGAACACACAGGTTACAAGTCTCTTATGGCGGGACTTGTAACTGAGTGGATTTACGATGCCTTTGCTGTGTGATCACTTTTCTATAAACTTTATTTGTTAAACAAACTCTATGAACTCACCAACCTCGTGTTGACACTTTAGCATGTATTTTCAGGTTTTAATCTATGGCACGCTACAGGAGGTTTTGGCAGGGCATGGCATGGTCATAGAAGACTCTGATAATTTATATGGGGACCGTTTTAAACTACTTTTAAGGGCCTACTTCCGCACTACTTTTAACAATGTAAATTTAACATTTTTGATTAAACTATTTTATTCTAAATGATTCAAGTGAAAACCATTTTTGAACTTGTGTTGTGATACGGATTGAGTTACACCCCAGCTACACGTATGCTTCCGCTGGACCCGATTATTGGGGGTGTGACAGATTGGTATCAGAGCTTTGGCTATAGCGAACTAAGTGTTTTTTTAAAACCTAGACTATAGCTACTTTTACGAAAAATTTAACCCTATGACCGTCACGTGCCTGCCTGCCAAGATGATGCCTCACTTGTGGTTTGTTGCTGACTTAGGTGATGAGATTTGTGTCTCATTATCTGGTATATTATGTTCATTTATTC
The DNA here is from genome assembly GCA_030686995.1 of Artemisia argyi. Classification (NCBI taxonomy): domain Eukaryota; kingdom Viridiplantae; phylum Streptophyta; class Magnoliopsida; order Asterales; family Asteraceae; genus Artemisia; species Artemisia argyi. Next base: position 156,376,380 of record CM060684.1, read on the forward strand.
TAGTTGATTCTATCATTGTCTTTCATATAAGCATGTTCACGTATCATATATGTCACCCTGTTATGTTTTTCCCTGCATAGTTTCATCATTCGACCTCGAGTTTGGTCATCTGCCTTAGTCTTTCTGAACGTCTTGGTATTTGTGAAGGACATAGTATTAGTATAACTGAGCTGAGTATTTCAAAATTCATGGAACCTCGGTGGAATATAGACTAGTCACCTATATTCAACCCGGGATAGTGGGACATAGGCTGACTACCTATATCCGACTCAGAAATGAATTTTGCAACACTGAGAATGGTTATAATAAAATTCTGTCTGGATTGAATCCTCTACTCAATTTTCAAATGTTACATTTATGTGTGTGTATACCCTCGTTGTCAGAACGCTTATACTTTTCCTCACCTCGTGAACCGCCGCCTGGAAGCACGTCAACTGGTCATTTCGTCTCATGAATCCTCACCTTTATAACACTTCGGAGACCAACGTTAACTGAACTTCGGGACGAAGTTCTCTTAAGGGGTAGAGACTGTCACAACTCGTAAATTCTGGTCTTTTCCCGAACTTTCACATTTACTATTCATCGGTTACTATTCATCGATCACTATTCATCATTTTACTATTCATCATTTTTGAGGTCAGTTTGATATTCTGAGAAGCGTTTTAAAATTTTACTATTCATAAAACACTATTCATCTCCGGAGAAAATTTGTCATTTATACGTGGGTTGCGTCATTTTTGTAAACGTACGATTATTAAACTAAGAAACGTTATCTTATGAACTAATATTTTGAATAATCGATCCGACAATCTCAACTATGGTCCTAACATATTTTTATACTCATAATAATGATATAAAAATTATATTATTAATTTACCCGGTGTTTTCAAATCAACTGTTACGTTTTCCGGTCGGAGCTTATAACTCCGTCGGTTTGCGATATTTCAACCCGATAATTATTTTAACATCCGATTTTTATCAGGAATAATATTTTACAACTTTTACAACTTCTTCGTATTTTATTTCACCTCGGTAAAATTTATTTTTAGTTAACTCGGTACCCGATAACACCCAATACACAACCAAAACTAACTAATACTTGCACTCTTTGGACAAGATCATTTAATAGCCATCACCACACCCATGCCTCCCTTGCCTCTTTTCCTTAAAAAGGGGATCTTGCCCCTTGTTCATATATATATACTCCTTTCACCAAATATATCTATTTCAATCTTTCATTTTTTTCTTTCATTTCATACATTTCAAAACAAACTAGCAAATTTCCTTTTCTTTCTCTCTTGGGGTGGATCGACCAAGGCAAGACACCAAGAAGAAACCATAAACTTTTGAAGATCAAGTGTTTAATCTAGTCCTAATCATGATTTAGTTGGGGTTTTGTGGTAAAACCCTAGGTTATTATACATTTTCTCATCCAATCATCAAGTAAGCTTCAAGATCACTTGTTGATCTTTCCATACTTTCATTTTTCTAGTTTCATGTTGTTTATTCAAGATCCATATGCATATGATAGTTTATACCACTCTATTTATATTTTTTTTTTATAACTTTGAAACTCTAGAAATGGATTATTGTTAGATCCTTGTTAGATCCACTTGATTTATGATGTTTAGGACCCCATGACACCCTAAGAAGGTGTATGGTAGGATTGGGTATTTGTGAAGTTGATTTGAGATAGTTTGGTTAAGCCTTGAACTAGAAAAGTTGATTTTTCCAAACTATATATAAGGTTCTGTCCATTTTTGTAAAATCTGGAAAAATCAGTGGGTTTTGGGTAACTTTGGACCAAAGATTTAGAAAATACATTCCAAAACGGAACTATGGCCGAAAACGGGGATGAAAACGAGTTAATAACGAAGGAGATACGCCAAAAACGGGTTTAACGACGAAAACTATATTTTCTGAAAACTGCTTGCTGATGAACAGTTGTCACGGGCTGTTTTGGGCATAAAACTTGATCTAGCCATCCCGACTTATCAAAAATATGTTAGTATGTTGTCCCACGATTCCGGGAATGTAAAGAACGTAGAAAACGAGCTTAAAACGACCAAGTTATACACTTTTGAAACTAGGCGAACTATATATATATTTGACAACTTCTAATAGCACATATTTTCCTAAGTTATGGAAACATTATAATTCAACGATAACACTTATTTTCAAACTACGAGTGGTATAGGCTTAATGTGCATGTACATTCATCGCATCCCCTCATAAATTAAGTAGATCGTATCATTCGTTCATTATAGGTCGCGGTTAGAGATCGAACCTCATTTCTGTGTATCCACTTTTGTCTTCGTAACTATCGTACCAGGTGAGTCATAGCCCCTACTCTTTTAAATTGTTTTGTTAACTTTTTGGGGGAGAATACATGCTCGTTTTTACATGAATTACTACTTGACCTTTTGAACTTGACTTGACTTTTGAACTTGACTTAAACTTTTGACCCTAATGTACCGTACGTACTATGACCTAAAGTCTCGCCATTTTTGGTGGAGCGTGCAAAGTCTCACCTTATTGGTGGAGCGTTCTTAACCCTAAAGTCTCGCCTTATTGGTGGAGCGTGCTAAGTCTCCCATGTTCGGAGCGTTCTTAATCTTATATAATAGTTGTATGATGTACTGTTCGTACATTCGCATTGTTCGACGCCTATTAGTAGTATGGATAGCGCTATTAGAGGTCGGCCAACCTCTCGTCCACCATGTTACGGGACGCATATTATTTAATTAGGGGCTTTGCATGGCATACATTATTATATAGGTGGTGCTTATATTGTGACTTATATTGACCGCGGGTACTTGACTACTAAACATGCAACTATTTTAGCAGTGGGTTGTGAACACACAGGTTACAAGTCTCTTATGGCGGGACTTGTAACTGAGTGGATTTACGATGCCTTTGCTGTGTGATCACTTTTCTATAAACTTTATTTGTTAAACAAACTCTATGAACTCACCAACCTCGTGTTGACACTTTAGCATGTATTTTCAGGTTTTAATCTATGGCACGCTACAGGAGGTTTTGGCAGGGCATGGCATGGTCATAGAAGACTCTGATAATTTATATGGGGACCGTTTTAAACTACTTTTAAGGGCCTACTTCCGCACTACTTTTAACAATGTAAATTTAACATTTTTGATTAAACTATTTTATTCTAAATGATTCAAGTGAAAACCATTTTTGAACTTGTGTTGTGATACGGATTGAGTTACACCCCAGCTACACGTATGCTTCCGCTGGACCCGATTATTGGGGGTGTGACAAGATGTTAGCCCACTGGAGACATTCGGAGCACTCATTCGTTTTTGTGCTAAATTTTTATATCTAGTCATGGACTGTGGAGCAATGTATTTTCGATGCTGTTTCATGCAAGTAGAATTGTTAGAAAACAAACATAAAGAAAATTTAGTAGCCAAATTTATTATTCGTACCTTTTTATTTGTTTGTGTAGCCGCTTCTTCTGGGTTATCTTCCCCAGCATTAAGATGAAAGTCTGAACCAGACATATAATCTGCATCTTTCTCACCGGTATCCGTTGGTTTCTTTTTCTTTTTCTTTGTGTTGTCACTCTCTACTAGACTTGTCAAAGACCTAGCAAGATTTTTCACTCCCAAAGCTTGTAATCTCTGTTGGTTTTCTTGAATCCTTGTCCTTCTGGACATTTCATAATCATTCGTATTTCTCGTGGTGACTTGGCGTTGCATCTTTTTATTTTCCATTACTGTTGCACAAAAGAAATAAAATTATTATGAGATTGCAAAGAACAATAATCATATGAGAACAACAAAACTGAAATCAAATCACCATCTGTTACATGTAACAGAATGAAATACATTATCTACAAACAAAAATATACGCAAATCCTTCAGTTACATGTCACAGAATGAAATACATTAGCTAGAAACTGATATCAAATGACTATCACTATCACTACCCAAATCCTTTTAACCATGGTTACACAGGTATACCAACATTCATTTTAAATAAACAGAGCAACTAAAATACAACTTGTACCATATCACAAATAAGCAGCACTTATGATCACATATGAGACTCATCACAAGAGGTCAACCAAACACATACCCGAACCCACCATTTCACACACTTAAGAATCATCACAAAGGTTAAACAAACACTAACAATGTATAACAATAACAGTGTATAACAATTATAATACCAATAATAATAAGAATAACAATAACAATAACAATAATAATAATAATAATAATAATAATAATAATAGTAACAATAACAACAATAATAATAATAATAATAACAATAATAATAACAATAATAATAACAACAAGAAAGGTTTCCATTACCTGTTGAGTCAGATCTTCAATCAAAAGTGAAAACCCACAATCCTTGTTTTGCTGCCCACATACAACCCTAAACCAAAATTGATTGTTTAACCGTCTATGAAAAACGATTTCCATTAATAAAATCGAATCAAATACTTGATTTCCGAAAAGATATGCTTGATTTTCGCAGCGCCAAAAGTTATTTATGAATCTGAATTTTTCCCCAAAAATTTTAAGCGGGTTTATGTGAACGTGGGTGTGTAAGTTTTCCCCAAATGTTTAGAACTTTAGATTATATGGAGTAATTAGATTTATAATTAATTAAGTAATAGTATATTTGTATTATATTATTGTATATATAATATATAGTATATGAAATGTATGTATATTATTGTATATATATTATATAAGTATTTTATTGTATGTGAAATAAAAAATGAGGTAGATTTGGCATTGGTTTTTCGGACTTCCCGGGTCAAACAACAATATGAATGTGTTGAAGTAATCAGTATCTGTTGTATCTTACTGCCCGAAATGGAGCGGCTCCAGATAGTTCATTTGTTTTACTCGGGCGTTATTTAAAATGTTGCTATTTTCTTATAGACGGGATTTATCATAAGTGGTCTACGTTTGTTAAAGCGTATCCGCATACAGTTGAGCCGAAAGATAAAGTGAGAAGTAGGACAGTAAACCACACTAGAGTCATATATGCCATTGGTGCAGCAATGACACGGACATGGAACCCTATGAATAATGAAATGACTCGGGTTTGAAACTGGGAGTCAGATATCATATCATAATTAGAGTGTCATATCAAAAGGTTCATAACCAATATGTTCATATCCAATGTTGCAAAAATTGCGAATCAGTAGTCGGGCAGTCGACCACCTTGTAGCTTGTAATCGGTCTGCGCGGGATGAATCGGTGATAGGGTATAATTTGATGTATAATTAAATTAATTAATACTACCTAGTATATAGTATATGAAAAGTATTGTATTATTGTATATATATAATATATAGGTATAGGTATTTTATTGTATTTGAAAGTAAAAAACAACTAGAGTATTACCCGGTCGTTGCTCGGGTTATCAACTAAAGGCCCGTTTGGTTGGTGGGGTGTTGCTTTGGATTCGGGATTGATTTGGTAAAAACATAAAGTTTATGAAATAATAACTTTGAATAAGCTAATATGAATAACTCTCAACGGATGCGGTCATTCATTTATATTGTCAAGAGTTTTTACGTAAGCCGACTTCCCATGACGTCACATTCCGGGGATGGTTTGTAGCCTATATTCTACACATTGCGAGGCCAATATAAGCGAGGTGATCATAAAGTGCCGACTATTATGATTGAATGTATTGCTTTGCATGAAGTCATATACAGGACAGTAATCCACCACGAGCCCAGAAACATAACATATCATATCATATAACAGATAATCGGATGCATCCATACTCCCCTGCAGATAACATGGTGGCCAAACATATACTTGAGCTCATAACATGTAACATATAAGGGATGGTGTGGAACGTCACTCAAACACACTAGAGTCATATATGCCATTAGTGCATCAATGACCCGGACATGGAACCCCCAGGACTAGTGAAATGGCTCGTGTATCAAACTGATAGTCAGATATCATATCTTAATCAGAGTGTCATATCAAAATGTTCATAACAAATGGGTCATATCAAATGGTTCAGAAAAGCTTATCAAAGGTTCATAATAAAAGTTTCATAGCAAAGATTCGTCATTAAGGTTCATAGTAAAAAGAATCATATGAAGATTCGTCATTAAGGTTAATCAAGGTCGACAACAGGGCAATATCACCGGTTCATATGACCCAAGTGTACTATCGGGTTTTCGGTTATTTTGGTTTCATTCAATTTGAAAATAATAATCATGAATATTTTAAAAATAATATTCAAATTATAACCATTTATAAAGATGGGCGTGATCTTTTTGAAATTCACGGGTTGAAAAGGTTAAACGGGTTAAGGGTTGACACAGTAAACCCTTTTTTTTATACAAAAGTTGCCACATTAAGAAAAAAAGCTCAAACGTGTTGTCAGGTCGAACCAATTAATTTATTCACAACCCGAACCTACCCTGATTAATAAATGGGTTAGACGGGTCGACCCAAACCCGACCCGAAATATATTTATACTCAACACCGACTTACTAGTTCCTCTCTTTTTACAAATGCTTCAAACTGAAACTGAATTGGTTAAACTTTGAGTCATCCCAATTAAAATAATAATCATCTATATTATGGGAACACGTAATTTTTTATCGACCTTTGATCTTCTGCAATCTCTTCAGTACTCATCATTACGCGGTTTGATTATTTCGTCTGTCATTAATAGTCTTAATTTTTTCAGTTCATGCATCTACCCTTTATATATATGCTTGGTTTTATTATTATTTTTTCAGTTCATCCATATATTTTTTTCCGATCATAACTTTTTCACTTCTAACCCTAATTGAAAATGTCTGAAACGCCGTTCTTGGATGAACTGAAACAACTTTCTGGGTCCGAAAAGATTCATGAGTGTTTTATTTTTCTGAATATTCAGGAGATACCAACCAATGAGGTCAACATGAGGAATGTAGCGGCCGTCAGAGACGACATGAGAATGCAAGTTGATAAGAGGACAGAAAGAATGATGGAGGTGTCTCGGTTGTATACTGATGAAGAAATGGCAACAGAGGATGTTTATGATTCTATGCATGAAGTCCAGCTAATTGAGAGGCGTTTGGTTGAATCCCTTGCTAGTGTGGTTGCTGACTTTCAGAGGTTGATCTCCTTGAAGAAGGAGACCATTGAGATTCTGGAGAAGTATGAGCATGAATGAAGGTAGTGGTTGGGTTATTTTCTGGTTTTTGTGTCTGATGGTGGCATGTTGTTGGGTTATTTTGATGAACAGTTGTTATGTATTTATGTTGATGGTGATGGTCTGTGAACAATGTTTTATGAACAATGGTTTCTGGGTACTTATGATATTTTAATAGTATGTGGATATTTATGTTTAATGGCCGTTTGTTTTGTTATGTGCTTTGGTTATAATCTGTATGTGCTTGTTAGTTGTTATTGTTAAATGTTGGTTGGTTTTCTTTATATGTGTTTAATTTAGTCTAGTTGAAGGTTATGTATCATTATTATGATTTAGATTGATCATTTGCCTTTTAAACTTGTTAATTCAGTGGAGTATTAAAGAATCTGTGTTTTAAAGTAGTGTTTGGTTAGGTCTGTGTAGTGAGTATTAGATGAACTCGGTGACTAAGGCCTGTTCATACAACTTTCTTAACTGCTAATAAGTCAGAAACAAACAAGGTTTTAGTGGATAGAACCTTTAAAGTCAAAAATCACCAAGATATTGGCCTAAAATATGTCTGTGTGGAAATTAGTGTGGCATAAGCTTCAAATCATCTCACAAGTAGTTGTTATAGCATAAATTAGTCTTAATATAGCTTAAGTCACATTAATCAATCAGTAAATTCGGATCAAATCTCACAAAAGTCAACCTAAGTTAATAATTTCAAAAAGTCAAAAACATTGTTGTTGCAGAAATCCAAAAATAGGGAGATTTATTTAGATTTTTGTATTTGGATTGGGAACCTGAGCTTTTCACAAATCATAGTCCCTCACCTCATCTTTAAAATTCTGTGTCCAGCTTATTTTTAGGATTTTTATTGTAGCTTGTGCAAGTGCTTCTTTAAGCTTGCAGGGCAAGTACTTGTCCTGTGCATAGGAAATTGACCATTTTCAATAGACCATAGATTGTTCAATAGTCGGCCCCATAGTGTGATTATTGGCTTTTTGGAAAGCCAATCAGCTGATCTTTGTAGTTCATAGCTTATTTTGCACTTTCTAGCTTATCTAATAGGGCTGCAAGTAGATTTTAGTTTGTCCCATTTGACTGTGTACACTGGGTGGTCAGTTTTTTCATTGGTTTTAAGCCAAATTTCATAAGCTGTTATCTGGCTTATCTGTGAACCCCAGTACACAACCTTGGGCTTTTTAGGGAGCTTACAAGTTCAGCTTGTTGGATTAGTGCTTATTTTGGACTCTAGCCATTTTGCACTTAGCTTATTTGACTCATACTTGTGACATGTCTCAAAACATACACTGAGTGACTTAGAGTTTGCCGACAGGTTCCAAGCACCACCCAGTGATTATTTGTGTCCTTTGCCTTGTTTGAAGTTGTTTATCATATGTTTTTGCTCATTTGCTCATTTCATAGCTTTTTCAAAAGTGCATAAGTCCTAATAAGCTATTAAGTCAACTGTTAAGCACAAGGGTGTGCACATAGCTTATTAATAAGTTATTTCAAAAGGGTGTGCACATAGCTTACTAATAAGTTATTCTGGTCTAGATGTTATTCCGTTAGATTATCTGGTAGGTTTTAGGTTAAGGTAGGTACAACTCATGTACTTACAACTTATTTAGCTTATTGTAGATTATTTGTATCTTAATGCCTTTCATACATCCATTTTGGCTTAACAAAAGCATCTGTAAAGCTAAAAAGCTCATAGAGAGCTTATTTTTGACGTTTGAAAAAACTGTTTTAACAAAAGTTACTTATAATTAGTAATAAAAAAGTTTTGTAAAAAGAAAATCAAAGAAATTAAAATAAATGGAAAAATTGCAAAAAGTGGGGTTCGAACCTGGGACCTCAAGCATACATGCACAATACCACAACCCCCTTCCAATTGCTCTGGGGCACCAGTTCCGTTTGTTATTGCATAATCTATATACTTAATATACTCCTTGTTCCTTTTAGCTTATTTTTGCAATTTAGCTTATTTAAATGCTTATCCGTACCATTTTCCCCCTCCTCATATTTTTCCTTGGTTCCTTGTAACTTGTAGCATTCCTAGTAATTTTCCCATAATTTTTACTCTTCAATAGGTAATTTTTAGAGTTAATTTTAATTAAATTAGTTTAAATTAAAAAGCAAAAAATATATTAGTTTTACTGTTTAATTTTTATGCCAGATAATTTTTTATAATTTTTTTTACCTTTTATAAGTTTTCAAGCTTATGTAAAAATTACTTTTGCAATTTTGACTTTTAATTTCTAATTTTTATATTTAAATTAGTTTATCTAGCTTTGACATAATAATTAGGCAATTCATTAAGAAATACCTTAAAAATAAATTGTAAAAGTATTTCTAATTTTAATATCCAAATCCACATCAATCCACCATCCAAAATTGCCAACAGGAGTCACCATCATCATCAAGACCAGGTAATACCTCATAATTGAAACCCTAATCATTTTTGCTAAATTTTTATGAAACAACATATGTGGTTAATTGAATTAGGATCCCTTTCTTTTTGTTGAAATTATATGTGGTTTTCTGTGGTTAATTGAATTAGGTTTAAGATGGATACGAGTTGGATGTCTTTACCTAGATTTACCATTGAATATAAAAAAGGTCTTGACGACTTCCTTGATCATATATTCTATAATGAGGGTAAAAATGGACAGATTTCATGTCCATGTATTGATTGTGGTAATCAGATATGGGTAAATCGGACGGAGGCTACAACACATCTGGTATGTGTAGGGTTTATGAAAGGTTATACAATTCCACCTTTCAGTTCCAAATCAAGTGATGCTCCAATGTTGGATGATGAAGATGACATGCAAGGGTTGCTGAATGATGCCTTCCATCGGTTTGGTGATGACACACTAACCGATGACATGGGAACACAAACTAAAAATATGAGTATGCCAAACATAAAGGCGAAAAAATTTTATAAAGTGTTGGGAAAGGCAAAGAAACCACTATATCCTGGGTGTAAGTTATCAGTTCTTTCTTTTATCATTAGACTATTTCATGGTAAGTGTGTTGGGAAATGTAGTGATAATGGTTTCAGCAAGATGCTAGATACAATGAGGGAAGCCTTCCCCGATGCTTCTATACCAAACTCATTGTATGAACTAAGGAAGATAATTCGAGAGTTGGGACTTAGTTATGATAAAATTGATGCATGTCCTAATGATTGTATGATGTACTGGAAAGAAAACATTAATAAAACAGAATGTGATATATGCCATACGTCAAGGTATAAAGCAAGTGAAGATGATTGTGTAGATGAGTCCACCACGAGTGATACACGTAAGAAGATTGGAGCAAAGGTGTTGCGTCATTTTCCGCTCATACCACGATTGCAAATGTTATTTATGTCATCTAAAACAGCCGCCTCCATGAGATGGCATGAAGAGAGTCGCACGAAAGATGGTTACTTGAGACATCCTGCAGATTCCCCGGCATGGAAAGCATTTGATTTTAAATATGATAAGTTTGCCAAAGAATCTCGTAATGTCAGGCTTGGTTTAGCGAGTGATGGGTTTAACCCTTTTGGAACAATGAGTGTTTCTCATAGTACATGGCCTGTTGTTTTGACGCCATATAATCTACCTCCTTGGATGTGCATGCAGAAACCTTATTTCTTTCTAACGTTACTTATACCTGGCCCATCTGCTCCTGGGAATAATATAGATGTCTATATGCAACCGTTAGTTGCTGAGCTACAGGAGTTGTGGGATCGTAAAGGAGTAGACACTTATGATGCATCAACAAAAAGTAACTTTCGGATGCGTGCTTGTTTGTTATGGACGATCAGTGACTTTCCTGCTTATGCAAATTTATCTGGATGGATCACCAAAGGTAAACTTGCATGTCCTAATTGCCATAAACATACAAAATCAACACGCCTGACTCATGGCAAAAAACAATGTTTTATGGGACATCGTCGATATTTGCCTACTGAACATGCTTTTAGAAGAGATACAGACTCTTTTGATGGCACAGAAGAACTAGACAGGCAACCCCGTGGCTTAAGAGGACAAGAAGTACTTGATGAGTTAGATGGTTTTGAAGTTAAATTTGGAAAACTTGTGAAGAGCAACCCAAATTTACCTTTTAATTGGAAGAAGAAAAGTATTTTTTTTGAGTTACCGTACTGGAAAGATAACTTGCTACGCCATAATCTAGATGTAATGCATATTGAGAAGAATGTTTGTGACAGTGTCCTTGGAACGCTAATGAATCTAGATGGTAAGACCAAGGATCATATAAAAGCACGTCTAGATTTACAAGAAATGGGCATTAGACCTGAACTTCATCCTATAGTTCAAGATAACAACAAAGTTTACTTGCCACCTGCTTGTTTCTCAATGGATAAAAAAGAGAAAGATATATTTTGTCGTGTGCTTAAGAAGGTGAAAGTTCCAGATGGTTATGCAGCTAATATCTCAAGATGCGTAGAGTTAAAACCTCCAAAACTGTTTGGACTTAAAAGTCATGATTGCCATATTTTGATGCAGCAGTTGCTTCCCATTGCCTTGCGAAATGTGTTGCCTAAGCACGTGCGCTATACTGTGATGAAGCTATGTCGTTACTATAAACAATTATGTGCAAAGGTTCTTAATCCAAATGATTTGGTTCAAATGGAAACCGAGATTGGAAAAATACTTTGTGATTTAGAAAGGATTTTTCCGCCATCATTCTTTGATGTCATGGTTCATCTTTCAGTTCATCTTGCTTCAGAGGCCAGATTAGGAGGGACAGTACATTACCGTTGGATGTATCCAATCGAGAGGTGCACATTACTATTTTAGCAAATACCTTTATTAACAAATATTATTGAATCTAAAATTATTGGTTTTGATATCTCAGGTATTTAGCTACATTAAAATCTTACGTGCGAAACAGGAATAACCCGGAGGGTTCCATTGCAGAAGGATATCTAGCTGAAGAGTGTGTGTCGTTCTGTTCATTGTACTTATCCAGTGATGTTGAGACCGTACATAATAAGACAAGTCGAAATAATGATGACGATGGTTATGAGGATGTTTTACCTATCTTTTCTATGGCGGGTCGACCGATTGGTGCAACTAAGGTAGAAATGATGGAACTTGACATTTTGGCTAAAGCACATTCATATGTGTTGTTCAATTGTAGTGAAGTTGATGAATTTCGAACGTAAGTAATTATATTAGTTGTGAGTTTCATAAATTATATTATACAATGAATAGTTTTCGTTGTTATCTTCATTATCATCTGTTAACACTGCAGTGAACATCTGGCGTTGGTTCATCATCAAAATCGGAGAAAACGTAAGCGTGACATTCAACGTTTACATAGTAAGACTTTTGAGTCGTGGTTTCAAGATCATGTAAGGCATATACACAGGTTTATTACTTTTGCAAAATAATTATAATGACATAGCATTTTCGACCTACTAATAACAAAACAATTAACACATCTTGCCTTATTTCAGGTTGAGGAGCTACATGCTAGAGGGGATCACAGAATCACAGAAAGTCTAAGGTGCTTGGCAAGTAGTCCATCTGAGTATGTGAAAAAATATAAGGGATTTATCATAAATGGTTTCCGATTTCACACAAAAGATGTAGAACATAATAGGAAAACACAGAATAGTGGGGTTAATCTTCAGGCCATGACAAACAGTTACTCGAGTGCTACAGATAACAATCCTATCGCGGGAGATGTAACTTACTACGGGGTTTTGAATGATATAATTGAGTTGGAGTATGGTATTGACAAGAAAGTAGTTTTGTTCGATTGTGATTGGATTTCGAATGGTTCAAGGAAAAAAGAAGATGACAACGGGTTTACTCTATTGAATTTTGAAGGATTGAAGGCTCATAACGAGCCTTTTATACTAGCTTCTCAAGCACATCAAGTATTTTACGTTGCAGATGGTGTTGACAAAGGATGACAAGTTGTGATCAAGACAGCGCCCAGACATGTTTATGACATGGATGAACAAACAAGTCTTGATGACGTCGAAACACATTTGCAGGGTGACTCGTTTATGTGTCCTCAACATGACGAAACAATGGATATTGAATTGGTTAGAGGTGGTTTCGATGGAACCGTTGTGGACAACAATGACTTAGTTATTGCTGATGAAGAAGATCCAGTTGAAGAAGCTTAATGATTTCAATTAGCTAAATAGTAATAGTCCCTGTTTTTATGTAAAATTAGTTGTTAAGAATCAATTACAATCCTCATTACTGTTTGTATTACTCTTTCTTATTTAAATTTAGGTAATTTTAACTTTTTAGCTTCTTGTTATTTATATTTTCACTTTGACATCTCAAAACAACCCTGCTTAAGGGGTGTTTGGATCAAATGGGCCAAACGGGTCAATATGGCTTATCACTGTTTGGCTCAAATGCCCATATTAAGAGCTTAATTTCTGCTTATTCACTGTTGTTTCTCTTCTGTTTTTTGTTTCCTTTAGTAGCTTGTACTACTGACTAGAGAATTCTGAGCTTAATTGGGATTCTAGATCTTATCTTGTTGCTTTAATTTGGTCTGCTAATCACCACATTATGACTGAGATGCCCTGCACTCAGTCATTTTTGTTTTTGAATCAAGCCTAGTTTATTTTGTGACTGCAATTCTGGATTAGTATATTACAGCAATAATGCACCAAATTAACCATTATCATTGATAGATAAGGACACTACAAAGACAGCTAACCCATACATAACTTCCAAAAGATTGATACATATAACAATACAAAGACAGATAACACATTATCCTCATGGTTTTTTTACTCCAAATGTCTTCTTTTTTATTGCATCCCAAGTAACATTGTTAGCAAGACCTAACACTTGTATCCTTTTACCAGGAACTTGTTCAACATTTTTGCCGTTTGACTTCTTGCCTTTTGACTTTTTGGCTTCTGACTTTGTTAATCCTTTGAATTTCCAATTAGGTGGAAAGTAACCAGCCCAAGATGAATTTGAACTTAACTCATCTTCACAGCTTGACATAGGTGATGTTTTTGAGCTTTAAATGCTTATCACTTCTGCAACAAAATAATACTCATTTAGATCTTGAAATGCTAGGAACAAGGCATTCTAGTCTATATTCTAATACAAGCAGTAGTAACAGAGTATGACTATCATAACATGCTATTAACTACTCACTCTCTGCAACTTCAATTCCCATTTACCTTCAACTTTTTTGATAACAACTGTAAATGCATCCATTACTATCTCAGCAAACATCAACAACTGTAAATGCATCCACACATATATCCCATAACAAGCATTTCATTAAACAAAAGTTCATTACATCAAACCTACATAACAAGAATTTCATTACACAATTTGTGACAACATAACTGCAATAACCAAACACAAAACAACAACTATTTTCTTAAAAAAAACAACACTAGACTTGCTTTCTTTCAACTCCAATTGCAGCAGAAACATTTCCTTCTCCATAGTTGATTTTTGAAACTCAATCTCCCTTTCCAAATCTCTTATTTTTCCATACTTGTCTTCTTTCAAACGTTTTTCCTTTTGAATCAAATTAAAAACCTCTTGTTTGTAATAGTCATTAGGCAACTCAGGATCTAGCCAGTAAAATGTCTTACATTTTGAACCCTATATGGTACAAACAACAAAGATCACTAATATCAACGCATCCAAAAAAACGCATTATAATACTCAACGCATCCAAGAAAACTTACTTTATAATACTCAACGCATCCAAGAAAACGCCTTAAAGGGAAATCAATTGTCCGCGAAGTCTGCCTAATTACTGGTTGATCATGTTCACAATGTGTTGGTGGTGGTGGCCGATTAGTTCTATTTGAGGAGGAAGACATTGTATGGTTGTATTTATTTAGGGTTTATAATTGGGGAAAAATAATGGGGGAAGTATATTATTATAATAAGGATGTAGTGGAAACTAATGTTTAAATAAAACTTTTGTGAATAAGCGTTTCATAAAACTGATCTTTTACGACTCAAATATCTAGTGTCCTATTATGGTGTATCAAGTTTTGATACCAAGTATCAAAGTGTCATACTAACTAATGTTTAAAAAAAACTTTTGTAAAAAAGCGTTCTTAAAAACTGATGTTTTATGACTCAAATAAAGAAGTGTTCTATTATGCTGTAGGATAATAAAACCACAACAAATAAGCGTACTATAAATGTTAATGTTAAAAGACACAGGTGTCAAGGGTCCTGTTAATTTTTGTTCAAATAAAACTTTTGCAATTAAGCGTTCTATAAAACTGAATAAGCGTTATAAAAAGCGGATGTTTTACGACTCTAAAAATGTGTGCCATATTGTGGTGTATCATAAACAAACCATTATGAATAACCGTTCTATAAAGGTTAACGTTATAAGACGCTTGCGAATAAACGTTTTAAATAATTAATGTTTTATGACTTATATATCAACTGTCCTATTATGGTGTATTGTAATAAAACCATAATTAATATGCGTCCTTTAAGGGTCCTACTAAGTTTTGTTATAATAAAACTTTTTCAAATAATCGTTTTAAAAAAATGATGTTATAAAACCATTTTACATAAGCGTCCTATAAAGGTTAACGTTATAATACCCACGTGTCAAAGGTCCTATTAAATTTTGGTATAATAAAACTTTTTGTGAATAAGCGTTTTAACTAACTGATGTCTTACAACTCGAAACTCAAGTGTCCTATTATGGTTTATTATAATACAACCATAATGAATAAACGTCTTATAAAGGTAATTTATTAGGATCCATATTTTAAGTGTCCTATTAAGTTATATGATAATAGGACCCCAAATCATCGACCATCCTATTATATACCTTTTTAGGACATCGCCTAAGTAGCAAATATTTAATAAGGACCCTAAACGCTCATATGTCCTATTAAACAGTTTTTTAGGACTCCATTATCATACCGTCCCACACAAAGGGTCCTAAAAAGCCACTTTTGTTGTAGTGTAATATAAGTTTTTGATATCCCTTTACGTAGGAGGTTGATGAGGATGGACCCATCATTTTTAGACGTTTGAACAACAAACAAAGAACGTTGACATCCAACAAATACAGCAGTAGTGATGAAGACACGGATCATTACATTGATGATATTATAGAAGATAATTCCATTCACATCAGCGATACTTTTGAAGAAGATTCTGATGAGAAGGATGGAATTGATTTACAAGATAGTGAAAATAATAGTGACGAAGCTACTGATGAGGCAGATGATGGAGCTGACTTGGCTGATTTCATCGACGATAACGATGCCTCCAATGATGATACGGATGATGAAAACGACGATGATGACTTTTGATATTCGAATCAGCGTTTTTAAAATATTACATCTTTTCTTAATAATGTCATGTTTTCGTTTACTTTTTGTATGCTTATTTGATAATGCTTTTACGAAACTATATTCTTATTTTCAATAATACGTATTCCACATTTTAACAAAACTTCAAGCTTATTAATTTACGTTTATGAATCTTAACGTGTGGTACACTTCCTCTGTATAAATACGTTAATTAACATTAACATTAACATAAATATATTAACGATACATGAAATAAAACTTTTTATTCAGTTCTCATTTGTATTGTAATACCCATAAGTAAATAAATTAATACATAAATAAATAAATAAACGCCTCAATATTTATGAATTGTATTTTTAGATTTAAATCTAAAATAATCTTCAATTAATAAGGATCATTGCCATTTTTGTTTTTTCAGCCCATACATAAGTATCTTTAATTGTTTGTGTCGTTACAAATATTTTAAGTAATCATCATGTTAATGGCTCATTTATTTCAAATTTCAAATAAAATTTGAATGGATTTTCATCTATACGTTTTTTTTTTGCATTCTCCCTTATTCGTTTAGCTAATACTCACTTTTGAATCTTCTGAGATCAGTATGGAGAACCAAAAACCTTCAACAAATTCAAGAAAGCGTACAGCTTCTCAAAAACTCATCAATGCTAATTTCACACCCCAGCAAAATACATCAACCTCAAGTGACAATTTAAGATCGTTGCAACCTTCTTCATTTGAATCGTCTGATAACATCCCAAAAGACAGTTTGGTAGACTCGACTTCATCAAAACGTAGAGTTTCTTTGACTCAACTATTGAATTGTAAGACCATGTTTATCATGATTTGTTTTTTTTAATACCTTATAAGTTTCTTCTCATATGGTTAATAACTTTTACGTCTCCGTTGATTAGATGATCCGCTAAGTGTAAATGTTGCTCCATGGAGTTCCTCAAATAATCGTTTGCCGTTACCAAACAATCCTTCAGGTTTGTGCACTTTTTATAAATATTTATTGTTCCTTTTCCAATTCTTCTTTTTGATTCACATCTATTTGACCATTCCAAAAGTGTACGATAAAGTAATATGAAATTATATACTTTTTTAATGTTAATATGTTATTTATTTATATGGTATATAGGTTCGTTTAAAAGTTCTACAACGACTCAACGAACATCCCAACAAAGGCAGCCGCTTTCGGACCTCTCTAATAGTTACTTACTTTTTCAATAACATCATCTATTTCATACATATTACCAACTATTTATGTTATGCATTTACTAACTTAATAAATTCATTAATCTCATAGATCTTCCACGTGCCAACGACACGTATTATGGTTCAGTACTACAAGGATCGAATTCACCATTGGAAACCTTTTATCAAGGTTTGTATACTCTCATTTTCTTTTCCTATAAACAAGTAGAACAATGTAACATGTGCTTTTCAATTGAACTCTAGGAACCAATCAGCAAAATAGTTTTCCCTTTTCTGCCAACCGTCGTTTGTACTCTCCTTCACAACAATCCATAGGTGCGGTTAATAGCCAAACAACACCGCAAAACGTCAGCCAAACAACTAATGTTGGCAAACAAAGGAATCCAAGATTATCACCGCATCTTGATGGTAGATCGTTTATCATTTTTCTAATTATATAATACTACATTTTTATGTACGTAGGTTTTTTGAACTTATGATGATTCATCTATATGTATCCATCATAACAGGAACGTACAATCAGAATACAAGAGTATTACTTCCTAAACCTAATCAGTCTGGATTTCTTATACCTTCCACTTCCGGTAACGATCATTTATCTACCCTTTAAACTTATACTATCGTTTGTAATATGCTGTTACTTTGTTTAACTCTTAGAGTGTGTTTGGTAGAGAGAGTTGAAGGTAGAGAAAAGGAAATGGCACCATATCTCGTGTTTGGTTAGGCAGGGAAATAAATAAGCGGAGAAATTGGAATTCTCAAGAATTTGTTCCTTTGTATTTTCATTTCCATCTTGTTTGTAGTGGAAATGGGAACTCTCGATGGCTTTTTTTTTTAACAAAATAAATAGGTTTTTTAAAAATATTTTTCTTTTAAAAATAGTTTTTTATAAAAAATAATTTAAAAAAAATATTTTTTTTATTAAATATATTTTTTTTGAATTGTTATTTAGAAAAAAATAATTTTTATAAAAATAAATTAAAAAAAATAAATTAATTTTTTTTAAATAAATTTTTAAAAAAATAAGTTTTTTTAAATAAATTAAAAAATATTTTTTTAAAAATATTTTTTTAGAATTGTTATTTAGAAAAAATAAAAAAATTTAAATAATGTTTATAAAAAAATAAATTATTTTTTTTTAAATAATTTAAAAAAAATAAGTTTTTTAAAAAAATAAAATCTTTAAAAAAATAAATTAAAAAAAATATATAACTTATAAAAAAAATATTTGTTTTAAAATATATTTTTTAGAATTGTTATTTAGAAAAAATATTTTTTTAAAAAAAATCAACAAATAATTTTTTTTTTCATTTCTCGGGTCAAGTCTCTGTTGTTAACAAACATTAGAATTGAACAAAATTCTCTACTGATTTCTATTCTCTGAATTTATATTCTCTGCTTCATTTCTATTCTCTGAAATTCTCTCTACCAAACGTGCCCTTAGTAACTTCAAATAATTTTGTATTCCACGACTGCTTTACATCATTCTCAGAAAGTGTTTTTTTTTAATACGAATGTAGGAATCAATCCTCTTGTCACGAGAAATTCGGTTTCAGCATTTAATACAAACCACGGCGCACATGTTTCAAGAAGCAATGTAAATTTAGGAGTTCTCACAACTCCAACTCAAGAAAAACATAGCGGTTTGTAACTCATATTCTTAAATGTTAATTAGTGTTTCAAAGAGCCTTATTATGCGTCAATCATTTTTATCTTTAATTATAGTATCACCAAGGTCACTCCTTTGCAACACGATTAACAATGAGAATATACCTACAAGTTCTCCAAACTCTGTTACAACAACAAGTCGCCAAGTTACACCAAGTGCACCAACAAGGAAAAGCCGTTCTCCGTTGACCGACATATCAAACGGTAGCATTTAAAAATTCTACTATACGTTTATAAAAATTTTATCTTTGGTATACTATGCACTAATCATTGTTATTAAACTTTTGACAGTTACTTTGCAACCAAGGTCCGTTACTCCTGCTACTGCACGGCTTAATCAGGCATCGAAAAGCTTTAATGCAATCAAAAATCGTCTGTCCACTACAGAAAATTCAACATACGAGGAAGGAGAATCCTCAAGAAGGACAAAAAGATCTAAGAGACCTCCTTTAAAAAACCGGACACCTGTTGCTTTTAATCTAGATGATGAAGGACATGTCAGAAAAGTGTACGACAAATACGTTGGTATATTCGAAGGTAATTACATGTTTTTTTTCACTTTTTAACTTTCCTCTCCAAATTTGCTATATCATTCTAAAATTATTTCTTTAATTATGTAGAATACTACGACCATGGAGATCCTACATTTGAATGTACAAAATGTCACGCTTTGTTATGGGAGCCTGAAGCGAGAATAGGAAACAGTAATCCCAATAACAAGCCTTACAGTATATGTTGCGGCAAGGGTAAAATTAAAGTTCAGCCACCACCGCCAACTCCAAAACCATTGCTTGACTTATTCATGAATGACGATGCTAGAAGCCAGCATTTCAAGAACAATATAAGAACGTACAACAGCATGTTTGCTTTTATGTCAATGGGAGGGCAAATTGATGATTCAATAAACAAGAAAGGACGTGGTCCTTACGTTTTCCGCTTACACGGCCAGACTTACCATAGTATCGGTAGTTTCCTACCAGCACCCGGTGTCCCACCAAAGTTTGCGCAGCTCTATATATATGACACAGAAAACGAAATGGAGAATAGAGCAACAACATTAAGGTAAATGCATAACATAACATATATAAATATTTAATGTATATACATACCTTGCCTACAAAAATTAAACGTTATTATTCTAAATTTTTACTAATCAAATTCATGTATTCATATCAGCAAATCCTCAAAGTCGAGCAAATCTTCAACTTCAAAGAACCCTGTTGATCGCAGCATTATCAACGAAATTAAAGATGTTTTAGATGAATCAAGCGATTTGGTAAAAGAATTTAGACGGGCGCGTGACCGATACACGGAAGACAGCGAGCAGAATATAAGAATAAGGCTCATCGCAAAGCGAGGTAAAGACGGACGCCAATACACTCTTCCAACTGCCAACGAGGTTGCTGGTCTTATTGTTGGAGACTTGGATTCATGTATAGAGGATCGTGACATTGTTTTAGAAAAGCGTAACGGTCCTTTGCAACGCATAAATATTTTCCATCCTATGTACCTTGCTTTGCAATACCCTTTGTTGATGCCGTGTGCACAAGATGGATATACTTTGGGAATTCCTCATCAAAAACTATTTGACAGATCTGACAAAAGAAAAACTGACAAAACCGTTACTATGCGTGAATGGTTTGCATATGTAATTCAAGACCGTCTCAATCAAGAGAATCTCTTAATACGTGGAGGCCGGTTGTTTCAACAGTTTCTGGTGGATGCTTTCACTATGGTTGAGACTGAGCGCATGTATTTCCATTGTTCCAAGCAGTCTATACTTAGGGCCGATACATACTCTAATATACGCCAAAGCATCGCATCTGGAAATACTGACCCTACCCAAGTTGGCAAGCCTGTCATATTGCCTTCTTCCTTTACTGGTGGACCAAGGTATATGCAACAAAACTATATGGATGCGATGGCGTTGTGTAGGTGGTATGGTTGTCCAGATTTGTTTATAACAATCACATGCAATCCTAAATGGCCTGAAATTGCACGCTATATGCGTGAGCACAAGCTTACATCAACCAACCGTCCTGATGTGCTCAGTAGGGTTTTTAAAATGAAGTTGGATCAGTTGATCAAGGATGTGAAAGAATTAAAACTCTTTGGACGTATCCAAGCAGGTAACGTAATTGAATTATATTTAAAAAAAAAAAAAAAAAAAGGCTTTTGCATTCATAAAACTATACTTTAGTGAGACTTTTAACTTTTACGTGCACTTTAGACTTACTTCAACTCAACTTTTGCAGTCGTATACACCATTGAATTTCAAAACAGAGGCCTTCCCCATGCCCATGTATGTTTGTTTTTGCATAAGGATGACAAGGTTCCGAATGTTGAACACATCGACAAATTCATACGTGCTGAGATACCTGATCCCAATGAGGATCCTGATTTGCACAAATTAGTTTCGGATTTTATGATGCATGGTCCTTGTGGTCTTGATGAGCCAAACCAAGTTTGCACCATTGACGGTAAATGTACGAAACACTTTCCAAAGAAATTCCAAAAACAAAGTTCGGTTGACTCTGAAGGATATCCCATTTATAAACGTCGTGACAACGGAAACTATGTTGAAAAGAGTGGACACAAGTTGCATAATGGGTATGTT
Organism: Artemisia argyi; assembly: GCA_030686995.1. NCBI lineage: Eukaryota > Viridiplantae > Streptophyta > Magnoliopsida > Asterales > Asteraceae > Artemisia > Artemisia argyi. The sequence goes on from CM060684.1 coordinate 156,398,339, forward strand.
ATTCCTTACAATGCTATGCTTCTCAAACGATATCAGTGTCACCTTAACGTCGAATGGTGCAATCAGACGGGATCAATCAAGTATTTGTTTAAGTATATAAACAAAGGACCAGATAGAGTCTCAGCACAACTCTATGAACCAGCTACAACGCAAGAAGGCCAGCAAAATACTAAGCTCGTTGACGAGATTAAGGCCTACTATGATTGCAGGTACCTGTCAGCGTGTGAAGCTGCTTGGAGGCTATTTAAGTTCGAGATCCATTATAGAACACCAAATGTTGAAAGACTTTCTTTTCACCTGGAAGGTGAGCAGAAAATTGTATTTGACGAAAACGCGGATCGACAAACAGTTGTCAACAAGCCATCAGTAGGCGCAGCTATGTTTGATGGTTGGTTGAAGATGAATGAATTGTATCCGGCAGCAAGGGAGCTTACATATGTTGAGTTTCCTACAAAATTTGTATGGAATGACGAAAAAAGAATGTGGACATTCATGAAGAAAGGCTACGCGATTGGTCGAATTCATAATGTTCCTATTTCATCCGGTGAAGCTTACTATTGTAGAATGTTACTAAATTGCCAAAAAGGATGTAAGAATCACGCTGAAATAAGAACATGGGACGACGTGGAGTATCCTACTTACAAAGAGGCTTGCTATGCAGCAGGTCTTTTAGAAGACGACAAGGAGTATATTGAAAGTATAAAAGATGCAGCACATTGGGCGTCCGCTGAACATCTACGTGACCTTTTCATGACATTGCTTTCCCAAAAGGAACTTCAAACTCCTTTGACCATGTGGTTACAAATATGGCACTTGCTTTCCGAAGATGTCGAATACAAAAGAAGGCAAATTTTAGGAATACCAGGTACACACTTAACTGTTTGTCAAATTGTATAGTTGCGTGGAAATTATTTTTATACTTGCCAAATTTATATGTTTTCCAAATGTTAGGTCAGGTTTAACATATAACAAGTTCTGATAAGTATGGTATTCAATATGTTTAATAGACTTAGATAAACACTTAATCTTTTAAAACTGTTTAAGATGCTATTCGATTACCATAGTGTCGAAAGACTGATCATACAAATTTGTTCTTCTCCGCATAAAAAAACTCATCATCATAAATAGGATTTGTTTATTATGCACTAACTTACTGCCACAAATTACTTTCATTCAAATGAATTATGCTCGCCTAATTTTTTAAACTTCTATTAGGCTCTTAGAAATACAATTTATAGGACTACCTCTTTCTACGGTTTAGTTATTTACTACTGTCCTTCATTTCGCTTACTACTAAAATTTATTTATGCAGGCTTGCGACTTAGTGATGATGAAAAGAAAAATGTGGCTTTATTCTGGATAGAACAGCTTCTGAGATCGAGAGGCACATCATTGAACCGTTTCTCTGATATGCCATATCCAGATGATAAATATATAGTGCAGTTTGGTAATCGTCTCATATATGATGAGACTCATTATAATCCAGAAGAATTGCAAACTGAACATGTCCGTCTATACTCGGCTTTAACAACATAACAAAAAAGCGTATACGACACTATCATGACATCCGTAGAGACAGGTATCGGAGGTGTGTATTTTGTTTACGGCTACGGCGGTACTGGGAAGACATATTTATGGAAAACCCTTGCCGCCGGTATTAGAAGTAAAGGTGATATAGTCCTAAATGTCGCATCAAGTGGTATTGCATCTTTACTGATGTCGGGTGGCAGAACTGCTCATTCAAGGTTTCATATTCCTATCAATATTGATGAGACTTCTACTTGCTCTATCTGCCCTCAAAGTGATCTTGGAGCTTTGTTAAAAAAAATGCAAGCTAATCATTTGGGACGAAGCACCAATGACGAATAAGCTTTGTTTCGAGGCTTTAGACCGGACATTGCCTGACATACTTCGTAAGTCAAGGTTTGACATTTGCCAAACGCCGTATGGTGGAATGACAGTGGTCTTTGGTGGTGATTTTAGACAGATTCTTCCCGTTATTCCTAAAGGTTCACGCCAAAACATTGTAAACGCTTCTTTAAAGCAATCATATTTGTAGGACCATTGCACGGTTCTGAAATTAACCGCAAACATGATGCTTACTATTGGATGTCGACCTGAAGATGTGGATGAGATACGTGAATTTGCTGAATGGATACTAAAAATAGGAGATGGAGACGTTGGAGATGCACCAGACGGTGAGGTTGAGATAGATATCCCAAAAGAGATTCTAATAAATGATTCTTCTGGCCCGATAAAATCGATTGTAGATTTTACGTATCCAAACCTTTTGAACCACATAGATGATCCGTCCTATTTTCAGGAGAAGGCCATTCTTGCTCCGACCAATGAAGTGGTCGATAGTATTAATGATAATATGCTCAAGACATTCCCAGGTGAGGAGATGGTTTACCTAAGTTGCGATAGTCTTGATAGAACTGATCGTGGGTCAGCAATAGATGAATCTGTTTTCTCAACAGATTTTATAAATGGGCTCAAGTTTTCAGGTGTGTCGAACCATAGGCTGGTGTTAAAAGTTGGTGTGCCAATAATGTTGCTTCGTAACATTGACCAATCTAATGGACTTTGTAATGGGACAAGGCTCCAGGTACTACACTTATCACGCACTTCTATTCAAGCGCAAATCATTAATGGTTCGCATTTCGGACATAAGGTTATCATACCACGCTTGAGGATTTCTCCATCTGATAAACATTTTCCTGTCAAGATTGTGAGGAAACAGTATCCCATATCTGTCTCTTTCGCCATGACAATAAACAAGAGCCAAGGACAATCGCTTTCAAATGTCGGATTGTATCTACCCCGCCCTGTATTCACACATGGACAGCTATATGTAGCTCTTTCACGCGTCAAAAGCAAAAAGGGTTTGAAAGTTGTCGTTACAGATGCGGATGGTAAGCTATGCAATACTACTATGAATGTCGTCTATAAAGAAGTTCTTCAAGGTCTATGATCAATCGATCATTAGGTATGTACATTAGCTTCCTCATGCTATATCTATCATTCATAATAAGATTAACATAATCGCACGTACTTTGTTAAAACCATCTTTACAAATATACGTTCTTCTTTTTTAGTTGCCTCATATCAAATCAAATTTTGTATCCACTATTTAGGAATGCTTATAAGAGGACCAAGAAAGTGTAGGAATCCACGACGCTAAACAGGTATGTTCAAATAATATTTTCTTTATTTAGCTGTTAAGAAAATAGACATTTTGACGTTCAAATGTTTGTGTCCTGATTAAATGAATCATATTAGTACTGTTGGCAAGTGAGGACTCACAAGCATTACAATGGCGTGTATTCATGTAAAATTGATCCTCGGTATTTAGAAAGCTTTTGTTTTTTTGTTTGCTGCAATGACGATTTTAACTAAACTGTTTAACAAATTTTCATACATTATATGCAGGTCCTGTTAATACACAATGAAACTGGATGTTAACGACAATGAAACCGTGGACAGCAACGTCAAGAACAACATTCATTTTCATCTAAAAAATTTATATATAGATTTGGATTGAATTTCATACATTAATGTTAGAATGTTTACTACACTTTAATGTTTAACATGTCATTTAATTGGAAGCACACGTTTTCACTATTGCAATTGTGGCTTACAACATGTGGCTGGAACTTTCATCTTAGGAAATTGCTATACTCTTTAATATAGAGACTTTCAAAATTCCCTCTTAAATTCAAGCATAAACGTTTTGGGTTTCTATATCACTATTTAAATGTATTTCCATCAAGCACAATTAACTAAATCCATACTTTCCAACTTGCTACTGCAACTAAGATTGTTGAATAATGTCTGGAAACACTAAGAGAACAAGATCTGTTGCTCAGATTGATCATGAGAAGGAACCATTTGAGAACAAAAAGACAAGGTAAGAAAAATGATGAAGCACAAAAGATTATAACACATTTATTCTACCTGTTTGTGTTAATGGATTGCATAATTCTTTTTTGGTTTTAGGAAAACAAGTTTGCAAGGAGAAAGTTCATCTATTAATGAATCATTTGAAAGTAAGATACTCTAATATAGTTTATGTTAAAACTCATTTACAACTGATATGACCATTCACCTATTCATTTTATATACAAATTTAGAGTTTTAATGCATTCGGTACTATGGATTATGTGCAGACACCAAACAAGATGAGGACTTTCTCAGTGATGATGAGAATTTGGCAGAACACGAAAGTGAGACGGACGAGGACGCTCATGGACTGCCAATGACTCACATTGATTCGGTTGATAATGATTCGGCTGATGAAGGTTTTCTAAGTGACGAAGAGAATTTTGATTGCAATGATTCCGTTGAATATGAAGACACTGATGTGGGTTTTATTAGTGACGACGAGAGTTTGGATGGACTTGATTACGATGACGCACATAAGGCATTCGACCCGGAGAAGTCTCCTAAGTTTTAATATTGTTTTTTTGTGAATGTTTGCTATACTTTCCGGCTATCAATATATTATTGTTACGTTAAAAGCAAATTGGCAACGTTTACGCTCATTATTATTTCTTATTTTTAGACATATGTTTTATGTTTTCTTAAGCAAAATTTCCTCTAAAAACCCGTGGATGCCACGGGTCTATAAGCTAGTTTAGGATAAAATTTAAAATAATACACATATTTTATATCATAAGGTTTAAGATTATTTTCTTATTAATTAGACTTAGATTAAGTTCAATTTTCAAATAAAATGTTATTATGGATTTTAGGATCTTACAGTATTATATGTGACCAATACATTCAAAATAGTTACATTGTGAAATATTCATGTGACTATTATTTATAGCAAAATGTGAAGTCAGTTATCATTAACCTTGATATTAGTCACATTGAGTTTTTGTGTGACTAAATTAAAGATGCTATATATATGGTCACATGAAATATTTATTTAGGTGTTTAAATTATATAGTCATATTTTGTCACACATTATTTAAGTGTAGTCACAAATTAATACATATGGTCACACATTTCTAATAACTTATGTACTTTGTAACTCCTATAGGAACAGTGTTACTTGACTTTCTAAAGTTAATTTTCAACTTTAATGAAGTAACATGTTACTAAATTGCCTGCAAGTGCATATACATGATAAATGGAAAATGCAAATAGAATAAAGCTTGCCTCCAAGTAGATATACTAGTGAAAACTGCAAATTTTTTCATTGCCATACAAAAGCTTGACTTTTTGGAGTCAAAATCCATTACAATAGGCTAAATTACACAAACAATTATTGTAATAGCAGTAGTAACTTAATAATAGCATTAGTAACTTTTGTACAAACAACAGAGTTGTAATCTCACAAAAGGTGAATTATATTACTTACCAAAAGGTTTTTTACAACATAAACAATTGCTGATATGGGCATTCCGAAGATCAGATACAAAGAAGAACATACAATCCTCTGTTTAATGAAAATATAGAAGCTACACCCCTGCTACCTCCAAACACCTTATCATCTTTTATTCCGTTCTTGCATTTGTCTCTCATACTGAGCATAAATTCTTTTAATGAGATCTTTAACTACCTATGTACTTTCTTCACATATGATCTTTATAGATATCATCACAGCAAGTAAACTAGCACTCAAAGGATACTCTTTTTCTGCAAGCATAAAAACATCAACTCCACCTTGTGTTGATAACTGATGTACATTGCAGCTATCATAAAACTTCCATGAAGTTGAGAGATCATGAATTGGGAAGTTCCAATAGATATCAGCTGGATCAGGTTCATATAACATGTGTAACTCAACCCACAGCTCTTGCTCTTTTACATCTGGCTTCTTGATTGTTTTGAGGTTTTTTTTAACCAACTCCCATAATCTGTCTAAGTCTTCTCTGTCACTGCTTCTTATCAATTCCTGAAAATTTTTGCACACTGCTGATCCTCCACCAAGCCTGATTATCTTCCAAGCCTTTCCAAATTTATCTTTGTAAATCTCCCAGTCTATGATTGGATGTCTAGATTGAATAGGATCAACATATAATGTTTCAGGAACAATCACCATCATCTGATCAAGAGAAGAGTTGTCTTCATTTCTTTGTGAATCATTCTTCTTCTCAGCATGCTTGTCTTCAATGATCTTTTGTTTCTTGGATGGTGTTTCTTCTGTACCCATGCGGATAAACTTTTCTTCAATATATCTCTTGCAGTGGTAGTATAGATGTGCAATTTCGTCATATGTCTTTCCCCTGAGTTGATGAGGTTTATAAAAACCTTGATTCTTTAAGTATGTCTTCATTACACTCATGAGCGGAGACTTTGTGGGATTTCTTTTCCTCTTCTGACTTTGACCTTGATTTATTGACTTACTTAGCTGACTCAAAGCTAATTCTACACCTCTTTCATTTATCAAATCAGCAAGTCTTTGTACTCTGTCATCATCAGTTAAAGTCTTATCTTTGTACTGCAACTCTAGCCTGTAGAACTTCATACTCATCAATAAAAGCTTGCATTTTTTCTGCATGAGCTATTTTTTTCTCCTTTTCTTGAAGAATGAATGCTACTTGCTCTTCTGTTTCCAATTCAGACACTTTAGATCTCCTTTTCTCATCCATAAAGTTAGCTATTTCAGCTTCATCAACTCTCTTTGCAACCTCTTCAACAGTAGAAACTTGATTTGTTGTAGCAGCGAAAACATCTTGTACCACCTTAGCCAAGTGTTCAACATTACTAGTAGCAGCAGTTTCTCCCAAACTAGTATTAGTCTCCACCATGATCTTTGAATCTTGTACAATATTTTCACCTGGAAATTCCACTACCTGCTTTTTATTTATGATTGAGCCTAAATAGTCAACCTAAATTAACCAAGTGAATTTGGTCAACAAAGTCAAACAGTCTAAGGTCAATGCTCCATGGATAGTATAGAGTTTCCCCGGTCGTTATGTCCCGACGAGATTGAAATGGTGTTATGAAACGTTTGTGAGAATGAGTGACACTGAGGACAGTAACAAATAAAGATTTGGATTTGATTACATTACTGATTACTTGGTATTTAAGTAAACGAAACAGTATTAACAATTACAGAATCACAGATTTTAACAAATGTAAACAAATTAACAATCAGAAATATTTACAGACAGAGAAAAAGGTGAGTTTTAAACAATTTACAACTACAGGGGGTGAAATTGAAACTTTTACAAACTTAATATTAAAGGAAAATTAAATTAAAAAGAAAAATATTTTTTGATTATTTTATTATTTAATATTTAATTATTTAAATAAAAACTATTTAATATATAATTAAAACTAATTAACTTAAAAAGCTTTATAATACAAATTTAAATTAGAAAATTTCAAAATTAATTATTAAAATTATAAAATGACTTAAAATAAATTTAGAAACTAAAAATATATATTTTTTGTCTTTTAGTGGATTTTTTATTAATTAATTACTAATTATATTAATTAAACTAATTTAAATTACTAAAAATAGCAAATTGTCTTAGAAAATCCTAAGAAAATTTATAAAACTAATTAACCATCTCAGGAATCCTAAAAATTTATAAAACGTTTATAAAAATTAATTTTAGACTATTTTACTAATTATTTACTTATTTATTAATTATTGTCTAATTTAACTAAAATAATTAAGAAAAATAGAAAATGAACAGTAGTAATTAAGAATCTATTTTCTAAAAATACTTAATGATTTATAAAACCTAGGAAAAATATAAAAAGGCTTGTTGTTAATTAAAAATTTATAAAACTATTTAATATATTAATATTACTTAAATATTAATTAAATTATTATTAATTATAATAAATACTAAATTAAAAGAGAAAACTCTAGAAAAATTACTGAAAATACTTTAATATAAAAGAAATTTAAGAAAAATATAAAAATTATAAAGTGCTTAATAATAAGCTGAAAAGAAAAAATAAATAAATAAATCCTATTAAATAGAAGCTATCACTAATTTTAAAGTTGGTTTTTCTGGATTTTTTTTTGACAACTAATTACATACTGAAAACAAACAACTTTTATAAAAACACTTTTGTTGTAGCTTATTAATAAGCTGTGTGCACCCCCAAGTTCTTAGCAGTTGGAATTTTAGCTTATTAGGACATGTGGATTATTGAAAACGCTGTGTTTAAGCTACCAAATGATCAAAATAAGCTAAGACAGATGATACACACGTGGAATGAGCAAAATGTTATGAAATAAGCACTATGATAAGCTGATACAACCAAATAAGCACTTAAGCAAACCAAAAGACCAAAACAGGCCTGAAGTAAGGGTTTTTGGACCTTTATGGGGTCCACAGAAGTGAAAGGTGGTTCAAATTAAACCCTGACCCTTAAAGTTGACCTGGTCAACTCTAAAATAAGCCAATAAGCTGGGGCTTATGGCTTTTTATTGAGCATTGGGTGGGGCTTGGTGGGTGGACAACCTGAGTACTCAGGTTAATGGTTCTGAGACAAGTCACAAAAGAGGCCAAATAAGCTGTGTCCCAATAAGCCAAGGTCCAATTTAAGCCTAGGTCTGAAAAGTTTAGCTGATAAGCTCCTTAAAAAGCCAAAGAACAGGGTGTGGGGTCCACAGATAAAGTCAGAGAGGGACTTGGAAATTTGACCAATATCCTATGCACAAGGCATGTACTTGCCCTGCAGTGGTAAATAAGCACTTGTATAAGCTATAATAAAAATCACAAAAATATACTGATGGTGGAATTTTGTAGACTAGGTGGTGTATTTCAACCTCAAAAAGTTTCAAGACTTGATTCAACCCACAAAATTCATGAAAATTCTCACCAAAAGTAAGAATCTGAGAAACTATGCAAATTTTAACTTTTTAACTTTTGAGCTCAGTTGACTTATGTGAGATTTGATCCTAATCTAATGAATGATTATGATGTTTTAAGCTAAGATAAGATTGAATTAAGCTAAAACAACTATTTATGAAGTGGTTTGATGAAATTTGGACTGAAATTCCTTAACAGATAACAAATGAGGTGAGATCAAAAGGAATTTTGACTTTTTTATGAACAAGACTTGGTTTTTATTGTTTGATTAAGCTATTAGGACCTAATGTTATGTGTTTCAACAAACAACAACAACAAAAACAGCCCTGCACACAGGTTTGACAACAAATCCAAACAACACTTTAACTGACCCAATTTTTTGATTTTCAAAATAAATAAGTGATTGAGACCATGAACTTGATTTCCAACAACTTATTAAGGTGTGATAAGCTAAAACAAGCACATAAACTCAAACCATAACGACAAATACCCAAGGATCAAAGATATGCTATTGAGACAGTTAAATGTGAAAAGTAGAGCACAAGGAAATATGATGAACAAGCAAGCAAACTTAAGTTATATTATGACTGAGTGATACTAAATAAGTAATAAAAACACAAGGATAAGCAGTAAAAAGCAAAGCTGCAGTAAAATGGGAAATGAGATTTTTGTGCTTACAATTTGCATTCTAGCTACAAACCAAGAACCAAGAACCACAGACCAATCCTATAGGTTTCCACAAACCTCTAAACTCAGGGCCATCCAAAATCAACCCTGCTCCAGCTTAATCATCATCTTCATATCCATTTTTGATTTTTCTTTATTTTTTCTTATTTTTTGTGTTTTTGATTTGTTGAATCTATATTGCTTTTAAATGTTTCTAAAAGCTTTGTTAAGCTTTCTGGGAGCTTATGTGAGCTTATATGTCCATATCATCAAACAGAAATAACAATCAAGCTTATTGAGAATTTTTGAATTAAGACAAAATTTCATAAACTGAAATTGGTACTGAACTTGAAATTAAACTTGAACAAAGTTTTATTACAACTTAAATAAACTAGTACAATGCTTAAAAGCTTGAGATTTAACTGAAATAATAAGCTATAATCTAAACGACACACATAAACTAAAAATTATACTACTCTTTCTTCCTTGCTGCTTCTCTTCCTTTTATACTTGAGGATTAGGGCTTGGGGACATCTTCTGAGCAAATCCCACTAATTTCCAGAGCTGTTGGATGACTGAGACTCAATCTCAGCCCTTGGATCATTTTGGCGGGAAAATAAAAACAAAGCAATTTGCTCTGTTTTATAGCAAGGGGTGACAACATTAATTGCTCTTGTTTTGTTAGGTGGATAGTGGTGTGGGCGGTGAGATGTGATGGTGAAGGTGGGAGAGGTGATATGATAGGGGAGGGCAAGTTGGGGAAGAAGAGAGGGAAAGGGGGTGTTTGTTGACTTTGTTTGACCGGGGGGGGGGGGGGGTTATTTAAAACTATTTTTAGAGTAAAGTGGGATTAGGGTTGGGCTTTAGGGTTAAGGACTGGATCAGGGGTTAGGGTGTTGGGTTGGTTTAGTTTTGGGTAGTAATAATAAAGGGTCCGGTTTGGTTTTATTAGTGAAATACCACAAGGACCAAAATTGCAATTATCTGAAAGTTTAGGGTCTGAAATGGTGACCTTCCCAAAGTTATCCCAAGGGTTGAATTTTGCCAATGATGAATATTACAAAGACCACTCTTTATAATTTCTCCTTTTTTAAATATCCAGGGACCTTTTCTGCCAAGTCTTCAAATTCCAGGGACCAAACATGTAATTTCACTAAACTTGCCACCCAAGGACCATATTTGCAATAGAAGAATAGCACAAGGACCAAAATTGTTTTTTCTCAAAGTTTTTAAATCCCAGGGACCATATTTGACAATTTTGCAATGTGCAGGGACTAAACTTGTAATTTCTTGAAACTTTACACCAAAGGACTAAATGTGATAATTTGTGATTCCAAAAGGACCTTTGGTGACTTTTCCATGTTTTGAATAACCAGGGACTAGATTTGACAAGTTTTGAAACTTGAGGGACTGAAACTGCCAATTATGCAATCTTTGTTCATATTTCATCTGTTTTTAATCATTTTGCATCTGAAACATATAAAACACAATCTTGGGATATTTTCAGTATTTTGATGCATATTTGAGTATTTTTAAGTGTTTTGGCAGTTCAGATAAGACAAAAATGATGAGTATTTACATACTTCATCAATTTACATCTTCCAAAACCGCCTCATTACCCTCATTGTCAGCAACTACATAATCATCATCCATATTATCACCACTATCAATCCCATTATCCATATCCACATGCATATCAGGACAAGCACCTTCAGCATTTGTTGTTTCCTCCCCAGAGACTCTGCTTTCATTCCTCCCCTGTTTGGGAGCATCCTCCAAACTAGCAGCCTTAGAAGAACTCATCCTATGTGTTGTGCCCACCTTCTTCAAATGTATGAACTGAGTTTTTCTTGAGCTTTGTTGACCTTCCAAATATCGAAGTCTCTTTTTCAACTTTTTGATCTTTTCACCTTGTTTTGTTGTGCGCTTTTGGAGGCCAAGAACATCCTTTTCTAACTGGGTACAATAGTCCTTCAAATCCTGTATAAGTTTCACTCTAGCCTCACGACTTCGGCTTGTGTTACCTAGCCCGAGAGATGGATCATTGGAATTGACATTTTGTACATCAGTATCCATCAATTCATGTGTTTCAGATCTACCCTCATCACTTCGGGATGTGTTACCTTCCCCGAGAGGTGAATCAACGGCTGTATACTCAGTCTCATGTATGTTATCACTGGCCTGCTCTGCTTCTAAGCTAGCAACAGAAGTGGCAGCCCCTTCCATGACATCCTCACCCTTTTTTTTGTGGAAGGTTCACCGTATATGGAAAAAGTGATGTAACCCTTCCTGAAAAATCCTTGCCATTATTTTTCAGATTTGAAAATACTTTCTTTTGTAGTGAGGTGGCATAAAAAGTTCCTCTATGTGTCTTAATAGTAGTCAATTGATTTGGAATAATAAGCTGCAAAAACCTTGGATATAATAAAGAGATACTATCATCATCCAAGGTCTTGATCATACCCTCCAAAATCATTTTTGAAAAATTTAAAGGTTTTCCTTTACTAAGGCATATCACAGCTGATGCCATGGTAGTACCAAACTCATTCCAACCTGTTGTTTTAGGACTCAAACAATGTAAGGAGAGTATGAATCAAGAATTTCCACTGAGATGAGAAGAGACCTTTGTAAAATTTTAATTTATTATTCTTCTTCTCATACCCCATTTTTTTCAAACCTTTGAAAATGGCGGCATTTTAAAGATACACAATCACTTCATTATCTGGTAGGTTAAGAGATTCCCTAATAGATGACTCAGTTATCAGTATATCTTGGCCATCTACCTTAGCCTTAATATGTTTTTCTTCATTAAAAGTTATGACCTTAGCAGTAGCCCAAAACTGCTTAATAAAAGAAATGCATATAGGAGGATTCACAGTTAATGCATACCTAATAGGGGTAACATTCAAGAAATCGATTATCTGTATGAATCCTTCAGAACCATCTGGTTTCTTCAAAAAAACGACCATGTTGTGTCTGTCAACAAATGTGCATTTTGATTCAATTGGCAACACCATCTTGAATTAGGGTTTTGTGATTTGGGGATTTTGAAAATGATTGATAAAAGATGTTAGTGTTTATGATTATAGAGAAATTATGTGTGCGTGAAACTGAATTATCGATTTGATTGGGGATTTAAACCGTTAAGTGTAAATGTTACCAATCCACCCCTACACTCTCAGTTCTAGCAGTACAAACCCAGCTGCAGTAACGTTTTCTTAGCAGCAGATTTTTTTTTCTTTTTTTTAGTGCAATGGGTGAATCATTATATTAATATCAACAAGTAATGAGAAAATTGAGCAATGACAAAAGTACGGGAATTAAGATTAAACATTTTCCATTAAAACTTGAAATGAAAAATTACAAAATAATGTACAAAATCAGCTGCAGTAACGTTTTCTTAGCAGCAGAATCTTTTTATAGTGCAAAAGGTGAATCATTATATTAATATCAACAAGTAGTGGGAAAATTGAGCAATGAAAAAAGTACTGGAATTAAGATTAAACATTTTCTATTAAAACTTGAAATGAAAAATTACAAAATACTGGAAATAAAAGTTACACATTCTAATAATCTACTAATCTAATTTTGGAGATATCTCCGGGTCAAATGCCACATGTGCATCTTCGTAATCCAACCCATCAAACTCCACATCAGACAAATCATCATCATCCAATGTCTTTTACACCTTGGGATGTTGTTTGAGAGATGGTTTTTTTGTTGCTTTGTACTCCTTTTCATCCTCAGCATGTTGTTTGATAGATTGTGTTTTTGCTGCTTTCTTTCTTTCAGCAGCCCACCAATTGTACCATGCATTTCCATCCCTTTTAAATTTTTTACACTTTTTGCCGCTTTCTTGTTTGAAGCAGACCTGCTTGAACCTTCTCCTTCAACCCATTGTGCTGATCTCTTGTTGTTTGCAGACATTGTTTTTGAATACTTCCTGCATGTTTGTGTTTAGAGATTTGAGAAACTAGGATTTGTGATTTGAGATACACATGGAAACGAGTATAAAAAGGGGATATGGGAAAACCAAAAGACCTATGTTTAATGCAGGAAATGATTGATGTTTCCCACGGGTGGCTTGAACCTTTTCAACATCTTCAGGCCAATCATGATCCATTGGGATGAGCGTTTGCCAGGTATCAATGCTTATAATTCTTGACAGAACTATATACATATTAGTCGCCAACAAAGACTGGCCAAAATGGAACCTGATTGACTTGAAGAAATCTACAAAATTTCATAATCTTTGGGCATTTTTGGTTCCCATGGTGCCTGATCCAAATATCCCTTTGGAAAGTAGTTTGACCATGGATTTGAAGGACCTTCAGAACTGCTTGATATGTGAAATGAACTTGAGTCACTGCTGTCAATATATGATTTCTGCAAAAAAAATAAAAAATATATATTAAAATTTTAAAAAATATAGTGTAAATGAAATAAAAGATAATGTTTCAATTCACGGTGTGTTTGAAACTACCTTTGTTTTTGGAACTCCAATGGCCACATTACTTGGTGGATGGTTGGTTTTAGATCATAAAAAAGAATGGAATGCAATAAACCAACATACGTAACCCTTCTCAGTTCCCGCTACAACTCCTTTTGTCGTTTCAACTCTCTTTGAGCAAAGGACTGCACCAGCCGCATTGCTAGATTGTTGAAAAAACAAAAGGAACTGTATGGGAATTAAGAATGGAAAGGTATGTTGAAATCGGCACACAGGTTGAGTAAAGAATAGATACAAATGTTGAGTAAAGAATAGAGTTTAAGTAACAGCACTCATCTTGAATGCGATAATGAACTAGTGTGGCCTGTCATGAACAATACACACTTTATCATTATCGCATTGAAGACGTCTCAATTATCAGGCCAGATCCATCTAACGTTGTAGAAAGGGTCCATTGCTTTGTTTTTTGGACACCGTGTAATAACGGTAGTGTGCTTGATCTTGATCACGCTTTGGCACTTTCAAGAATGTATCTTATTGAAAGAGCCAAAACTGGTGATCAAGATCAACCACACAAATGGTAGTAGACGTTTTCCAAATTAAGCAAGGGAACCAATCTACAACGTTAGATAGATCTTGCCTGATAATTGAGCTTTAAGTTATTAGAAAATAGATTCTAACTATCATTTATATTGCTCCCTTAGATGTGACGAACATACATATTAATTATGTAGATTCTACGACATTAGAGAGCTAATCGTGCATGAATGACAAGTTGAACATATACTTGATAATTGTTTCTGTATTTTGGCAAAGAGCAAAGATGAATCAGTAATGGATGAAACACCAGAACAAGTTTATGTTCATACTTGAAAGTGGTGTCTTTTCATCTATCACTGATACTTCTTCCATCTTTGATACTTGGAGGTTTTAGCCTAAATATTCGCACACACATCCGCCACTTTTTTTTTCCTTATTCTCTCAATACAAATGCAACATAATTCTTATAACAGATAGTCAACCTAAGCCTAAGATAAAATAGCCCTAAGGGAATGCCAACTCCCAAAAACAGCCATAAACCCTAACAATAAAAAACACGATATAAAGATACATATTAAGGTTTCCAAGGCATAAAAACTTGAAAATTCTTTCTCAAGCATCAAACCCGAATTATTATTTACAACTTATACTTTATAAGTTTTTCTGTATTTTGACAAAGAGCAAAGATGAATCAATAATGGATGAACAACACCAAAAAAGTTTATGTTCATACTTGAAAGTGGTGTCGGTTCATCCATCATTAATACTTCTTCCATCTTTGATACTTGGCTGTTTTAGCCTAAATATTCGCACTAAAACTAAAAAACAACCATAAACCCTAACAATAAAAAATACGATATCCAGATACATAAACCCTAATTAAATAAAAACAAACAATGAAATAATCAGATAAACCAAAAAATAACTAAATAATAAGATAAACCAAATCATCTGTCAAACTTAGGGTCAATATAGAAGCCATCTAAGTATGTTACCATATGCTTCCGATCTAAGTATGTTAGGGTGGAATAGTGAGAGAGAGAAAGAAAGAACAAGGCATGTAGCTGTGACTTAATTGTGAGTGTGAGATAGAAAGAGTATTAAGTATATGTTGAAGTGTGTGAAGTGTGTTTGATAGGCTTTGCATATATTATATATTATAAGTGAAGTGTGTTTGATAAGCTTTGCATATATTCTATATTACTAGCAGGGCACCCGCGCGTTGCTGCGGCATGTACCCTGTAATTAAAGTTTTGGCGAACAATGTTGCTCTATTAGTATTTATTTACGATAAAAATTACTTTACAGATAGCGAAAATATTTTTAGATGCATGATAAACAGTTGAAGTTATGTGAAAATGATATATTATCTGAGTGACCGGAACCACTTAGAACTTTTTTTTATTTTTATTTTTTTTTGTGGAAAATTCGAACATAAAAACCATGTAATTTAGAGGTAGTTTTTTTTTTTTAATCTTTTTTTTCGCCCAAAGCCACTTGATATATATATATATATATATATATATATATATATATATATATATATATATATATATATATATATATATATATATATATATATATATATATATATATATATATGTATGTATGTATATATATATATGTATATATATTACTTTTTGTATTTTATAAGTTTATACTATATGTAACAAAAAGGTATATTATTAAATAAAAAAAATTATTCATAAAATGTCTTACAAATTTTAGGAATAGAGTGTTTAGCAGCTTGATTTGTTTGTACATTATGGTTTATAAATGATATTTTTAATTGAAAGGGTGTTTTAAATGTTATATTAATTATAAGTGTTGACCAGTCAATATGTTGGGAATTATACTGACAGTTACCACTGCTAGTACATATATTACCACTGCTGCTAGGATAATTGTTATAAAACGTGTAAAGATAAATATAGAATAGATCTTGTGTATATCTTATTCTATTAGAGTTATACTTATCTTGTAGAAGAGGACTCCTTGTGCTATAAAAGGAGGTCCTAGGTTAAAGTTGTGATATACGTTTTTCTAGAGCTTCAAGGTGTAACCCTAGTGATACAAAGATCACTCGTATTATTATCTTTAATAATATTGGAGCTTACTGTTTGTTACATACATTGTTCTCATTCATAAACAACTGTTTCATTCACAATCAAACTTCTAAGTATTACTAAGTAGATTTCGCATACTTAGTGATATAACTCAAAGTATCAATCTAACACAGATCAAGGTGTTTAGATCCATCACAATGTGTCTAGGTGCTAATGCTTAAATTGATTGTACATATAGCTTAATTTGTTGTATTTACTTAAAATGTATAAATGAAAATCTTAAAAAATTGGAAGAGAGAAAGTCAAAGATGCATTATAAGATGTATAGATAAGTTTAAAAATGATTAAAAGTATAAAAAATTAAAAGTATTAAAAGTGTAAAAACTAAAAGTATTAAAGGTACGTACATCTGTATTTTAGTGTATTTTGTATTTAAAAAATCGCCCAAAGAGTACATATGGTGATGACGTATAGCCTATATTTGGGCCGCAAGCCCAAATGATAGACATTACTTACACCTAAGCCCATCACGAATGGGCTACCATGACAAATGGTATGGGCCGTGGTATCAACGCTTGGGCTCACGAAGCCCAAAGGCCCAATCTAACTCACCGGATATCCGATAAGGATCATCTATTCAAGGAATAGATATCCTTACCTCGGATAAGCACCATGCGTGCGAAGAGTAAGGAGCAAGAAACACGGTTTCTTAGCCCCTATATATAGAATCACACGATTCTCATTCAAGGTACGATTCACGGAATCCCTAAACTCTTAAACCAAAACCTAAATTCGATTACTTACTCTCACGCCGGAGTCTAATCGGGGGAGACAATCCCTCGATAAGCCTAACGGTGTTGTTTATTTTCTTAGTACGCAGGTAACAAAGTGCTAAGGAACGAATTGATATAAGAGCAAAGCCCAACAATCAGGTACGCCCAACTTTTGTATCAACAAGTGGCGCCATCCGTGGGACCCTACAACGAACTAGAATGACGAAACATAAGAATTCGAGCCAGTGGACTCCGCAGCCAGAAAAACGTGACCATCTGAGGAAGAATCAACAAGATCCAACCTCTAGACAAGTCGCTGGGACAACCAGCACACCTGGTCACCATGAGGCAGGGACAACCCAACCTCCCCCAGCGGTAGAACTACCCAGGATTACTTTAGAGGTCCCCAGCGTTGAAGAACTCCAACGCACCCTCTTCACCACTCCTCATCAGGCTACACCCGCAGTGAACAACACTGTGCCGCCAGGCGCTCCTGAACGGAACAGGGCGCCTAACACTGAGGAAGAAATTCTTGCAACTGAGGACGCACCGGATCTGACTTTGGGAAACTTTGTATCCCAAAATTATGAAACATTAAATGCCCTCATGCAAGAAGAAGCGGCAAGGAGAGCAGGTGCGGATCCGCAAACCCGACTTAATCTTGGTCCAGAGCGCGAACCATCACCACCGCGCCACCCGCGAGGAAGACGTACAGAACGTACCTCTGTCCATGATAGGCTAGGTGCGGTACCTGACTCACAAAACTCTGGAGACAGCGGTAGGCGCACCAATGTCCATTCCAGACTTGGCAGTCGGGGAATACACGATCGATTAGGGCCTCAGCATTCGCCAAGCCAAGGATCTTCCAAACCTGAAAGTAGGCGAATACAAGATAGATTGGGGAGGAGGAGATCCCCAAGCAGAGATCCCTCAGGCTCCTCTTCTGAAAGGAGCAGGCGCAAACGCCGAATGAGAGATTATTCTTCCTCCAGCGATTCCTCGGACAACGAGGATAAAGAAACAGGGCACTGGAAATCAAAAGGAAAACGTCGCGAGGAAGAGAACGAGGATATGTCTCTCCCATGGCGACGCCACAAAATTGATGCGTTCACACGTCGCATAAGTGATTACTCAGACGACAGGCGCAGACGCATGCCCGCTAATGTGAAGATATATGATGGAACAGGTGACCCTGACGACCACCTCAAAATTTTCGAGTCAGCCGCAACTATCGAAAATTGGCCACAGCCTGTGTGGTGTCACATGTTTAATTCCACATTAGTAGGGAACGCGCGCACATGGTTTAGCAAACTCCCACGTAGGAGTATAGGCGGCTTTGAGGAATTGCGAAAAGCATTCCGCCACAACTTCACCCAGCGAAAGAAGTGCGCTAAAAATCCTGTGGAATTGGCAAGGGTGAAGCAACGCCAAGGAGAATCAACCAGCGCCTTCATGGAGCGCTTCAAGGATGAGTGCATACAAGTCAAAGCATGTCCCGAAATACTAAAAATTTCAGGGTTCATGAATGGAATTAATAATCCAGAACTCATCCGAAAGCTCAATGATAGAGTTCCACAGTCTTTCGATGAACTCACAAAACGCACCAGATCCTTTATACAAGGAGAAGCAGCTGCTGCGGATAGCAAAAAAGGATATTCAAACTATAGGCAACAAGAACAGCCGCGGAGACAATCCAATGATCAAAACAATAACCGCGGCAGGAACTACCGCAGTGGAAGAGACAACGACAAATATACTCCTCTCACTAAAACTCCAAGGGAGATATTTGCAACAGAAGGTGTGAACTTCCCAAGACCACCACCAATTAAAACGGCAGAAGAAAAACGCCAAGGTAGTGGATACTGCGAGTACCACGGCCAAAAGGGCCATACAACTAACGAGTGCGTCCAACTGAAACAACTAATCGAAAAATTAGTGAGAGAAGGAAGGATGGACCACCTCGTAAAAAACATTAAGGAAGGAAAAGAGAGACAGAGAAATGGAGGCAAGAAAGAACCCCCAAAGGAAAAGGCTGATACTATATACATGATACAATCATGGCAGCGCAAAATAAAGCAAAAAGTCAGCCAAAGATTCTCTCCAGAAAAGGAGATATCCTTCCCTACAATCGCTGCGGACAACGCAGTCGTGGAACCTCTGACCATTGAAATACATGCAGGAGGACACGACATCCACCGCATGTATATTGATGGAGGAGCATCCGCAGACATCATGTATGATCACTGCTTCAAAAGGCTGCGACCTGAAATCCAAAGTCAGTTGATACCAGCTACAATGTCACTAACAGGATTTACAGGAGAAAAGATCTGGCCCATGGGGCAGTTACGCTTATTGGTGGTCGTAGGAGATGAGCAACACTCAACTGCGGCATGGATAAATTTTATGGTAATCAAGTCTCCCTCACCATACAATGGCATAATTGGAAGACCAGGAATATCATCCATGCGCGCAGTACCATCCACAGCACACGGAATGCTTAAATTCCCAGTTGAAGGAGGAGTGGTTACTCTCTATAACACAACGGTACCACCAAGAGAATGTATCGCAGTGACAACTGAAGCAGAGACTATTCCAGAACAGCGCACGGAAAAATCGTCAAATTTAAAGGTCGCTATTCATCCAGACTATCCGGAACAACAAGTTTCGATTGGAGGATCTTTATCTGACAAAGGTAAAGCAGCCGTATGCGCACTCTTGCAGAAGAACCTAGACATCTTTGCATGGGAACCAAAGCATATGACAGGAGTGCCTCGTTCTATCACAGAACACAAACTACAAATCCGACAAGGATACCCTCCAATACGACAAAAGAAGCGCGGTCAGGCTCCAGATCGTGCAAAAGCTATTTTGGAAGAAGTACACAAGTTAGTAGATGCGGGCATCATGCGCGAAGTGTACTACCACGACTGGCTCTCTAACCCAGTCATGGTAAAGAAGAGCGATGGTAGCTGGAGAATGTGCGTGGACTTCACGGACCTCAATAAAGCATGCCCGCAAGACTGCTATCCATTGCCAGAAATTGATTGGAAGGTTGAATCCTTATGTGGATACCCCTTCAAGTGCTTCCTAGACGCATATAAAGGGTACCACCAAATCCAAATGGCAGTGGAGGATGAAGAAAAAACAGCTTTCCACACCAGTCAAGGGGTATACTGCTACACAAAAATGCCTTTTGGCTTAAAGAACGCAGGCGCGACATACCAACGGCTGGTGGACACAGCTTTCGAAAAACAAGTAGGCCGCAACTTGGAAGTCTACGTGGACGACCTTGTTATAAAAAGCCATACAGAGGATGAGTTAGTGCGCGACATCGAGGAAACATTCCGAACGTTGGGGCGGATAAACATGAAACTGAATCCAAAAAAAGTGCACCTTTGGCGCAACTGAAGGCATGTTCCTCGGATACTTAATAGAACCCGATGGAATCAAACCATGCCCAGAGAAGACAAAGGCTGTTATTGATCTCCCCTCCCCGCGCACACTCAAAGAAGTCCAATCACTGAATGGAAAGCTGGCAGGGCTGAATCGCTTCTTATCTAAGTCAGCGGACAAGTCCCTTCCTCTCTTTAAAACACTCACGAAGTGTACAAAAAAGGGAGACTTTCGTTGGACCAATGAAGCGGAGGAAGCTTTCCAACAACTCAAACATCATCTGGCATCTCTTCCCAAACTAGTCGCACCGCGACAAGGGGAAGAACTAATCATGTACTTATCAGCAACCCACGGAGCAGTTAGCGCAGTACTATTGACAGATAGAGACTCCGTCCAGACACCCATATACTTCGTAAGCAAAGCCTTAAAGAAAACAGAGGTTAACTACAGCGCCATGGAAAAACTGGTCTTGGCTTTAGTGTTCGCCGCCAAAAGACTGCGCAGATACTTCCAAGCGCATCCAATTGCGGTAATCACTGATCAGCCAATTAAACAAGTTATCTCTAAACCAGATGCATCGGGACGCTTACAAAAATGGAGTGTAATGCTCAGTGAGTACAACATCTCATACAGGCCGCGCACTGCTATCAAAGGGCAAGTTTTAGCTGATTTTATCGTGGAGAAGCCAGAGGGCGACAGCCCAACATCTGCAGCAAAAACGGATCTACAGGAACCATGGACACTGTTCACTGATGGATCCTCATGCGCAGATGGATCAGGCGCAGGACTCATTCTTACAAACCCAGAAGGTATGGAATTCACCTATGCGCTACGCTTCGAGTTCACAGCCACAAACAATGAGGCAGAATATGAAGCCCTACTGGCCGGACTACGCATCGCAATTCAAATGGGTGTACGCAACCTAGAGGCAAACGTAGATGCTCGGCTAGTCGCTAACCACGTGTTAGGAGAATACGAGGCCAAGGATGACCATATGATCCAATACCTGGAAAAGACAAAGTCTCTGATCAAAAACTTCGATAGGTTCACAATAAAACAAGTACCTAGAGGGGAAAACAGAAAGGCGGACGCACTCAGCAAGATCGCATCTACAAGCTTCGCACACCTTTCAAAACAGGTATTGGTGGAAACCTTAAAGAACAAGTCAATCCTTGATATGGAGATATCAACGGTGATAGAAGAACAAGATCCTACGTGGATGACACCTATCATCGAATTTATCAGCAAGGGAACCCTACCCCAAGATAATAAAGACGCTCGAAGAATACGGCGCACGGCGCAACGATTCGAATTCCGCGACAACGTACTCTATCGGCGATCTTTCTTACAACCATGGCTCAGATGTGTTGGACCCCTTCAAGCAGACTATGTACTCCGCGAACTTCACGCTGGATCATGTAGTATGCACTCAGGACCGCGATCCGTGGTGGCAAGCGCTTTAAGGGCAGGATACTATTGGCCAACAATGCACCGCGACGCATGCGACCTAATAAGAAAGTGCAGCAACTGCCAAGTACATAGACCTATTCCGCGCCGACCACAGCACGAGCTAACACCAATTACCTCACCATGGCCATTTTACAAATGGGGTATCGACATCGCAGGACCTTTTCCCGTCGCAGCGGGAGGAGTAAAATTCCTCATCGTAGCCATAGATTATTTTACAAAGTGGATTGAAGCAAAAGCTGTGGTGAACATTACGGGAAACCAAGTAAAACGCTTTGTCTGGGACAATATTGTCTGTCGCTTCGGCCTACCCGGCGAGATCGTATCAGACAACGGAAAACAATTCTGTGATAACCCATTCAAAGATTGGTGCACACAATTAAACATCACACAACACTTTGCTTCAGTCAAACACCCACAAACCAATGGCCTGGTTGAGCGCGCTAATCGCAGTCTAGGCGAAGGCATAAAAGCGCGCCTTGACAGACATAAAGGAAGATGGGTAGATGAACTCTCGCATGTCTTGTGGGCGCATCGCACAACAATCAAAACCAGTACTGGCGACACGCCATTTTCCTTAGTCTATGGAACAGAAGCCGTCATACCAGCTGAGATAGGAATGCCTACTATACGCACAGCAGAAGTCAACGTCATGACAAATGACGAGGAACGGCGCATAGACTTAGATATACTGGAGGAGAGACGCGAACGCGCAGCCATACGAGAAGCAAAGGCCAAGGCAAAAATGAAGAAGTATTATGATGCAAAAGTCAAGAACACTTCATTTCGACCAGGGGACTTTGTTTATCGCGCCAATGACGCAAGCCACGCAGAAGACACAGGCAAACTTGGACCCAAATGGGAAGGACCCTACGAGGTCACAGACGCGCTCGGCAACGGCGCATACAGGTTGCGCGATATGGAAGGTCAAGACCTGGCGCGCACTTGGAACATCTGCAATCTCAAAAAATGTTACTTCTAGGCTACGGCCCTCACACAAACACACAAACACCCTACGAGGTGCCCAATAAGTGTTTGTCTTTCTTTTATTTCTTAGGAATTTTATTTTCTATCTTTTCAATAAACTTGCAAGTATTAATAAAATGTTATGGTTTCTAGCTAACTCCATAGCGCACTTTTACTTTATTGCATATATGTCAATATTGTCTATCTTATATTTTTTGCCTACATGGCGTGCATGCACCACTTAAAGACCCACGAAGGCATAGAGGATGAGTTAACCTACTAATTTACTCGTTGAATAAGAGGGTTGCAAACCCATCAACATTGGATCACGTATCCTTGCTAAGCGCCTTACTCTTGAGACGTCAAAGTAAGTTTCACATGCGCACCCCACGACGGATGCGCATATACCAAGTACACTGTACGAGCTTAGCAATATAACGAGCCAAGACACTTGGTCAAAAATAAAACTTAGCAAACAATGCAAGTATACTTAAGTTACGCACTTAAAAGACTTAGTCAAAAATAAAACTTAGCAAACAATGCAAGTATATTTAAGTCACGCACTTAAAAGACTTAGTAAAATAATCAAACTTAGCAAACAATGCAAGTGTATTTAAGTTACGAGCTTATAACAAAATGTATTTTATTCCATATTTATTAAATTACAAGGACAAAATACATAAGCTCACAAACAACCTATATGCTATGGTGATGATCATGGCTCTCTTCTGGAGCGGCGGAACTCCCCTCCTTCAACTTACTCAAGATTATGGCATCCTGCATCGATACGGTTGGAACACTTACAGCCACGCCATCTGATCTAGGAAGGTGTGCAGCGCCAATACCGCACATCACGGCCTTGCCCTTGATACCCTTCTTCACAGCAGCCCTCTGCGCATGTTGCTCCAGCACCTCCTTCAAGGGGACTTCCTTCTCTAGAGCAAAAGGCTTGAGGATATCACGGGGCCGCGCAAAAACCGGGACTTGAAGCTGCGATACATCAGGTTTTAGATAATAGTCTAACTCCTCTTCCGCATTCTTCTCAAGATGGCGCTGCAAAGTTAAACCGGCCATCAGCACAGCTATAGGGTCATCTTGGTCGCGCTCCAATTTCCCTATATGCGGCAGCTCAAGAACCTTCAGCCCCGCCATCGCCTCCACCAGCTCATCGTACGCCGTTGAGCTATAACCAGGAATCTCCGCCAAGTCCTTCTCCAACAGCTTGGCCTCACGGAGCTCCTCCATCGCCTGCGAACGGCCACGCGCCATCGCGCAGTGGACAACCTTCCCAAAGGCCTCCACCACCTCCGCAGACTCTAAAGTACTTAGAGCTGCCAGACGAAGCCCATGGCTGATCAACCACCTGCATTCACAAAGTGGTAACAAGATAAGATAAAATGGAGTAAAGAAAACAATTCTAAAAGATAAGGGTGTAAGAATACCTGCGCTCAGCAATCACAGACATGAGATGAGGATACAGCTCCTCGTCGTACTCAATGCTAAGGGCGCGCAGCTTCTCCTCATACGCCACAAGCGTCTTCTCCATGTTCTCCTTGAATTCTTGAAGCCTAGCATAATGCTCGGATCTTTTCTCCTCAAGGAACGACACAGACCACGATGCCCTGGCCTTCATCTGCTCGAGACACGACCTCGCATGTAGCAGATCAGCCAAGATGCTCATCTTGTCCTGAGCCATCTTCTCCCCATACACCCTTGACTCCCCAAGCTCAGCCTGCACGCCCGCCAATTGCGCGCGCAGCTCCTCCAACTCCTCTTCCTTCTGGGCCAGAGCACGACTCTCCCCAACGCGCTTTCCCTTCAGCTGCGCCACCAGCTCAGCCTGACGGGCAGTAGTCGCAGCCAACTCATCAAGAAGTTGCTGCGCCTCACCACCATCTGCTGCCAAGGTATCCTCTCCCTTGTTTTCATTCTGCGGAGAGGATACTTCATCATCCTTCGCGTCGTCATCCCTACGAAACAAAGACAGTCAACAAAAAATTACAACAAGTAATTACACACAAAAAAAAAAAAAAAAAAAAAAAAAAAAGAGAGAAGAAGTGCACACTTACAGAAACGGAGAAGCATCAGCCTTCAACCGTGCGCCGGAGGTCGAAGTTTCTTCCGCGTTCGACTCTGCGTCTTTGATGACGTGTCGACGCCTCTTGCTGGTGCCACTGGTTCCAGCACCTCCCTTGCGCTTTAAGTTCTGCGCAACCTCTTCCCTCAGCACCTCTTCAGGTTTCAGGATCCGAATACTATCAGATGACCCTGAGCGCGCCTCCTCGCGCGCCACCTCCACTTCAGGCACCACAGTGGGCGCCACCACTACCTCTGGCGCCATACTCTGGACGGGCGTCACCACAAGTGGTGGCGTGTCCTCGGGGACTGTCGCGGGCAAAACAGTCAAACGCCCCGCGGTCGCTTCCAGCAAAGGCAGCTCCCCTTCTCTCAGAGGACGCACCCCTATGGTCACCTGCTTTGGCTTGTCAAGCTTCACCACTGCGAATAAGTCCATCTCTGCACATATAAAAATGAAGCAAGAAAACAACGAAAGATTAGTTGGTAAATGCGCGAAGAAAAAGGATGAAAAACTTACAAACAATTACAAAGGATGAACACCCACCCCGGCCATCCTCACTCAGGAAAGTGGGAACCTCATCCGCTGCGCCAAAATACGCGCGACTCAATCCTACATGCACCAAAAACTCCTCCGGATAGGGGTTAATGGCCAATCGATTGGCATTTAACGTCTGCGCGTCAGCAATACTATAGGAACCGGGTGCGGGATGCCCATCCCTTGGTAAAGACGCCTGAGTATAAAACTCAAAATTGGAAGGAAAGACCACGTCGTCTACCCAAAAGAAAAATTCTCTCCAATTCTTGAGGGCGTCAACCTTCTCCGTATAACATTGAAACGCCCGCGGGCGCTTCGCAAAGGAGACCCAACCGTTTGACCACGTTGAGTGGTAAAAGGAGCGGAATAAGTCCACAGTGGGTTCTATCGCCAACAAACGGCAGTTTATTTCAAAATTCGACACTTTCGCCGCACCTATACAGTGCAGCTGAGAGATGTGGAGGCGATAGTGATTGAGCAAATCGCTCAGAAATATAGATATAGGTACGCGGTAATTAGCATACTCGAAAAATTTCGTGTATAAACCTATCTTCCCTTCGGGGAAGTCGGCTATACACGCATCGACATCTGGCGCCTCTGGATGCACATCCAAAGGCACAAAATGGTCGGAAGAAAAGCGCATCACGTCCTCAACAGACAACGCAGAGCGAAACTCCTCTAATTGAGCGACCATGTTCATCTTAAAACTAAGTGGACGCACACAAAGGTTACCTACAGAAGTTCAAAGGTTTTTTAGCAAAAACGCTCTCAAAATGAAGAAGATGAATAGTGGTTGTGTGTGTATTTTACTGTGTGGTGAAAATAAAGGGGGGCGGCACTCTTATATAGGGTGGTAAAAACCCTAATTCACGCCCACGTGGATCCCACTCACAGTAAACGTGTGGCTAGAAGATCAAAAGGTACAACACTTTTTCCCGAATCCCAAGTGATACGTGGACACCACCCCCAATTACCGAGGTAACTATTTTGAACCTGTTAGGTGCATTGCACCTCCAAAAAGGCGGTAACAATTTGTTCGTTATCCCGCCACGCTTACCGCTGCTTACATTAAGTCTAGTACCCGCGGCTACGTGCCGCGCATACTAGACTGGGGGGACATGATGACGTATAGCCTATATTTGGGCCGCAAGCCCAAATGATAGACATTACTTACACCTAAGCCCATCACGAATGGGCTACCATGACAAATGGTATGGGCCGTGGTATCAACGCTTGGGCTCACGAAGCCCAAAGGCCCAATCTAACTCACCGGATATCCGATAAGGATCATCTATTCAAGGAATAGATATCCTTACCTCGGATAAGCACCATGCGTGCGAAGAGTAAGGAGCAAGAAACACGGTTTCTTAGCCCCTATATATAGAATCACACGATTCTCATTCAAGGTACGATTCACGGAATCCCTAAACTCTTAAACCAAAACCTAAATTCGATTACTTACTCTCACGCCGGAGTCTAATCGGGGGAGACAATCCCTCGATAAGCCTAACGGTGTTGTTTATTTTCTTAGTACGCAGGTAACAAAGTGCTAAGGAACGAATTGATATAAGAGCAAAGCCCAACAATCAGGTACGCCCAACTTTTGTATCAACATATGGTAAGATGCAAGGTTTTCAAGATCGGGATCCTACCCAGGATCGTTTTCGTCTTTACAAGATCGTGATTATATGATCGGATCGGGATCTTAAGATCCTACTAGCTATAATGTCATTTTCTATATCATGGACACAAAATTATATGAATGTTTCATCGAAATGTTGTCCTAAATTATGGTTATGAAATGTTATTATTTAGGTTGATGATGAGGCGAAAAACGAACCATTTTTAGGGGGTCATTTAAGCCGGAATTGGAATTTATTTGATCAAATATTACCCTAAATCGTTTTTTTTGTGATTTTAGGTACTTTTGGAGTGAATTCTGGAAAATAAAGCATTTTGGACGTTTTTGGAGCATAAAAGTGAAGAAAATGGCAAAGTCTTAATTTTCCTTGCTGGGAACAGTACCTGACGGCGTCAAGAGCATTCATGTGACGGCGTCAAGAGTAAAAGTGGTGACGGTCCAGAAGAAACGTGACAGCGTCACCCAAGGCCGTCACGTGTTAACTTGTCAAAACTGACGCGCGGAGTAGCTGATATTGTTTTGGTCATAACTTTTGCATACGAACTCGGATTTAGGTGATTCAAAAGCCCACGCGAAGAGGATGAAGAAATCTAAAATTTGGTGAAAAAATGGGTGTAACACCATCATGTGTAACGAGCTGACGCTGTCATGCCTTGCCGACAGAAAACTTGCCTATAAATATAACATCATAACTTCACTTTTTGTAAGCCCTAAACCCTAAGGTCGATTCCTGGGTTTAGGTAGGTGTTTTTCTAACAACTTAGAGGGTTTCAATCACTCCATAAACATCTTGTAATGGTTTGTTGATTCTATCTTAATTATGTTTTCCATTATCATTGTTGTTTGCTCTTCTTTGATGATGATTTGCTAATTCACCTTGTGTCTACTTATGATTGTGTGAAACTTGTATATAATTGATTAGATCTTATTGATTCCTTGTTGATGTTTGTGTCTATCTTCATCAATTAGGGTGTGACACTTCGATATATCTAATTGGTTTAACTTATAATTCTTGTTTCCTATTGTCTCTTGTTTAATTGAATGAATTTGATGTTAGGCTTAAGAAAACTGGCAGACTTCCATAGGGTAACATGCTTGAACGTCTTAAGAAACATGAACCAATGCGTACTAGGTTATTATGGTTGTATTTAATGCATGAGCGAATTCTAGTGATCCCATGTTAGGAGCTTCTTGCAGGCTCGACATAGGAGTGAAGTAGGAGCTTATAGAGTTGGGGAAGTACGTGCGCCACCCCACGAATGGTATTAAGTAATACAACCCATCAATTAAAACAAGGTGTGACAATTCAATAAGTAGAATTGGATAGCTAGCAAGGAGTAACATATCATAGGTAGACATGCTTCACTTATCTTGTAGAACCTTAGTTTAGTTTTCTTGCATATTAGTTTAATTAGTAGCTTTTGGGTTAGTTGATTAGCAACTAATTCTGCCCCTCCTTCCAATACCTGAGATTTTTACCTGCTTTTTATAAAATATAAAAACATAAAAAGAATCATCCTTCACCTTTAGACCTAGTTAGATTAATTTCAATCCTAACGACACTATTCCTGAGTTGAACGATCAATCCCCCGGTACTTGTCACTATACTATACTACAACGATCAGGTACACTACCTGGTGGGGGTTGTAAGCTTCTCGAGATCCCTCGAGAGGTAAAGCCTGGTGCAATTCCCACGCATCAGTTGAATTTTATTTTAGTTTAGGTCTACTCATTAGATTCATATCTAGTGAGATTTTTTATTCTCTTTTTATAGGTTTTTTTTAGTCTATCTTTCTTCTTATTTCTGATTATTAGCACTCTCGATTGATAACCGTAACATTGATCGTTTGGTTCCTCGATGCATGAGAATGGCCATTTTTATTACTCGGATTCCGACGAGGACTTAGGTGATGGTGATGTTATTGATGAGGTTAGGAGAGAAGAGGAAGTTGATCCTCTTAAGTATGTTGACCCTAGGACAAGAATTGAAAAGGACAGTCTCTTTAACATGCAGTTTCCTTGTAAAATCAGATAAATGAACTTTCATGCCTACCTTAACTCATCCTTACCCATGCATGTACATAATCTCTCGTGCTAATAATAATAAAATTATGGTAGAGTACGTATCAAGGAAATAATGTGTTGTTGCTAGCTAGGGTTGAGCAATTACATGTCTTTGTAGGAAATTTCGTGTATTTGGTTGATTTTATGGTAATGGAGGACTTAGGATACATATTAGTACTTGTTTGAGTCAAATGCGTGTATCGAGTCACAATAAATGTTTTGCAGGATTTTTAGGAATTAAAACATATTTTATATTACTTACAAGCTCGAGAACTCAACAATAACTTGAGTCGAACTTATATAAGGTTGAGCTCAACTCATTAAACATTTTGGCGAGTTCATTTGATAGGTTTTAAATCTCCAAAATTTTAATATCGCGCTCAAGATCCCGCCCCCTAATTTTCCCTAAAATTTCAATCTCCCGCTCAAGATACCGACCCTTTTTCCCCAAAATCAAAACCCGGACACTAGTCAGATCTATCTTCTCTCTATTCATCTCTTCTCCTTCTCTCTCGAACCCGACTCGCACCACCGCCACAACGTATCCAGGGACCTCCCGATCATGTTATCCGGGATCGAGAAAGTTTGAACTCGGATTGAGCTTGACTCGAAAAGCTCGATTTATCTGTAAATATGTGTTTTCTTACACAAATTAAAATTGAAATATAACCTAAGAATTGAATTCGATTCGACTTCAGCTCGAAAAGCTTGATACATTCATAAATAAGTATTTGCACTTAGTACACTTACATATTAAAAAAAATAAGAATAAAAAAAATAACATATTTTATATCACTTACAAGCTCGAGAACTCAACAATAACTCGAGTCCAACTTATATAAGGTTGAGCTCAACTCATTAAACATTTCGAGCTCATTTGATAGCCTTTCAATCTCCAAAATTTTAATATAGCGCTCAATATCCCGCCCCTTAATTTTCCCCAAAATTTCAATCTCCCGCTCACTCCCACCCCTTTTTCACCCAAAATCAAAACATTAATTAACACTAGTTAGCAGATATATCTTTTCTCTATTATTCATCTCTTCTCCTTCTCTCTAGAACCGACTCACACACCACCGCCACACTTCACTGCCGTATCTCGCCGTCGTTCCATCAACCATCACTCATCCACGCCATCACCGTCATCAAGACAAGAGAGGCAATGGGTGAACTTGTTTGCTTCGGTTGTTTGGTTCGAGATAACCACCACATCCACCACCATCACAGTCAAGCCACCATCACCCTCATCTCACCTATCCTACTCTGTTCAAGGGTATGCTCAAACACATATTTAATTTATATTTTCTTGGATGTGTAATCGAATATAAAACGATTTATATTGATTTTCGTGGATTAAAATTAGCCTAAAACATGTTTTTGATTATAAATTCGAGTGGTGATAATCGTTGCAGGTAGACTTATTAAGACGACATAGTTTTCCTGTTTATTGGAATGGAGACAATCGACGTGTTCTGAGAGGCCACTGTTTTGCTCGTAAAGGGAGTCTTACTTGGTTTCCACTCCGGAAGGATGTTGCTGAACAGTTGGAGTTTGCTTATCGCATTTGCGTAAGTTATCTATTAAAAGATTAACATAACATCTGTTATATAGGAAATTAACTCAAATATGGTTGCTTTTTGTGAAATTGTTTCATTTGTACCAAATGTTAGTGATTTGCTTGCTTGGTAATGTGTTTGACATTTATTTGTTCCAGGTTTGGCACTGCAGAACATTTCAACCAATTGTATATTATTTGTTGCCCGAGTTGATATGCAACCCGTATGTTTGTTTTTTATGCTAAACTAATATTTGGGACATCTAATGTTGTCGTCTTTTATGTTAGCGTTAATCATGTTACTTGTTTCTTGCAGGGGCTACATGCTATTTTCACGGGTGAGGATAATACATGGGATGCCTGGCTAAAAATTCCTACAGCTGGATTTTCTGGCACACTTCATTTTCGAGGCGTGGGTATGCTCCATCTCAGTCACCAAGGCTAACCCATGTATATTTTTACTGTTTCATGGTTGGCAGATCTTATATTATGTAGCGTTATTAGTGCCTTGGTTTCTTACATTTCTCATATTTTTTTTGCAGAAAGAAACTGCCATTAGACTCAGATATAAGCCATTTTTTATGTTGTTAAAAATTTCATTTTCTAATGCTAACACCATTGTATTTCTTAATTTATATTGCAGGTGACGACTCCAATGGCCATTGAAACTTTCGAAAACGTACCAGTAATGGAAACAGTGGTAAGTAATAAAACATCCACCTTTGATTTTTTTTAGTTTTACATACATGACTAATGTACCGTATTTTATATATACATATAGGAACCTGTTAAAACAATCGGACATACGAAAATGCTTAAGCCACGACAAACCGGTTCTACAGGTTACACCACCAACTACGATACCAAATATTAGTGAACAAAATACTGGACTAAAATTAGTACCAACGAAGCGAAAACATTTGGTCTCTAGTAAAACCTTGCAAAAGCATGCTAAGGCGGCGAAGTGTCAATAGGTTTTAACTTATGATAGTTGAGAATTTGATTATATACAACATTACAATTTTATATATATTTGCTTCATTTATATACATTCGATTTTTATTGAATTTGAAATACAATTGTATATATATTTGCTTCATTTATATACATTCTGTTTTATATATATATATATATATATATATATATATATATATATATATATATATATATATATATATACTATCAGTAGTAACTCTGCTCCAGCAGTACTAACGTGGTACTAGTAGTAACTCTCATATCATGTTTATGCAGATAGTTGAACCAGTGGCTCATCTAGTTCTGTTATGTTGTGAGCTTTGACATGTTCTAGTTCTGCTCTCATCCTGATGTGTTGATATGCAGCAGCCTACATTTTCAAGAATTTTATATCCAGATGATGAGATTAGATCAATGGGAGAAAAACTTGTAAGTTTAACTACAAATTTTATTATTATGTTCGTTGTTTTGGATTAAAAGTCTTCATGATTTTGTTTGACTAAATACCCAAACATGATGTCCAATTTGGCCACTTGATGCTTAATTGTATGTGACTAAATACCCAAAACAAAGATGCTTTGTGTGACTAAATATTACAAAATGACACACAAACATAAAATTCAAGTGGCCATTGGATGAACAATAGTCACACAAAATACACATTTTTTCACTTTAAACAGCATATGGTCACACTTATTCACACTTTTGGCCACTTTTTAGTAAAATTGTATGTGACTAACTCAAAAAATACAATACATGTTGTGTGACTAAATCCTCACAAACGTCACATTTATTATATATTCATGTGGCCACAGGACGGGAAATAGTCACACATAATACACATTTACTTGAATAAATCATCTCAAATGTCACATATATTATATATTTATGTGGCCAAAGGACGAACAATAGTTACTCTTAAAAAACATTCGTGTGACTATAAAGTGTTTACGGTCACTCATACTGACTAATCCAACAAAACTTGTGCCTAATTTGTCACACATATTCGAGGTTTTGGTCACTCTTTTTCGATGAAAAAGGCTACGCACTCAACAATGTGACCATATGCTACCTACGGTGGCGGGACCTTTGGTGACACACAATGAAAAAAACGTGTGTGACTATATGCATATCGTCACACATTTGTGGCGTGACAAATACAAATTTTTGTACCAGTGGGTTCTTACTACTCAAGGGTAACGGAACATACGATTAGCCTCATCTTACACCATTAACTTACACAATTCCTTCTTTATGTACCATACATAAACATGGAGCCATTCGTAGCACCCATGACATAAACAAAGCTATGTTTCATCATCGCTGACACCGAAAAAACCAAAAATTTCACTCTTTATGTTAGAAACACGAACAAAATTTTTCATCTTACTCTTGTAATAAATAAATAAAAACTTTGTTTCAATAAACATGACGGTGTGCGAAGAAAATAATTCATCTAAAAAATACACTAAACATTTAGCAACTTCCTCACTTATACATGATTCAAACATGGTTGCGGGGTAAGAAGCGAAATAGTGAGGTGCTTGAGAAACGGGTTCTGACAACCAAGGAACAATTTTCTTGGGAAGGATTCATACATTCTTCGGATCTAGTTGTCATCACAGCCGTAATTGCTTCACACAAGATACACATGATCTACATGGATGCGGGTAGCACAGTCAACATCATGTACGATCATTATTTTAGACAGTTTCCAGAAAAAAACAGGAAAATACTATGCCCTTTGCATGCTCCTTTCATCGGATTCTCATCTAAGAGATTTCTACCGGAAGGAGTACTCCAACTGAAAACCATAATGGGAAATCATCCACTGTCAAGAATAGTCATAATGAAGTTTCACGTTGTCAAGCCAAATTTCAAATACAACATATTGTTCGGAATAAAAATCATACAACAACTATGTGCGGAGGTGTCCACAATTCGTTCACATGTGTAATTCTCAATAAAATCAAAGGTAGCCACAATCAAAGTGATTAATCATCCAAAGACGTGAAGCTAGCAGCAGTTGTGGATAGCATGACGATTAGGGAGAACAATGGAAGGCGATATCTGGAGACAATACCTGGAGGATAAAGCGCTCATCAATGCAAAATATCTAGATCAGCATCACTATCGCAAAACACCTCCTACCCTAAGCAAAAAAAATAAATAATAAAAAAAAAAATCAGCTCATTCAATTACTTGCAAACAACCTTGATGTTTTTGCCTAGAAGTGAGCCGACATAATAGACATCCCAAGAGAATTAGGTGAACATACCGTGGGTTTCAACTCTCAACCAATATGCAGCACCTATCAGACAAAAAAGGATGAGCCTCCTCCTTGAAAGGTCAGAATCCATGACAACTCAGATTAATGATCTCGTCCAGGCAGAAATCCTTCATCTTATGAAATATCAGACCTAGGTCGCAAACCCAGTCATGGTGAAAATAGAAATGGCACATGGCGCATACGTGTCGACTTCACTCACTTAAACAAAATATGCGCCCTAGATAAGTATCCACTACTTCTAATCGACTGGAAAGTAGTATCCCTCTCTGAATTTAAATATAAATGTTTTCTTGACGCTCACAAAGGCTATCATCAGATACTTGTGAAAATTTAGACGATGACAAGACAACCTTTTACACAAATAAAGGAATATATTGTTACACGAAGATGCCTTTTGGCTTGAAGAATGCAGGAGCCACGGACCAGTCACCGATTGACAAGGAATTTAAAATCAGATTAGAGTTAATGTAGAAGTTACGTAAAGGAGATGGTAATAAAAGGCAGTACTGAAGACTCATTGATAAAGGATATACTGGAGACATTCTAGAACTTAAGAGGAATCAACATGAAGTTGAACCGAACCAAATGCACTTTTAGAGTTGAAGAGGGGCAGTTATTGGGACGCAAAAAAAGCCTAATGGTCATAAAGGCAAACCCAAATAAAATCTAGTACGGGAGATTGGCCATTCTCTAGGGGAATAGTGAGGTATGCTCAAGATGTAAATGCAAGTGATCTAAGGGAAAAGGAGATTATTTTTGGTATTTTATTAGTTTAACGAAAAGAAAGTAAAATCAATGGTTTTTGAAGGATTTTAGTTTTAAACTAATACTAAAACAGACGAAATTAAATCAGGGAAAAGGAGATTCTTTTTAACAAGTAAATCTCATTCACAAATTAAAAAAAAAAAAAACAACATATATAGTCATACACTGGCAATTTTTATGCAGTCCTAGATAAATACTAGGTGAATTAGTCAAGCATAGTTAATGAAGAACAATCATAACTAAAATCACAAATAAGAATTGAAGATACGATTAAGATAATAATCAATTGACAAACCATGGGTTACAAAATGTTTATGGCATGAATTAGAACCTTAAAGTTTCTAGAAAAACACCAACATAAACTCAAGAATCGTTTTATGGTTTAAGGCTTAACAAAAACGAAATTATGAGGTTCTATTTATAAGGGTTTTTGGTGTATCGGTTCAGTGATGGTGTCACACTTATAGAGTAATGACATCAATTAATTTTTTCCAGTGTTGTAGATCCTCTTGTTCTCTTCACGTGGCCTTTTGAATCACCGAAATTCAAGTTTATGTGAAGAAATTATGGCCAAAACAAAATCTGGTACTTCCCGCGCAAATTGTGATGGCCTCCGGGTGTAATTTATGATGGCCTCCAGGTGTCAGTTGTGACCACGTCATGATGTCAGTTGCTACACACTGGTCAATCACTAAACTGTCAAAAACTTCACTTTTAGGCACATTTGTTGACGACGTCACAACCCCGGTCACAAATCCGAACTTTTGTCTTTTTTTTTCCACACTTCATCCAAATAAGCCCAAAACTTGTAGTTTTCCAACAACTACGTAGTCCAAGACCTAAAAACCAAAAATATGAAGGATTTTAAGCATTAATAGATATAAAATGATATAAAATGCACGAAATAGTGGTGTTAATGACCCCTAACATCGTTGCCAATTTGCACCTCATCACTTAAAATATAAAAATACCAAAAATATCCCCATCTCATAGAGCATTAGGAATCCGCCTTCACTTCCTCCTCACCACTCTCCTAAAGAACAAACTTCTTTTAGGTAGTTGCCTTTACTTTTGCTACATCGATTAGGTACACTGCCTAGAGGTTGAAAGTTTGACCTTCATCAGTCGCAGCAGAGATAAACCTAATTTCAAATAGTGTTTTTTATTTTTTTACCGATTTTCATGAATTTTATTGTGTGTGTCACCATGTCCGACCGGTTGAGGCCACGATTTTAGTACCATTTTCTTCTAAATTTAATTACAAATCGGTGACCGCTGACGGCGTCAACTAACTCTAATAGGTTTGAGAGTTATAAGCAAAACAATGAGCAATTACTTTTTTTAATAAGATGGATTTTTACAGCGCGTAGCGGCGGCTATGGCAGCAATATCAGTAAGTTTTTCTTCCTATTTTCAATACGAAGCCAATGTCGCTGATGTCTTTAACTAACTCTTTACGGTTTGGAATTTATGGTCGAATCAATAGGCTGTGGTTTTTTATATGATTAGCGATACATCGGCGGCTATGGTTTGACCGGGTAGCTTAGAGGTGTTAGCTTTAGGCCGACTAGGTCTGAGGACCTGCTCGGATACCATTTTGGATTATAGAATTCTATGTAGGTTATCAAATAGTATTAAGCATCATATATAGAGAATAAACAGACGAATTCTAGCGAACCTTAAGCTCACTAATGGATTTGGACCGACTAACCTAACATATTCTCTAATACAAAGGAGTACTTATTCATTTTAATATTTTATAGCACTAACTATTTATCGGCACAGCTATGTACGAGCACGTGACTAGTATATATACTTACACACGTATCTTTTGTGAGACTTAATTTATCGTATGTGTTTCACATAGCACTTGATACACACGTTTTTTTTTTGTGACGACTTGGAACCTATTTGAGCAAATTTCCGTAAATGCTCTTTAGGCGCGGTCCTTCGAAGGTCATGAAGTAACTCCTTCGTCCGTAGGCTGAAATAAGACAAGACACCGTTAGTTCGCCTCGGATTTTTAGTCTTAAACCAAGCTTCGGCATGAGAGAAAATATTTGCTTGGTATGAATTATAGTGAGAGAAAGTAAGTAGCGGAGTGTGTGAGAATGTGTGTTGTTCATCTGAGTGAACGACTCAATTTACACTACCTGAACTCTACTCCACGATACAAGGATTGTAGAGACGAGGTTGTCGTCTTGGTGCAAAAGGGAAATTGCTGTTGGGCACCGGCCGGTGCTTTCGGAGCTCGGGTTGTCGTGACGTCCCAGGTAATCGTTGTGGACCATGTATTGCTCCATCCGTACCTCATCGTACAATAGTTGTGAGGCTTATCAGCTGACATCCGAGTTAAACCAACATCCATCATCATTACCTCCGAATCTAGGACAACCTTCATCATCCTAGTTACTCCGGAGGATCGTTCTAAAGTAAGTTTATCACTTTTTAATTTTATGTGAAATGAGTGACTAAGCACAACTATCTCCTCCAAAATATCTAGAGGAGATAATACCTCATCATAACCTATAATTCGTGCTTTTCCTATTCGATGTTGGTGACTTCATAAACATCTTTCATAGTTGTTGGTCAAGATTCCCAATAGAATAGTTTAGTTACTTAAAGAAATACTACTATTTCAATAGCGACTTTTCAACTGCAATTATCAGAATCGAAAAACAAAAAGAATATTATTTCGCTATTCATTAAAATTTGCGTTTACATTATTATATATATGGTCATACCATTTTAAGAAAAATATAAAAGGTGTCTTTTCAATAGAACCTTCCTAGCTAGTGACGATAATGTGGACGTACTCAATCCTATAATTCTATAAATACTTATTTCCACTCTTCGTTTACTCCATTCCATAATAAACAAAACCATCTACTAATCTGCTAAACAAAACATAATCACTTAATCATGTCAACACCCGATGAAGTTGCAGCACTCGAGTTCATTCGTCAACACCTTCTCGACGAATTCGAGTCGTTTCCTATAAATGAATATCATTGCACAACAAGTTGTAGTAGCACCATATCGACCTCTCACTCAGATTGCTCAAGTTCAACAGATTCAAACAGTTATAACCAAACTTGTCCTATAGGTTTATTCGAAAAAGAAGTTACGAAACATGAAATGATCAATGTAGAATCGTTAAAACCAGTTGAACGAATAAGGAGAGAAGAGAGGTGTTATAGAGGTGTACGACGTAGGCCGTGGGGAAAGTTTGCAGCCGAGATTAGAGATCCAAAACGTCGCGGGTCTAGAGTATGGTTAGGTACGTTTGATAGTCCTATTGAAGCAGCTGAAGCTTATGATAGGGCTGCTTTTGCTATGAGAGGTACTTAGGTAGCAAGGCTATTCTTAACTTTCCACTTGAGGTCGAAAATGGTAAAAAGATTTCAGAGGGAGTTGATGATCCTGTGACACCCTCGTCGAATTGGAATACGTGTGTTTGGGATTAATCTGGAACCAAAGTGTTTAGGAGATATGATATGAAGCTTGTCATATGAGCTGAAAATTAAAACTATGGTGGAAAATATCAAAAGAAGCAGATAATTTGAAGCAACAAATATGGAATGATTTGTTTTTGGCACTTCCTTAATTTTAATCTGAGTTTTAATTTATGGTTGAAACTTGTTTAAGATACTTTAGAGTTCTTGAATTCGAGTTTTACACAAATGTAATGTTTGTGATCGTATGATGGCTAAAACGACTCTTTTGTATTGTATATATGTTTATGTGGAAGATCGACATGGATTTAACTATATATAATTTCGGCACATATATGTTAACATGGATGGCTATAACTTTTGTTGCATTAAATTTGGTGACACACTATCGGTAATTTACTCTGAAAAAAATAAAATTTTAGTAAACTTGTTTAACATGTACCAAACGTCGTGGGAGTTAGACATATAAATATATGTTACTCTATCGCTCTTAAATATACAGTAAGTAGTAACATATATTGTTTCGGATTTTTATGTACGAGTAGTAGAGGTTCAAAAAACATTTGCTAGTCTATATATACGTATGTAAATTCCACGAATGGCTGTCGTTGTCTTAGTGAAATTTGTTCTACGGAGCTCTTTAATGATGAGTTGATGACGTTAGGAGAAAAAAGTATAATTTGACCATATACTAACAAAGTAAAAAGATTAACTAAATACTAAAACATGACGTGACTAAAAAGCAGAATAATTCATCTCAATATGTTTATGCATTGTTTGCTTAATAATAATAATAATAACAAAAAATGTTTATGCATTGTTCATGTATGTACTCCACATCAATATGAAAACAATGTCCGACATATAAAACTTATTTGGATATAGATATATCATATCAGAGGATGGCAACTAGTTAACAAAATGTTATGTATAGTCTTATAGCAAGCTCAGATAGCTTTATACCCATAAGACATAAAGATATAGCGGCTACCCCACCAGGGGTGTTAACGAGTTAAGCTTTTAACGAGCTACTAGAGCTCGAGCTCGTTTAGCTCAAGTCGAGCTTGATAGTTTCAAGCCCGATCTCGTGTTCGAACAAAAATTAAAGCTAGATTAGTTTAACGAGCCGAGCTTTAAAAACTAATATTCAGCTCGGCTCATTTAAAAGCTCGTTTAGTTAATCGAATTAAACGAGTCAAACGAGTTAATCGAGCTACAACCCATACGACCATAATCAGCCCATAAAGCTAAAGGTTCAATACATTGCATTTGGGGAAGCAACTCCCCTGGACAATATCTGCCAAAAATTATAGCATCTCTTGCCTGAACATGCAACTACCGTACCTTATTGGTGCAAAGGTAATGCCGCTGTATTTCGTTATCACGGACATATCATGCCAAACATTTTCATATCTCTAAGTGATAAGGATGTTACGCCACATGTCATTCTTATCTCCTCCATAGGATCACCTCCATGAGGGTCATCTTAAGCGGTCGGATCACATCCACGGATCACACACACCCTAAATGCATCCCTATAAATAAACATGCATTTTATGAGAAGAATCAAGTTATCTTCTACACATTTTACAAACAAAAAAAAAAATAAATAAATAAAAAAAATAAAAAAATAAAAAAAAAAACCACTAAACCCTAGTTATATGTGAGCATTACCCCGACTTTAGATAAACACTCTTATCATGGGGTTCTTACCACTCGAGGGAAACTGAACATACGATTATCCTCATTACTCATATCACACTATTAACTTACCCAAATCCTTGTTTTATTTATCATATGTAAATATGACACCATTAGTAGGACTCAAGACATAAACAAAGCCATCGGTTCATCCTTTTTGACACCGAAAACCAAAAAATTTCACTATTTTCATTACAAAGACGAACACAAATTTTCATTTCACACTTGTCACAAATAAAAACATTGTTTCAAAAAAAACATGACGGATGCGCAAAAACTAATTCATCTAAAAAACAGTGTTACAAAAATTGGTCAAGGCGGCCGGGCGGGGATTAACCGCCATCATTTTCATTAATTGGCCTTATTAATCAGTTTGGTTAAAAATCGATCAACATACCAATTAATCGGATAAAAATCGGCCAAATCGGACCTTAATCGGGCAAATCGGATAAATGAGTCAACTTGGTTACGGATAGAAATTGACCAAATTTTTGCATAAATCAGCCAAATCGAAAAAAGTGCCCAAATCGGGCATATAGTTTCAAAATTTAATACTTTAATATATAAAAAATCAAATCTGATTAATCCCTGGTTAATCCCGCCTAACCGATTAATCGCTAGGCGGTACCCGCCGCCGAGCTACCGCGTAGCGATTTTTGCAACCTTGCTAAAAAAAATACACCAAATATTCAGAAACTACCTCATGAGTCAAACCTGGTTACTCGGTAAGAAGCGAAATAGTGAGGTACTTGAGAAATGAGTTCCGACAGCCAAGGAACAATTTTCTTGGGAAGGATTCATACCTTCTTCAGATCCGATTGTCATCACAGCGATAATTGCTTCACATAAGATAAGCAGGATCTACATGTATAAGGTTAGCACAATCAACATTATGTACGATCATTGTTTTAGACAATTGCCTGAAAAAAATAAAGAAACTAATACGCCCTCCGACTACTCCTCTCATCAAATTCTCATCTAAGAGATCTCTGCATGAGGGACTACTCCAATTGAAAACCATAATGGGAACTTACCCGCTGTCAAGATTAGTCATAATAGAATTTCACATTGTCAAGTCAAATTTCAAATACAACATCTTGTTTGGAACAACAACCATACAACAACTATGTGCGGAGGTGTCCACAATCGGATCATATGTAGAGAATAAACAGACAAGTCTAGCGAACTCTAAGCTCACAAACGAGCATGAACCGACTAACCTAATATATCCTCTAATAAAAAGTACTTATTCATTTTAATATTTTATGACAGTAACTATTTATCGCCGCATCTACGTACGAGCACATGACTAGTATATATACTTACACACATCTTTTGTGAGGATCTATTGATGTGTTTCACATAGCACTTGATTCACGCATTTTTCTGTATGACTTGGTACCCATAATTGGTGTCTTTCCTAATCGATGGTGACTTCATAAACATGTTTCATATTTGTTGGTCAAGATTCCCAATAGAATAGTTAGTTACTTAAAGAGATACTATTATTTCAATAGCGACTTTTCAACTGCAATTATCAAAATCGAAAAACAAAAAGAATATCATTTCGTTATTCATTATAATTTGTGTTTACATTATTATATGCCTATATGGTCATACCATTTTTAAAAAAAAAATAGAAAAGGGGTGTTTTTCAATAGAACCTTCCTAGCAAGTGACGAAATTATGGACGTACTCAATCCTATAATTCTATAAATACTTATTTCCACTCTTCCTTCACTCCATTCCATAATAAACAAAACCATCTTCTACTAATCTGCTAAACAAAACATAATCACTTAATCATGTCAACACCTGATGAAGTTGCAGCACTCGAGTTCATTCGTCAACACCTTCTCGACGAATTTGAGTCGTTTCCTATAGATGATCATTGCACAACAAGTTGTAGTAGCTCCATATCGACCTCTCACTCAGATTGCTCGAGTTCAACAGATTCAAATACATATAACCAAACTTTTCCTATAGGTTTCTACGAAAAGGAAGTTACAAAACATGAATTAATCGATGTTGACCCGTTAAAACCGGTTAAACGAATAAGGAGAGAAGAGAGGTGTTATAGAGGTGTAAGACGTAGGCCGTGGGGAAAGTTTGCAGCCGAGATTAGAGATCCAAAACGTCGCGGGTCTAGAGTTTGGTTAGGTACGTTTGATAGTCCTATTGAAGCAGCAGAAGCTTATGACAAGGCTGCTTTTGCTATGAGAGGTAGCAAGGCTATTCTTAACTTTCCACTTGAGGTCGCGAATGGTAAAAAGATTTCAGAGGGAGTTGATGATCCTGTGACACCCTCGTCGAATTGGAATACAAATGTTTGGGACTAATCCAAAAGATGTGCCTGGGATGAGATATCCTATGTTCAGAGACGGACCTAGGATTTTTTAAGGATTCCGAAAGATATGATATATGAAGCTTGTCATATGATCTTAACAGACATGGAATGTTTTGTTTTCGGTACTTGCTTTCAATCTGAGTTTTATGGTCGAAATTTGTCTAAGAATAATTAGAGTTCTTGAATTCAAGTTTTACACAAAATGTAATGTTGATCATATTATCGCTAAACCGACTTACCCTTTTTGTATCGTATGTTTATGGATGATCAACATGCATTCAACTATATGAAATTTCAGCACATATATTAACATGCCTATATTGTCTAGTAAACTTTTATTGCATTTGATCCAGTGACACTATAAAAAAATATAAATAATAATACTAGACTTGTATTAGTTGAAGTACCAAGTCTCCAACGGCATTTAAAAGTTACTCATTTAGCTTTATGTTAAAAGAGCATTTGCAAATCTATGTATACGTAACATCCACTAATGGATGTCGTTGTCTTGGTGAAAGTTGTTCTACGGACCTCTTTATTGATGACTTTAGGAGAAAGGGCTATTGACGACTAAGTACTAAAACATAACGTGGCTCTATTGCTCTAATGCTTATAGTCTCATATGAATGATTCACCTTAATATTTAACTTAATATTTAATGTTTACGCATTGTTTATGTATGTGTATCTACATCAATATGACAACAATGCGAGGGATATTCGATTGTGTGCCGGTTAGAATTACCGGTTATTAACCTTTTTTGCACCCAACAATGTGAAGCATATACAACTTATTTGAATTTAAATAAACCATTTAAAATCAGATGATGGCAACTAGTTAACATAAAAGTATTATGTATAATCTGATTAGCTAAGTTTCCATAGCTTTATATTTATCCGTAAGACTTAAGATGTAGCAGTTACCAATAAACACATACACTACAAGGAAATACCTACACTGATACTCAGAAGTTTTAGTGACACAGAAAACTGTCACTATTCTAACCTTTTAGTGACACTTTTTACAAAATCTAGCAGCCTCAAAGCTCACAACGGATTGGACCGACTGACCTAACATATCCTCTAATACAAAGGAGTACTTATTTCATTTTAATATTTTATAACACTAACTATTTATCGCAGATACGTACGAGCACGTGACTAGTATATATATATACTTACACACATATTTTGTAGAGTAAATTGCACAGATTGTCATTAAAAGTTTGGCCAAATTGCATGTTTCGTTTCAGATGTTACGAAAGTGCAATGATCGTCCTTGTGTGAAAACCTTTGGTACAAGTATCGTCTTTTTTGGGAAACTTTGATGCAAGTATCGTCCTTGTGAGGACGATACTTGCACCAAAGGTTTCTCCATAGGGACGATCCTTGCATTTTCGTAACATCTAGGACAAAACATGCAATTTGGCCAAACTTTAAGGATAATTTATGCAATTTACTCTATTTTTTTATAAGGATTACCAGCGCACTGTACCTGTGGCTCTTAGAGGGCAAGGAGTCATAACATCAAATAACACCAACACCACTGTCACGTCAGTGCCACATAATTTTAACATCAAATAACATAACACCAAAAACACCAGGAAATCATAACACCCAATAACATCAATTTTTACATATTTATAAATTCTACCCTCAACAAATTTATTTATTAAACATTCAAACATTTCATTAATAAAACTAAACATTACATTACGAAATAAA
The DNA here is from genome assembly GCA_030686995.1 of Artemisia argyi. Classification (NCBI taxonomy): domain Eukaryota; kingdom Viridiplantae; phylum Streptophyta; class Magnoliopsida; order Asterales; family Asteraceae; genus Artemisia; species Artemisia argyi. Next base: position 156,442,581 of record CM060684.1, read on the forward strand.
AACATTACAACTAAAAAAAAATAAAAAAATAAAAAAATAAAGAAAACTAGTTGTTTGTCGGACCGGTTGGCGGATGTTGCAAATTATATTTTTGTTTGATTCTTTGTTTTCCCATTTTGATAAAATACACCTGGTCCGGATCATCGTCACTCATTTTCATACTAAGAAATCTAAATTCCTCCAAACGCGTAGTCATCTCATCTTTCGTTCTAGCCGCGTCGTACGCCATTTGGGCCGCTTCCCGTCTAAGTCGAAGCTCGTGTGTCATAGAATCCAAGTTGCTTGACACACTTCCCCCGGTACTAGTCGATGTATCGGACTTTTGCTTTTTCCCGGTGTGTGCTTTCCCGGGCGGACGTGGTCGTGCATCATGACCGAATAGCTCTTCGTTGCTTTGACCGGGGACATCTCCGGTTAAATCAATCGGTTCCGGCGCGTCCCATTTTGGACATGCCCTCAAAATCAACCACGTTTCCTCTTGAGCAAACGAAACACCTTTGTGTTCGTCACGATAGAATTGTCTAGCATGCCTCATATCATCATTATTACCTTCACCACTTTTTGTGGTACGTTTAGCACGTTTGTAACACGTTTCGAACTCTTGGCAATTTGCGTTCAACGTATGCCACTTGCTTGATAGCATATCTTTGTTACGATTTTGAAAATTTTTCCGGTTGAACTCATTCATAACCCGATACCAAAACGTAATCGACTTTTGAGAAACTCCAACATTCTTATCCTCGGAAACGGCCACCGAACACACGTCCCGACATTTTTTTGGATCGGATTGTTTTTTTTGTGGATCGGATGTTTTTTTTGGATCGGATGTTTTTTTTTTTTGTGACTATCTGCTAATCAGCATATGTATACATAGTAGTGTTGGGTTTTTTTTTTTTTTTTTTTGGTTTTAGCAAATGTATCCGTTGCAAACAACGGTCCAATTCCAAACGTTCCAATTCCAAACGGTAATAAACTAGGGGGCCTTTTTTGAACCAAAATGAAAGTGTAATAACGTGCGTTAGTGTGGTAACGTGAAAGGCAACGCAGGGCAAAAAAAATAAACCTGGAAATGGTGTTAACGCCTAAACGGCGTTGAAACCATGTGATGAGTGTGTAAATACTCATCATTTCTGTTACATTTAAGCTGCAAAAACATATGAAAACACACAGGAATGCCTTAAAATACATAAAATTATCCCTGGGTTGTGTTTTTATGCATAAGGATTGAAAACTGATGAAAAACAAAACATTTCACTTAATTTACAGTTTCAGTCCCTGAACTTTGGAAAATTGGCAAAACTAGTCCCTGGTAAATCAAAACTTGTACAAATGTCAATAAAGGTCCTTGGGATTCATAAGTTGTCTAGAAAAGTCCTTTAAAGTTTAAAAATAGCAAAATGACAACTTTGGTCCCTCAACTTTTGAAAAGTGTCAAAATTAGTCCCTGGGTGTTTAAAAATGGAAAATTATCAAACTATACCCTTGTACTATTCTAAAAAGACAAAATTAGTCCTTATGATAACATTTGAGAAATTACAAAACAAACCCTTCAAAAATCAGAAAGTTACAGTTTTGGTCCCTGGAGTTTGTGGAATTTGCAGAAATGGTCCCTGAGATTTAAAATGATAAAATTTATAATTGTGGTCCTTATACTAATGGTTTATTGCAGGTTTAGTCCTTAAATAAAGTTTGGAAAAATCACAAACAAATCCCTTAACTTTGGCCGAATTACACATTTAGTCCTTGTGAATTTTCCTAAGCTAAAACCAACCGGACCCTTTGTTTTATTTAAATCCAAATCCAACTCCACAGTCCAGTCCACCACTGTTCACCCAGGCCCATCCAAAACCAGATCCAGCCCACACCTTTTTAGTTAAAACCTGCGTTGACCCGGGTCAAACACCACCACCCCGTATTCTCCTTCTTCCCCAAAACCACCACCACTGCTCACTCACCTCACCCCCAGCCTTCTTCTCCAATACCACCCATGGTATCACCCTCCCCAGCTGGCTACTCCACCTCACAACCCTCATCATTTCAACCCACTCACCAATTAATGCTTCCCCACTACTCAACACTTCACCTCTTCCTCTACACCTCTGTTTTCAACCTAAACCCACTAAACCCTTCCAATCATGTCCCTTACACCTCCACAATCTTCCAAAGTTCTTTAATTGAACTGAAACAGCCACAAGCTACCTATTCCAGAATTGGCGCCAAAAAGGAGTTTAAACGGCTAGGATTACTCTGACTGAATCAATGGCTCAAGATTGGTGGGATTTGATCAGTGGACATGTGGAAAGCAGAAATATCTATATAATTGAAGAAAGAAGCAATGTAGTATCTATCTAGTTTTAATTAAATAAAATGTATGTCGATTTCTTAAGTTTTTAAGTTTCCAGTTCATGTTAAGCTTTAAAGTTTCAATTCTAGTGTTGTAAGTGTATTGTAAAACTTCCTTTAATAATAAATTCCAAGTTTGTTTATGATATCAGTTTATGCAAGTTTTAAGTTTCAAAGAAAATTCTTATGTTTCTTGATATTGTGTTCTTAGTTGATGATACAGACATAATAAGTTCACATAAGCTCCCAGGAAGTTCATAAGTGCTTCTAGATACCTTAAAACTTAGTTTAATCATTTAAACTCACAAATCAAAACTTGGTCAATAAAAGTCAACCTGCACAATCTTTTAGCTTGGATTCTGATTCAGAGTGATTTGAAAAGAGAAGCAGCTGTGGAAAATGGTTTAGGGACTCATGGGAGTCACATAAGTGTTTTTAGTTCTTGGTTCTTAGTTGTGCTTTGGATTCAATTTATTTCACATCTCGTTGGGATCTAACGATCCGGGGAAACACTACACTCACCGGAGTATTGGTTTAGGCTGTCTGACTTGTTGACCATAACTTGGTTAATATTATCTGACTCATAAAGGCCAATCAAAATTTGGCGCCGCTGCCGGGGAGGTGTGCTGCGTATTACGACTTTTTGAAATATCTGTGAGTTTGAATTTTCACACTTTGTTATATATCATCTTTTTGTCTATATTTCTTTTCTATTTTCTATTTTTAAGTTTCCCGTCACTCTAAGTATTCTTAGAGTCGTCTCTAGTGCATGCGCACTCGTTCTTCTAGGTCCACAAGCCCTTTACGTGAGCTTGTCAGAATTCCTCGAAGACGCCGTAGACGTTCTGCCCCAACAGCCGTATCTGAGGAACGTGCTGTTTCACCAAAGAAAGTTATCATGGCGGAAGACCGTCCGATGAATGAGCTTCTCCAAGCACCCATTGAGGGTTACGGAGACGCTATTGTTGTCCCAGCCATCGTGGCTGAATACTTTGAGCTCAAAACCGGGTTACTAAATCTAGTGACTTCAAGCCAATTTTATGGTTTTGAGAGGGATGATCCCCATGCTCACATTAGATGGTTTAATAAAATCACTTCAACCATCAAATACAAGAACGTTCCTTCCGAAGCAGTTAAACTTCTTCTCTTCCCATTTTCTCTTGAGGGAGCAGCCCGGATTTGGCTGGAAAAACAACCTCCTCGTTCAATACACTCATGGGAAGATCTAGTTACCAAATTTGTAAACGAATTTTTTCCCCCGTCCAGAACGACAAGTCTTAAAAATGAAATCATCAAATTTACTCAAAGGTTTGATGAATCGTTTGGTGACGCTTGGGATCGTTTCAAAGAATTGCTTCGTCGATGTCCTCATCATGGTTTCACAGAGTTAATGCAAATTGACACGTTTTATAATGGTGTGAGTCAATCTGACCAAGATTCTCTCAATGCCTCCGCGGGAGGTAATTTTTTGAGCAAAACCACAAAAGAAGCTTTAGAAATCATTGAAAATAAGTCCAAAGTCCGCACTACACGCACAAAACCATATAACTCCCAAGTGAGTGCTGGTCCTTCTACTTCATCACCCGTGAGTACTTCCAGCACCGATGCTAAGATAGATAAACTCACGGACGCCATTCAAGCTTTGGTTCTCTCAAGCCAGAAAAAAGTCACTTTCACACAAAACCCTTCACATTCTGAAGTTAAAAAAGTGGAAGTTTGTGTCACTTGTGGTGGCCCACATGCTTACTACAATTGTACTGCCACGGATGGTAGTCCTTTTGAAGCCAATGCCTTAGCCGGAACTACAAATCAGGGAGGTAATCAATACCGTCCTCAAATGGAACCAAGTTACCGTGCTAACACACATATGGGACCACCCGGGTTTAATCAAAACCCAAATTTGCAAAACAGGAACCAGAACCAACCCAGAATGAACCAAGGTTATCAAAACCAAGGGAATTTCAATCCTGGACAGAATCAAGGTTTCCACAATCAAGGAAACTTTAACAGAAACAATTTCAACCCCGGAAATCATTTTCAGGGAAATGGTAATCCAAATCAAGGGAATTTTCAGCCACAACAAGGTTATAATCAAAATAACCGTGTCCAAAATTTCCCTAACCAAACACAAGCCATTCTCCCAGCTCCACAACCATCATCCGATGAGTTGTTAAAGCAGTTCATGAAAACTCAAGAAGAGACAAACAGGTTGTTGGTCAGCCAGATTTCTGAAATTAAGAAATCTTTAAATGAACGACCCTCGGGCTCTGGAAAACTTCCGAGCAACACGATCGCAAACCCGAGGGGCGATGCAAAGGCGATCACGACCAAGAGCGGAGTTTCATATGATGGACCCACTATTCCCACTACCCCTTCTTCTTCTTCTCCCAAGGTAGTGGAAAATAACGTCGAGGTAAATAAGGACGAAGTACTTCCTACTCATAAGGGAGGTACCCAAGACGTCCCACCTCATGATGTCCCGAAACCCAAACCAAAACCTAAAGTTGTTTTTGAACAAAATGATATTCCAGTTGAAACACCTCAGTCCAAACCTTCTACTTCCTCTATTCCTTATCCCTCACGTTTGAGTGAACAAAAACTCCGTGAAAAAGCTAGTCACCAGATGGATAAATTCTTTCAAATCTTCCAAGATTTGCATTTTGACATTAGCTTTGCGGATGCTATTATTCTTATGCCTAAATTTGCATCGACAATCAAACACTTGTTAAGCAACAAGGAGAAACTGTTTGAAATGGCAAAGACTCCCTTGAATGAGAACTGCTCAGCAGTTCTTTTAAAGAAGCTTCCCGAGAAGCTGGGAGATCCTGGAAAATTTCTAATACCATGTGTATTTCCGGGAATGGTTGATTGCTATGCCTTGGCCGATCTTGGTGCAAGTATCAACCTAATGCCATACTCAGTTTGGAAGAAACTTTCTCTTCCTGATCTTACTCCTACCTGCATGACTTTAGAGCTTGCAGACCGATCGATATCTCGTCCTCTCGGCATTGCCGAGGACGTGTTTGTGAAGGTAGGAGAATTTCATCTCCCCGCTGACTTTGTAGTGGTTGATTTCGATGCCGATCAAAGGGTCCCTCTCATTGTTGGGAGGGGTTTCCTTAGAACGGGCCGTGCTCTTATCGATGTATTTGAGCAAGAAATCACTCTTCGTGTGGGTAATGAAGCTGTTACATTTAACCTCGATCAAACCTCGAGGTACTCCTCCAATTATGATTCTGAAGCAGTTAATCAAATAGATATCATAGACATTGCTTCTGAGGAGTACTCTCAAGAGTTTCTTGGTTATTCTCATAATTCTGTGAGTGGGGATGCCACTCCATCATCTGAACCTATCATTTCCGACTCTTCCCCTTCTCTCACTCCGTTTGAGGGAAGTGATTTCCTTTTGGAAGAGGTCGAGGCTTTTCTCAAAAGTGATTCAGTTCCATTGGGAATTGATAACACTGAGATTGATCTGGAAGGAGATATTCTTCTCCTTGAGAGATTGCTAAATCAAGACAATTCTCCTCCACTCCCTCCCGTACAACTTCATAATCAGGAAATCAAATATGTTGAGGAAACTGATGATTTTCCTGAGGTCGAACTCAAGGACTTACCTCCTCATCTTGAATACGCATTCTTGGAGGGTGATGATAAATTACCCGTCATTATTGCTAAAGGTTTGAGTGTTGAGGAGAAAAGTGCTCTCATAAAGGTCTTGAAGTCAAACAAGCAAGCAATTGCTTGGAAACTCTCCGATATTAAGGGTATTAACCCAGATTTTTGTACACACAAAATCTTGATGGAAGATGACTTCAAGCCTGCTGTGCAACACCAAAGAAGGGTGAATCCAAAAATCCATGATGTGATTAAACAAGAGGTTCTTAAACTTCTTGATGCAGGATTGATTTACCCTATCTCTGATAGTCCATGGGTTAGTCCCATTCATTGCGTTCCAAAAAAGGGTGGCATTACTGTTGTCACTAATGAGGAAAATGAGTTGATACCAACTCGGCTGGTTACCGGATGGCGTGTTTGCATTGACTATCGTAAGTTAAATGACGCCACCCGCAAAGACCACTTTCCGCTGCCCTTTATGGACCAGATGCTTGAGAGATTAGCTGGAAACGAGTACTATTGTTTCCTTGATGGTTTCTCAGGATACTTTCAAATCCCCATTGATCCATCGGATCAAGAAAAGACTACCTTTACATGCCCTTATGGAACCTTTGCTTATAAACGTATGCCTTTTGGCTTATGTAATGCACCAGGTACGTTCCAGAGGTGTATGATGGCCATATTTACCGACATGATTGGTAAAACGATGGAGGTCTTTATGGATGACTTCTCGGTCATTGGGGATTCATTCCAAACATGTCTCACCAATTTAGAAACAATGTTGAAAAGGTGTAAAGACACCAATCTATGTCTAAATTGGGAAAAGAGTCACTTTATGGTCAAAGAGGGCATTGTCCTCGGCCATAAGATTTCCAAGAATGGGATTGAGGTTGACAGAGCTAAGGTTGATGTCATTGCAAAACTGCCTCACCCTACTACCGTCAAAGGTATTAGGAGTTTCTTGGGTCATGCCGGTTTCTATCGAAGATTCATACAAGATTTTTCTAAAATCTCACGGCCTATGACTCATCTCCTTGAAAAGGATACTCCTTTTATCTTCTCACCAGAGTGCGTCGAAGCTTTTGAAACATTAAAGAAAAAGCTTATTGAGGCACCCATTCTTATTGCCCCCGACTGGGACTTACCCTTCGAGATTATGTGCGATGCAAGTGATTTTGCTATTGGTGCAGTCTTGGGGCAACGCAAAACGAAACACTTTCAGCCTATCCACTACGCAAGTAAAACTATGAACGAAGCTCAAACTCATTACACCACTACAGAAAAAGAATTATTAGTTGTGGTGTATGCGTTTGAGAAATTTCGGACATACTTAATCTTGACTAAAAGCGTAGTGTATACGGATCACTCGGCTCTTAAATATCTATTTGCAAAACAAGATGCAAAGCCGAGATTGCTCCGTTGGGTTCTCCTCCTACAAGAATTTGATATCATTATTCGTGATAAAAAAGGAGCTGAGAACCTGGCTGCTGATCATTTGTCCCGATTAGAAAACCCTCATCAAAATGTGTATGAGAAAAAGGAAATAAATGAAACATTTCCTCTCGAAACACTCAATGCGGTTGCTTTTCGTGGAGATTCTACTACCCCATGGTTTGCCGATTTCGCAAACTACCATGCGGGTAACTTTGTTGTGAAAGGGATGTCAACCCAACAGAAGAATAAATTCTTTAAGGATGTTAAACATTACTTCTGGGATGACCCCTACTTATTCAAAATCTGTGCGGATCAAGTCATCCGACGGTGTGTATATGGACAGGAAGCCACTGAAATTCTTAAGGCTTGCCATGCTGGACCCACTGGGGGACATCATAGTCCTAATTACACCGCCAAAAAGGTGTTTGATTCCGGATTCTTCTGGCCCACAATTTATAAAGATGCCCAGGATCTCATTAAAACCTGTGACGCTTGTCAGCGTCATGGAAACATTTCACAAAGAAATGAGATGCCACAAAATGCTATTCAAGTATGTGAAATATTTGATATCTGGGGCATTGACTTTATGGGGCCATTTCCATCATCCAGAGGAAACAAGTACATACTTGTGGCAGTTGATTATTTATCAAAGTGGGTTGAAGCTAAGGCTTTACACACAAATGATGCCCGAGTTGTAGTGAAATTCCTGAAATCTCTTTTTGCCCGTTTTGGAACCCCACGTGCTATTATAAGTGATCGTGGTACGCATTTCTGCAATGACAAATTTGATAAAGTCATGCAAAAGTATGGTGTAACCCACCGTCTTTCTACCGCGTATCACCCACAAACAAGTGGGCAAGTTGAGGTTTCAAATCGTGGTATCAAAAGGATACTTGAAAGGACTGTTGGTGAAAACCGTGCTGCCTGGTCGGATAAATTAGATGACGCACTATGGGCCTTTCGTACAGCTTATAAAACACCCATTGGGTGTACACCTTACAAGCTTGTGTACGGAAAGACATGTCATTTACCGATGGAACTTGAGCACAAAGCCTACTGGGCTTTGAAACATGCCAACTTTGACCTCAAAACTGCGGGTGATCACAGAAAAGTTCAAATGAATGAACTAAATGAACTACGTGATCAGGCGTACGAGAACTCTTTAATCTATAAAGAGAAAACAAAGAGAATTCATGACTCAAAAATAAAGAACCGCGTTTTTAACGTCGGTGATCGAGTACTTCTCTTTAACTCTAGATTAAAGATCTTCTCGGGTAAATTAAAAACCCGTTGGACTGGTCCATTTACTATCACTAAGGTTTATCCATATGGTACCATTGAGTTATCTCAAAATGACGGTCCATGTTTTAAAGTAAATGGCCATCGTGTGAAACATTACTTTGGAGAGGACTTCCCAAACATGGTTGTCCCGGATCTCCAAACTTTCCCCAAGGACAATTAAATTCGGGGTCGAGTCAAGCTAGTGACTCGGGAATCAAAAACAAGCTACCTCATGGACAAATCAATTCGAGGTCGAGTCAAGCTAGTGACTCGGTAATCAAAAGCATAGCAATATGGGTTTTCACTCATATTTCTGATTTCTTTCTCTTTTCTACCACCTAGTGTGGGGGAGATGCCCCCACATGTTGTATATATGTATATATCTTTAAAAAAAAAAAAAAAAAAAAAAAAAAAAAAAAAAAAAAAAAAAAAAGTTTAAAAACAAAAGAAAAAAGTGAGTTTGTATGTAAATAGCCTAAAATAAAGGTTATTAATATTTCCTTCTTACGTTCTAAGTATCGGTTTAACACCCGGTGTTTTGAATATTGAGGGCAATATTCATTTCTAAGTGTGGGGGGGGATTCTCACGAATTCAAACACATGTTCCATCAAGCACCCTCATTTGATCAAAATTTAAAGTTTTTTCACACTTAGAAATGCAATAAATGGCATCAATCCTCCATGTCTAACCCACAACAGGATTGGCTAGTCCAGGAGCAAACGGCTCTTGGTAAAGACATCTCAAAACCGTTGATGGCTGGCAATTTGCCCAAAATTGTATGGTTCATCAACTCCCCGAAAACAAATGAGTTGGCTAGCCCGCAAGATTATGGCTTGTGGTAAAGGCCGTGGAAAAACCATAATTGGTAATCAGCTCACCAAGATGTTGACTATTCCATCAAGAGTTGGCTAGTCCAGAAGCAAACGGCTTTTGGTAAAGACTAATCAAATCCGTTGACAGCTGGTGGTTTGCTAAAAATCACACGGTTATCAGGTGTGCCACAGTTCTTACACCTGGCTACTCCAGAAGTGATGGCTTTTGGTAAAGAGTAAAAATCCATTAATTTTTTCTCAAATAGATTGCTAGGGACTAGCAATAGTTTAGTGTGGGGGATTGATGAGTGTGTAAATACTCATCATTTCTGTTACATTTAAGCTGCAAAAACATATGAAAACACACAGGAATGCCTTAAAATACATAAAATTATCCCTGGGTTGTGTTTTTATGCATAAGGATTGAAAACTGATGAAAAACAAAACATTTCACTTAATTTACAGTTTCAGTCCCTGAACTTTGGAAAATTGGCAAAACTAGTCCCTGGTAAATCAAAACTTGTACAAATGTCAATAAAGGTCCTTGGGATTCATAAGTTGTCTAGAAAAGTCCTTTAAAGTTTAAAAATAGCAAAATGACAACTTTGGTCCCTCAACTTTTGAAAAGTGTCAAAATTAGTCCCTGGGTGTTTAAAAATGGAAAATTATCAAACTATACCCTTGTACTATTCTAAAAAGACAAAATTAGTCCTTATGATAACATTTGAGAAATTACAAAACAAACCCTTCAAAAATCAGAAAGTTACAGTTTTGGTCCCTGGAGTTTGTGGAATTTGCAGAAATGGTCCCTGAGATTTAAAATGATAAAATTTATAATTGTGGTCCTTATACTAATGGTTTATTGCAGGTTTAGTCCTTAAATAAAGTTTGGAAAAATCACAAACAAATCCCTTAACTTTGGCCGAATTACACATTTAGTCCTTGTGAATTTTCCTAAGCTAAAACCAACCGGACCCTTTGTTTTATTTAAATCCAAATCCAACTCCACAGTCCAGTCCACCACTGTTCACCCAGGCCCATCCAAAACCAGATCCAGCCCACACCTTTTTAGTTAAAACCTGCGTTGACCCGGGTCAAACACCACCACCCCGTATTCTCCTTCTTCCCCAAAACCACCACCACTGCTCACTCACCTCACCCCCAGCCTTCTTCTCCAATACCACCCATGGTATCACCCTCCCCAGCTGGCTACTCCACCTCACAACCCTCATCATTTCAACCCACTCACCAATTAATGCTTCCCCACTACTCAACACTTCACCTCTTCCTCTACACCTCTGTTTTCAACCTAAACCCACTAAACCCTTCCAATCATGTCCCTTACACCTCCACAATCTTCCAAAGTTCTTTAATTGAACTGAAACAGCCACAAGCTACCTATTCCAGAATTGGCGCCAAAAAGGAGTTTAAACGGCTAGGATTACTCTGACTGAATCAATGGCTCAAGATTGGTGGGATTTGATCAGTGGACATGTGGAAAGCAGAAATATCTATATAATTGAAGAAAGAAGCAATGTAGTATCTATCTAGTTTTAATTAAATAAAATGTATGTCGATTTCTTAAGTTTTTAAGTTTCCAGTTCATGTTAAGCTTTAAAGTTTCAATTCTAGTGTTGTAAGTGTATTGTAAAACTTCCTTTAATAATAAATTCCAAGTTTGTTTATGATATCAGTTTATGCAAGTTTTAAGTTTCAAAGAAAATTCTTATGTTTCTTGATATTGTGTTCTTAGTTGATGATACAGACATAATAAGTTCACATAAGCTCCCAGGAAGTTCATAAGTGCTTCTAGATACCTTAAAACTTAGTTTAATCATTTAAACTCACAAATCAAAACTTGGTCAATAAAAGTCAACCTGCACAATCTTTTAGCTTGGATTCTGATTCAGAGTGATTTGAAAAGAGAAGCAGCTGTGGAAAATGGTTTAGGGACTCATGGGAGTCACATAAGTGTTTTTAGTTCTTGGTTCTTAGTTGTGCTTTGGATTCAATTTATTTCACATCTCGTTGGGATCTAACGATCCGGGGAAACACTACACTCACCGGAGTATTGGTTTAGGCTGTCTGACTTGTTGACCATAACTTGGTTAATATTATCTGACTCATAAAGGCCAATCACCATGCCATGTAGGCAAAAACGCCGTTGGGGCGTTATTACTCCCTCCCCTCTTAATCTATTGATGTGTTTTACATAGCACTTGATTCACGCATTTTTCTGTATGACTTGGAACCCATAATTAGTGTTTTTCCTATTCGATGTTTGTTGGTCAAGATTCCCACTAGAATAGTTAGTTATTAAAGAAATAGTATTTCAATAGCGACTTTTCAAACTGCAATTATCAGAATCGAAAAACAAAAAAATATCATTTCGTTATTCATTATAATTTGTGTTTATATTATTATATGGTCATATCATTTTAAGAAAAATAGAAAAGAGCGTCTTCAATAGAACGTTCCTAGCTGGTGACGATATTATGGACGTACTCAATCCCACAATTCTATAAGTACTTATTTCCACTCTTTACTCCATTCCATAAAAAAGCCATCTTCTACTAATTTGCTAAACAAAACATAATCACCTAATCATGTCAACACCCGATGAAGTTGCAGCACTCGACTTCATTCGTCAACACCTTCTCGACGAATTCGAGTCGTTTCCTATAGATGATCATTGCACAACAAGTTGCAGTAGCTCCATATCGACCTCTCACTCAGATTGCTCGAGTTCAACCGATTCAAATACATATAACCAAACTTGTCATATAGGTTTATACGAAAAAGAAGTTACGAAACATGAATTAATCGATGTTGACTCGTTAAAACCGGTTGAACGAAAAAGGAGAGAAGAGAGGTGTTATAGAGGTGTAAGACGTAGGCCGTGGGGAAAGTTTGCAGCCGAGATCAGAGATCCAAAACGTCGCGGGTCTAGAGTATGGTTAGGTACGTTTGATAGTCCTATTGAAGCTGCAGAAGCTTATGACAGGGCTGCTTTTGCTATGAGAGGTAGCAAGGCTATTCTTAACTTTCCACTCGAGGTTGCAAATGGTAAAAAGATTTCAGAGGGAGTTGGTGATCCTGTGACACCCTCGTCGAATTGGAATACGAGTGTTTGGGACTAATCCAAAAGATATGTGATGAGAAACCCTATGTTGAGTGACGGACCTAGGATTTTTTATGGATTCCGAAAGATATGATATATGAAGCTTGTCATATGATCTTAACAGACATGGAATGTTTTGTTGTTGGTACTTGCTTTTAATCTGAGTTTTATGGTCGATACTTGTTTAAGAATATTTAGAGTTCTTGAATTCAAGTTTTTACGCAAATGTAATGTTTATGATCATATTATGGCTAAAACGAGGTACCCTTTTTGTATCGTATGTTTATGGATGATGGACATGCATTCAACTATATGTAATATCGGCACTATACTAACATGTCTATGCTGTGTAATAAACTTTTATTGCATTTGATCCGGTGACACTATAAAAAAGTATAAATAATAATACTCTACTAGACTTGTATTAGTTGAAGTTAGGGGTGGCAAGACACGATAAACGACGTGAAGTTAAACAGGTTTGGATCGAGTATAAATAGGTTTGGGTCAAAAACATGTCAACCCGTCTTGCCCGTTTAATAAACGGATCGTGTTTGGGTTGAGTAAATATTAAACGTACATGTCAACCCGTAAACCCGTTTAAGTATATAACCCACTAAAATTAAACTATGTAACTTGGATTTTATGTTGGATTTGTATTAATGTAGTTTATTATCAACTTAATATATTAATGAATTACGATTATATTCAGATATTGATATTGTCGCATAGTTATTTGTATACTATTATTTTTATCATTTTTTATATCCTTATATCATTTTTGTATTTAAACTAATTAAATCGGCAAACCACTAACCTTATTCATCGTTTGACCTATTTACTTAAACAGGTTAAACGAGTCACAAATGGGTTACACGTGTTACGCAGGTCTAGGTTAGAGTTGAGTTTCTTAACACGATTAATAAATGGTTCGTGTTTGGGTAGAGGTTATAATAACACGCCAACCCGCAAATCCAAATAGGTTAACCCGAACACGACTCAATTGCCACCCCTAGTTGAAGTATCAAGTCTCCAACGACATTTAAAAGTTATTTAGCTTTATGTTAAGCGAAAATTACTACAGTTGCCCTGTCACAAAGGGGTTATTTGTCAGAGTCCAATTTTTTTTTCACTTTACAAATCTACCCAAGCATCTCGGGTATATATGTACGCGACATGGCCGAGATCTACGTGTACGCTTGTGATTTAAAGTTGAGCAATTCTAAACTAATGTCGGGTAAAAAAAATACACATCATACGCGACATTAACAAATTAAAAAAACATGTCGCCTATATGATTACCTTATATACACGACATTGACAAATTAAAGAATCTTCCATTCTCAAATTTTAAAAACTTACAAAAAACACCCTTTAACATTTTGATAATTACAACTTTTTTATATAACAAACTTTATTTGTCAAATATCTAGCAAATTCGTTAATGAAAAAAATATCGTTATGAAGAACTCTGAATTACAAGCAAAACGAGCCCAATATTGATATGCTTTTGACATATATACGATTTTATAAAAAATGTTAAGGTTTGATATATATATATATATATATATATATATATATATATATATATATATATATATATATATATATATATATACACACACACACACACACACACACACACATATCAATATTTGGCTCGTTTTGCTTGTAATTCAGAGCTCTTCTTAACGATATTTTTTTATTAACGAATTTGCTAGATATTTGACAAATAAACTTTGTTATATAAAAAAAATTGTAATTATCAAAAAGTTAAAGGGTGTTTTTTTGTAAATTTTTAAAATTTGAAAATGGAAGATTCTTTAATTTGTCAATGTCGTGTATATAAGGTAATAATATACGCGACATGTTTTTTTATTTTATTTGTTAATGTCACGTATGATGTGTACTTTTTTTACCCAATATTAGTTTAGAATTGCTCACAAGCGTACACGTAGGTCTCGGCCATGTCGCGTACATATATACCCGAGATGCTTGGGTAGATTTGTGAAGTGAAAAAAGTTTGGGCTCTGACAGATAACTCTTTTGTGGCAGAGGTAGTGTAGTAATTTTCGCTTATGTTAAAAGAGCATTTACATTTCTAAACGTATGTAACATCAACGGATGTCTTTATCTTAGTGAAAGTTGTTCTACGGACCTCTTTAATGATGACTTTAGGAGAAAGACAATAATAATAATAATAATAATAATAATAATAATAATAATAATAATAAAGCTATTACTATATATACTAAAAGGCAGAAACAAATCCTGTAGCAGTACTGTAGCTGCTACAGTGCTTGCTACAGTTTTTTTTTTTTTTTTTTTTTGCGCCACGTGTCGCTACAGTACTCGGTACAGTTTTTTTTTTTTTACATAAATTTCCTTATGAAAATTTGTTTTCTCAAAAAAAATAAAAATAAAAAAACACAAAAAATAATACACTTACAAAAAATTTCTTATACAAATTTGTTTCTTTTAAAATACCAAACAAGAAGAAAAAAAAAATAAACCAAAAAAAATTTCAACCGCAACGCAAAAAAAAAAAAAAAAAGCCCCATAAACATAAACAAATTATGCTTCCAAGTAAACATATGCATACTTCATATAACAAAATTATTAATTACACCGTACAACCCACAAAATACAAAACACAAAACACACCCGCCGCAACGCGCGGGCTACCTAACTAGTTGTCAACTAAATACTAAAACATGTCGTGCCTCGTTTGCTCGAATGCTCATATGAATGATTCAGCTTAATATTGATTGTTTATGCATTATTTATGTATGTGCTAGCAGGATACTCGTACGTTGTAGCGGCGGGTAAGAAATGATTAACTGGAGAAGAAAAATAATGCTAGTCTGACCCAGTTCACCTGTTTTTACCAATTCTGACTGATCATCTCCGTTTCATTTTTAAATTGCTTTTATTAGCTAGTCGAACCGATGGTGACTACGGATTCTGGTTGAACCCGTTGATCCGGTTTTCAAAATCATGTATACCATTAACTTGTCAGCATATAAATTATATAA
This sequence comes from Artemisia argyi, assembly GCA_030686995.1. Lineage (NCBI taxonomy): Eukaryota > Viridiplantae > Streptophyta > Magnoliopsida > Asterales > Asteraceae > Artemisia > Artemisia argyi. The sequence goes on from CM060684.1 coordinate 156,458,223, forward strand.
AACTTTGTATATTTTAGTTTGTGCAATGTGATACCATGTATTTTTTATTTTAATGGTATTTAAAAATAACATTAATTAATGTATGTAATTAGTTTATGCTTGTACCATAGATGTGGTTTAATTGGTTTATGCAATGTGATAACAAGCATTTTTCATTTTAATGGTATTTAAAAATAACATTCATTAATGTATGTAATTAGTTTATGCTTGTACCATAGATTTCGTAATTGGTTTGTACCGAAAGCCCTATAAGTTGTATATCTTAATTTTAAGTTTTTGAGTGCATTTAATATTCTATTTTTTAATTTTCAGATTTTGAAATATGTGTTTAATTGGTTTACACCAAAAAGCTTTATAGGTTGAATATCTTAATTTTAAGTTTTTTAGGAGAGAGAGAGTGATCTCTCCAAAATATGTAGTACTAGCAGGGTAACGCGATGCGGCGTCGAGTACTGAGACTAATTTTTTTGGCACTGTGATGTTCTTCGACCATATTTTTTTAACAATTAATTTACGAATAACAATAACTTTAGTTATACAATTTATGTTTTAGAAGCTTAATTTGATTATACATTATGGTTAAATAGTTGTATATTTTGTTGAAAGAATGTTTTTCATAATATATTAATTGTATTAGATGAGCAATGTTTTTTTAGTTTTGTTTATGCTTTACATACTTATAAATAATCTATACTATCTTATAATGTATTTAGGACATCTAAATTTAGAAGTCTTAAAAAAATAAGACCAAAAACATTTCCACAAAAAGAAAGTTAGATATAAAGAGGTTTCATCCCAAAGTTAATTGTATTAATTTTGCTATTAAAAAATCAGAATTGTAACATCCTGGAAATTAAATGTATTTAAGTGTCGACTTGTAACTACCTTCGAATATTTATAATGTCTATATCAACCAAACTTGTAATAACGAAACCTCAGTCGTATATAAGCAAACCTAAAAATACCAATACTAAACACACAGGGTAAATGTTTTTAAGTTATATTTCAAGTTTTATTTGTAATATTTTTAAATGTATTTGAATTATTATGTAATGGTTGGGAAAAAATTGTATTTCGCCATAAAAATGGTCACAGGGTACCCGCCGCTGCATTGCGCGGGTACCCTTCTATGTTTATAAGATAGTATTTGCTTTAAAATTTATTTTTGGTAGTCTTAAAATAATTAATTAGAGAGATACACCCATTATAAGGTAGTAGAGATATGAGTCATTTCTTTTTTCTTTTATTCTCACTTAATTAGTGGGTTGATCCCTTATTCCCTTTTAATGAGAGTACTTCTAAAAACTCTTCTATCTTGAATAAGGCTACCCACAGTGGTGACCCGGGTCACCAGCTGCCACATCAGCTTTCTCTCTCTAGTTACTAGACATGGCCCATGTGCTACATTAGTGACCGACTTTTTTTTTTTTTTTTTTTTTTTTTTTTTTTTTTTTAATTCAAACATTTTAAATAATAAATTTAAAAATATAAAAACGTAAACGTTAAAATTTAAAAACACATTACATGGATTTAAACAACAAAATAGTACATAGATTTAAATAGGGCTGTAAACGAACTGAACGTTCAGTGAAAATTTCATGAACCGTTCGATAAAAAGTTCGTTTATGTTCGTTCGTTTATTAAATGAACGAACATGAACAATATTTTACGTTCGTTTAGTTAAATGAATGAACATGAACAAAAGTCTCGTTCGTTCATTTATGTTCGTGAACGTCCGATTAGGCATTCATTAAAGTTCGTTTATGTTTATTATCTATTTATGTTCATTTATCATATATTTTAATTTTATAATTTTAAAAATTGGTTTGTTTAAATAAAACAACACTTATAAAACAATATATTATGAAGAATTCAATAAAGTTTATGTTAGTTTGTCTATTTTCATTTATGTTCAATCGTTTATGTTCGTTTAGCGTTCGTTTAGTGTCTTAATGAACGAACATAAACAAACATGAACAATTCATTTTCTTAATAAACGAACATGAACAAGAAAATTCGTCCGTTTAAGCGTCTGTGTCCGTTTATTTGTCCGGTTAAAATTAAATGAACAAACATGAACATGACTCCGTTCGTGTTCGTCCGGCTCGTTTACAGCCCTAGATTTAAACATTACATAAACATTAAAAAATAAATAAATAAACATTACATAAACCACGATACGTAAAGTTAATTCAAGCGATCCCAAGTTTGAGAGTTGTCTGAGCGATAACCATCGTCGTAAGCAGAGTAATTCGCAAACCTGCTCTCTTCGTACTTTGCTTCAAATTTGCTAAGCTTATGCTCCTTACTCTTGTCCCAACCCGCATCTTCTTCATAACATACCTCAAATTGAGTCAGCTGAGGTTGATATTCTTGTTGCTTAATAAATCTTGGTGCATCAGATGAAGTTGATGCATCTTGTCCAAATTGTTGGTTCTGTTGTGATACGGAACCAACAACTTTGTTTTCCTTAAAATTTCAACGGATCTTGTTGGTGATTTGGGCCTGTATCTGTGAAACACAACCCCACAACGTCTCACTAATGGCACCGTCTTTGCGAGCTTCATCGTTCAAAAATTGGTCGATCACAGCTTTTCTTTCTGCAGAGATGTCTTTGAACTCCGCGTATCGTTGTCTCAATCGTTGTTTCAGTGCCTTTGCGAGCTCAAACTGCTTGATAACTTCGACAAGAGCCTATTGTCGAGTCGTGTCGTCTTTATCGCAGTGTTTTTTAATATACGTTTGCATTTGTTCGACGGTATGGGAAAGACGACAAGCCATAATTTTATGTTTGAATTGTTGGTTGAATTGTGTGTTTAAGGTTGGTATTTATAGGATGTAAAGTGATATTTTTTTTTTTTAAATTCAAACGGTAACTTTTGGTTGGTATTTAAAGTCGGTCATAAAATCGACCGATTGTGTTTTTTGGCATAAGTTGACCGATATTTGACCACCAAACCACAAAGGGCTCGACCGATTTCCAAATCGGTCACCCATGACAATCGACCAATATTTTATGAGCCACTGTGCTCATCTTAAGTGGTTAATATAGACAAAGGCCCACACCACTTAATTTAGCAAATACCCCCGATATCAATGAGGCAAGTTATTTGGACCCCCCCCCCCCCCCAATGTGAGGGTTTCCAATTGTTGCACGCATCACATGTTTGTACTGTATGCATCGCAGATTGTATGGTTTGACCAAACCCTTCATGATGTGACAATACAGGGAGGGTTTGTATAATACAACCCTATATCAATATGACAACAATGTGAAGCATATATAAGCAGTGTTGCAAAAATCGGCCTACAAGGCCGATTACAAGCTGAACGGCCTTGGATCTTGGAGCGAATTACAAGGTAATCGGCCGATTAATCGGCCTTGGACCTTGGAATCGGCGATTAATCGGCCAAAAATCACTACACGGCCCTCGACCGCCTCGGGACCGATTCACGATTTTTGCAACATTGTATATAAGTATATAACTTATTTGAATATAAATAAATCATTTAAAATCAGATGATGGCAACTAGTTAACGTAGAAGCAATGTTTAAAACCCGATTTTTTTATTGATTAGGTTTAGTTTCCGGTTTATTAGATTACTGATTTTACCGGTATAATAGCCGTGTCAATCCGGTTCTTTGTTTATATTTACTTTTTTCTATATTTAATATGTAGTGTTACATGATCCGAAAATTTATCCGACTTTATTTTTATATTTGATTAAACCGATAAAAAAAATTGAGACTCTATCGATTAAAATTTTTTTAAGCTCTACATAAGGTGATTAGTGGAAAACTGAGTTCGAATTTTAAGTGGTTTGGTTTCAAAGTGAAAGACTTTGCGAGTGTAAACAGAATTTTCGATAAAGATATGGACACTCTTGTCGTTGCTCCCAATGTTCAATTTTGGAATAGACACTACAAACAAAATGACATGTCTTGACTTTGACTTTTTTAACTAATAACTAAGACCCTCTCAATATAGCCCCTTCTTTTAAGGCGGGCCACAGTAAGAGGATTCAATCCTTTTACTTTTACATGTCATATCAGCTTTCTCTCTCCAGCGATCTGCAGATTATTCAGTACCCCAGTGATGGCGACCAAGTTTTTTTTTTTTTTTTACTATAAACTTAATAAAACGTTAATTTCATTACTAATTAAAATAGTACATCAACTAAAAACATTACTTAATAATTAAACTACAAACTTATTAATTAAAACTTCAATTGTAATCTGGGTGATCCCAGGTTTGAGAGTTGTTGAAGTCGTAACCGTCGTCGTAAAGATCAAATTGTATGTTTGTGAATTAGAGTGTGTTTGTGTTGTATATTTATAAGCTAGTTTAAAAGATGTTTTTATTTTTTATTTGATCAAAAAGGCAAAGAAAAAAAAAAAGAAAAAAAGTAAATGCAATTCGATCCACCACACGACTGATTTGTGTTTTTTTCCTCCTTGATCAAATACATGCACCAATGACGACCGAATGTAATCGATCTCCCAACTCGGTCGCTAGCCCTTACTGTTACTAGCCTAAGTTTTAACATGTAAGTAGATCAGTTTAACGGCTTTTACGTTTTGCGAGTATATCAATAAGTTATTTGAGATTTAGCATATTGAAATATTGATATGGTTAAGTTTATAAGTGTGTCTTTGCGGATAGTGACGAAACAAATAACTTTAACAAATAAGTCTAAGGTGGTGTTCGTTTTTCATAACATTCTCTTAATCTGATTTATTCATATGCGTTCAGACATTTGGTCTAAATGCTTTTTTTTTTTCTTTTTTTTTTTCAAGTGTGTTAAGATACTTAAACCACTTAACCAACTAGATGTGGAGGGGTATCTTAATGCCTCTTACAATATGAATTTTTATTTATTTATTTTATTTTTTGTGGATTTATTTATTTTACCACAATGCTATGATTGTAAAGTAAATAATAGTAACAATTTTTAACATGTGATCGAAGAAGTTCAACGACACGAGAGTACAACACATCAACAATATATTACAAATTTACGAGATTATATTTGACACAGTGTCCTTGAACTCCCACGTTGCTAAACTATGTTATTACATGCCCCATATAATGTTTAAACACGTTTATGTTTCGTAAGAATAAAACTGATTCAAATTCATTTGATTCAAATTCAGACATTTATGTCAATTTAGATTCAGAACTTCTTAATAAACAAACAACACTTAAGATTTTTCACTTCTTGAATTTGATATCACTGAAATTTTTATTTATTATTTTATTATTTTTTTAAGCAAATTGAACTTTTTTGTCGATATATTTTTCCAACATTGAGTTAAGCGAGCCATGCACTTGCATCATGCAATTTTGACTTTTGACTTGGACTTTTATTTCGAATGCATGTGAACTCTTAATTATGATTGCAGGTCGCAACAGATATACTTGACTTTTTAGTTATTGAACGAGTCCGGTCAACATTTTATTTTTGACTTAACTACAATTAGCTACCTGTCGCAACATAGAGTTGAAGATCACGGGGATCATGCAACCATATCTTATGATTAATGTCGAGTAACACTTGATATGTATTGATTAAAAGCTTAGGAGCATGACCAAGTCTCATGATATATTTTTTAATTCATTTGATGATTTAAATATATTGTTTATGTTGTTTTGAGATGGTCTAAGATATGGTTGTGCTATATCATATTACAGTATCTTACATACTATATGTGTACAATTAGTCAAATGTAACATTTTTAATCATTTGAAAATTCCAAAAGTAAATATACATGGAATTATTGGAAATGGTCATCAGCTTTAAAAAAGAGATTTAAAGTCTTCCTTGCGGTTGTAAAGGTCATAGTAAAACAATACGGAGATGTTTGGTGAAATATAATACTCCCTCCATCCTAATTTTATTGTTCACGTTTCTTTTTTAGAATGTCTCAATTTAATTGTCTACTACTAAAATTAGGACGGAGAGAGTATTAAATATATAGGAAAGTTTAACCAAGTTTACTATATTACCCCTTTTTAAAATTATTATTACATACCTTAAAGAAGACTTTAATTAATTACCTAAGAGCAAAATTGTCATTCTGTCAAAAAATAAGAAAGAGAGCTATAATAAATGTACTTTTCTTAAATTGTGTTTTTTTTTTATCGGAGGACAATAATTTGAGGACGGAAGGAGTAATTATTTAATGGGATGGGATATCCATACTCTTCCTAAACCACAAGTAATATACCTCCCTAGCATTTTCAATATATCTTTTTGTAAAAATAAATAATAATAATAATAATAATAATAATAATAATAATAATAATAATAATAATAATAATGTTTTTATTATAAAACTACAAAACAAAGAGTATCGAACAAATAAATTTTGACAAGTCAAAAATATTTAAAAAAAAAAACGAAACAAAAAATATATTATACTGTTAACAAAAAGATAAAAGGAGGCTGAAGATGGTTAAATGTCAGGTACGGGATATTAATAGTAGTACCATTGTTAAATAATTGTATATTCTACTATACAAAGAGCCTTTTTCTTACATTCACTACTTATATATCAATGCAAATGGTAGCTACCTGATAACGAGTTGTCAAGATTTACGATAGTTTTGTTTAGCATCCAAAGAGAAGGAATTTGAACATTGTTAGTGGAGGGTCAACTTGAAAACTATTTATTTTACGGGGGTCAATATAAATTACACTGAAATTTTGTTATTATAAACGACAAAAATCATATATGAAAGGATATAAAATATACTTTGGGTCAAAAAAACTTGAGGTTGCCACAACCCCTCGGTCTTTTCTAAGTTTTGTCCCTGAGCATCTACTTACTATGTAAAAAGTAAAGGTTGGTGATGCTATTAATTTCTAAACGATCGTATATGAAAAATATCAATAAATATATAACTTTACAACAATAATAATTCAACATATAAAGATGATGCACATATATAATGACCAAGTAGATCAAGCACTGAGCAAGTATTTCTATATGTTGACTTATTTCGTTTGTAGTAATACGCCCACTTTAAAAATTAAAGTATAGCAAGTATTTCTATATGTTGATCAAGCACTGAGCAAGTAAAAGGTACAAACAACGTTTTAACCTCAGCCCAGTAATACTCCCACTTTAAAAATTAGCCTGGCCCAGTAATAGGCCCACTTAACTATACTTCTATAAAGTTGCAAACTATATCTGCTCCAGGTAAACTACGACTTTATTATCGTTTCTATTTTCACGACACAACAAAAACGATAGAAAGTTAAACACAAATTATTCGAAACAAAACATAAAATGATGTCGGAAACAAAAAAAAAAAAAAAGGAAAAAAAAAAAATAAATTGTGTTTTTATTTATTGAGGGAGAGGGGCGAGGTTGTTGTGAAACTTGCGTGTTTTTATTGGTAGGAGATAAGAGTATTAAGACATTTGAGTTATTAGTTCCCGAGTAGTAGATTGCTTTTGGCTTTGGGGAGAATTGTTGACTATGGAGAGAGGTAGTTAGTTTTATGCTTTTAATATGGACAAGATACGATCTGGTATAAAGTAACGATGATATAGGATATGTGAAAACAATATAATGTAATATTCAAGCATATTATGTACAAAGTACAAACAATACAATATATTCAAACCATGAGCTAGTTATCACATTAACACAACATGTCTTTTCTTTTGGGAGCAAAAGAGAAAATTATGCCCACATGAATAGGAAATTAATACATTCTTAAGGCTAGTCACAAACTCACAATGGTGGGTGAAGGGTCACCATTACTCTTGCCTCACATGTGACACACTAACAACATCACCCCATCACCTCTTTTTTTGCACTTTATAATGACCATCCATCACCAATGTTATTTTTGTGAGTGCATGTGAAGTATTTTGTGAGCTATGGTCATATAAAGTGAGTATTTTTAATGGTGATAACCATTGAAGCTGAAAAGTGATAATAGTGGTGATGTGGCACTAACGTGAAGATGAAAATATAGACGATGATTGTGTCCATTCTAACATCAAGTGCATAACATGCATATAGTAAATATTTGGCTCGACAGTTGATATACAAGTTCATGTTTGCAGTGGCGGATCTAGGAATTTGGAATAGGGTATGCATGATTTTTTGCAGAGTCAATAGTACATTTGGTTTTCCGGGTTCGATTTTTCGGGTCGGGTTTTTCATTTATGTATTAAAGTTATTTAAGTTGGTTTGATTTTTCAAGTATGGTTTATGCGAGACATTATTGGTTAGTCTCGTTCAAATTTTGTAATGAAAATTTATTTGGTTTTATTGTTAATCATTTAAATTAAAAAATAAACCTTATCATTTTGCAATTAAGTGTAACGTTAATTTTTAGACGTCAATAATTTCACATAAAAGTTCTCCAAAACAACTACACTTAAACAAAATGAAAATCATAATTTTAGATTATAATGAAATCAAAAGTAAATTTAAGGCAATGAAACAAAAATAAAATAAACAAAATGTTAAAACTAGATATGTGTAGGCATTTTGAGTGACTTGGGCCTTATAGTTGGACACAACAACTGGGCCAGATAAAACTTAAACTCCTTTGACGGTTTGACTTGACCTACTCAAATGTTCTTTCGCCTCCTTCTTCTTCATGCTGCATCTGCCAAACCTCTGTTTCAAACTTACAGTGCTTATTATTTTTTTTCTTCTTTTCTTTCCTACAATAGATAGTTAGATTAAGGTATGCACTTATAATTTTCGTGTATTTTATAAGGTGTGCACTCATAAATTTTTAGTGTAATTTATAGTTATATATGAAAAAAAACAAATTATTTTACACTACTAAAGATTAACACAGGGTATGCACGTGCATACCCTGTGTTAATGCTAGATCCGCCCCTGCATGTTTGGACCTCTAAATACGATAGTTTACCATCGACATGTATTATTGATAAACACTACTTTCATTAATATCTCCTAAGCATGAAAGTTTTGCCACCTCTTGGTATAACGAGTCGTTGATCCTTGAAATGATTTTAGTTTCTTAAATAAATTTGATATTTATTTAGGCGTGTCCTTGTTACTTAACCTGACATAAAACCTTGAATTCCTGATTATATGTCATCTTCTTCCAAAACAAATTTGTAAAAATCTTCTTCTTTCAGAATTTTGGCTTTACAGATATAAACAAGAAGCAGCATTTGGTTTTTAAAAGACAAAAAAATATTTCCGTTGCCGGGACTTGAACCCGGGTCTCTCGGGTGAGAGCCGAGTATCCTAACCAACTAGACTACAACGGATCTTGTGTAATCTTGAGGAAACTAAATATATATTCACAAATTTAGTTACATTTTATTGGACGATAAAAGTGATTTTTTTTTTTTTTTTTTTTTTTTAATTTTAATTTTAATTATACATTGTTTTTAGAAATAAAAGCAACAAAAAAAACTAAACATTAAAATACCATGACTTTTTGGGATTAAAAAGCAACAAAAGAAAAGTAGGAATAATTCTAGTGCAAATGAAGTATTCACAAGAGGAATAAGGATGCATGAATTTGCAAATACAAGTTTTATATATCCAATAATAACTCAAGGAAATGATCTCGTTGTGATTTCTAGATTGAAGTAGACGCATGTTTTCTTCTCTTTTGTATTTATCGACCAAATTTACGTTAAAGGTACGGATGCAATTTTTTATACACCACATGAAATGGGTTATGGTGAGTGATACGTTTTGTTTGTTTTAGAATTATATGAAATTTTGGGGAATAACAACTAAGTCCTAGTTTGAGATTGGTAAATTGACAAGTTGATATTTAAAAAACATAGCTAGCTAAGCTGTTATGAGGCAGCGAGGCACCAAGTGGGCAAGTATATTATGATGGAGCGACACCAAAATCTTATAGATAACTTTTAATGAATCTTACAACTTTATTTGAATTTAGCCAAAATATATTGACCTTAAGTGTTGTTAAGGAAAACGATTTAATGACACTTTTGGTTTCTTTGCACCTGAGACAGTAGAGTTTCTCAACAGAGTCCAACGAGTTTTGCATAATAATGTTATGACGCCTAGATCCTGAGACGTTGTAACTTGTTGCTCGTTTGCCTTCTACCTCTATGTAAATCCAAATGTAATTGAAGTTTGTGATATAAAGTGTAACATTAACAGATGAACTTGAATGGTGATTCGAATAAATTTGAATAGACAAGGTATGATGATAGTTGTAATACTTTAATGGTAAAGAAATGAGATTCTTCGAGAGAACTCAAATTCTTAATTATGATGAGTTGTAACTAGTTTTATATTCCCGTTCACGAACGAGGTTGACATACAAAAATAATCAAATTTACTATGTTCAAACTCAAAGCCATACTCAGCCAAGGCAGCGGTAAGCTTGGCTTTTCATTGTCTTGAGGCTTGCTTTAAGCCATATAAAAATTTGTTTAACTTGCACATTTTAGGTTTGTCAACATTATCATATCCTTAGGCAAAGTCATATAAGGATCTTCAATTAAGTCACAAGCATAAAGTGCCTGTGTTTGTTACTTTGCTTGTGTATGTGGATGAAATTGTTGTCACTAGAAATGATGAAACTGAAATCAGTGTGTTTAAAAAGTTTTTTAAGTACAAAGTTTTTGATAAAAGATTTAGGTGTTTTAAAAGTATTTTATTGAAATTGAAATTTTGGAATATGATAAAGGTTTATGTATGTCTCAAAGAAAATAATGTCTCGAGTTGTTACATAAATATGGTCTTTTAGCTGCCTAGCTTGTTAATACTCCTTTTCAAGAAAATACTATCTTAAATTTTGTAGAAATTGAAAAAGATAAGTTGTTAACCAATTTTACAAACTATCAAAAGCTTGTGGAAAAATTGATATATTTGACTAATACCAGACCTGATATTAGTTATGTTGTGCATTGCTTAAGTCAGCACATGCATAGCCCATTACAGTTACTTTTAAAGTTGACTTGGTGTTAAGATACTTGAAGGATCTCTAGATTCTGTAGTTCAGATTAACAAAGCTTCGTATTTGATATTAAGAGCTTTTGCTAATGCTGATTCGGCTAAATGTTCCAAACCAGAAAGTCTGTTACATGTTTTTGTGAGTTTTTTGGTCAGTCTCTAATGTTAATACAAATATCGCCTAAAAACGTTATTTATATTTTACGATCTTCGCTAAGTTTTGTTAACGATAAAATATAAACTTTAGTTTCTAAGCAAAACATAATCTTACTTTTTAAGACTTGCATAAACTAGACTTTTGCTACATTTTACATTTCATAAAACACAACACAAAGTTTATTTCTTAAATTAGAAATTGTCACATCACATTTATGGCAAGTTTTGTCATTATGCATTTATGAAAAGAAATGTGTTTGACTAACTTTGTTGTTGCTTGCAAGCTTTGTATTTGACTTGTTTTTAAGTGATGTGACATTGTTTGGTTGCTAGGAGTTATGAGACAAGACCTTGTTTGGTTTGAAGAGTTATTGCAAAAACCTACTGCAGACCCGGCGGTACCCTGGGGGTACACGGACGGAACCCATCTGAGGGTTTCGCCTGATCCGCCAAGCATGCAGTGTGGTGTGCTATAAATACCAAGCCATAACTTGATTTTTGGCTAACCTCTTGAGATCATATTTTACACACACACTCATCTTTTCTTCTAACCTCTTAACATTGTAAATGTGAAGTTTTCTTTTGTAGCAAAGAAGCTCACAAGGTCATCAAAAGTTACAAGTTTCCAACACAACGTTGCAAGACTTGTTAGCTTAGTATTGTGTAAACTCTTATTGTTTACACGTCATTTGTTTGTGTATATTCTGTAGTGAGTGGTTAGTATTTTAGTCCTCAAAATACAAAGAGTGTTGGGAGTTGTTGTACCCTAGTAAAAGAACTAACGGGGGTGGTTGTGCCCTTGTAAAAGAACTCGACATTTAGCTTTGTGTCGGTAAAAGTATAAGCGACGTGTAAGGTTTTATCCGCCGGTGAAAGGAGCTTGTTGACTAGTGAAAGAAACTCTCGAGTTGGATACTCGGGGCGTGGACGTAGGGCAAGGATAAAGAACTCGACATTTAGCTTTGTGTCGGTAAAAGTATAAGCGACGTGTAAGGTTTTATCCGCCGGTGAAAGGAGCTTGTTGACTAGTGAAAGAAACTCTCGAGTTGGATACTCGGGGCGTGGACGTAGGGCAAGGATAAAGAGTCCTTGTAGCCGAACCACGATAAATACTCGTGTTGTGGTTTGATCGTTTCTTTCATTTACTTGCATGTTATATATTGTGTTTGTGCATATATCTTTGATCAAACGGAAAGTTTCAAAGCTAACTTAACAAGTTAAAAAGATTTTAATCGGTAAACTATTCAACCCCCCTTCTAGTTTTCCACAATTGGCATCAAGAGCTACGTTACTCAAGCTTTTAAAATATATTGTGTTTTAAAACTTGAAACGATCCATGGATTTTGAAAATTACAAAGAAGGGCAATCTATGCAAAGACCACCACTCTTTGAAGCAAATGGTTTTATATATTGGAAAAACCGTTTTGAAACTTACGTGAAATCTAAAGATATAGATTTGTGGTATATTATTATTGATGGTGATAACATAGTTAATAACATCAAAGATGATGATCAAAAGAAATTAATAGGTAAAAATAATGAAGCTAAAATGATGCTTTATAATGCTTTGCCTAAGAAAGAATATGAAAGAGTCTTTTTGTTTAAAACCGCCAAAGATATTTGGCAATCTTTAATTGTCACTCATCAAGGAAACTCACAACTTAAAGATAACAAAATTGATCTTCTTGTTCAACAATATGAACAATTTGTTATTTCCGAAGATGAGATTATTGATAATGCCTTTGCTAGATTTAATACTATTATTACTTCACTTAAAGCACTTGACGAATCTTTTTGTAGTAAGAACTTTGTCAGGAAATTTCTTAGAGCACTCCATCCGAAGTGGAGAGCAAAAGTGACGGCAATTGAAGAATCCAAAGATCTTTCAAGCATGTCACTTGATGAGCTAATTGGAAACCTCAAAGTTCACGAAATGGTAATGGAAAAAGATTCGGAACTAGTTAGAGGCAAGAAAGAAAAAGTTAAGTTCATTGCCTTGAAAGCTAGAGTCCAATCAAGTGATGATGAAGAATCTACTTCGGATAGTGATGATGAGTAATATGCTATGGCCGTGAGAGACTTCAAGAAGTTATTTCGTAGGCGAGGGAAGTTTGTAAGGTGTCACAACTCGTAAATTCTGGTCTTTTCCCGAACTTTCACATTTACTATTCATCGGTTACTATTCATCGATCACTATTCATCATTTTACTATTTATCATTTTTGAGGTCAGTTTGATATTCTGAGAAGCGTTTTAAAAATTTTACTATTCATAAAACACTATTCACCTCCGGAGAAAATTTGTCATTTATACGTGGGTTGCGTCATTTTTGTAAACGTACGATTTTTAATCTAAGAAACGTTATCTTATGAACTAATATTTTGAATATTGATCCGACACTCCCAACTATGGTCCTAAGACATTTTTACACTCATTATAATGATACAAAAATTATAAAATTCATTTACCCGTTATTTTGGAAATTTATTTAATTCGTATCGTACGTCTAATATAATTACGACGGTTTTCTTAAAAACTAAACGATAATCATCCAAACACCCAATACTTGTACCCAACATATTTTTACAAATTTTATGACTTTATTATGTTCTGAATAACTCTGATAAAATTTATTTCTAGCAAATCCGGTACCCGATTTTACCTAAACTAACTAATAACAACACAAACTATACTACACTTCCCAATTTAATCACCCAACAAACCCCCCTTTTTCTCTCCTTTGTGAACCGCCCCCCCCCCCCCCCCCCCCCTCCTAAGCCATCTAATGAGCTAATCTCACCAACTCAATTTAATGTTTACCAAACTTTTGTCCCTAGATATATAATAAACTTTTCATCCATTTTTATCACTAAAAATCATTTTTACTAAACACAAGCAAACTTTTTCTCTCTTTTCTCTTAAGGGTGGATCGAACTAGGGTGTTCAAGGAGCAAGGAGAATAAATTTTCCAAGATCAAGCCATTTTATTGTTCCTTTTGTTGTCTTTGTTTGAGTTTTGTATTAAAAACTCAAGGTTTCTTTGGTTTTTCATCATCACAAGCTCACTAATCTTTCTTGTAAGTTGTCAAACTCTTGTTCATCATTTCTTCATGTTATTTTTATGGTCATATGATTTCATACAAGGTTTACATGCATATGTTAGTATATACCACTCATTTATATATATATAACTTTTGAACTCTAGAAATGGATTATAGTTAGATCCTTGTTAGATCCACTTGGTTTATGATGTTTAGGAACCCATGACACCCTAAGAAGGTGTATGGTAAGATTAGACTAGATTTGTGGTGATTGAAAGTGGTTTGGTTGAAGTTGGAACTAGATTGGAACACTAGAAATGATTTTTGAAACTATATTTATACCTACTGTCCTTATTTTGAAATCGTGGGAAAATCAGTAGGTGGTGGGTAATTTTTGACCAAAGATTTAGAAAATACTTTCAAAAACGAAGCCGTGGGCGAAAGAACGGATTAAAACGAGTTTATAACGAAGGAGATATGAATTTTTCAATATTAACGACGAAAACTATTTTTCTGAAAACTGCGTGCTGTTGGATAGTTTTCGACGGGCAAATAGAGACGTTAGACGTAACCTAGAGGAGCCGAGCTATCGAAAATATATTAGTATATACTAAAACGAATCCGTGGATATAAAGAACGAGTAAAATGAGCCTAAAACGACCAAGATATACACTTTTGAAACTAGGCGAACTATATATATATTTGACAACTTCTAATAGCACATATTCTCTTAAGTTATGGAAACACTATAAATCAACGCCAACGCTTATTTTCAAACTACGAGTGGTATAGGCTTCATGTGCATGTACATTCATCGCATCCCCTCATAATTTAAGTAGATCGTATCATTCGTTCATTATAGGTCGCGGTTAGAGATCGAACCTCATTTCTGTGTAACCACTTTTGTCGTCATTGCTATCGCTTCGAGGTGAGTCATAGCCCCTACTCTTTTAAATTGTTTTGTCAACTTTTGGGGGAGAATACATGCTCGTTTTTACTTGAACTATTACTTGACTCTTTAAACATTGTTTTGAACCTTGAACTATTATGAACTCATTTGACCTTATAACTTGTTTGGAACTATTGAACTTGTTTTGACCTTTTGAACTTGACTTGACCTTTGAAATTGACTTGAACTTTTGGACTTATTGTACTGTACGTTCTAAGACTTAAAGTCTCCCTTGTTCGGAGCAACATTATAAAGTCTCTCATGTTCAGAGCATCCTTAATAAATCTCGCCATGGTGGAGTGACTAATAAATCTTTGCCAAGTCGGTAAAGTGACTAATAAATCTCGCCTAGGTGGTGGAGTGACTTAAAGTCTCCCTTGTTCGGAGCAACGTTATAAAGTCTCCCTTGTTCGGAGCGGCCTTGACTTATTATTGACCACGGGTGTTTGACTACTAGACCTAAACTATATATTTTAGCAGTGGGTTGTGAACACACAGGTTACAAGTCTCTTATGGCGGGACTTGTAACTGAGTGGATTTACGATGCCTTTGCTGTGTGATCATTTTTCTATATACTTTATTTGTTAAACAAACTCTATGAACTCACCAACCTCGTGTTGACACTTTAGCATGTATTTTCAGGTTTTAACCAATGGCACGCTACAGGAGGTTTTGGCAGGGCATGGCATGGTCATAGAAGACTCTGATTATTTATATGGGGACCGTTTTAAACTATTTTAAGGGCCTACTTCCGCACTACTTTTAACGATGTAACTTCAACATTTTTGATTTAACAATTTTATTCTAAATAATTAAAGTGAAAACCATTTTTGTACTTGTGTTGTAATACCAATTGAGTTACACCCCAGCTACCCGTATGCTTCCGCTGGACCCGATCTTGGGGGTGTGACAGATTGGTATCAGAGCTTTGGCTATAGCGAACTAAGTGTTTTTAAAACCTAGACTATAGCTACTTTTACGAAAAACTTAACCCTATGACCGTCACGTGCCTGCCTGCCAAGATGATGCCTCACTTGTGGTTTGTAGCTGACTTAGGTGATGAGATTTGTGTCTCATTATCTGGCATATTATGTTCATTTGTTCTAATTGATTTCTATCATTGTCTTTCTTATAAGCATGTTCACGTATCATATATGTCACCCTGTTATGTTTCTCCTTGCATAGTTTCATCATTTGACCTCGAGTTTGGTCACCTGCCTTAGTCTTTCTGAACGTCTTGGTATCTGTGAAGGACATAGTATTAGTATAACTGAGCTGAGTATTTCAAAATTCATGGAACCTCGGTGGAATATAGACTAGTCACCTATATTCAACCCGGGATAGTGGGACATAGGCTGACTACCTATATCCGACTCAGAAATGAATTTTGCAACACTGAGAATGGTTATAATAAAATTTTGTCTGGATTGAATCCTCTACTAAATTTCCGAATGTTTCATTCATGTGTGTGTGTACCCTCGTTGTCAGAACGCTTATACTTTTCTTCACCTCGTAAACCGCCGCCTGGAAACACGTCAACTGGTCATTTCATCTCATGAATTTTCACCTTTATAACACTTCGGAGACCAACGTTAACTGAACTTCGGGACGAAGTTCCCTTAAGGGGTAAAGACTGTCACAACTCGTAAATTCTGGTCTTTTCCCGAACTTTCACATTTACTATTCATCGGTTACTATTCATCGATCACTATTCATCATTTTACTATTCATCATTTTTTAGGTCAGTTTGATATTCTGAGAAGCGTTTTAAAAATTTTACTATTCATAAAACACTATTCACCTCCGGAGAAAATTTGTCATTTATACGTGGGTTGCGTCATTTTTGTAAACGTACGATTTTTAATCTAAGAAACGTTATCTTATGAACTAATATTTTGAATATTGATCCGACACTCCCAACTATGGTCCTAAGACATTTTTACACTCATTATAATGATACAAAAATTATAAAATTCATTTACCCGTTATTTTGGAAATTTATTTAATTCGTATCGTACGTCTAATATAATTACGACGGTTTTCTTAAAAACTAAACGATAATCATCCAAACACCCAATACTTGTACCCAACATATTTTTACAAATTTTATGACTTTATTATGTTCCGAATAACTCTGATAAAATTTATTTCTAGCAAATCCGGTACCCGATTTTACCTAAACTAACTAATAACAACACAAACTATACTACACTTCCCAATTTAATCACCCAACAAACCCCCCTTTTTCTCTCCTTTGTGAACCGGCCCCCCCCCCCCCCCTCCTAAGCCATCTAATGAGCTAATCTCACCAACTCAATTTAATATTTACCAAACTTTTGTCCCTAGATATATAATAAACTTTTCATCCATTTTTATCACTAAAAATCATTTTTACTAAACACAAGCAAACTTTTTCTCTCTTTTCTCTTAAGGGTGGATCGAACTAGGGTGTTCAAGGAGCAAGGAGAATAAATTTTCCAAGATCAAGCCATTTTATTGTTCCTTTTGTTGTCTTTGTTTGAGTTTTGTATTAAAAACTCAAGGTTTCTTTGGTTTTTCATCATCACAAGCTCACTAATCTTTCTTGTAAGTTGTCAAACTCTTGTTCATCATTTCTTCATGTTATTTTTATGGTCATATGATTTCATACAAGGTTTACATGCATATGTTAGTATATACCACTCATTTATATATATATAACTTTTGAACTCTAGAAATGGATTATAGTTAGATCCTTGTTAGATCCACTTGGTTTATGATGTTTAGGAACCCATGACACCCTAAGAAGGTGTATGGTAAGATTAGACTAGATTTGTGGTGATTGAAAGTGGTTTGGTTGAAGTTGGAACTAGATTGGAACACTAGAAATGATTTTTGAAACTATATTTATACCTACTGTCCTTATTTTGAAATCGTGGGAAAATCAGTAGGTGGTGGGTAATTTTTGACCAAAGATTTAGAAAATACTTTCAAAAACGAAGCCGTGGGCGAAAGAACGGATTAAAACGAGTTTATAACGAAGGAGATATGAATTTTTCAATATTAACGACGAAAACTATTTTTCTGAAAACTGCGTGCTGTTGGACAGTTTTCGACGGGCAAATAGAGACGTTAGACGTAACCTAGAGGAGCCGAGCTATCGAAAATATATTAGTATATACTAAAACGAATCCGTGGATATAAAGAACGAGTAAAATGAGCCTAAAACGACCAAGATATACACTTTTGAAACTAGGCGAACTATATATATATTTGACAACTTCTAATAGCACATATTCTCTTAAGTTATGGAAACACTATAAATCAACGCCAACGCTTATTTTCAAACTACGAGTGGTATAGGCTTCATGTGCATGTACATTCATCGCATCCCCTCATAATTTAAGTAGATCGTATCATTCGTTCATTATAGGTCGCGGTTAGAGATCGAACCTCATTTATGTGTAACCACTTTTGTCGTCATTGCTATCGCTTCGAGGTGAGTCATAGCCCCTACTCTTTTAAATTGTTTTGTCAACTTTTGGGGGAGAATACATGCTCGTTTTTACTTGAACTATTACTTGACTCTTTAAACATTGTTTTGAACCTTGAACTATTATGAACTCATTTGACCTTATAACTTGTTTGGAACTATTGAACTTGTTTTGACCTTTTGAACTTGACTTGACCTTTGAAATTGACTTGAACTTTTGGACTTATTGTACTGTACGTTCTAAGACTTAAAGTCTCCCTTGTTCGGAGCAACGTTATAAAGTCTCTCATGTTCAGAGCATCCTTAATAAATCTCGCCATGGTGGAGTGACTAATAAATCTTTGCCAAGTCGGTAAAGTGACTAATAAATCTCGCCTAGGTGGTGGAGTGACTTAAAGTCTCCCTTGTTCGGAGCAACGTTATAAAGTCTCCCTTGTTCGGAGCGGCCTTGACTTATTATTGACCACGGGTGTTTGACTACTAGACCTAAACTATATATTTTAGCAGTGGGTTGTGAACACACAGGTTACAAGTCTCTTATGGCGGGACTTGTAACTGAGTGGATTTACGATGCCTTTGCTGTGTGATCATTTTTCTATATACTTTATTTGTTAAACAAACTCTATGAACTCACCAACCTCGTGTTGACACTTTAGCATGTATTTTCAGGTTTTAACCAATGGCACGCTACAGGAGGTTTTGGCAGGGCATGGCATGGTCATAGAAGACTCTGATTATTTATATGGGGACCGTTTTAAACTATTTTAAGGGCCTACTTCCGCACTACTTTTAACGATGTAACTTCAAAATTTTTGATTTAACAATTTTATTCTAAATAATTAAAGTGAAAACCATTTTTGTACTTGTGTTGTAATACCAATTGAGTTACACCCCAGCTACCCGTATGCTTCCGCTGGACCCGATCTTGGGGGTGTGACATAAGGCAACCTAAAGATGACAAGAAAACCTTCCGGAAAGATTGTGATGATCGAAAAGGAAAAGTTGAAAGAAAATGTTATAGGTGTGGAGACACAAGTCATCTTGTAGGAGAATGTCCAAAACCACCCAAGAGCAAACCTCAACAAGCTTTTGTGGGTGGTGCTTGGAGTGACTATGAAGGAGATGATGATGAGCCAAAGAATGATGATATTGCTCTCATGGCTCACAACTCAAATGAGGTACTCTCCGACTCATCTTACTCCTCTATAGATGATGATACTTTACAAAATGAATATAACAAACTTTGTGAGTTAAGCTTAAAAATCATAAACAAAAATAAATTTTTGAAAACTAAAAAGTAGTTTTTAGAAAATGAAGTCTATGAGTTAAAAGAAAAAGCTAAGAGATTAGAAAAGGGTAAAGGTATTGACACCTCATGCAAATCATGTGAAGAACTTAAACTTGAAGTTGAGAAACTTAAAATTACTCAAAATGATCTAATCAAACAAACCACAAAGTTCAAAAAGTTCGATAAGAGCATTTCATGTGCGGATGAAATTATGAAACTTCAAAAGTCACATTTTGATAAAACAGGTCTAGGTTTCAGGAAAGTAGAAATCATTAAGGGTCAAACGAAACAAGAAAAGAACGCACATGAAACAAACAAAATTGCTACAGCAGCCCGCGGACCAGACGGAACCCAAATTAGGGTTCCGCCCGTTGGTCCCGAGGGTTCCGCCAGGTCTGCTGCAGCAGTAACTCCATCCACATCGGATCGTTCAAAATTTGTTAAAGTTACATATAAAAATGGAACAAAACCTGCCTTTAGAACTGGAGTAGGACTTAGTAAAAATGAATTTAGAGCTAAGACTACTCAACCAAGACCTAAGACTCCAATTCCCAAACGCCCCTTTCCAAAGAGCAACTTCAACGCTCGACCAAACTACCAACAAGTTTGGAATCAAAACACTCCTGGACATTACCAAAATTCAAACTACATGCCATGGAATCCTTATGCTCTATTTTCTTATTTGGAACAAATTAATGGTATGCTTAACCAAAATGGACCCATGAGAAATTGGGGACCAAATGTTTGAGTGTTTTTCGTAAAATAGGTGTGCCTCAAAGTTTGTTTGGATCCGGATGAATGGATTAAAGATAGCGGTTGTTCAAGGCACATGACGGGTAATAAAAGCCTCTTCTCAACATATCACAAATGTGATGGAGGTAATGTTACGTTTGGTAGTAATGCTAAGAGCAAAATCATCGGAAAATGTACAATCTCTCATGACTCCCTTTCTATAGATGATGTTGCTCATGTTGATAACTTAGGATTTAATCTTCTTAGTATTAGTCAACTTTGTCGTAATAAGTATAATGTCCTTTTTAGTGAAAACGGTAGTAAAATACTTAAAGATGGTAGAACCGTAGCCAAAGGTGTCCTTAAGAACAACGTATACGTCATGAAGTTGGATTCAACATCTAGAGACAAACTTTGTCTTACCTCATTAGATGAATCTTCAACTTTATGGCATAGACGTTTAGGACACGCTAACCTGAGACTAATCCAAAACCTCTCCTCCAAAGACTTAGTTCGAAACCTACCTAAGTTGAAATATGACCAACACTTTTGTGATGCTTGCAAAGTCGGTAAACAAGTCCATAGTAGCCATAAGGCTAAAAACATGGTGTCTACATCTAGGTGTCTAGAACTTTTGCATATAGATTTATTTGGTCCATCCGCTATACAAAGTTATGGAGGTAACTTCTATACTTTGGTCATAGTAGATGATTACTCACGTTATACTTGGACAAAGTTTTTGAAAAGTAAAAATGAAGCTTTTGATAAATTTGAGATTCTAAGTAAGAAAATTCAAAATCAAGTAGGGTCTAATATAGTGTCTATTAGAACGGATCACGGTCGTGAATTTGATAATGAATTTCAATTTGGAAACTTTTGTGATATAAATAGAATTACTCATAACTTTTCGGCTCCACGTACTCCTCAATCTAATGGTGTAGTAAAACATAAAAACCTGACATTGCAAGAGATGAGTAGAACAATGCTTAATGAACAAACTATTCCACAAAAGTTTTGGTGTAATGTCGTTGACACATCAACGTACATTCTTAATCGAGTTCTAATTAGACGATTTTTGAATAAAACTCCTTATGAACTTTATAGAGGTAAAAAGCCTACATTAGGATACTTTAGAGTGTTTGGGAGTAAATGCTTCATTCTTAACACCAAGGATTATCTCACCAAATTTGACCCAAAGTCTTATGAAGGTGTATTTCTTGGATATTCACAAAATAGTAAAGCTTACATTGTTTTGAACAAAGAAACCTTAAGAGTCGAGGAATCGTTAAACGTAACATTTGACGAAAGTCCACCTCCCTCTAAGACATCACCTTTGGTAGATGATGACTTAGTTGAAAGCCAAGCAATTGAATGTCAAGAAATCTTAGGTAATGACAAGGAAGATGAACTATTAAACAAAGAACTTGTCAATGTCAAAGAATCTAAAAGTCATCCATTAGACGGTGTCATAGGCAACATTAACGAAAGAACACTTAGATCAAAAGTTCAAAATGAAAGCAACTACTTTTGTTTCGTGTCAACCATTGAACCGAAAAACATTAATGAAGCCATTAAAGATGAATCTTGGGTAATTGCAATGCAAGAAGAATTAAACCAATTTGTTAGGAATGATGTATGGACATTAGTTCCTCAACCAAAGAGTCAAACAATAATTGGAACAAAATGGGTCTTTCGTAATAAAATGGATGAAAATGGAATTGTGTCTAGAAACAAAGCTAGGCTAGTAGCACAAGGATATAATCAACAAGAAGGCATTGATTACGATGAAACTTTTGCTCCGGTAGCTAGGCTCGAGTCAATTAGAATATTACTTGCTTATGCGTGTGCACATAATTTTAAACTCTTTCAAATGGACGTCAAAAGTGCATTTCTAAACGGAGTCATTAATGAAGAAGTGTATGTTGCTCAACCACCGGGCTTCATCGATTTTGAAAAACCTAATTATGTTTACAAACTTAAAAAGGCTCTTTATGGACTTAAGCAAGCTCCAAAAGCATGGTATGATCGACTTAAAACTTTCTTAGTGGACCATAAGTACACCATGGGCTTAGTTGATAATACTCTCTTCACTAAGAAGAAAGATTCACATATTATCATAGTCCAAATCTATGTTGATGACATTATATTCGGATCAACTTGTCAAGAATTATGTGTGGATTTCTCAAAAATCATGCATGATGAGTTTGAAATGAGTATGATGGGAGAACTCAACTTTTTCCTAGGACTCCAAATTAAACAACTTGAAGATGGTATATTCTTTAACCAATCTAAATATATTAAGGACATGCTTAAGAAATTTGGATTAGAAGATTCGAAACCAATCAAAACTCCCATGTCCACGGAAACTAAACTCACCAAGGATGAGGAAAGTGAATCCGTAGATAGCACTAAATATAGAGGTATGATTGGTAGTCTACTTTACCTAACGGCTAGTAGACCCGACATTATGTTTAGTGTTTGTCTATGTGCTAGTTTTCAAGAAGATCCTAAAACTACCCATCTTGAAGCCGTTAAAAGGATATTTAGGTATATTAAGGGCACTACACATTTAGGTTTATGGTATCCCAAAGGAACGGGAATAGACACCATAGTGTATGCCGACTCGGATCATGCCGGTGACTATGTCGATAGAAAAAGCACAAGTGGTATTTGTACTTTTGTTGGACATTGTCTCACCTCATGGTTCTCTAAGAAGCAAACGGCTCTTGCTATCTCAACAACGGAAGCCGAGTACGTTTCGGCCGGAAAGGCATGTCAACAAGCTCTTTGGATGAAGCAAGCTCTTGTCGACTACGGAATTCAACTCAACGACATCACAATTCTTTGTGACAACAAAGGTGCCATTGATCTCAGCAAAAACCCGGTTCAACATGCTCGTACCAAACATATTGAAATCCGTCATCATTTCCTTCGTGACAACATTCAAAAAGGAAATATCTCAATTGAGAAAGTTTCTTCCGAAGACAACATAGCCGACATTCTCACCAAACCTCTTAAATGTGAACCTTTTAATCTTCTTAGGCTAGGCTTAGGACTCATGGAACCTGCATTGTAGTTCTGGACATTAGACAAAAATCACAAAAATAAAAACAAATCCAAAACCATTTTTCTCAGCAGGGTCGGCGGAACCCTCAGCCATAACGGACGGAACCCAACCCAGGGTTCCGCCGTGTCCGTCGACCTGCAGAATCATTTTCTTTGTTTATATTAAACCAAACACCCATTATCTCATACCACCATTTCAAGGCTGCTACTATTCACTTCACCACTCATCCACACCTACGAATTCTTGGTCTTTCATTCATTTACATTGCAAATCAATCATCATTGTAAGTATTCTTGACATGATTACAATCCTGATCTGAGTCTAGGAATTCTATTTCTTGCACAAAAACAAAAAAAAATTGGGGTTATGCATTAACTTAAGAAATTCATGCATGAGATTAGGTAATTAATAAAACTAATCATGTTTCCCATAGTTAGGAATTGCATCTTTAATTAGTATAAACATGTTTGCTAAAACACCCCATGTCAAATCCTTTCAAAAATTTCTCACAAGTAGGACAAATATTTTTTCGTCTCACATTGAGAATACAAAATCAAAACGTTATGCTTAAAACATCACTTGCATAATGTCTCTTGAATGCTAAAGGGAATACATAACCAATATGTATTTTCGGGTACATTCAAACGAAGCTACATTGAACTAGGAGCGTTTGGGTTATCTTTTGTTTTATAACAAAACTTGCATAAAATGATTTTGAAGCATCAAAATGAGTCAAGATAACCGCACCTCCACATTGTTTTCATATAGGCACACACTAGAACTTCCACATTATAATAGTGGTTTACGTAAACTAAAATGTGAAATTTTGTTGTTCTAGGAATCATCATGTCTCCTCTAACCCACTACGACCACAAGGACACCATTAAGTACCTACCAAAACATCACAAAACCAAAGGCCTTACCGCAAATCAAGTAAACGTTTTCAAAGCCCTAGAAAAACACTATGTCCATGAGGGTAGAACCATTGACCCATTTTTCCTATAAGGCACAAACCTTTACGCCGATTTTGCCACAATCAACTTTGAGTGTCTTTTGAATATCGACGAGCCTATTTGTCCTAGGTTCATTCTAGAGTTCTATGCATCATGCGTCCTCTCCACGGATGACTATGGTCATATGTCTATCAACTTTAGGGTTAGCGGTCACCAATATTCCTTCACTCTTGAGGAGTTTGCTCAAATCTTAGGTGTTCCAAACCGTGGTACTTGCCTCTATTCCGACTTGCACTCCCTCTCAACTCTTGACAACCTCCAAGACCGTATCCATCCTTATGACACACCCCTTGTCTCAAAAGACGTACTCCGTGACCACCTCTTTGTTAGGACCACCACCACTAGGAGAACCCGTTCGGGGAATGAGGTCGATAAGGACCCATATGGAATGGAAATGAACGAACTCAAACCCCAATTCAAGAAATGGGAGGAAGTCCTTAGAGCAAATGTCATTAGCACAATAGGGAACCGTGACCATATCAACCTTTGCCTTTGCTACATGCTCTACTCCTTGTCCGTTAGGCAACCCTTCAACCTTGCCTACTACATGGCCAAGAGAATGGCCGACATTCCCGTGCATGGCACAACGGCTATGCCATATGGAATGCTCTTGACCCGTCTCTTTAGGTTCATCTCACCCATTCCACAAACTTCAAATGGTCTTCGTCTTGACTACACTCTCATTCCACACACCTTTGTTCCACTTAGTGATAAGAGAGTTTACAAAGCCCAAGGAAAACTCCCACATCCTCCTACCTCATCTTCGTCTTCCTCAATGAGTGAAGATGACAATTTGCCAAACTCTAGGCTCCCACCTCTAGAATACCTTTCTCAACTTCCGGATATTCCAAATGAGTCGGAGGAGTTCAAGCAAACAAAGGGGATGTTCAAAAACATCGGGAGATTCCTTGGAAAAATGAAGAAGAAAATTGAACGTCAATGAGTGCGGGTGTGTTAGGAGTGTTTGGCACAAGGTGCTATTTAAACAATTTGGTTATGTAAACAATGGTTCTCTTGAATTTATGTGTTGGTAGGATGTTTGATACTATTTGAAACATGTTTCAACTAACAATGATGCAGGGAGACAACTTTTGGCAAGTTGTCAAATTTTCAAGTTTATAATATTTTCACTAAGTATAGTGAAATCCTCGACCTCAAGGTCAAAGTCCTATGTAATGCATGTTTACGTGTCTATTTTTTGCATTGCCCAACCAGAAATGCCTTATCTCTTTGATTTTAGGAGTTTTCGAAAATTTTTAAAATCGTCTCGCGGGTCAAAAACGTGGACTGCCACTTTTTTCACCCCTGGCGGATCTGGCGGTACCCAAATTTGGGTTCCGCCAGTACAATTTCTGGGAATTCCAGAATTTGCCCAACGGACCAGGCGGCACCCTCAGATGGGTTCCGCCTGTGTATTCTGAGGGTGCCGTCAGCAACCTGCAGAATTTTTGTTTTCTTTTTCGCCAATTCAACATTGAAACACCAAAATCCAATCCTTTTAGGTAGAAACCCATTACTTGCAATGTGTTTAGCATAATAGGATACTCCTTCTTCCATGAACTTAACCAAAATCAATTCCCGCCAAAATTCAAATTTAACCATAACAACCACAAGGACCCCTCAAACATAAAGGAAGGAACCCTTTTAAGGGATCCTTGAAATCCCTGAGATTTTTACTACCACAAATCCACCAAAACCACTATGCATTTAGTGCAAAACTTGTCTTCTCACTTCACCATTTTCATTGGATTGACTTCCATGATTTGACAACCCACAATTAGTTTTCCAAATCATTAGAAACCTCCATTTTTGTATGGACTAACATCAAATCCAAACACTCCTTTCCATAATCCATCAACACTATAAATTAAGCCATCCTAAACACCATCAAATCACACCTTCCTCAACACAATTTCTGAAACTTATAAACCATTTTTCACCATGACTAAGTCAACAAACACCTCTCAACCATCAAGACCCATCCGGAAA